>CANXME010001881.1:7500-715447 GCA_948144175.1 Closterium sp. NIES-65 | reverse complement strand
TCACTAAAGTTGCATCACTAAAGTTGCATCACTAAAGTTGCATCACTAAAGTTTGCTCACTAAAGTTGCATCACTAAAGTTGCATCACTAAAGTTGCATCACTAAAGTTGCAATCACTAAAGTTGCATCACTAAGTTGCATCACTAAAGTTGCATCACTAAAGTTGCAATCAACTAAAGTTGCAGCACTAAAAGTTGCATCACTACCTTATCCATTTGTGGTACACCCCATGGTTGTCAAAGCTCATCGCCGTATCCCTTTTTCCATATCCTTTTCTATGCCGAGTCGTGTGATGTGGTGGTCACGCATGGCAGAAACTGCACGAAGGATGAGTTTCAATCTAGTCCTAAAGCCTGGCCTCTACTCAACTCTTTTTTTTTTTTTCTGGCAGATTTGTGTGATGCAGTGAGATGTGGCCGGGCGGCAGTTGCACGAAGGATGCGAACGGAAAGCCATTCTGTAGCTACAACACGGGCTTTGAGCCATCTTCTGATGCGCTCTCTTGCACTGGTGAGTTGAAGAAGTGCAACCCAGAGACTTCACCTCCACTCGACTCACTTGTCGTTTCGATCCCAGCCCTTGAAACTTCACCTCCACTCGACTCTCTTTGCAAGAGTTACTGAATTGTGGGCATCTTCAATTTTGTGACCCTTGATTTGTCAATGCCTCATATTCTAGTTTATGAAGTAATAATTTCTTTCCACTTGTCTGGGTCTTGTTTTCTGCAGACAACTGTGCTGCAGTGAATTGTGGGCCTGGTGGCAACTGCACGAGGGATGCGAACGGAAAGCCATCTTGCAGTTGCAACACGGGCTTTAAGCCGTCTTCTGACACACTCTCTTGCATTGGTGAGTAGAGAAAGTGCAACACAAAGATCGCGCCTGCCGTTTCAATCCCAACCCTTGAAACTTGGCCTCCTCTCAACTTCCTTTGCAAGAGTTGCTGAATAGCATGCATATTCAACTTGGTGATACTTGTTTCTCAATATCCCAATATTCTAGTCTCTTGACCCAACCCAGTGACCCTTGATTGCCAAGGTCCAAACCCGAATCTCTAATCTTGTGATAACTTCATTCCACTCTCCTGGTTCCCTTCTCCTTGCAGACTTGTGTGACGCGGTGAAATGTGGCCCTGGCGGCAACTGTGTGAAGGATGCAAACGGAAAACCATCCTGTAGTTGCAATTCGGGCTTTAAGTCGTCTTCTGACGGGCTCTCTTGCATTGGTGAGTTGGAGGAGAGCAACAGAGAGGCATGCCTTGCTTGTGTTTCAAACTTGTGTTCAAACAGAATCCTTAAAACTTGGCCTCCCTTAAACCCTCTTTGTACATGCTACTAAACTGCATGCATATTCAACTCTGTGACCCTTAACTGTCAATATCATAATATTTGAATCTCTTGACGTGATGATTTCCTTCCAATCTCCTGCTTCCCTCTACCTTGCAGACTTGTGTGATGCGGTGAATTGTGGCCCTGGCGGCAACTGCACGAGGGATGCGAACGGAAAGCCATCCTGTAGCTGCAACTCGGGCTTTAAGCCGTCTTCTGACCGGCTCTCTTGCATTGGTGAGTTGAAGGAGGGCAATGGAGAAGGCATGTCTTGCTTGTGTTCTAAACCAAATCCTTGGCTTTCCTTCAACCCTGTTTGTACAAGCTATTGATGTGCATGCATATCCAACTCTGTGACCCTTGATTGTCAATATCTCAATATTTGAATCTCCTGACGTGTTAATTTCCTTCCACTCTCTTGGTTCCCTTTCCTTGCAGACTTGTGTGATGCGGTGAATTGTGGCCCTGGCGGCAACTGTACGAAGGATGCGAGCGGAAAGCCATCCTGTAGTTGCAAATTGGGCTTTAAGCTATCCTCCGATGGTCTCTCTTGCATTGGTGAGCTGAGTAGAGCCACACTGCCTTGCTTACGTTTCAAACCAAACTCTCAAAACTTGGGCTCCCGTCAAATCCCTTTGCACAAGTTACTTAGAGCGTGCATATTCAACTCTGTGGTCATTGATGGTCAATATCCCAATATTCCATTCTTCTTATGTGATGATATTCATCCACTCTTTTGGTTCCATTATTTTTACAGACTTGTGTAACGAGGTGAACTGTGGCTCTGATGGCGAGTGCATGAAGGATGTGAACGGAAAGCCATCTTGCAGTTGCTTCTGGGGCAAGCCGTCTTCTGACGGGCTCTCTTGCATTGGTGAGTTGGAGGAGACCAAACACCATGTGCATGCCTTGCTTGTGTTTCAAACCATTTCCTTAGAGCTTGGCCTCCCGTCAACTCTCTTTGCACGAGTTACTAAAGTGTGTGCATGTGATGCTATGTTTCCATTTGCCTGCGTCCCATTGCATGCAGACACCTGTGCTACGGTGAGGTGCGAAATCTTCGCGATATGCACGCCGAATAAGAATGGCGATCCAAGTTGCATCTGTGAATTCGGCTACAAGGATGGTCGTTGCAGTGGTGAGTTGTTGCAGTAATCTTAACAATGAGACTGTTCAGGTAACTCAAAATTTAGTCCCACTGGTGTTGACCCTTGAAGTGCCCTAAGGCCCTGTTCTGTACGACATTTCCGGTGGAATTAGGAATGTGGGCATCACCTTCCTGATTCCGTTTGCAGGGGTTCTAGGCCAGTCAACCCCCCAAAAAACTACTAAGCCTTGACGATTCCGTCTGAACCAAACTGAGTCTGGGGCATGTCGAGCACACTCGTTTTGGAGCATGTTTTGGGGGAAATTACGGAAAAACGAAGCCTCCTGGCAAAAAAAATTCCCGCTAGAAGAATGTCCGTTGTCATTCTTCACAGGGAATTTCCAAGGGATGGCAGCGGGATTCCGGATGAGGGTCATCTGCTTGTGCTTCTCATAAGGACCATTAGCTAGTTCGTTTACCCTGAAGGCGTGTATAGCTGTCCAGGAAAATAGTTGCACGTCCAAAAAATCCATCCAACTAGTACTCACGACAAGCCCAATTAACCCTTTTTGCGATTTAATTGCCCGTGGTATCCCAATCTTTTGCAATGTACAAAAAAAAATCCCTAGACCAGGGAGAGGTGGCTAGCAAGAAATTACGACCTGGACGATCCCGTCCCAACTTGTGCGGATGGTTCGTCGCTGGGTTCGATCTTCCGTGTCCACCCCAATGCCGTTGATTAGGGTGGCCCTAGCAAACAGGGCCTAAGAGTTGCTTCTACCGGTAGATGCCTCCAGGCAATCTATTTTGCTTTGGTGAGTTGCACTCATTACGCCTAGAGGGTGGAAAGTTGTTATACATGTTTGCCTTGTCATGGTTGAGTTATTATCTTGCACGTTCTTGAGAAGCATGTTTCACCTCAAATCCTTAATATCAAAATTCTCATATTTGCAACCCCTGCTGTCAAGCCTCTATCGTGCATGTTCCAACCTCTATTACTCTCTTGTTTTCATAATAACATGTTTCCACCTATCTTTCCTTCCCCTTTCCTCTTCTTCCACCCCATCCTCATCTCGTGTATGTGCGTAGTTCCGGACTATTTGCTGTAAGCCTAGGAAGGAAGCCTTGACCTCAACTTTGAAAAGAAATATGCTGGGCAATGTCAGGAGAAAGTTTCCAGCGATTTCATTGAAGGGATACAAACTGAAAATTGCAAGACAATATATAGGCGACTCAAATTCTGATTTTGCCCTCATGTCGCGCACAATTTCAAGTAGAGTTGTACGCATATCAATTTCTAATTACAGCCATATTCACACCGAACGTGCAAGGAGTTTGAGCACACACTTCTGTATTTCTTCCAGGCCCTACAGATATCAGCGTAAAACACGCTGATTACGCTGATTTTGTAGCTCAGATTTTCGTTTTCCCTGAGAATTCAGGATATGCTTCAAATTTGCACTGAAATTTCAGCATAACATACCTTGCCACACTGACCATTTTCCGTGTTGCTGTACAAGTAACACTGACGAATCAGTGTGTGTCCGTGAGTCACACTGAAACGGACTAGACCGATTCGGGGTGGTACGCGTGTGTACAGTCTGTACCTGGCCCGGGATTCACGGAGACCCCACTAGGCTATACCTGGCCCGGGATTCACGAGATCCCACTAGGCTGTACCTGGCCCGGGATTCGCGAGACCTCACTCACACACTTAATGATGCTATGCGCTGTACAGATCGTGTGCCGGCGTGTTCTGCATCGCTGGAAGAGCTCTCACAGCGACAAATTTTGAACGGGAAATTCAACTTTTCTTTTGTACACTGATGGTTCAGTTTACTTATAACTTTTACACTGGCAAAATCAGTATAAAGAAACCATGAACGCTGATTTGGACACCTGGGCGACCGGGGCACGCTGATCCATCAGCATACCCTCAAACCAATCTGAGGGCCTGATTTCTTCACACTTCCTCCACTTTCCTTTGATTCCCATTCCACTGTAGAACAAGCTTTATCGAGTTTCCCTTTCCACCGTCCCAACCAGAGCTTAGGTTTGGATTTTGCCTACTCACGATTAGCAGTGTAGACATTTTCAAAACCCTTCTGAGCAGTGTGCCCTTTTTGGAAACACTGATGGATCAGTGTAACTTGAAGTTTTGAAAACCTTACCCAGAGGCATCAGTGTAGGTATATTTTTTTACCCAGATTGTACTTTAGGCTGCTCAATATGTGCTGGCTGCAATCAAGCTCGAGGCCCAAATCGCGCACAGATTACTATCGTAAGTTGGGCGCTGGTGGGTGGGAGTTGTGATGTGAACTCAAAAGTCGAGCGCAGTGGCTTGTCTGGTTCGCTGCAACACTTGTATTTTCGCCAAGTCAGCAAATTTCGAGTGTGTTCGGAAACCTCGAGTCCCAAATTTCCGAGTCAAGAAGTTGACGCTCTTGCAGAGAGTGCAGCTTCGACCAATCAGGTTGCATCGCCTCTACAGTAACGGGTAGGTGCAAGCAGACACGGAGTGACACGGTGTCGGTTGTCAGTACTCACGTGTGCTGGCGTCGTAGTGCATCATTACGAAACTGGGTGTATCGTTACGAAAGTTCTAGGAAACTTCTTCTCAATAAGTAGAGTTTCCGAGGGGGGGGGGGGAGTCCCTGAACGCTCTTCAGGTTAATCTTCGCTAAGGGAAAAATTACCCCAGAGCATCAGTGTGGCCTAAATCATTACACTTACAGATCAGTGTAACACTAACTCACCAAAAAATTACCCCAGCACATCAGTGTAGACCCAAAAATTCACCCTTGTAATCAGTATAGAAGGGTAAATTACACTGCAAACCTGAGCCTTGGTCCCAACATAGGTACGGTAGATTCATTTCCCTCTGAGGTCCTTGCTTTCCCTTGGTCAAAACTCCCCTAGATAGGTTCTTTTTAGGTCATGGCAGGTCATGGTTTGCCAGGGCTCTCCTAGGGTCTGAGGGATGTCTTATGCATCAGACGGGACCCCGTGCAAAAAAAAGATTTTGTATGATCCTGACTGGACGATCAGATGAAGCCAAGAAAAAAGTGTCTGAAATCTCAGACAAATAGACAAAAATGTCTGATAGCGAGGACCCTGTAATTTGCTAACCACTTCAACAATCTCCCCTATGGTTTGCTAACCGTCAACTTACGAATTCACGCTTGCTCGTTTCACACTTCCAAGCAGTCTCCTCCTGCTTACGGTTCGAGGCCTCCTCCTCTAGACTCGTCTCCGACTCCTTCTCCTCGATCACGGCCATCCCAACCTGTTGTATACTCCCCTTGGACCATTCATTGTCCCAAGGGTGCTCGTTACTCATCTTTTGTTCGGGACCTTCGTTTTGTTCTGCTTCGGTTCCTCCTTGTCGTTCGCCTCAGTCTATCCTTCCGTCGCGCTCTGCCCGTAACCCGCCTGTCGCGCGTCAACGGCCCGTGGCGAGCGCGCTAGCGGCCAACCACCACACATTTCACCAGCAGTGCGTGGCGAGCGCGCTAGCAGCAACGCAGTGCCACCAACAATTGTCACCGGTGCGCACTGCCAGCGGGCAGCCCGCCAGTGCATGCCAGGTCATAGCGTGCCAGCGCGCGCAGCAAACAATTTAGCACGCACACCAGGAGCTGCCGCCAGCATGCAGCTCACTAGCAATGCGCCATCAGCTGTAACACTCGAGGCTATTATAGTAGAGATTACAAGGCTTTATAAGAATCCCGGTACAAAGATGATAGCTCTAGCTAACCCTCTTTATAGCCTTGGAGATGAGAGTCTTGTTGAAGCATTTGATGGGAAGCACTTGAAGAAGTTGTGTAGAGAGTTGTTGTGTGAGAGAGCTCTCAATGACTTAGGCAAACAATCCCATTTTTATTGATTAGTTGGATGAGATTGGAAACTCAAACCCCCTCAATACACTTCTTTGGGAACTCTCCCAACCATGGTTTCCATGGTGGGATGGTTCCTAAGCTTGGAGCCTATGTGGCAATTAGTTGGGTTGAAAAAAACCCGACTTAGGACCATTGAATGGTTGTGTTTTGGATAGAGTAGATTGTAACAATTGTTTGGCAGTTTGTGATTGGTTGGAAATCCAATCATTCAACAATTCCTTGGTTGAGTTGGAAAAGTTCCAAGCCTCCAATGTTGTGGCTTGGCAAACCCAAACCAAGTTTCATCTCAACCAACCCAGCCTTCTTCTCCAAGTCCCTCCTGTCAAGGAAACTCTCGACATTTGCCTAGAGGGAAGTTGGTTAGTGAGCTTAGTTAGGGCAATGCGTTACACTCCACCTCCCAAGGTGGCAACGTCTTCGTTGCCCTAGGATGCTTCTTAGAACGAGTGCTTCGGGCACAGCGCACCACATTACGACCAGGGTCAACCCCGTCCACTGGTTGTGGGGCCTACTCGTAGAACCAGGTCTTCCATATACGCTTGAACCGCTGCTTCGGTCAAGTGTTTCTCAGGCTCCCAAGAGTTGTGTTCCGGCCCATAGCCTTTCCACTGAATTAGGAACTCACGCACAGTTTTTGCGATCGCGTTGTCGATCACGGTGCGTTAGCACACGTTCGACTTCATAAAAGAGTTTCCTCCCCGAGAACGATGGTTGGTGGTGGTACGTACTTGCCTTTTGAAACGTACTTGTTGAGGCAGAGACACGTGGAAGACATTGTGAATCTGCAGTGTCGCAGGCAATTTCAGCCTATAGGCGACCTCACCAACTCGCGCAATCACCTTGAAGGGCCCAATCCAGCAAGGGAAGAGCTTTCGTGCTCACAGGATCTTGAGATGAATGTTCTTCGTACTCAATAATACTTTGTCGTCAACTGCATAGGCGACTTCCCGGCATTTATGTCGGCATAGGGGTTTTTGCCTCTGTTGAACAAGTTGCAGCCAATGGTGAGCGGCCTTCAATGCAGCTTGCTGTTTTCCAATAAAGTCGCTGGGATTTTGAGGTTCTTAATCCCATGCGTCGCAGGGTTTGTGGGTGCCGACCACAGTTTAGGACAAAGGGTTTCTCATGGGTCCTTTCATGCACAGAATTGTTTACAGGGAATTCCACGAGTAGCAACAATTCATCCCAATCGTCATGAGTTGGGCTTATGAAAGAACGAAGCATTTGCTCAGAGTGCGGATGGTCCGCTCTGTCCGTCTATCCGTTTGTGGGTGAAAGCAGACGACATCTTGGGTTTCGTTCCCAATGTCTTGATGACCTCTTGCCAGAACCGGCTTGTGAAGCGCGGGTCTTGGTCAGACACCATCACACGAGGTGCCCACGAAGTGCACCATTTTTGTCAAGCGATCCACAAACACCAGTATCGCTGTATGACCATCTTGCGTCTTGGGGAGATCGGTGATAAAATCCATCGATACACTCTCCCAAGGTTCATGGGGAATCTCAAGTGGTTGAAGCAAACCACCAGGCTTCTGTGTGCTCGGCTTGTTTCGGCACACGTGTCACAACGAGTTACAAACTGCTGGACCTCAATGCCCAATCCTGGCCACCAGTATACATCACTGAGAGCCCACCGGTTTTCTTGGCACCCAGGTGTGTCCTCCATACTTAGTGGTGTGCACCTCTGCTAGAATATCATTCCGCAGGTTTCCCACATGTGGGACAACAATTTCTTTCTTGTGCCACCAGAGCTCATGCTCCCACAAGAGATCCTTTGTATTCTGTGGGTTCCTGAAACTAGGGATCAATAATATACTCTGCGCGGATGCATTCCAGAAAAACCACCAAAGGCGATCTCACTCACTCGAGCGGCTGCGAGGATGCTGAAACAAGCAGCAAACACTGCTTCATGTTCATTATCATCAACACCTGTTGCTGCCCCAATCGGGTGTCCTGCTCAGAGGACCGGCCATGTTCGTCGAGCCCGCTCGATATCTAATATCATAGGTGAACCCACTAAGGAGTTCAGCCCATTGAGCTTGACGGCGGGTGAGTGTGGCTTGAGTGGCAAAATAGGTGTTCGGACAATGGTCCGTTGTGACCACGAAATCAACACCTTCCAGATAACATCTCCATGTTCGTAAGCGCATGCACAATTGCCAGCAATTCCTGTTCGGAAGTTGTATAGCGCTGCTCAGCCGGGGAAAGCTTTCTATTCTCAAATGCCAGGGGGGTGTCCTTCTTGCAAAAGAAATGCTCCAATTCCTATTGTCGAGGCATCAGTTACCACCTCGTAGGGCTTGGACGGGTCTGGCAAAGCCAGCAGTGGAGCATTGGTCAGCATGGTTCTTACTTCCTCAAATGCCTTTTGGCATTGATCGGTCCAGTGCCAAGCATTACCCTTACGAGTGAGGGCAGCCAGCGGAGCGACTACGGAGGAATAATTTTCAAGAAATGGCGAAAATAGTTTCGCAAGTCCAAAAAATATATGACCTGTCCCATGTCCTATGGAACGGGCCACTGTTGGACTGCCGCCACTTTCTTTTGATCAACTTTGAGGCCATCGTTGCCTACCAAGTAACCAAGGTATTCCAACTCGCGTTTGTAGAAGTGACACTTCCACAATTGAGCAAAGAATTTATGCTCTCATAGTTTTCCTAACACCCATTTCAGGTGTTGCGTGCGTTCTTCTTCTATCTTCGAGTACACGAGGATGTCTGTGAGAATTACGAGGGATGAAATGACTAGGCAAAATGTGGGTACAAGTAGGAACCTAGAAATGTTGTACCCTATAGTATCTACCCCACTACAGCCTAGATAGACCATAGCATATAAGTTTGACACACCCCCATAGGCAAAGTAGGGGAGAACAAGAGGTCACAAGACCAGTCAAGCAAAGTACAGCAAGCTCAGGGTGGATCACAACGTCACCATATATTCCGAGCAGACGTTCAAGGCCATACGGCCAGTTCACATGCAGGATTCTATATAAAGGTAAACAAGCAAGTGCAGGCATAGATAGATCACAGTACAAGCAAGGTCAAGAAGTGAGCAAGTGAGGCCAAGTAGGCACAAGTCCTAGCATCGTACAAAAGCGCTGATGATCACAAGGCGGAAGTGCCTTGGTAAAGATATCAGCAGTGTTGGCCCGAGAGGCCATGTAAGCAAGGCGCAGCTGACCACGCTGCTGCAGCTCACAAGAAAGGAAGTAGCGAAGAGCAATGTGCTTCGTTCTGTGCTCCAGTCTGTGCTCCCGACACAAGGCCAGCATGGCCTTGTTGTCTACGTACAGAACTGGAGGAGAACGAGGCGGCTCTCTGAGGTTAGTCAGCAGGTAGATGAGCCAGCGTAACTCCTGTGCAGCCATGGCCCCAGCGTAGATCTCAGCCTCACAGCTGGAGCTGAGAACAGAAGAAGAGCGGGTAGACCGCCACAAAACAGAGCCAGAACCAAGGCTGAAGGTGTATCCCTGTGACGACCGATGCGTAGCCTGGTCGTCAGCCCAAGAAGCGTCTGCGTGACCAGTGAGGACCACTGGACTCCGCCCTCCAAGCACAAGCCCCATGCCCAACGTACTGCACAAGTAGCGCAACACCCTCTTCGCTGCAGCCATGTGCTCTGGTCGATGTCTCCCAGGAGCAACATAGCGTGCCAAGATGCTAAGAGGGTATGCAAGGTCAGGTCGAGTGCAGGTCATCAGGTACATGAGGCAGCCAACAAGCTCTGAGAACGGGCCACTCGCTCTACGGACTCATCCGAAGGGCAGAGCTGAGAGCGAGTGGCGAGTAAACAGAGGAGTGGCCTGAGGCGAGGAGTACGTGAAGTCGAAGCGCTGAAGGACCTGCTGAACCATGTGTGACTGAGTCAAGGTAATGGTGCGCCGTGCAATGTCCCGGGTGATCTGCAAGCCAAGGTAGCTGCGCAGTTCACCCAGGTTTGTGCACGTGTGTCTCTTCTGCAGCTCAGACTTCACATGGGCGAGTCCAGCAGTGTCAGCAGTAGCAAAGACCAAGTCGTCGACGTACACGAGGATGTAGAATGGCGGCAAAGAAGTGTCGTGCGTAGAAACAGCGACGGGTTCGGCAGTAGAAGGAGCAAACCCAAGTGCCACAAGTGTAGTCCTCAGTGTGTCGTGCCACTTACGGGGCGCCTGGCGGAGACCGTAGACTGGCCGCCGGAGGCTCCACTGGGTACCGAGGAGGAAACGACCCAGTGAAGCCAGGTGGGCGGCGCAGCCAGATCTCCTCGTGCAGGCTGCCCTGTAGGAAAGCTGTGCTGAAGTCAAGAGAGTGAAGCTTGTAGTCGGGCCGAGCGGCTATGTGCAGCAGCATCTGAAGAGTGGTCATCTTCGGGGTGGAGAGAAGGTCCGAAAGTAGTCAATTCCCTACCGCTGACTGAAGCCTCGAGCCACGTAACGTGCCTTGAAGACAGGCGGAGAACTCGGCGGCCGCTTCACCCTGAAAATCCACATGCCAGTGACGATATTCGCCACAGGTGGGGGAACGTCGTCAACGTAGGTGCCAGTGCACTTCCAGGAAGCCATCTCTGCGTCCATGGCTGACTACCACTAAGAGGAGTAGGGACCCTCTATCGCCTCTACGTAGAGCGCGGAGTCGGGATGTCTGGTGCATCCGGGTCTCCCTCAAGGGAAATCAGCATGGACACGAGATGAGGTAAAGCAGCATCAAAACACTGGAACTCCTCCTGCCTGTCCTCAAGGACGTCCGTGCTAAGAGCACACTCACCCTCGAACGGACAGAGGACCGACAGATTCAGACTCAGCAACACGACTAGTGGCGTAGTCTAGACGACAGCGAGCAGCGAATTCGACAAGCTCAGCAACTAAGGCAGACGCAGCAGTGGACTCAAAGAAAGGGTCAGTGACAACAGTAGACAGGAGACGTGTGATAATAGGACTGGCAGCACGAAGGGAGTTAGACTCCGGGTCAGGAAGAGCAGGAAGAGAGGACTCTGGAGGAGACGGCAAAGGGACACGCGGTGGAGCAGTGGAAGGACGAAGTGCCATCTGGTGCGTGCGTGGGACCGCAGGAGGACGCTGACGCGGAACACGACGACCAGTGTGAGCAGCACGAACAGGCGACGCAGGACGAGACGTAGGCTCACGACGCTCAGCAAGACCTCCAGTAGGACCAGTGCAGGGAGAAGGAGCAGGCAGTGGGGAGGCGGGGTGCAACTGTGACTCGGACTGGACAGGCGGTGGACACTCTAAGGGAGGACCAGGACCAGTAGAGGGCGGAAGACCAAGAACTTGCTCAAGGAGCGGAACGAAGTACGGCCGTGGCTGCGCAGCACCTCCAGTACCAGCAGGGACTGCACCAACACCCCCAGCATGAGCTCCAACAGCTCCAGCAGCTCCACCAGCTGCTCCAGTAGCGCCAACTCCAGAACCCACAGGAGCACCGGCTCCAGCAGTACCTCCAGCTCTAGCACCTCCAGTAGCACCTCCAGCAGCACCCACAGCTCCAGCACCGTCAGAAGCTCCAGCTCCAGCAGGACCACCGGAAGATGAAGCAGCTCCAGCTCCAGTACCTCCAGCAGTGTTAAGATTAATGCTAGAATGAGGAGCCATAGCTAGGTAAGCCCTAGCTAGGCAAGTGAAAGTTTAGGCAAAGAAGGGAGGTTCACTAGGAAGCAGCAGGATACATATAGGAAACCCTAAGGAGTTGTACTCGCTATAGAGTACCCCACTGCAGGCTAGACAATAATAACATTCTGACACACCCCCATAGTCAAAGTGGGGTATAATCAGCAGAGCAAGCAATCATTAAGCAATAGTTCACAATGATAAGCAAAGCTAGAGTTAATCACAGCGGGCAAGTAAGGAGGAGGAGGAACTGTGAAGGGAGAGAAGATGGGAGGCAACGACTGAAGCTGCAGAGGCACGGACACAGGAGCGGCTGACTCAATGGCTACCAAAGCAAGGGCGACGGACTACTGGAGTGACTGGCTCCGCGGCTATAGACGAGCGGTAGGAGCAACGGACCCACTGGCGACTGGTGCAACAGGCTCACTGGCTACCGAAGCAAGGGCGGCGGACTACAGGCGCTGCAGGCGACACGACAGCTACCTTCACACAACCTCCTCCAACTGCCCCACACCCTCGACACACACCCCCTGCTCAAACCCTAGCTCCACTCCCATGGCACCCTCCTTAAACCCTAAACCCTAGGCTCCCACACACCCACCCCCCTCAGCGACAGCTGCAGCAGTGGGAGACGAGGGAGGAGGAGGAGCAAGGGGAGGAACACATAACCGCCACCCCCCACACCCGTCACCCCCATGCTCGGCACCCCACACCCCCAGCACCACGGAATGCACGGGGGGGAGGGGACAGGACGGGCTGCAGGTGCGGGCTGCTCCAGGGGCGGCCGCTGCAGGTGCGGGCTGCTCCAGGGGCGGCTGCTGCAGGTGCGGGCTGCTCCAGGGGCAGCTGCTGCAGGTGAAAGGTAGGAGGGAGAGGAGGGGAAGGGCGCGGCCCCCAGGGCACCCCGACAGGCGATGAACTAGGGAGCCGCGCGGGGCCCCCGAGAGCGCCTCGACGGGCGACGGGAGGGGACCGCGCGCGGGCCCCCAAGGAGCCGCGACGAGGCGACGGTTGGGGCCGGCGCGCGGCCCCCAAGGCGACGCGATGAGGCGACGGGAGGGGCCGGCTCGCGGGTCCCCAAGACGCCGCGACGAGGCGACGGGAGGGGCCGGCTCGCGGGTCCCCAAAGCGCCGCGACGAGGCGACGGGAGAGGCCTGCGTGCGGGCCCCCAAAACGCCGCGACGAGGCGACGGTTGGGGCCGGCGGGCGGGCCCCCAAGGCGCCGCGACGAGGTGACGGGAGGGGCCGGCGCGCGCGCCCGTAGGGCACCGCACTAAGCAGGAACCCGCTGCGCGCCTCGGGGCGCACGGCGGGCAGAAAACCGCCACGCGCTCGGAGCGCGTGGCGGGAAGAAAAATAGAAGGTCGCGCGCCACGGGGCACGCGACACACAGTAGGGCAGCGGAAGCAGGTGGGCCACAGGCCAGGAGCGTAATGCTCTGATAGCATGTTAAGATTAAGGCTAGAACGAGGAGCCATAGCTAGGTAAGCCCTAGCTAGGCAAGTGAAAGTTTAGGCAAAGAAGGGAGGTTCACTAGCAAGCAGCAGGATACATATAGGAAACCCTAAGGAGTTGTACTCGCTATAGAGTACCCCATTGCAGGCTAGACAATAATAACATTCTGACAAGTAGCACCTACTCCAGCAGCACTTCTAGCTCCAGCACCGCCAGCAGCTCCAGCTCCAGTAGCACCACCAGGCCCGGCAGCTCCAGTACCTCCAGTACGAGCACCTCCGGGACCCGTGGCTCCAGAACCCCCAGCAGCCCCAGCAGCAGAAGGACCTCCAGCCGCAGCAGAACCTCCAGCACTGGAAGCACCACCAGCTCCAGCAGCACGGCGCCAGCGCACTCGCGCAGCTCCTGCGGAGAGAGTGGCTCCCGCCGGGACGAAGCACCGGAAGGACCTCCAGGCCCAGCACCACGAGACTCCACACAAGTAGGCCCAGCACCCTCAGGCTCCGCACCCCCAGACTCAGCAACCCCAGGCTCAGCACCCCCAGACTCAGCACCCCCAGGCTCTAGCACCCCCAGACTCAGCACCCCCAGGCTCCGCACACTCAGGCTCAGCACCCCCGGACCCGGCACCCGCAGGCTCAGCACCCCTAGCAGCACCAGAGTCAATAGCGACCTCGACAGGCTCGACCGCGTCTACCTGGGACACACCTGAGGGAGCGGGACCCTGGGGGGGGAGGGGTCTACTGGGGGAGGACCTGGCACGAGGAAGAGCGGCGGGGGGGGAAGGGGAGCAGTGCGGTAGGGGAAGAGACGGTAGTAGGGAACCGACTCGTCAAACGTGACATCCTGAGAGGACAGAACACGGCGCAAGGTGGGGTGGTAAAAGTGCCAACCAGGCGCGTCAAGGGGGAAGCCAAGGAAGACTCAGGGAACAACACTAGAAGAGAGCTTGTCCGCAGACAAGTCGCGGACGAAAGCTCAAGATCCCCAGACACGGAACGCAGACGCATCGCCAACCTTCCCCGTCCACCGCAGAGCAGGGGAGGTCTCCGGCATGGAGACGCGGGGCTGAAGGTTGATCTGATGCGCCGCGTACTGAACCGCAAACGGCCACTGAAAATGGGGAGCAGCCGCATAGATCATGGACGTACGAGCGACGTCCATGACCATGCCAATGCGGCGCTCAGCAATCCCATTTTGCTGTGGAGAGGCCGGAAGCGTGAACGTCTGGTGGATGCCCTCCTCACGACAGAAGGCTCGCAGAAGGTCGGAGGAAAACTCTCCACCTCTGTCGGAGTGCAGACGCAGAACAGGAAAGTCCGAGCCGAAACTCTCTTTGAGCTGGAGACGAGCAGCGCGGATCCAATCGATCAACACCTCAATGACCTCACCCTTGCGGCGCAAGGGGAAGACTGTGGTGTAACGCGAGTAGTCGTCAACCACCAGCAGGAAGTAACGCTCATGACCCTGTCCACGGACGCGGGCGGGGCCCCACACGTCCATGTGGAGAGTCTGCAGCGGAGCCTCTGTCGGAGGAAACTCGGAGGAGTGAGGAGCAGCGCGCTGCCGTCCCTCAACGCAGGGAACAGGAGGCGACAAGAGCAGGGGGCAGACTCAAGACTAGACCGAGACGCTGCAGCAGACACCTGACCCGACGCAGCAACCCGACCAGACGCAGTAACCGAAGGAGACTCAGTCGTCAGTGTGTACAGGCTCGACCCCGGCTGACGGGTAAATGTGGCCAAGTGTCGGCCCGTCCGAGCACACGTGCAGTGGGTCACTCGCTGACTCGCAGGAGTGAACTGGTCAACCCCTCCATCCTGCAGGTCAGCACCACTCACCAAGTTTGTAGAGAATGAGGGGAGGTAAAGACCTGACAGGGAGCCAGATGGGGCCGTTGGACATGGTAGGACAGTGGAGTAGTGAGCAAGGACAGGACCCCTAGAGGGGTCTACCAGGGAGACCGCTACCGGCCGACTAAGCGGCGTGAGGGTGGTGCGTTCTCGAAAGAAGGAGCGAGAAGCACCCGAGTCAAGGGTGAAGTTGTGCAAGACCGCAGCAGGTGTAGCACCAGAGAGAGCAGACTCACCACCACCTGGAGCAGGAGACTCACCAGCACCTAGAGCAGCAGCCTCACCGACACCTGGAGCAGGAGACGCACGAGCACCTAGAGCAGCAGACTGGATACCGGGGTCAGGCGGCACACACAGGTGACAGGCACCCTCAGCACTAGTAGACAATGCATACATCGTAGTGAGAAGAGCATCATAGTTAAGAGCAAAGATATCTACCCTCTGCCTAAGCAGCTCCAGCCAGGAGGGGAGCTCAGCGTGGTCGCCAAACTCTGTACGCCAAGCGTCGCTCAGACGGGCGAAGCAGCGGGACTCTGTGTGACCAGGAGTCCCGCAAGGCTGACCATTCCGGACACCCGTGCGAATGACGTACGGGCAGCGAGCACGACTTAGTAACCCTCTACTCTGAGCGTACCACTCGCGAAGCTGCTGGGGCGAAAGGGTCTCGCGCAGACGACGCTGCAGCTGCACCTGGCCACTACAAAAAGCTCTCGAACTACTCACTCCAGGATGACTCCCACTACGGCCACCCCGACAACCCCAACTAGCGTACCACTCACGAAGCTGCTGGGGCGAGAGGGACTCATGCGAACGTCGCTGGAGCTGTAGCTGGCCACCGCCAGGAGTTGCAGTAGCAGTAGTAGCCGCAGTAGCAGCAGTAGCAGCAGTAGCAGTAGTAGCCGCAGTAGCAGCAGTAGCAGTAGCAGCAGCGTGGCCAGCCCTACAACCCCAACTAGTGTACCACTCACGCGGACGGCGCTGGAGCTGCATCTGGCCACGCCAGGAACAGCAGTAGCAGTAGAAAGAGCAGTAGCAGCAGGTACAGCAGCAACAGCAGTATGGGCAGGGCAGTGCTCACCAGTAGCGAGAAGGGCAGGCGTACGACAGCGGCAACGGCAAGGCTGCTACCACTGCAGAGCAAGGGCTCCGCGGCAGCTACATGGGCGGCTGCTCCAGGGGCGGCTGCTCCAGGGGCCAGGGGCGGCTGCTGCAGGGGCCAGGGGCGGCTGCTGCAGGGGCGGCTGCTCCAGGGGCCAAGGGCGGCTGCTGCAGGGGCGGCTGCTCCAGGGGCCAGAAGCGGCTGCTGCAGGGGCGGCTGCTCCAGTGGTCAGGGGCGGCTGCTCCAGTGGTCAGGGGCGGCTGCTGCAGGTGCGGCTGCTCCAGGGGCCAGGGGCGGGTGGGTAGAAGCCCGTAAGTGGTGGGCAGGGCCGAGGTGCTCCGGCAGGAACAGGGCCGCGACAGGGTGGCAGAGGAGGGGCTGCGACTCAGCTGCAGGGTAGGGCCGGGATGGCGGCGGCGGCTGTCACGGCACTGGCAGTGGCGGCTGTCACGGCAGCAGTGGCGGCGGCGACCGGCCGTGGCGGAAGCAGCAGCAGCAGCAGGCGCGACGGCAGCTGCTGCTAGGGCGGCGACGACGGGGCTGCAGGGTCGTGAAGGGGCCGTGGAGGGGCCGTGAAGGGGCCGCGAAGGGGTCGTGAAGGGGCCGCGAAGGGCCGCGAAGGGCCGCGAAGGGCCGCGGAGGGGCGGCTAAGGGGCCGCGAAGGGCCGAGAAGGGGCCGCAAGGGGCCGAAAGAGGGGCCGCGAAGGGCCGAGAAGGGGCCGCGAAGGGGGCCTTAAGGGGCGCGACGGGCCGCTAAGGGCAGGGGACGCGACGTGAGGGCAGGTGCACGGGGCACGACTAGGGTAGGCGCGAAGCGCGCTGCGGGCACGTAAGGAAAAAAAAAAACCGTAATAGTGGTGGGCCCTAGAAAACGTTTCCACTAGGGAACCTGCTCTCTACCATGTGAGAATTACAAGGGATGAAATGACTAGGCAAAATGTGGGTACAAGTAGGAAACCTAGAAATGTTGTACCCTATAGTATCTACCCCACTACAGCCTAGATAGACCATAGCATATAAGTTTGACAATGTCATCCAAGTATACCAGGACAAATTAGCTGATTGCCTCCTGAAACACATCATTCATTGCTTGCTGATATGATGCGGGAGCATTTGTCGAGCCAAAACTTAACGCGCGCCACTGAATATGTCCAAATGGCGTTCGAAAAGCCTTTTTAGGAACATCTTTTTCGGTGATGCGCAGCTGACGATACCCTTGAGCTAAGTCCAGTGCGTTGAACCACTGAGCTCATTGGAGCCAATCGAACAAATCCTCAATTCGTGGTAGAGGGTATCTGTTCTTCATCGTAATCTTTTTCAAGGCACGATAATCTACGCACATGCGTAATCCTCCGCTCTTCTTGTTAACAAACAAAATCGGTGCTCCGTAAGGGGATGCACTGGGTTTAATATGTGAGAATCTGAGGAAGGAAATGATTGCATTGAGCAGCATGAGAAGTACAAGTAGGAAACCCTAAAGTGTTGTACCCCATATGGACTACCCCACTACAACCTAAACAGACTATACCATATAAGTTCGACACACCCCCATAGGCAAAGTGGGGGAGAACAAGGGGTCACAAGACCAGTCAAGAGAAGCAAGGCAAGCGCAGGGTGGATCACAACGTCACCACACAATCTGAGCACAAGCACAAGGCCACAAGGCCAGTTCACATGCAGAGTTATATATCAAGAAGAACAAGCAAGGCAGTGAACTCAACATAGCAAGGGAAGCATGCAAGTGCAGGTATATATAGATCACAGTACAAGCAAAGTCAAGAGGTAAGCAAGTGAGGCCAAGTAGGCACAAGACCTAGCAAAGTACAAAAGCGCTGATGAACACAAGGCGGAAGTGCCTTGGTAAAGATATCAGCAGTGTTGGCCTTAGAGGCCACGTAAGCAAGGCGCAGCTGACCGCGCTGCTGCAGCTCACGAGCAAGGAAGTAGCGAAGAGCAATGTGCTTTGTTCTGTGCTCCAGTCTGTGCTCCCGACACAAGGCCAGCATGGCCTTGTTGTCTACGTACAGAACTGGAGGAGAACGAGGCTGCTCTCCTAGGTCAGTCGGCAGGTAGGTGAGCCAGCATAGCTCCTGTGCAGCCATGGCCCCTACGTAGATCTAGGCCTCACAGCTGGAGCCGAGAACAGAAGACGAGCGGGTAGACCGCCACGAGACAAAGCCGGAACCAAGGCTGAAGGTGTAACCCTGTGACAACCGCTGCGTAGCCTGGTCGTCAGCCCAAGAAGCGTCTGCGTGACCTGTGAGGACCACTGGACGTCGCCCTCCAAGCACTAGCCCCATGCCCGACGTACTGCACAAGTAGCGCAATACCCTCTTCGCTGCAGCCATGTGCTCTGGTCGGTGTCTCCCAGGAGCCACATAGCGTGCCAAGATGTTAAGAGGGTATGCTAGGTCAGGTCGTGTGCAGGTCATCAGGTACATGAGGCAGCCAACAAGCTCTGGGTACGGGCCACTCGGCTCTACAGACTCATCCGAAGGCAGAGCTGAGAGCGAGTGGCGAGTAGACAGAGGAGTGGCCTGAGGCGAGGAGTACGTGAAGTCGAAGCGCTGAAGGACCTGCTGCACCATGTGTGACTGAGTCAGGGTAATGGTGCCCTGTGCTCTGTCCCGGGTGATCTGCAAGCCAAAGTAGCTGCGCAGTTCACCCAAGTCTGTGCACGTGTGTCTGCAGCTCGGACTTCACGTAGGCGAGTCCAGGAGTGTCAGCAGTGGCAAAGACCAAGTCGTCGATGTACACGAGGATGTAGAACGGCGGCAAAGAGGTGTCGGTGCGCAGAAACAGCGACGGGTCGGCTGTAGAAGGAGCAAACCCAAGAGCCGCAAGTGTAGTCCTCAGTGTGTCGTGCCACTCACGGGGCGCCCGGCGGAGACCGTAGACTGGCCGCCAGAGGCTCCACTGGGTACCAGGAGGGAACGACCCAGTGAAGCCAGGTGGGCGGCGCAGCCAGATCTCCTCGTGCAGACTACCCTGCAAGAAAGCTGTGCTGAAGTCAAGAGAGTGAAGCTCGTAGTCGCGCTGAGCGGCTATGTGCAGCAGCACCCGAAGAGTGGTCATCTTCGGGGTAGGGGAGAAGGTCTGAAAGTAGTCAACTCCCTGCCGCTGACTGAAGCCTCGAGCCACGTAACGCGCCTTGAAGACAGGCGGAGAACCCGGCGGCCGCTTCACCTTGAAAATCCACATGCCATTGACGATGTTCGCCCCAGGTGGGGGAACCTCGTCGACGTAGGTGCCTGTGGACTTCCAGGAAGCCATCTCTGCATCCATGGCTGACTGCCATTGTGAGGAGTAGGGACCCTCGATCGCCTCAGCGTACGATCGAGGAGTCGGGATGTCTGGTGCATCCGGGTCTCCCTTAGGGGCAATCAGCGTGGACACGAGATGAGGCAAAGAAGCAGCAAAACACTGGAACTCCTCCTGCCTGTCCTCAAGGACGTCCGTGCTAAGAGCACACTCACCCCCGACAGACGGAGGACAGAGAGACTCAAACTCAGCAACAAGACTAGTGGCGTAGTCTAGACGACAGCGAGCAGTGGACTCAAAAGAAGGGTTAGTGAAAACAGTAGCCAGGAGACGCGTGATAGTAGGAGTGGCAGCACGAAGAGAGTCAGACTCAGGGTCAGCAAGAGTAGGAAGATAGGACTCTGGAGGAGACGGCAACGGGACACGCAGAGGAGCAGTGGAAGGACGCAGCGCCATCAGGTGTGTGCCGGGGACCGCGGACGCGGAGCACGACCACTAGTGCGAGCAGCACGAACAGGCGACGCAAGACGAGACGCAGGCTCACGACGCTCAGCAAGACCTCCAGTAGGACCAGTGTAGGGAGAAGGAGCAGGCAGGGGGGAGGCGGGCTGTAACTGTGACCGTGACTGGACAGGCTGTGGACACGCTAAGGGGGGAGCCGGACCAGTAGAGGGCGGGAGACCAAGAACCCTCTCAAGGAACGGAACGAAGTACGGCCGCGGCCGCGCAGCGCCTCCAGAAGCAGCAGGGACAGCACAAGTACCCCCAGCGGCAACACCAGCGCCAGCAGCACCTCCAGCTCCAACAGCGCCAACTCCAGCACCCTCAGAAGCACCACCGCCAGCAGAACCACCAGCACCAACACCCCCATTAGCTCCAGCTCCAACAGCTCTAGTAGCACCAACTCCAACCGGACTGTCAGCTCCAGCACCGCCAGCAGCTCCAGCAGCACCTCCAGCAGAACTCCCGGTCCCAGCAGCTCCAGAACCGCCAGGACGAGCACCTGCAGGACCAGCAGCAACAGTAGGAACTCCAGCTCCAGCAGCACGGCTCTAGCGCCGGGCAAACCACTCGCGCAGCTCCTGCGGAGAGAGTAGCTCCCGCCTCGACGAAGCACCGCCAGAGGCCACACGAGCAAACCCAGCACCCCCAGGCTCCGCACCTCCAGGCTCCGAACCCTCAGGCTCAGCACCCCCAGGCTCCGCACCCCAGGCTCAGCACCCCAAGACGCAGCACCCCCAGGCTCAGAACCCCCAGACTCAGCACCCCTAGGCTCAGCATCCCGAGACTCAGCACCTCCAGGCTCCGCACCCTCAGACCCAGCACCCGCAGGCTCAGCGCCCCTAGCAGCGCCAGAGTCAACAGCAACCTCGACAGGCTCACCTACGTCTACCTGGGACACACCTGACGGGGCAGGACCCTGAGGGGGGAGGGGGTCTACCGGGGGAGGACCTGGCGCAAGGAAGAGCGGCGGCGGTGGGAGGGGCGCAGTGCGGTAGGGGAAGAGACGGTAGTTAGGCACCGACTCGTCAAAGGTGACATCCTGGGAGGACAGAACACGGCGCGAGGTGAGGTGGTAGAACCGCCAACCTGGCGCGTCAGGGGGGAAGCCAAGGAAGACGCAGGGAACAGCACGGGGGGACAGCTTGTCCGCAGACAAGTCACGGACAAACGCCCGAGATCCCCAGACCCGAAACGCAGACGCATCGCCAACCTTCCCCGTCCACCGCAAGGTGGGGGAGGTCTCTGGCAAGGAGACCTGGGGCTGAAGGTTGAGCTGAACCGCCGCGTATTGAACCGCAAACTGCCACAGAAAATGGGGAGCAGCCGCATGGATCATGGACGTACGAGCGACGTCCATGACCATGCCAATGCGGCGCTCAGCAATCCCATTTTGCTGTGGAGTGTCCGGAAGCGTGAAGGTCTGGCGGATGCCCTGTGCACGACAGAAGGCTCCCAGACGGGCAGAGGAAAGCTCTCCGCCTCTGTCAGAGTGCAGACGTAGAACGGGAAAGTCCGAGCCGAAACTCTCTCTGAGCTGGAGACGAGCTGCGCGGATCCAGTCGATCAACACCTCAGTGATGTCACCCTTGCTGCGCAAGGGGAACACCGTGGTGTAACACGAGTAGTTGTGAACCACCAACAGGAAGTAACGCTCGTGACCCTGGCCACGGACGCGGGCGGGGCCCCATACTTCCATGTGAAGAGTTTGCAGGGGAGCCTCTGTCGGTGGAAACTCAGAGGAGTGAGGAGCGGCGCGCTGCCGCCCCTCGACGCAGGGGACGCAGGTAGGGGCCGGCCCTGGAGGTAGAGGAGGGAGGGACCGGGGGAGACCAGACACTAGAAGACGGGAGGCCATGCCTCGGAGACGAGGCAGGGAAGGGTGACCAAGGCGGTGGTGCCAAAGGAGAGTCTGGTGGGACAGGAGACGACACGAGCAGGGCGCAGACTCAGGACCAGACCTAGACGCTGCAGGAAACACCTGACTTGATGCAGCTACTTGACCAGACGCAGTAACAGGAGGAGACTCAGTGGTAAGTGTGTACAGGCTCGACCCCAGCTGACGGGTAAACGTGGCCAAGTGTCGGCCCGTCCGAGCACACGTACAGTGGGTCACCCGCTGACTCGCAGGCGTGAACTGGTCAACCCCCCGATCCTGTAGATCAGCTCCCCTTACCAAGTTCGTAGAGAACGAGGGGAGGTAGAGACCTGACAGAGTGCCAGAGGGAGCTGCCGGACATGGTAAGACAGTGGAGAAGCTAGCAAGGACAGGACCCCTAGAGGGGTCCGCCAGGGAGACCGCAACCGGCTGACTAAGCAGCGTAAGCGTGGTGCGGTCTCGAAAGAAGGAGCGGGAAGCACCCGAGTCAAGGGTCAAGGTGTGCAAGGCCTGAGCTGACGTGGTACCTGAGAGAGCAGAGTCACCAGCACCTGGGGGAGCAGACACACTAGCACCTAGAGCAGCAGCCTCACCACCACCTGGGGCAGCAGACGCACTAGCACCTAGAGCAGCAGCCTCACCAGCACCTAGAGCAGCAGCCTCAATGCCCGGGTCAGGCGGAACATACAGGTTACAGTCACCCTCATCACTAGTAGGCAATGCATACATGGCAGTGAGGATAGCATCATAGTCAAGAGTATAGATATCTACCCTGAGCCGAAGCAGCTCCACCGTGTCGAGGAGCTCAGCCGCGTCGCCAAACTCCGTACGCCAGGTGTCGCTCAGACGGGCCAAGCAGCGGGACTCTGCGTGACTACGCGTCCCGCAAGGTTGACTAGTCCGAGCACCAGTGCAAATAACGTACGGACAGCGAGCAGTACCTCGCGACCCGTCACGCTGAGCGTACCACTCACGAAGCTAGTGGGGCGAAAGGACCGTGCGCGGACGACATTGAAGCTGCACCTGGCCACTACGAGCAGCTGCCGGACTACTTACTCCAGGACGACTCCCACTACGACCACCTCGACAACCCCAACTAGCGTACCACTCACGAAGCTGTTGGGGGGTGAGGGACTCACGCGGGCGACGCTGGAGATGCAGCTGGCCACGCCAGGAGCAGTAGTAGCAGTAGAAAGAGCAGTAGCAGCAAGCGCAGTAGTAACGGCAGTACGGGCAGGGCAGTGCTCACCAGTGGCGAGAAGGGCAGGCGTAGGACGGCGGCAACGGCGAGGCCGCTACCACTGTAGGGCGAGAGCTCCGCGGTAGCTGCAGGGGTGGCTGCTCCAGGGGCGGCTTCTCCAGGGGCGTCTGCTGTAGGGGCGGCTGCTCCAGGGGCGGCTGCTGCAATGGCGGCTGCTCCAGGGGCGGCTCGGCTGCTGGGCGGCTCGGCGGCTCGGCTGCTGGGCGGCTCGGCTGCTCGCTAAGGACGGCGACGGGGCCGGGTAGGGGCGGCGACGGGGCCGCTAGGGGCGCGACCGGGCCGAGTAGGGAGGGGAGCGGCGACAAGGCCGCTAGGGGCGGCGACGGGGCCGCATAGGGGCGGCGACGAGGCCGCGTAGAGGCGGAGATGGGGCCGCGTAGGGAGGGAGGCGGCGACGGGGCCGCTAGGGGCGGCGACGGGGCCGCGTACGGAGGGAGGAGGCGACGGGGCCGCTAGGGGCGGCGACGGGGCCGCGTTGGGGCGGCGACGGGGCCGCTAGGGGCGGCGACGGGGCCGCGTAGGGGCGACGACGGGGCCGCGTAGGGAGGTGAGCGGCGACGGGGCCGCTAGGGGCAGCGACGGGGCCGCGTAGGGGCGGCGACAAGGCCGCGTAGGGAGGGAGGACGCGTCGGGGCCGCTAGGGGCGGCGACGGGGCCGCGTTGGGGCGGCGACGGGGCGGCTAGGGGCGGCGATGGGGCCGCGTAGGGGCGGCGACAAGGCCGCGTAGGGAGGTGAGCGGCGACGGAGCCGCTAGGGGCGGCGACGGGGTCGCGTAGGGGCGGCGACGGGGCCGCGTAGGGAGGGAGGTGGCGACGGGGCTGCTAGGGGTGGCGACGGGGCCGCGTTGGGGCGGCGACGAGGCCGCGTAGGGGCGGCAACGGGGCCGCGTAGGGAGGGAGGCGGCGACGGGGCCGCTAGGGGCGGCGACGGGGCCGCGTAGGGGCGGCGACAGGGCCGCGTAGGGAGGGAGGAGGCGACGGGGCCGCTAGGGGCGGCGACGGGGCCGCGTTGGGGCGGCGACGGGGCCGCTAGGGACGGCGACGGGGCCGTGTAGGGGCGGCGACGGGGCCACGTAGGGAGGTGAGCGGCGACGGAGCCGCTAGGGGCGGCGACGGGGCCGCGTAGGGGCGGCGACAAGGCCACGTAGGGAGGGAGGAGGCGACGGGGCCGCTACGGGCGGCGACGGGGCCGCGTAGGGGCGGTGACGGGGCCACGTAGGGAGGTGAGCGGCGACGGGGCCGCGTAGGGGCGGCGACAGGGCCACGTAGGGAGGGAGGAGGCGACGAGGCCGCTAGGGGCGGCGACGGAGCCGCGTTGGGGCAGCGACGGGGCTGCTAGGGGCGGCGACGGGGCCGCATAGGGGCGGCGAGAGGGCCGCGTAGGGAGGTGAGCGGCGACGGGGCCGCTAGGGGCGGCGATGGGGTCGCGTAGGGGCGGTGATGGGGCTGCGTAGGGAGGGAGTCGGCGACCGGGCCGCTAGGGGCGGCGACGGGGCCGCTAGGGGCGGCGACAGGGCCGCGTAGGGGCGGCGGCGGGGCCGTGTAGGGAGGGGAGCGGCGACGGGGCCGCTAGGGGCGGCGACTGGGCCTCTAGAGGCGGCGACGGGGCCGCTAAGGGGCCGCGACGGGCCGCTAAGGGGCGCGACGACGGGGCCGTGAGAGGGGCCGCGAGGGGCCGCGAAAGGGGCCGCTAGGGGCCTGAGGAGGGCGTGACGGGGCACGACTTGGGCAGGAAAGAAGCGCGCTCCGGGCAGAAAAATTGTTAGTGGTGGGCCCTTAGGAAGTGTTCCCACAAGGGAACCTGCTCTATACCATGTGAAAATCTGAGGAAGGAAATGATTGCATTGAGCAGCATGAGGAGTACAAGTAGGAAACCCTAAAGTGTTGTACCCCATATGGACTACCCCACTACAGCCTAAACAGACTATAGCATATAAGTTCGACATAATCCATCCTTCTCTAAGGTATTACTCGATCTGCTGTTTAGCCTCCGCGTACTCAGCTGGACTGAGGCGATACAGAGGTCGAAAGGGTGGAACCTTTCTTGGTTCAACAGGGATGGTTTGACCCACTACGCGGTCAGGTGGAAGTCCATCAGGGATGGTTTCAAACACTTACTTGAATTCCTCGGCCAGTATTTGCATTTCAGGAGGGAAATCATCAATTGTTGGCTCCGGTGTCTCAGTATTTTCAACCTGTACCACGAATATTGTATCACCCAATTTAACAATATGCCCGAACTGGTTGGCCAACACACACAGCGCGCTTGGACGTTCAGGCGTCTTTGTTTCAGTGAGTGAAGTATCATTGAATTGCCACTAGATTGTATTTTTGTTCTTGTTGAATAAGACAGTGTTGTACTGGAAGTCCAGAATGACTTCGTTGGCTCGCAACCAATCCATGCCCAGTATGAGGTCGACATCTGACAAAAGGGGTAGGACATACACGCAAACTGTTTCGCAGTCCTGTACATTCAAATCAATATGTATCTATCCTTTATTTGGAATGACACGATCGTCACCCAAGCGGATGCGACATGACGGTCCTACAACGAGGACGTTGCATGCCGTAACCCAAGTTTCATCAACAAGGGAAGCCGACGCGCCCGTATCGACAAGAATCCTTGCTGTGTCCCCGTTCATGCGTCTAGACAACTAGTAAACTCTGTTGAATCGTTGGACAGATGGGAAAATTGACTACAAGTTTAGGAGGTCGATACTACACCATAAATTTGTTGCGAACATGTCTAAACCTTTGGGATGTGGTCCACCAAACATGGTGCCCTTTGTCCCATGTTGCCAGGATATGCCATTCGTGAAATCGGCGCAAATCAACTCCTTGAACGAGCAAGAGATGATTGAAAATTTATCTCTCAAGGATTCAATTGAAATGTTTTCAACTGGGTATAATCGAGTTTTAAAAACAGATTTTTCATTAATAGAAGAGGCATACAAACAAGCGATTTTGCATGACGCAAGCTTCTCTAGCTTTAGCAAATCCTCATCACAAAGAACATAAGCCTTATGTACTTGATCCCTTTCACTAACTAGGTACTGTCAGAATAGTGGTTAGAGGAATGCACGAACCATAGCTAGGGTTTAGCTAGCTAGGCACGAGAGAATAGGCAAAAGAGGGGTTGCACTAGCAAGCAGGTGGATGCATATAGGAAACCCTAAGGGGGCGTACTCACTACAGAGTACCCCACTGCAGGCTAGACAAACTACACATTCTGACACACTCCCATAGTCAAAGTGGGGTATGATCAGCTCAACAAGCAGCAGTTTATAGTTCACAAATATAAGCAAAGCTAGAGTCTATCACAGAGGGCTAGTGAGGAGGAGGAGGAACTATGAGAGGAGAGGAGGTAGTGGGCGGCAGCTGAAGTTGCTGGCACACAGCGCAACTGGAGCAACTGGCACATGGGCAACTGGAGCAACTGGCACACTGGCAACTGGAGCAACTAGCACACGGGCAACTGGAGTAACTGGCTCCGCGGCTAGACGAGTGGTAGGAGCAATTGACTTTCGGGCAACTGGAGCAACGGGCTCACTGGCGACTCGAGCGACGGGCTCACGGGCGACTGGTGCAACGGTCTCACGGGCGACTGGAGCTGCTGGCTTCACGGCAGCCACCCCCTTTCAACCTCCCCCTTTGTCCCAAAGCTCCCGTTCACACCCCCTGCTGCACCCCTAGCATCACTCCCACGACACCCCCCTAGCACCACTCCTTCCGCTCCCACACACCCACCCCCCTCAACGACAGCTGCAGCAGTGGGAGACGGAGGAGGAGGAGGAGGAGAAGGAGGAGGAGGAGGAGGAGGAGGAGGAGGAGGAGGAGGAGGAGGAGGAGGAGGAGGAGGAGGAGGAGGAGGAGGAGGAGGAGGAGGAGGAGGAGGAGCAGGGGACGACGCACACACCCGTCACCCCCATACCCGCCACCCCCACACACGCCACCCCCAAACCCTAACACGGGTAGCACGGGGCAGGAGCGCGGGCAGCAGCGCAGGAGACAGCGCGCGGCCCCCAGGGTGCCGCGACAGGGCAGCGGGAGGGGGGGGCGCGCGACTCCCCAGGGCGTCGCGACGGGGCAGCAGGGGGTCGCACGCGGCTCCCCAGGGCGTCGCGACGGGGCAGCGGGGGCCGCGCGCGGCTCTCCAGGGCATCGCGACGGGGCACCGAGGGCCGCGCGCGAGTTGCGGGGCAACGCGACGGGCTCCAGGGGAGGCGACGCGACCGTCGACGGGGGGGGACGCGCGGGTCCCCGGGGTGACGCGTGAAGCAGGAAGCCGCCACGTGCCTCGGGGCGCACGGCGGGCAAAAAACCGCCGTGCGCCCCGAGCGCGTGGCGGGAAGAAAAAACAGCGTCGCGCGCCACGGGGCACGCGATAGACAGGAAAGCAGCGGAAGCAGGTGGGCCCACAGGCCAAGAGCGTATCAGCTCTGATACCATGTCTAAATAGTGGTTAGAGGAATGCAGGAACCATAGCTAGGGTTTAGCTAGCTAGGCACGAGAGAATAGGCAAAAGAGGGGTTGCACTAGCAAGCAGGTGGATGCATATAGGAAACCCTAAGGGGCCGTACTCACTACAGAGTACCCCACTGCAGGCTAGACAAACTACACATTCTGACAGGTACCCACCCCCTAGTTGTTCTTCTGAAAATCCTTGGGACCCGAAGGATCAGAACCATCCGACTTCTTGCCCTGGTTGGGCTTGCTGGAATTATTGACCGTCTTCCTCCAACGGCAATTGTAGGCCTTGTGGGCGAGCTTGCCACAGATGTGGCAGCCCGCCGAGGGCTTATCAGCATCCTGAGGGTCCTTGGTGGACCCCGCATGGGCTTCTTGGACTGTGTCCCAGAGGGTTCCCCCTTCTGCTGATAAGGCCTCTTCCAAGAACCATGGCCCTTGGGCGCCGAGGTCCTGCTACCACCCCCCCTAAGGGCCTTCGGCACTAGGCGGCTGCTGAGCACGAGCGTGACTCATGTACGCACGAAAATTCACATCCGTGTCAATGACATGCTCCTTGCACTCCTTGTAGGTCTTCCACTGGTGCTCCCCTCGAACAACGTGCACACGCTTAATGTGCT
The DNA here is from genome assembly GCA_948144175.1 of Closterium sp. NIES-65. NCBI lineage: Eukaryota > Viridiplantae > Streptophyta > Zygnematophyceae > Desmidiales > Closteriaceae > Closterium > Closterium sp. NIES-65. The sequence continues at coordinate 687,132 of CANXME010001881.1, read as the reverse complement.
CGAAAAACTGGTGGATGACCTCGCTCTCAGGAAAAGCGGTCTTCAGCAGCGACAGAGTTTTCTCGAACTCCTTGGCATACTCGCGTACAGGCTGGTCACCGCACTGGATGTTCTCTAGGCGGCTACGCACCTCGAGCGCCGGGGGCTGACTCAGGAATGCCGTCAGCATAGCAGCTTTGAACTCCTCCCAGCCAAAAGGATGGCCATTTGCCTCTGCGTGGCGCTCGTTGGCATACACCAACTTGCTCGCCGTGTCATCCAAGGAAAGGGTCGCTGCGACCACGCGAGCCTCGCTACGCACATTGTGGACGGACATGAAGTCCTCCGCAATGGAGAGCCAAATCTTGACATCGGTCTTGCCGTGGACAAAACGAGGCAGGGCCGAAAGGGCAAGAGCCAAAGGCAGTTGCAGCTGCAGCAGGAGGCTCAACACGTGCTCCAGCAGTAGGGGAGACATCAGAAGGTGTGACAGCAGGTTCAGCACGGCTATTGGTGGAAGCTGCGGCACGCTCAGCTGCAGGAGGAGGCTGATAGATGTTGCCACGCCGGATCTCCTTGTACTGAGCCTGAAGCTGGGAGATGAGAGTCTGATGCTTGTTGAGCTGCCCTTGCACGAACTTGAGAGTGTTCTGCAGGTCTAGAATGAAGTTGGAGGTGCCCTTAGGGATCAGCTGCACTTCCTTGATCAGCTCCTCAATCAAGGTCTTGAGCTGGGCAGAGTCAGCCTCCAAGTTTTGGATGCAGCACTGCTGCTCCCAATGAGAACATTCTGCTTCGTGATCCAGGTCTAGAGCTTGACAGCACCGTCCTCAGTCTCATTGGAGACACCCTCGTTAGTATTGGCCTCATCCTCATTATCAGCACCAGCCTTAGCTTTAGCTTCACTGCCATTGATCTCCAGGTCATCCAAGAACTCATCTTGGTTAAGATCAATGTCAGCAACAACAGTAGCAGCAACATTATCCCCTTCATTGCCAACCACAGGCGCCTCCTTAGAAGCATCCATCTCTTGACCAAAAGCTAAGAAATAGGTTATGGAAAAAAAGATCTCAACAGATCTTATAATATCCTTTAGGAAATATGATTACGCTTATATAATAATCCAATACAGAGGCTCTTAAGATTGACTTGCTTGCAAAATCTCTCTATCACCTCAATGATAGAGTAAGATATACTCAAGAGAGTAATCCTCAACAAGTCCTTGTAGATCTGAAAATATACTCTTCTACCCAAGGTAGATCAAGAGTCTTTCACCAAAGGTAGGTAAGAGAAATTAATATCTTCAAATTTCTTCTCAAAGTTGATGAAAATAAGAAACTCCTTGTAGATCTTGTAGCTCCAATGAATGACTTAAGTAATTGTAACTTGAAGCTTGTAGATCTTGTAGAAGCTCTTGTAGATCTTGAAGGGACCTTTGTAGATCTTGAGATCTCTTCAAAATCTTTACACCTCCTTGGATGAACTCCTAGATCAAGAAGTAAAATGGCCACACAAGTCGAAGGAAGAACCTTGCACTAGATATCAATGTAACACCCGAGGCTATTATAGTAGAGATTACAAGGCTTTTATAAGAATCCTGGTACAAGATGGTAGCTCTAGCTAACCCCTCTTAATAGCCTTGGAGATGAGAGTCTTGTTGAAACCTTTGATGGGAAGCACTTGAAGAAGTTGTGTAGAGAGTTGTTGTGTGAGAGAGCTCTCAATGACTTAGGCAAAACAATCCCATTTTTTATTGATTAGTTGGATGAGATTGGAAACTCAAACCCCCTCAATACACTTCTTTGGGAACTCTCCCAACCATGGTTTCCATGGTGGGATGGTTCTTAGGCTTGGAGCCTATGTGGCAATTAGTTGGGTTGGGAAAACCCAACTTAGGACCATTGAATGGTTGCATTTAGGATAGAGTAAATTGTAACGATTGTTTGGCAGTTTGTGATTGGTTGGAAATCCAACCTTCAACATTTTCTTGGTTGAGTTGGAAAAGTTCCAAGTCTCCAAGTTGAGGCTTGGCAAACCCAAACCAAGTTTTATCCTAACCCAACCCAACCTTCTTCTCCAAGTCCTCGTCGAGGAAACTCTCAACATTTGCCTAGAGGGAAGTTGGTTAGTGAGTTTAGTTAGGGCAATGTGTTACATCAGCTGCCGCTAGCGCGCAGTCCGCCATCGCACTCCAGCGCACTCATCAACGAGCCAGTGCGCACGCCAAGAGCTGCCACCAGCACGCAGCTCACCAGCAGTGCGCTAGCAACAGTCGCCAGCACGCAGCCCGCTAGCGCACACCAGCGGACACATCAACAAGCCAGCGTGCATGCCAGGTGCCGCCCAAGTGCGCACGCCAGGTGCCGCCCTAGTGCGCACATCAGGTGCCACCTCAGTGCGCACGTCAGTGTGCACAATAGCGCACAGCCCATCAGCGCTAGTATGCTAGTAGCGCGCCAGCAACTGCTACGAGCGCACAAGCCAGCAGCACGCCAACAGCGAATGCCAGCATGCACACCAGCGTGCAAGGTGGCGTGAGGTGTTGGCTGCTGTGAACAGCCAGCACCGCCATCCTTAGCGTGCAAGCCAGCAGCGTCCCAAATTGCCACTTAGGACGACCCTTGCGGGTCGTCCAATTTGCTTCTTACACAACCCCCGCGGGTCCCTTGTGTGAAAGTTAGAAGAGAGAAGAGGGCTTGACTAGCAGTAGTGGAGATACATATAGCAAACCCTAACAGGGTTGTACTCGCTATAGAGCACCCCACTAATGGCTAGATAAGAACATTCTGACACCTTGAGTCGCCCCGTAAATGATCCCCACGATCCCTTGTTTCGTGCCCCAAAGGCCCCAATTTTGCGCCCCTCGTTTCGTGCCCCATAGGCCCCTCAGTTCGTGCCCCGTTAGGCTCTCTCTTGCAGCCCAATTGATTCGCGCCTCGCAAGGCCTCCACGACCCCTCAATTTGAGCCTTGCATAGCCCGTCGCCAGGCCATTCATCGCGCTCCCGCCATCCATCCCGATTGTGCCGCTCATCGTGCTGCTACTGCCTATCGCGCTGCTGCATTACGTTGTCGCCAGCAAGTACATTTGCTTGTACGTATGCCAGCTACGTGTGCAGCCCCTGTAATGCGCTAGCAGCTGTGTTAGGGTGACGCCTGCGTGCATGCAACTGTAGCAGTACATTGTAATGTGCCAGCTGCTCGTTAGGTCGCAACCAGCGTGCTAGCAATTGTAGTCCATCGTGGACGCTGCTCTACTACTGCCTTTCCCCACACGCAGCACCAGGTCCTAACGCATAGCCGCAGCTAACGTGTGATAGCAGTATCATCATGCTGCTGCATACCAATGCGACCAGCAGCAGCAATACACCAGAGCCGCCACTGCTGCAGCTCCGGCGCATGCTGCTGTGGTAGGTGCACTAGTATTAGCACGTACTAGCAGTAGTGTGCATTACCATCGGTCGTTCGTTCAACCTAACTTACTGCAGCCCACTCTTATGTCCTTTCAACCACTCGTATCCGCCTATAACCTTTCGTAAAACTGCCCGTGCTGACATCTACACTGCTGTCCATCTCGCCGCCTGTAATCGCACATAGTCTTCCACAAAGCCGCCCTCCCGGACATCCACACTACTACCCGTCCTGCCGCAAGTTGCTATCCGTACAGCCACCCTCATTGCAGCCCACACTGCCATCTGTTTTGCCTCTCCAGCCGTTCCTAGCTCCAGCAGCTCCTAGGTCCAACCGTTTTTAGCTCCAACCACTCCTAGGTCCAGCCGCTTCTAGCTCTAGCCAGTCGTGTCCAGCCTCTCCCAGCTCTGGCCACTCCTAGCTCTAGCTGCTAGCTCGAGCCATTCCTTGTTCCAAACGTCTTCCTGTACGTCCATGCCTCGATGAGTTGCCTGCACTCCCCACGTCCTACAAAGATTGCCGCTGATGCCACCACCAAGCAGCAGAAGGAGTATTGTGACACCCAGCTGCGTACACACTTGGGAGACGTTTCTGCGCACCTTGCCATTGGTCATCTCCTGCCACAGGCCCGGCCGGTCCACTACTGCTAGGCCGAGATGGCGAAGGAGCACTTTTATGATATTATTGCTCGATACTCTACATCCTCTTGTACTGCTCTACGGTGCCTTCTCATGCCCTTCCTCTATCCTTCTCACTTTTTTTCTTCACTGTTGTCAATCTTGGTACTCAACTATGCTCCACGCATCTCACCCGGTACATCATTGCGACCTGCCTCCCTGACCAGCTCGTGCCTGCCCAATACCACACGGACCTCATTATCGATCTATTCCATTTATCATTGCAAAAACAGAAAGGTGGACCAATATGGCTTCAAAACCCTAGGCTCTCATTTTACAAGTCACAGCCAACTGCTGGGTCAAAACAAGAGTTGTAAAGGCGAAGTGGATTCTTAATTTGGCTCGTGTGTAAGCTTACAGACGTTACATTAGCAGCAGTAGCATATTAACAGCCGTGGCATGCATTATAGTTTAATGGATGCACTTTAGAATACCTGAGAAGACCAAATACATGATCTTCAAAATAACTTTTCATGAGCAACAACCACCACCTCTGTATTTTGTACTCAATGGATCGAACTTCAATTTTCACAGCGCTAGTTTATACTAGTTAAGAGTGTGTCGTTGCTGAACCACCTATGTAGAGATGGAATCATATAGCAGAATCAAAACGGGAGAAGCGTGCTCACGGGGAATAAGGCAAGCTGGCTCCACAGATTGAGTTTTACATCCAGATGTAGTAGCTGGAAGACTCTAAGCACATTAAAAAAGCTCATCCGTTTGTAAGTTCCCTTGTGGGAGGCCGAAATTGTCTCGTTGGTCTATCCCAAAGCGCTTCCTGCTCCCTTTATGGTAGGGTCCCAAACAATTTGTTGCTTAGACCCTGTGGAGGCGAAGTTTGCAAGGCCGATTCCCACTGCTGATATGGAAGCTAAAAATTTTGGATGTTAAGGCCCGAGTTCCACATGGCTGATTTCAAATTCAAGGTTCTTAAATATGAACTCGCCAAAAACCAAGTTACTACCCGAAGTGAAGCATTTCGTCGCGTTGAGGAGGAGATGTTTTGCAACTCTTATGCATGATTTGCCAGCAACAAAACAAGGCTTTTGGGGTGACGTGTCAACGGGAGATGGAGCACTGTTCACATTCAGTAAACTTGAAAACCAAGTTGTACTACTTGGCAGCCATATTTAGGCACAATACGCGTAGTCTACTCCCCGCTACTCAGGACCAAAAGAGCGTGTACGCTCCCAATTTTACAATGGCAGCAAGCTGTCTGTATCCACCCAGCAGCGTGTTTGTTGTTCTCCAAGAAGAAGTAGAAAAAATACCAGTATGAAGAAAAACGTCACCGGGTTTGCCCATTTCTTTAGGGACGATGGTGGTGTGCTAAGCGCAAGGAACAGGCACTTGCCTGGTTTCAACACGCTTGCCAACTCCTCGATGCACCCGCTTCTGCCTGCACCGCTCCCTTCCGTGTGCCTGCACTCCCTTCCGCATGCCTGTACTCCCTTCCGTGTGCCTGCACTCCCTTTCGCCCGTCGAAATCCCTTACGCCCATCGCCCTCCCTCCCGCCGTCGCCCTCCCTTATGCCCATCGCCCTCCCTAGCACTCAACGCATCCCCTTCCGCCATCGCCCTCCCTTCTGCCCGTCGCACTCCCTTGTGCTCGTCGCATCCCCTTCCGCCCATCTCACTCACTTCCGCCCGTCGCACTCCCTCAGCCCGTCGCATTGCCTTTCGCCCGTCGCCCTCCCTTCCGCCTGTCGCCCCCCCTTCCGCCCGTCACCCTCCCTTCGTCTCGTCGCCCTCGCTTCCTCCCATTGCCCTCTCGACTGCCCGCCACCCTACCTTCCCCTCGTCACGCTCCCTTCCGCCCGTTGCCCCCCTTTGTCTCGTCGCGCTCCCTGCCGCTCGTCACCCACCCTCCTGCTCATCCCCTCTCCATCCCCGTATCTCTCTCCCCTCATCGCCCTTGCATTCGCGACACTGTCACCATCCCTCCCTTCTCCCTTTCCAACTCACACACTTGTCACGCCCCCTTTCCAATCCGCACACACCCTTCCCTTCCCCCAACATCGCCTTTCACCACCACACTGCTTACCTCTCTCCTTCTTCCCCACATCATTCGCGGGCTCCCCACCGTCCTCCCCCCAGCTCTCTCCCCGGCATCTCCCCCGCTCCCCACGTCCCGCTTCCCCCCATCCTCTTCCCCGTTTCCCCAGGGTTTCCCGCACTGCTTCCCCCCATCCTCTGACTTGCTTCCCCCCAACCCCTTCCGTGCTTCCCACCATCCCCTTACCTGCTTCCCCATGTCCACTTCCCTGCTTCCCCCCATCCCCTTCCCTGCTTTCCCAAGCCCACTTCCCTACTTCCCCAAGTCCCCATCCTTGCTTCCCCAAGTCCCCTTCCCTGAGAAAGATAGAACGAGGAATGATTGAATTAGCAAGAAGATGGGTACAAGTAGGAAAAAACTAAAAGTGTTGTACCCCATATTGACTACCCCACTACAACCTACATAGACTATGTCATATAAGTTTGACACACCCCCATAGGCAAAGTGGGGGAGAACAAGAGGTCACAAAACCCAGTCAAGAATAGCAAAGCAAGCTCAGGGTGGATGACGACGTTCATATGGTCACTAGGCCAGTTCATATGCAGAGTTATATAAAGGAGAACAAGCAGTACAGCTAGCAAGTGTAAGCATGCGGGTATATGTATAGAGATCACAGTACAAACAAAGTCAAGAAGTGAGCAAGTGAGGCCAAGTAGGCACAAGGCCTAGAACAGTACAGAAACGCTGATGATCACAAGGCTGTAGTGCCTTGGTGAAAATATCGGTAGGTGCAATCGGCCAGGTGCGCTTGGCCGACGTGGGTGACGGCGACGACGACGTGTAGCAGTAGGTGCCATGCCCTCTTGCATGGCTGGTGCGGTGACCGGCGTACTGTGTGTTGGGCGCACGCCGACGGGCTATTCTCGGAGCTGTACTGCCGTGTGGGCTGGGGGCCCAAGTGTGAACGCGGCAGGGCAGTGTCAACGGGAGCGTTGTAAGGCCCCGTCCTCGCTTGGGCGGAGCCAACCTTGTGGTCGGATGTGCGGGGGTTGCAGCCGACCTGCAGCAATGGGCACGGGGGCCACTGAAAGGGCGCCGAGTTGGAAGGCGCTTGGCTGGAGGGCGCCGAGCAGGAGGACGCCGCCCTGAACGTCTGGTTGGCGTCCCGGACGCCTGGACGGCGTCCTGGGAAGCTGGACGCCGAGCTGGGCGTTGCCACGACTACCCGAGCGCCTGGTCGACGTTGTGGGCACCTGCACGGCGCTCTGGAAGGCCAGACGCCGACCTAGGCGTATGTACGGCGTCCTGGGGGTCCGGACGCCGACCTGGGCGTCCCGAGGGGCCCAGACACCAACCTGGGTGTCCGGTTGGCGTCCTGGGAGGAGGGACGCCGCTCTGGAGGTTTGGTCGGCGTTCTGGGCGTCTGGACGCCGACCTGGGGGTTCGGAAGGCGACGCCGACCTGGACGCCAACCTACGGACTGCGTGGGTAGACCAGGTGTGGTTGCCCGGTCGATCGGGATACCCGGGCGACGTGCGCGAGTGTCGCCAGGGTGGAGTCTGCGAGGCCGACCTCGGGGGTGGTATCCCGAGGTCGGCATGGCTGGTGGGCACAGTCGCTGGCGTGGAGTCTGCCAGGCATCTGCGTTGTGCACGTGACAGGGACGTGCGCACCAACTAGCTGCGCGCACCTGTGAAGCAGGTGCACCGCTGTCCTGCGGGTGCAGTGCTATGCAGCCGTCTTGCTGCAGCACTGGCACACCGTGGACTTGCAACGTTGGCGAACCGCTACTCTGCAACGCTGGAGCGGTGCGAGCGCTGGTGCGCTGGAGCGCGGTCGACCGTGCTGCGCTGGAGGTCGACCAGTCGCCTAGCTAGTACTGATGTAGTCTGTGATGCCAATGTTGTTACTATCATTGTTGTTATGTTTTCCTAGTGAAACTCTTGCCAATTCTCCCCGTGAACTAGCAAGAAGCGTGAACACAAGGAAACGACTAAGTGAACGAACGCAGAGATCACACGAGCACACGTGCCTAGCCCGTAGTCTAGCTCTCGTTGCTGCAGTTATCTCCACAGGACTCGCCCACGTGAAGTCAGAGCTATAGAAGAGACAAACGTGCACAGGCCTAGGTGAGCTGCGCAGCTATCTTGGCTTGCAGATCACCCGGGACAGAGCACAGCGCACCATTACCTTGACTCAGTCACACATGGTGGAGCAGGTCCTTCAGCGCTTCGGCTTCACGTACTCCTCGCCACAGTCCACTCCTTTGCCTACTCGCCACTCGCTCTCGGCTCTGCCTTCAGATGAGTCCGTAGAGCCGAGTGGCCCGTATCCAGAGCTTGTTGGCTGCCTCATGTACCTGATGACCTGCACTCGACCTGACCTGGCATACCCTCTTAGCATCCTGGCACGCTATGTTGCTCCTTGGAGACATCGGAAGGAGCACATGGATGCCGCTAAGAGGGTGTTGCGCTACTTGTGCAGTACGTCGAGCATGGGGCTCGTGCTTGGAGGACGGGCTTGAGCTGTCCTCACTGGTCACGCAGACGCTTCGTGGGCTGACGACTTGGCTACGGAGCGGTCGTCACAGGGTTACACTTTCAGCCTTGGATCCGGCTCTGTTTCGTGGCGATTTATCCGCTCGTCTTCTGTTCTCAGCTTCAGCTGTGAGGCTGAGATCTACGCAGGGACCATGGCTGCACAGGAGTTACGCTGGCTCACCTACCTGCTGACTGACCTGGGAGAGCGGCCTTGTTCTCCTCGAGTTCTCTACGTCGACAACAAGGCCATGATTGCCTTGTGTCACAAGCACAGACTGGAGCACAGAACCAAGCACATCGCTCTGCGCTACTTCCTTGCTTGAGAGTTGCAGCAGCGTGGTCAGCTTCGTCTTGCTTATGGCCGGATAGTGCAGCGCCTTCGTTAGGAAGTCGGTTGGCTGCTCAGCGGTCGGGATGTACTGTAGCGAGAACTTCCCGCGCTTCACCATGTGCTGCAGCCAGGCCTGTCGCCGCTCCATATGCTTGAGGTTGCCTGTCAACCCCATGCCCTCGGCGACCGTGATGGCCGACTTGTTGTCCATACGCAGGACAGTCGGCTTCCCGGCGTCCAGCTGCCGGAACTCTGCGAGGAGGAAGCGAAGGCGGCGTCCCTCCTTGCCAGCTTCAGTGGCTGCCACGTACTCCGACTCGGTCGACGACAACGTCGCGCACTTGATGTGCTGGCTCGACCAGGAGACTGCGGCCCCTCCGTAGACGAACACGTAGCCGCCCGTGCTCATCCTGCTCTACTTGTCACCAGCGTTGTCGGCGTCCACGTAGCCGACCAGCTCCAGCGACTCAGGTCCACCGCCGAACTCCAGGGCGGTGTCACACGTGTTGGCGAGGTAGGCAAGGCAGCGGTCGACCTCGCGCCAGTGCTGGTCACTCCTCACCGTGAGGCCGCTCCCCAGCTTGCTGCAGACGAAGGCGATGTCCGGCCTTGTCGTCGTCGCCGCGAACTGCAGCGAGCCAACCTTCTGCCGGTACTCCTCCTCCTGCCGTTCCTGCGCCTCCTCGTCGTCGAAGGTGAGCTCGGCGTAGGCGCCGACCGAGACCGGCGTCTTCGGAGTGCGCCCGGTCTGCTCCTCGTCGATAAAGCGCCTACGCAGCTTGTCGGCGTAGCCCTGCTGGTGTAGCCACAGCTTCCCCGCCGACCTGTCACGCACGATCTCCAGCCCGAGGTACTTCTGCACCGGCGAGATCTCGCGTAGCTCGAAGGCGGCTTCCAGCAGCTCCTTCAGCTCCTTCAGCATTGCGGCGCTGCTGCTCGCGGCAAGCAGGTCATCGACGTAGACCAGCACCCAGCAGGCCACTCCACCCTTGCCGACCTTGAAGTAGAGAGCCTCGTCGACCTGGCTCTTCTTCTACCCGGCGCCGACCAGCACATCGTTGAGCGCCAAGTACCACAACAGCGGCGACTGCTTCAGCCCGTACAAGCTCTTCAGCAGCTTGCACACCCGGCCGGTTCCGTCGTTGAAGTAGTTCGGCTGGGACATGTACAGCACCCGATCGAGCTTGCTCTGCAGGAAGGCGTTCTTCATGTCGAGCTGCATCAGGTTGAGGTTGAGGACGGCGACGATGCCGAGGAAGATCCTCAGCGTGACGTAGCTGCTCACCGGCGCGAACGTCTCTTCGTAGTCGGCGACGTACACCTGTGTGAAGCCCTTCACGACCAGCCTCGCCTTCTCTTGCTCGACGGTGTCATCGATGTGGTACTTCGTCGTCAACACCCACCGGTTCTTCATGACGTTCACCCCCGGCGGGCGTTCGACCAGCTCCCAAGTGCCCATGTTGATGAGGCTGCAAATCTCCTCCTCCATGGCGGCCTTCACCGCCGGGCACTTCCAGCTTGCCAATGCCTCTTTCACCGTCATCGTCGAGATGTCCCAACGGTGCTCGGGGCCGGCTAGCATGTCGGGGTCGAGCTCCGGAATCTCCTCATCCTCCTCGGCGTCGTCGTACAGCAGGTCATCATCATCATCGTCTACGTCGTACACCGTGGTGAAGGCAGCGGGGACGAAGAAGTCAGGCGGCCTCCGAAGTCGGGCTGAACGCCGTGGTTCCGGCTGGACCTCCTCGGCGTCCCCTCCATCGTCGCTGTCGTCGCTGCTCTCAGCGTCCTGCTGCTCTTCAGACGGCGTCCCAGCCGGATAGTGCAGCCCCTCCCATGTCCCAGCCGGATAGTCAAGCCTCTATCGTGCATGTTCCAACCTCTATTGCTCTCTTGTTTTCAAATAACATGTTCCACCTATCTTTCTTTCCCCTTTCCCCTTCTTCCACCCCATCCTCATCTCGTGTATGTGCGTAGTTCCGGACTATTTGACGAGGCCTTGACCTCGTCTTTGAAAAGAAATATGCTGGGCAATGTCAGGAGAAGTTTCCAAGCGATTTCATTGAAGGGATACAAAACTGAAAATTGCAAGACAATATATAGGCGACTCAAATTCCGATTTTGCCCTCATGTCGCACACAATTTCAAGTAGAGTTGTACGCATCTCAATTTCTAATTACAGCCATATTCACACCGAACGTGCTAGGAGTTTGAGCACACACTTGACATTCCAAACCTCCATAGTTCTGCCACGTACTTCTGTATTTCTTCACACTTCCTCCACTTTCCTTTGATTCCCATCCCACTAAAGAACAAGCTTTATCAAGTTTCCCTTTCCACCGTCCCAACATAGGCAGATTCATTTCCTCTGAGGTCCTTGCTTTCCCTTGGTCAAAACTCCCCTTGATAGGTTCTTTTTAGGTCATGGCAGGTCATGGTTTGCCAGGGCTCTCCCTAGGGTCTGAGGGATGTCTGATGCATCAAACGGGCCCCCCGTGCAAAAAAACGTTTTTGTATGATCCTGACTGGACATCAGATGAAGCCAAGAAAAACTGTCTGAAATCTCAGACAAACCGACAAAAATGTCTGATAGCGAGGACCCTGTAATTTGCTAACCACTTCAACAATCTCCCCTATGGTTTGCTAACCGTCAACTTACGCATTCACGCTTGCTCGTTTCACACTTCCAAGCAGTCTCCTCCTGCTTACGGTTCGAGGCCTCCTCCTCGATCACGGCCATCCCAACCTGTTGTATACTCCCCTTGGACCATTCATTGTCCCAAGGGTGCTCGTCACTCATCTTTTGTTCGGGACCTTCGTTTTGTTCTGCTTCGTTCCTCCTTGTCGTTCGCCTCAGTCTATCATTCCGTCGTGCTCTGCCCGTAACCCGCCTGTCGCGCGTTAACGGCCCGTGGCGAGCGCGCTAGCGGCCAACCACCACACATTTCACCAGCAGTGCGTGGCGAGCGCGCTAGCAGCAACGCAGTGCACCAACAATTGTCACCGGTGAGCACGCCAGCGGGCAGCCCGCCAGTGCACGCTAGGTCATAGCGTGCCAGCGCGTGCAGCAACAATTTAGCACGCACACCAAGAGCTGCCGCCAGCATGCAGCTCACTAGCAATGCTCCATCAGCTGTAACACCCGAGGCTATTATAGTAGAGGTTACAAGGCTTTTATAAGAATCCCGGTACAAGATGGTAGCTCTAGCTAACCCTTCTTTATAGCCTTGGAGATGAGAGTCTTGTTGAAGCCTTAGATGGGAAGCACTTAAAGAAGTTGTGTAGAGAGTTGTTGTGTGAGAGAGCTCTCAATGACTGGCAAAACAATCCCATTTCTGATTGATTAGTTGGATGAGATTGGAAACTCAAACCCCCTCAATACACTTCTTTGGGAACTCTCCCAACCATGGTTTCTATGGTGGGATGCAGGGCTCTCGTTATCAGACCAAATTGGTCTGATGGTCTGATTTTCAGACCTAGATTTTTGCTTTCATCAGATCTCCAAGACGATGCCTTTTATTTCGTCAGATCCGTAAGATGACTGATTTTAGTTCATCTGATGTATCAGAGCAAGCGCTACACTTAGTCCGAAATTTCAGATAACGAGTTGTTTTTCGTCTGATACCGATCCCCCTCCCCCCAACCCCCCCTTTCCCCCCCGAACTCTCGCTACTCTACCAGCTCAACCCCCCCTTTTATGCCCTCGCTCCTCTTCCAGGCCTAGTCCTGTCCAAACCTTCTCCCCCTTCCCCCAACTGAGGTCTCCAGGTCTCGCTCCCAGCCTAGCCCGCTTTCATGCCCCTCGTAATGTCTCGCAGCCCAGCCCCCCCTTTCCTTCGCGTCCCTCCACCTCCACCCAGCCTGATCCCTCGCGTCGCAGCCCCTCATTGTCACGTGCGTGCCCCTCAACAGCCACACGGCTGTCAGCTAGCGAGCTGTCAGCACCGCACCAGGGGCGCGTTCATTAACAAAATAAGCGTGATTATGTCAGACAAGTGTGTTAGCTAAATTAGACTGCCCAAATTAAATCGTATGAAGAATCAGACTAAGCTTCAACATTCGTCCAAAAAATCAGACCAAAAAAATATGGATGTCTGAACGTCAGACGGAACGGTTTTTTTACTTAGGTATTTCAGACAGGCCCAAATCCTAGCAAGAGCCCTGGTGGGATGGTTCCTAAGCTTGGAGCCTATGTGGCAATTAGTTGGGTTGAAAAAACCCGACTTAGGACCATCGAATGGTTGTGTTTAGGATAGAGTAGATTTTAACAATTGTTTGGCAGTTTGTGATTGGTTGGAAATCCAATCTTCAACATTTTCTTGGTTGAGTTGGAAAAGTTCCAAGCCTCCAAAGTTGTGGCTTGGCAAACCCAAACCAAGTTTCATCTCAACCAACCCAACCTTCTTCTCCAAGTCCCTCCTTGTCAAGGAAACTCTCGACATTTTCCTAGAGGGAAGTTGGTTAGTGAGCTTAGTTAGGGCAATGCATTACACTCCACCTCCCAAAGGTGGAAACGTCTTCGTTGCCCTAGGATGCTTCTTAGAACGAGTGCTTCGAGCACGGCGCACCAGATTACGACCAGGGTCAACCCCGTCCACTGGTTGTGGGCCTGCTCGTAGAGCCAGGTCTTCCATATACGCTTGAACAGCTGCTTTGGTCAAGTGTTTCTCAGGCTCCCAAGAGTTGTGTTCCGGCCCATAGCCTTTCCACTGAATTAGGAACTCACGCACAGTTTTGCGATCGCGTTGTTGATCACGGTGCGTTAGCACACGTTCGACTTCATAAAAGAGTTCCTCCCCGAGAACGATGGTTGGTGGTGGTACGTACTTGCCTTTTGCAACGTACTTGTTGAGCAGAGACACGTGGAAGACATTGTGAATCTGCAGTGTCGCAGGCAATTTCAGCCTATAGGCGACCTCACCAACTTGTGCAATCACCTTGAAGGGCCCAATCCAACGAGGGAAGAGCTTTCGTGCTCACAGGATCTTGAGACGAATGTTCTTCGTACTCAATAATACTTTGTCGTCAAGTGCATAGACGACTTCCCGGCATTTTATGTCTGCATAGGGGTTTTTGCCTCTATTGAACAAGTTGCAGCCAATGGTGAGCGGCCTTCAATGCAGCTTGCTGTTTTCCAACAAAGTCGGCTGGGATTTTGAGGTTCTTAATCCCATGTGTCGCAGGGTTTGTGGGGTGCCGACCACAGTTTAGGACAAAGGGTTTCTCATGGGTCCTTTCATGCGCAGAATTGTTCACAGGGAATTCCACGAGTAGCAACAATTCATCCCAATCGTCATGAGTTGGGCTTATGAAAGAACGAAGCATTTGCTCAATAGTGCGGTTGGTCCGCTCTGTCCGTCTATCCGTTTGTGGGTGGAAAGCAGACGACATCTTGAGTTTCGTTCCCAATGTCTTGATGACCTCTTGCCAGAACCTGTTGAAAGTTAAGAAGCTGCCTAGGCTAGGAGAAACCCTGGCCTAGGAGCGCAGGTGGGGTAGAACGTAAGTAGCGAGAGGAGATGCAAGGCAAGAAAGTGATTCACTAATGAGAATTGTGAGTACAAATAGCAAACAGCAACACAAGGAGGTGCACCACCAAACATGGTGCAATATCTACACTACAACTGCAAACTATTATATAAAATATGCAAACATATTTTGACACGCCCCCATAATTGTTTGCAGGAGTAAGTGTAAAACGCCCCCTGATGGGATTCACCAGAATTGCAGCGGAAGCATAAGCAGGCAAGAGCAGAAGTAGCCGGTGCAGAAATGGCAAATACAGCTGTAGCCAACCCTCAGCCAAGGCAGAAACAAAAACAGGTGTAGGGGCGGCAGGTCGCCTGAGAAGCAGGCTCTGTGGCTGCAACGTGCAGCAGGACAGCAGCGGCTCGACGGCAGCACCTGCAGGCCCCAGCAGCAGGCAACAGAAGCAAAGGCAGCAAAGGCAAGTTGTGGCAGGGGCGGAAGCTGGAGGTGCCACGTCAGCAGCGGGCGACAGCAGCAGATGACCGGCTGACTTCCGCCTCCCCCTCACCCTTCCCCCAGAGCGGCACGTGCGGCAGTGAGAGAGAGAGGAGGGGCGGCAGCATGTTGCTCACACCCGCCACCCCAAACCCTCCCTCCCCCACTGCTGCAGGCGTAGCAGGGAGAGAGAAGGGGCGGCGTGTGGCGGCGTAGCGGTGTGGCGCAGCAGCAGACAGAGTGGCGACAGCCACCCTTGCATCTCCCCTCCCCCCACCCCGCCACCTCCTCTCACAGCGGAAGCCGCGGCGTCAAGAAGCGAGGCGCCCGCGGCGACGGGAAGCGGGGCGCCCGTGACGACGGGAAGCGGAGCGCCCGCAGCGACGGGTGCTGCGGGGCTCCCGCGGCGACGGGAAGCGGGGCGCCCGCGGCGACACGCAGCGGGGCTCCCGCGGCGACGGGAAGCGGGGCAGAAGGTCGACGGGCAGCGAAGCGCCGCTCGGGGCTCGCCTTCGCGATCATCGCGGGCGACAGGCTGAGCGCCTTGACTAGCGCCTCGACGGGCGCGACGGGTGCTGCGACGTGAAGCGCGACGGGGAGCGCCATGGCTAGCAGTGGGCCCATTAATAAGAATGTCCGCAGGAACGAACAGCTCTGATAGCATGTTGAAAGTTAAGAAGCTGCCTAGGCTAGGAGAAACCCTAGCCTAGGAGCATAGGTGGGGTAGAACGTAAGTAGCGAGAGGAGATGCAAGGCAAGAAAGTGACTCACTAATGAGAATTGTGAGTACAAATAGCAAACAGCAACACAAGGAGGTGCACCACCAAACATGGTGCAATATCTACACTACAACTACAAACTATTATATAAAATATGCAAACATATTTTGACAGAACCGGCTTGTGAAGCGCGGGTCTCGGTCAGACACCATCACACGAGGTGCCCACGAAGTGCACCATTTTTGTCAAGCGATCCACAAACACCAGTATCGCTGTATGACCATCTTCCGTCTTGGGGAGATCGGTGATAAAATCCATCGATACACTCTCCCAAGGTTCATCGGGAATGTCAAGTGGTTGAAGTAAACCACCAGGCTTCTGTGTGCTCTGCTTGTTCCGGCACACGTGTCACAACGAGTTACAAACTGCTGGACCTCAATGCCCAATCCTGGCCACCAGTATACATCACTGAGAGCCCACCGGGTTTTCTTGGCACCCAGGTGTGTCCTCCATACTTAGTGGTGTGCACCTCTGCTAGAATATCATTCCGCAGGTTTCCCACATGTGGGACAACAATTTCTTTCTTGTGCCACCAGAGCTCATGCTCCCATAAGAGATCCTTTGTATTCTGTGGGTTCCTGAAACTAGGCATCAATAATATACTCTGCGCGGATGCATTCCAGAAAACCACCAAAGGCGATCTCACTCACTCGAGCGGCTGCGAGGATGCTGAAACAAGCAGCAAACACTACTTCATGTTCATTATCATCAACACCTGTTGCTGCCCCAATCAGGTGTCTGCTCAAAGGACCGGCCATGTTCGTCGAGCCCGCTCGATATCTAATATCATAGGTGAACCCACTAAGGAGTTCAGCCCATTGAGCTTGACGGCGGGTGAGTGTGGCTTGAGTGGCAAAATAGGTGTTCGGACAATGGTCCGTTGTGACCACGAAGTCAACACCTTCCAGATAACATCTCCATATTCGTAGCGCATGCACAATTGCCAACAATTCCTGTTCGGAAGTTGTATAGCGCTGCTCAGCCGGGGAAAGCTTTCTATTCTCAAATGCCAGGGGGTGTCCTTCTTGCAAAAGAAATGCTCTAATTCCTATTGTCGAGGCATCAGTTACCACCTCGTAGGGCTTGGACGGGTCTGGCAAAGCCAGCAGTGGAGCATTGGTCAGCATGGTTCTTACTTCCTCAAATGCCTTTTGGCATTGATCGGTCCACTGCCAAGCATTACCCTTACGAGTGAGGGCAGCCAGTGGAGCGACTACGGAGGAATAATTTTCCAAGAAATGGCGAAAATAGTTCGCAAGTCCAAGAAATTATATGACCTGTCCCATGTCCTATGGAACGGGCCACTGTTGGACTGCCGCCACTTTCTTTTGATCAACTTTGAGGCCATCGTTGCCTACCAAGTAACCAAGGTATTCCAACTCGCGTTTGTAGAAGTGACACTTCCACAATTGAGCAAAGAATTTATGCTCTCACAGTTTTCCTAACACCCATTTCAGGTGTTGCGTGCGTTCTTCTTCTATCTTCGAGTACACGAGGATGTCTGTGAGAATTACGAGGGATGAAATGACTAGGCAAAATGTGGGTACAAGTAGGAAACCTAGAAATGTTGTACCCTATAGTATCTACCCCACTACAGCATAGATAGACCATAGCATATAAGTTTGACACACCCCCATAGGCAAAGTGGGGGAGAACAAGAGGTCACAAGACCAGTCAAGCAAAGCACAGCAAGCTCAGGGTGGATCACAACGTCACCACACATTACGAGCAGACGATCAAGGCCACAAGGCCAGTTCACATGCAGGATTCTATATAAAGGTAAACAAGCAAGTGCAGGCATAGATAGATCACAGTACAAGCAAGGTCAAGAAGTGAGCAAGTGAGGCCAAGTAGGCACAAGTCCTAGCATCGTACAAAAGCGCTGATGATCACAAGGCTGAAGTGCCTTGGTAAAGATATCAGCAGTGTTGGCCCGAGAGGCCATGTAAGCAAGGCGCAGCTGACCACGCTGCTGCAGCTCACGAGAAAGGAAGTAGCGAAGAGCAATGTGCTTCGTTTTGTGCTCCAGTCTGTGCTCCCGACACAAGGCCAGCATGGCCTAATTGTCTACGTACAGGATTGGAGGAGAACGAGGCGGCTCTCCTAGGTAAGTCAGCAGGTAGGTGAGCCAGCGTAACTCCTGTACAGCCATGGCCCCTGCATAGATCTCAGCCTCACAGCTGGAGCCGAGAACAGAAGAAGAGCGGGTAGACCGCCACGAAACAGAGCCGGAACCAAGGCTGAAGGTGTAACCCTGTGACGACCGCTGCGTAGCCTGGTCGTCAGCCCAAGAAGCGTCTGCGTGACCAGTGAGGACCACTAGACTCCGCCCTCCAAGCACAAGCCCCATGCCCGACGTACTGCACAAGTAGCGCAACACCCTGCTCGCTGCAGCCATGTGCTCTGGTCGGTGTCTCCCAGGAGCAACATAGCGTGCCAGGATGCTAAGAGGGTATGCAAGGTCAGGTCGAGTGGAGGTCATCAAGTACATGAGGCAGCCAACAAGCTCTGAGTACGGGCCATTCGGCTCTACGGACTCATCCGAAGGCAGAGCTGAGAGCGAGTGGCGAGTAGACAGAGGAGTGGCCTGAGGTGAGGAGTACGTGAAGTCGAAGCGCTGAAGGACCTGCTGCACCATGTGTGACGGAGTCAGGGTAATGGTGCACCGTGCTCTGTCCCAGGTGATCTGCAAGCCAAGGTAGCTGCGCAGTTCACCCAGGTATGTGCACGTGTGTCTCTTCTGCAGCTCGTACTTCACGTGGGCGAGTCCAGCGGTGTCAACAGTAGCAAAGACCAAGTCGTCGACGTGCACGAGGATGTAGAACGGTGGCAAAGAAGTGTTGGTGCGTAGAAACAGCGACGAGTCGGCAGTAGAAGGAGCAAAGCCAAGAGCCGCAAGTGTAGTCCTCAGTGTGTCGTGCCACGCACGGGGTGCCTGGCGGAGGCCGTAGACTATTCGTCGGAGGCTCCACTCGGTACCAGGAGGAAACGACCCAGTGAAGCCAGGTGGGCGGCGCAGCCAGATCTCCTCGTGCAGGCTGCCCTGTAGGAAAGCAGTGCTGAAGTCAAGAGAGTGAAGCTCGTAGTCGCGCTGAGCGGCTATATGCAGCAGCACCCGATGAGTGGTCATCTTTGAGGTGGGAGAGAAGGTCTGAAAGTAGTCAACTCCCTGCCGCTGTGTGAAGCCTCGAGCCACGAAACGTGCCTTGAAGATAGGCAGAGAACCCGGTGGCCGCTTCACCCTGAAAATCCACATGCCACTGACGATGTTCGCCCTAGGTGGGGGATCGTCATCAACGTAGGTGCCAGTGGACTTCCAGGAAGCCATCTCTGCGTCCATGGCTGATTGCCACTGAGAGGAGTAGGGACCCTCTATCGCCTCTGCGTAAGAGCGCGGATCGGGGATGTCTGGTGCATCCGGGTCTCCCTCAGGGGCAATCAGCATGGACACGAGATGAGGTAAAGCAGCATCAAAACACTGGAACTCCTCCTGCCTATCCTCAAGGACGTCCGTGCTAAGAGCACACTCACCCCCGACGGACAGAGGACCGACAGATTCAGACTCAGCAACCAGACTAGTGGCGTAGTCTAGACGACAGCGAGCAGCGAAGTCGACAAGCTCAGCAACTAAGGCAGACGCAGCAGTTGACTCAAAGAAAGGGTCAGTGACAACAGTAGCCAGGAGACGTGTGACAGTAGGACTGGCAGCACGAAGGGAGTCAGACTCCGGGTCAGGAAGAGCAGGAAGAGAGGACTCTGGAAGAGACGGCAAAGGGACACGCGGTGGAGGAGTGGAAGGATGCAGTGCCATCTGGTGCGTGCCTGGGACCGAAGGAGGACGCTGACGCGGAATACGACGACCAGTGCGAGCAGCACGAACAGGCGACGCAGGACGAGACGCAGGCTCACGACACTCTGCAAGACCTCTAGTAGGATCAGTGTAGGGAGAAGGAGCAGGCAGTGGGGAGGCGGGCTGCAACTGTGACTCGGACTGGACAGGCGGTGTACACTCTAAGGGAGGAGCAAGACCAGTAGAGGGCGGAAGACCAAGAACCTGCTCAAGGAGCGGAACGAAGTACGGCTGTGGCCGCGCAACACCTCCAGAACTAGCAGGGACAGCACCAGCACCCCCAGCATCAGCTCCAACAGCTCCAGCAGCTCCACCAGCTGCTCTAGTAGCGCCAACTACAGAACCCACATGAGCACCGGCTCTAGCAGTACCTCCAGCTCCAGCACCTCCAGTACCACCTCCAGCAGCACCCAAAGCTCCAGCACCGCCAGCAGCTCTAGCTCCAGCAGGACCATCGGAAGACGAAGCAACTCCAGCTCCAGTACCTCCAGCAGCACCTACTCCTGCAGCACCGCCAGCTCCAGCACCGCCAGCCGCTCCAGCTCCAGTAGCACCACCAGGCCCGGCAGCTCCAGTACCTCCAGTACGAACACCTCCGGGACTCGTGGCTCCAGAACCCCCAGCAGCCGTAGCAGGAGAAGGACCTCCAGCCGCAGCAGAACCTCCAGCGCTGGAAGCATCACCAGCTCCAGCAGCACGGCGCCAGCGCCTAGCAAACCACTCGCGCAGCTCCTGCGGAGAGAGTGGCTTCCGCCGGGACGAAGCACCAGAAGGACCTCAAGGCCCAGCACCACCAGACTCCACACGAGTAGGCCCAGCACCCTCAGGCTCCGCACCCCTAGACTCAGCAACCCCAGGCTCAGCACCCCAAGACTCAGCACCCCCAGGCTCCAGCATCCCCTGAATCAGCACCCCCAGGCTCTGCACCCTCAGGCTCAACACCCCCGGACCCGGCACCCGCAGGCTCAGCACCCCTAGCAGCACCAGAGTCAACATCGACCTCGACAGGCTCGACCGCGTCTACCTGGGACACACTTGAGGGAGCAGGACCCTGGGGGGGGAGGGGGTCTACCAGGGGAGGACTTGGCGCGAGGAAGAGCGGCAAGGGGGGGAAGGGGAGCAGTGCGGTAGGGGAAGAGACGGTAGTAGGGAACCGACTCGTCAAACGTGACGTCCTGAGAGGACAGAATACGGCGCGAGGTGGGGAGGTAAAACTGCCAACCAGGTGCGTCAGGGGGGAAGCCAAGGAAGACGCAGGGAACAGCACGGAAGGACAGCTTGTCCGCAGACAAGTCACGGACGAAAGCTCGAGATCCCCAGACCCGAAACGCAGACGCATCGCCAACCTTCCCCATCCACCGCAGAGCAGGGGAGGTCTACGACATGGAGACCCGGGGCTGAAGGTTGATCTGATGCGCCGCGTACTGAACCGCAAACGGCCACTGAAAATGGGGAGCAGCCGCATGGATCATGGACGTACGAGCAACGTCCATGACCATGCCAATGCGGCGCTCAGCAATCCCATTTTGCTGTGGAGAGGCCGGAAGCGTGAACGTCTGGCGGATGCCCTCCGCACGACAGAAGGCTCGCAGAAGGTCAGAGGAAAACTCTCCACCTCTGTCGGAGTGCAGACGCAGAACAGGAAAGTCCGAGCCGAAACTCTCTCTGGGGTGGAGACGAGCAGCGCGGATCCAATCGATCAACACCTCAGTGACCTCACCCTTGCGGCGCAAGGGGAAGACTGTGGTGTAACGCGAGTATTCGTCAACCACCAGCAGGAAGTAACGCTCATGACCCTGTCCACGGACGCGGACGGGGCCCCACACGTCCATGTTTAGAGTCCGTAGCAGAGCCTCTGTCGGAGGAAACTCGGAGGACTGAGGAGCGGCGCGCTGCCGTCCCTCGACGCAGGGAACGCAGGTAGGGGCAGGCATCGGAGGAAGGGGAGGGAGGGACCCGGGGAGACCAGAGACAAGGACACAGGAGGCCATGCCTTTGAGACGAGGCAGGGAGGGGTGACCAAGGAGGTGGTGCCAAAGGAGAGTCTGGTGGGACAGGAGGCGACAAAAGCAGGGGGCAGACTCAGGAATAGACCGAGACGCTGCAGTAGACACATGACCCGACGCAGCAACCTGACCAAACGCAGTAACCGAAGGAGACTCAGTCGTCAGTGTGTACAGGCTCAACCCCGGCTGACGGGTAAACGTGGCCAAGTGTCGGCCCGTCCGAGCACACGTGCAGTGGGTCACTCGCTGACTCGCAGGAGTGAACTGGTCAACCCCTCCATCCTGCAGGTCAGCACCACTCACCAAGTTCGTAGAGAACGAGGGGAGGTAGAGACCTGACAGGGAGCCAGACGGGGCCGCCGAACACGGTAGGAGAGTGGAGTAGTGAGCAAGGATAGGATCCCCAGAGGGGTCTGCCAGGGAGACCGCAACCGGCCGACTAAGCGGCGTGAGGGTGGTGCGATCTCGAAAGAAGGAGCGGGAAGCACCCGAGTCAAGGGTGAAGGTGTGCAAGACCGCAGCAGGCGCAACACCAGAGAGAGCAGACTCACCAGCACTTGCAGCAGGAGACTCACTAGCACCTAGAGCAGCAGCCTCACCGACACCTGGAGCAGGAGACGCACAAGCACCTAGAGCAAAAGACTGGATATCGCGGTCAGGCGGCACTCACAGGTGACAGGCACCCTCAGCACTAGTAGACAATGCATACATCGCAGTGAGAAGAGCATCATAGTCAAGAGCAAAGATATCTACCCTCTGCCTAAGCAGCTCCAGCCACGATGGGAGCTCAGCGTCGTTGCCAAACTCTGTACGCCAAGCGTCGCTCAGACGGGCGAAGCAGCGGGACTCTGTGTGACTAGGAGTCCTGCAAGGCTCACCAGTCCGGACACCCGTGCGAATGACGTACGGGCAGCGAGCACGACTCAGTGACCCTCTTCTCTGAGCGTACCACTCACGTAGCTGCTGGGGCGAAAGGGTCTTGCGCGGACGATGCTGCAGCTTCACCTGGCCACTACAAGAAGCTCCCGAACTACTCACTCAAGGACGACTCCCACTACGGCCACCCCGACAACCCCAACTAGCGTACCACTCACGAAGCTGCTGGGGCGAGAGGGACTCATGCGAACGTCGCTGGAGCTGTAGCTGGCCACCGCCAGGAGTTGCAGTAGCAGTAGTAGCCGCAGTAGCAGCAGTAGCAGCAGTAGCAGTAGTAGCCGCAGTAGCAGCAGTAGCAGTAGCAGCAGCGTGGCCAGCCCTACAACCCCAACTAGTGTACCACTCACGCGGACGGCGCTGGAGCTGCATCTGGCCACGCCAGGAAGAGCAGTAGCAGTAGAAAGAGCAGTAACAGCAGTAACATTAGCGTCTGTGTTTCAGTGAGCAAAGTATCATTGAATTGCCACTAGATTGCCTTTTTGTTCTTGTTGAATAAGACAGTGTTGTACTAGAAGTCCAGAATGACTTCGTTGGCTCGCAACCAATCCATGCCCAGGATGAGGTCGACACCTGACAAAAGTGGTAGGACATACACGCGAACTGTTTCGCAGTCCTGTACATTCAAGTCAATATGTATCTGTCCTTTATTTGGAATGACACGATTGTCACCCAAGCGGATGCGACATGACGGTCCTACAACGAGGACGTTGCATGCCGTAACCCAAGTTTCATCAACAAGGGAAGCCGACGCGCCCGTATCGACAAGAATCCTTGCTGTGTCCCCGTTCATGCGTCTAGGCAACAGTAAACTCTGTTGAATCGTTGAACAGATGGGACAATCGACTACAAGTTTAGGAGGTCGATAGTACACCCTAAATTTGTTGCGAACATGTCTAAATCTTTGGGATGTGGTCCACCAAACATGGTGCCCTTTGTCCCATGTTGCCAGGATATGCCATTCGTGAAATCGGCGCAAATCAACTCCTTGAACGAGCAAGAGATGATTGAAAAATTATCTCTCAAGGATTCAATTGAAATGTTTTCAACTGGGTATAATCGAGCTATAAAAACAGGTTTTTCATTAATAGAAGAGGCATACAAACAAGCGATTTTGCATGACGCAAGCTTCTCTAGCTTTAGCAAATCCTCATCACAAAGAACATAAGCCTTATCTACTTGATCCCTTTCACTAACTAGGTACTGTCAGAATAGTGGTTAGAGGAATGCACGAACCATAGCCTAGGGTTTAGCTAGCTAGGCACGAGAGAATAAGCAAAAGAGGGGTTGCACTAGCAAGCAGGTGGATGCATATAGGAAACCCTAAGGGGCCGTACTCAATACAGAGTACCCCACTGCAGGCTAGACAAACTACACATTCTGACACACCCCCATAGTCAAAGTGGGGTATGATCAGCACAACAAGCAGCAGTTTATAGTTCACAAATATAAGCAAAGCTAGAGTCTATCACAGAGGGCTAGTGAGGAGGAGGAGGGACTATGAGAGGAGAGGAGGTAGTGGGCGGCAGCTGAAGCTGCTAGCACACGGCGCAACTGGAGCAACTGGCACATGGGCAACTGGAGCAACTGGCACACTGGCAACTGGAGCAACTGGCACACAGGCAACTGGAGTAACTGGCTCCGCGGCTAGACGAGTGGCAGGAGCAATTGAATTTCGGGCGACTCGAGCAATGGGCTCACTGGAGACTCGAGCGACGGGCTCACAGGCGACTGGTGCAACGGTCTCACGGGCGACTGGAGCTGCTGGCTTCACGGCATCCACCCCCTTTCAACCTCCCCCTTTGTCCCAAAACTCCAGTTCGCACCCCTTGCTGCACCCCTAGCATCACTCCCACGACAACCCCCTAGCACCACTCCTTCCGCTCCCACACACCCACCCCCCTCAACGACAGCTGCAGCAGTGGGAGACGGAGGAGGAGGAGGAGGAGGAGGAGGAGGAGGAGGAGGAGGAGGAGGAGGAGGAGGAGGAGGAGGAGGAGGAGGAGGAGGAGGAGGAGGAAGAGGAGGAGGAGGAGGATGGGGAGGAGGAGGAGGAGGAGGAGGAGGAGGAGGAGGAGGAGGAGGAGGAGGAGGAGGAGGAGGAGGGGACAGCGCACACACCCGTCACCCCCATACCCGCCACCCCCACACTCGCCACCCCCAAACCCTAACACGGTTAGCACAGGGCAGGAGCGCGGGCAACAGCGTGGGAGACGGCGCGCGGCCCCCAGGGCGCCGCGACGGGGCAGCGGGGGGGGGGCCGCGCGCGGCTCCTCAGGGCGTCGCGACGGGGCAGCAAGGGGTCGCGCGCGGCTCCCCAAGGCGTCGCGACGGGGCAGCGGGGGCCGCGCGCGGCTCCCCAGGGCGTTGTGACGGGATAGCAGGGGCCGCGCGCGGCTCCCCTGGGCGCCACGACGGTGCAGCGGGGGGGCGCGAGCGGCTACCCAAGGCATCGCGACGAGGCAGCAAGGGCCGCGCGCGAGTTGCAGAGCGACGCGACGGGCTCCAGGGGGGGCGACGCGATTGTCGACGGGGGGGACGCGCGGGTCTCCGGGGTGACGCGTGAAGCAGGAAGCCGCCACGCGCCTCGGGGCGCATGGCGGGCAGAAAACCGCCATGCGCCTCGAGCGCGTGGCGGGAAGAAAAAACAGCGTCGCGCGCCACGGGGCACGCGATAGACAGGAAAGCAGCAGAAGCAGGTGGGCCCACAGGCCAAGAGCGTATCAGCTCTGATACCATATCAGAATAGTGGTTAGAGGAATGCAGGAACCATAGCTAGGGTTTAGCTAGCTAGGCACGAGAGAATAGGCAAAAGAGGGGTTGCACTAGCAAGCAGGTGGATGCATATAGGAAACCCTAAGGGGTCGTACTCACTACAGAGTACCCCACTGCAGGCTAGACAAACTACACATTCTGACAGGTACCCACCCCCTAGTTGTTCTTCTGAAAATCCTTGGGACCCGAAGGACTAGAACCATCCGGCTTCTTGCCCTGGTTGGGCTTGCTGGAATTATTGACCGTCTTCCTCCAACGGCAGTTGTAGGCCTTGTGGCCGAGCTTGCCACAGATGTGGCAGCCCGCCGAGGGCTTATCAGCATCCTGAGGGTCCTTGGTGGACCCCGCATGGGCCTTCTTGGACTGTGTCTCAGAGGGTTCCCCCTTCTGCTGATAAGGCCTCTTCCAAGAACCATGGCCCTTGGGCACCGAGGTCATGCTACCACCCCCCCTAGGGCCTTCGGCACTAAGCGGCTGCAAAGCACGAGCGTGACTCATGTACGCACAAAAATTCACATCCGTGTCAATGACATGCTCCTTGCACTCCTTGTAGGCCTTCCACTGGTGCTCCCCTCGAACAACGTGCATACGCTTAATGTGCTCGAAAAACTGGTGGATGACCTCGCTCTCAGGAAAAGCGGTCTTCAGCAGCGACAGAGTTTTCTCGAACTCCTTGGCGTACTCGCGTACAGTTTGGTCACCGCACTGGATGTTCTCTAGGCGGCTACGCACCTCAAGCGCCGGGGGTTGACTTAGGAATGCCGTCAGCATAGCAGCTTTGAACTCCTCCCAGCCAAAAGGATGGCCATTTGCCTCTGCGTGGCGCTCGTTGGCATACACCAACTTGCTCGCCGTGTCATCCAGGGCAAGGGTCGCTGCGACCACGCGAGCCTCGCTACGCACATTGTGGATGGACATGAATTCCTCCGCAATGGAGAGCCAAATCTTGACATCGGTCTTGCCGTGGACAAAACGAGGCAGGGCCGAAGGGCACGAGCCAAAGGCAGTTGCAACTGCAGCAGGAGGCTCAACACGTGCTCCAGCAGTAGGGGAGACATAAGAAGGTGTGACAGCAGGTTCAGCACGGCTATTGGTGGAAGCTGCGGCACGCTCAGCTGCAGAAGGAGGCTGATAGATGTTGCCACGCCGGATCTCCTTGTACTGAGCCTGAAGCTGGGAGATGAGAGTGTGATGCTTGTTGAGCTGCCCTTGCACGAACTTGAGAGTGTTCTGCAGGTCTAGAATGAAGTTGGAGGTGCCCTTAGGGATCAGCTGCACTTCCTTGATCAGCTCCTCAATCAAGGTCTTGAGCTGGGCAGAGTCAGCCTCCAAGTTTTGGATGCAGCACTGCTGCTCCCAATGAGAACATTCTGCTTCGTGATCCAGGTCTAGAGCTTGACAGCAACGTCCTCAGTCTCATTGGAGACACCCTCGTTAGTATCAGCCTCATCCTCATTATCAGCACCAGCCTCAGCTTTAGCTTCATTGCCATTGATCTCCAGGTCATCCAAGAACTCATCTTGATTAAGATCAATGTCAGTAGCAGCAACATTATCCCCTTCATTGCCAACCACAGGCGCCTCCTTAGAAGCATCCATCTCTTGACCAGAAGCCAAGAAATAGGTAAGAGAAATTAATATCTTCAAATTTCTTCTCAAAGTTGATGAAAATAAGAAAATCCTTGTAGATCTTGTAGGTCCAATGAATGACTAAAGTAGTTGTAACTTGAAGCTTGTAGATCTTGTAGAAGCTCTTGCAGATCTTGAAGGGACCTTTGTGGATCTTGAAATCTCTTCAAAGTCTTTACACCTCCTTGGATGAACTCCTAGATCAAGAATTAAAATGGCCACACAAGTCCAAGAACCTTGCACTAGATACCAATGTAACACCCGAGGCTATTATAGTAGAGATTACAAGGCTTTTATAAGAATCCCGGTACAAGATGGTAGCTCTAGCTAACCCCTCTTAATAGCCTTGGAGATGAGAGTCTTGTTGAAACCTTTGATGGGAAGCACTTGAAGAAGTTGTGTAGAGAGTTGTGTGAGAGAGCTCTCAATGACTTAGGCAAAACAATCCCATTTTTGATTGATTAGTTGGAGTGGGAGGTGAAGAATGAGCTTGGGAACTCAAACCCCCTCAATACACTTCTTTGGGAACTCTCCCAACCATGGTTTCTATGGTGGGATGGTTATTAGGCTTTGAGCCTATGTGGCAATTAGTTGGGCTGGGAAAACCCAACTTAGGACCATTGAATGGTTGCATTTAGGATAGAGTAAATTGTAACGATTGTTTGGTAGTTTGTGATTGGTTGGAAATCCAACCTTCAACATTTTCTTGGTTGAGTTGGAAAAGTTCCAAGTCTCCAAGTTGAGGCTTGGCAAACCCAAACCAAGTTTTATCCTAACCCAACCCAACCTTCTTCTCCAAGTCCTCCTTGTCGAGGAAACTCTTGACATTTGCCTAGAGTGAAGTTGGTTAGTGAGCTTAGTTAGGGCAATGCGTTACATCAGCTGCCGCTAGCGCGCAGTCCGCCATCGCACTCCAGCGCACTCATCAACGAGCCAGCGCGCACGCCAAGAGCTGCCACCAGCACGCAGCTCACCAGTAGTGCGCTAGCAACAGTCGCCAGTACGCAGCCCGCTAGCGCACACCAGCGGACACATCAACGAGCGACCGTGCATGCCAGGTGCCGCCCAAGTGCGCACGCCAGGTGCCGCCCTAGTGCGCACATCAGGTGCCGCCTCAGTGCGCACGTCAGTGTGCACAATAGCGCACAACCCATCAGCGCTAGTACGCTAGTAGTGCGCTAGCAGCTTCTATGAGCGCACAAGCCAGCAGCACGCCAACAACGAATGCGAGCACGCACACCAGCGTGCAAGGTGGCGTGAGGTGCTGGCTGCTGTGAACAGGCAGCACCGCCATCCTTAGCGTGCAAGCCAGCAGCGTCCCAAATTGCCCCTTAGGACGACCCTTGCGGGTCGTCCAATTTGCTTCTTACACAACCCCCGCGGGTCCCTTGAGTCGCCCCGTAAATGATCCCCACGATCCCTCGTTTCGTGCCCCGAAGGCCCCAGTTTTGCGCCCCGAAGGCCCCTCGTTTCGTGCCCCATAGGCCCCTCAGTTCGTGCCCCGTTAGGCTCTCTCTCGCAGCCCAGTTGATTCGCGCCTCGCAAGGCCTCCACAACCCCTCAATTTGAGCCTTGCATAGCCCGTCGCCAGGCCATTCATCGCGCTCCCGCCATCCATCCCGTTTGTGCCGCTCATCGTGCTGCTACTGCCTATTGCGCTGCTGCATTACGTTCTCGCCAGCAAGTACATTTGCTTGTACGTATGCCAGCTGCGTGTGCAGCCGGTGTAATGCGCTAGCAGCTGTGTTAGGGTGACGCCTGCGTGCATGCAACTGTAGCAGTACATTGTAATGTGCCAGTTGCTCGTTAGGTCGCAACCAGCGTGCTAGCAATTGTAGTCCATCGTGGACGCTGCTCTACTACTGCCTTTCCCCACACGCAGCACCAGGTCCTAACGCATCGCTGCAGCGAACGTGTGATAGCAGTATCATCATGCTGCTGCATACCAGTGCGACCAGCAGCAGCAATGCATCAGAGCCGCCACTGCTGCAGCTCCGGCGCATGCTGCTGTGGTAGGTGCACTAGTATTAGCACGTACTAGCAGTAGTGTGCATTACCATCGGTCGTTCGTTCAACCTAACTTACTGCAGCCCACTCTTATGTCCTTTCAACCACTCGTATCCGCCTATAACCTTTCGTAAAACCGCCCGTGCTGACATCAACACTGCTGTCCATCTCGCCGCCTGTAATCGCACATAGTCTTCCACAAAGCCGCCCTCCCGGACATCCACACTACTACCCGTCCTGCCGCAAGTTGCTATCCGTACAGCCACCCTCATTGCAGCCCACACTGCCATCTGTTTTGCCTCTCCAGCTGTTCCTAGCTCCAGCAGCTCCTAGATCCAACCGTTTTTAGCTCCAACCACTCCTAGGTCCAGCCGCTTCTAGCTCTAGCCAGTCGTGTCCAGCCTCTCCCAGCTCCGGCCACTCCTAGCTCTAGCTGCTAGCTCAAGCCATTCCTTGTTCCAAACGCCTTCATGTACGTCCATGCCTTGATGAGTTGCCTGCACTCCCCACGTCCTACAAAGATTGCCGCTGATGCCACCACCAAGCAGCAGAAGGAGTATTGTGACGCCCAGCTGCGTACACACTTGGGAGACGTTGCTGCGCACCTTGCCATTGGTCGTCTCCTGCCGCAGGCCCGGCCGGTCCACTACTGCTAGGCCGAGATGGCGAAGGAGCAATTTTATGATATTATTGCTCGATACTCTACATCCTCTTGTACTGCTCTACGGTGCCTTCTCATGCCCTTCCTCTATCCTTCTCACTTTTTTTCTTTACTGTTGTCAATCTTGGTACTCAACTATGCTCCACGCATCTCACCCGGTACATCATTGCGACCTGCCTCCCTGACCAGCTCGTGCCTGCCCAATACCACACGGACCTCATTATCGATCTATTCCATTTATCATTGCAAAAACAGAAAGGTGGACCAATATGGCTTCAAAACCCTAGGCTCTCATTTTACAAGTCACAGCCAACTGCTGGGTCAAAACAAGAGTTGTAAAGGCGAAGTGGATTCTTAATTTGGCTCGTGCGTAAGCTTACAGACATTACATTAGCAGCAGTAGCATATTAATAGCCGTGGCATGCATTATAGTTTTATGGATGCACTTCAGAATACCTGAGAAGACCAAATACATGATCTTCAAAATAACTTTTCATGAGCAACAACCACCACCTCTGTATTTTGTACTCAATGGATCGAACTTCAATTTTCACAACGCTAGTTTATACTAGTTAAGAGTGTGTCGTTGCTGAACCACCTATGTAGAGATGGAATCATCTAGCAGAATCAAAATGGGAGAAGCGTGCTCACGGGGAATAAGGCAAGCTGGCTCCACAGATTGAGTTTTACATCCAGATGTAGTAGCTGGAAGACTCTAAGCACATTAAAAAAGCTCATCCGTTCGTAAGTTCCCTTGTGGGAGGCCGAAATTGTCTCGTTGGTCTATCCCAAAGCGCTTCCTGCTCCCTTTATGGTAGGGTCCCAAACAATTTGTTGCTTAGACCCTGTGGAGGCGAAGTTTTTCAAGGCCGATTCCCACTGCTGATATGGAAGCTAAAAATTTTGGATGTTAAGGCCCGAGTTCCACATGGCTGATTTCAAATTCAAGGTTCTTAAATATGAACTCGCCAAAAACCAAGTTACTACCCGAAGTGAAGCATTTCGTCGCGTTGAGGAGATGTTTTGCAAATCTGATGCATGATTTGCCAGCAACAAAACAAGGCTTTTGGGGTGACGTGTCAACGGGAGATGGAGCACTGTTCACATTCAGTAAACTTGAAAACCAAGTTGTACTACTTGGCAGCCATATTTAGGCACAATACGCGTAGTCTACTCCCCGCTACTCTGGACCAAAAGAGCGTGTTGAGAAAAGTAGAACGAGAATTAATGAACTATGAATGAAGTGAGTACATATAGGAAACCCTAATTGGGTTGTACCCCCTATGGGATACCCCACTATAGCCTACACAACAGCATAAGCTATAATGTTCTTACACACCCCCATAGGCAAAGTGGGGGAGAACAAGGGGTCACAAGACCAGTCAAGCAAAGCAAAGCAAAGCTCAGGGTGGATCACAAAGTCACCACACATTCCGAGCACAAGTTCAAAGGCCAGAAGGCCAGTTTACATACAGGAGCAAGTATATATATAAGAGGCTAAACAAGCAAGAGCAAGAGTATATATAAGTGACAGTACAAGCAAGGTCAAGCAGTGAGCAAGTGAGGCAAGACAGGCACAAGACCAAGCTGAGTGCAGAAGCGCTGATGATCACAAGGCGCAAGCGCCTTGGTGAAGACATCAGCAGTGTTGGCCTCAGAGGCCACGTACGCAAGCCGCAACTGTCCACGCTGCTGTAGCTCACTAGCAAGGAAGTAGCGAAGAGCAATGTGCTTTGTTCTGTGCTCCAGTCGTTGCTCTCGACACAAGGCCAGCATGGCCTTGTTGTCTACGTACAGGACAGGAGGAGAACGAGGCGGCTCTCCAAGGTCGGTCAGCAGGTAGGTGAGCCACCGAAGCTCCTGTGCAGCCATGGCCACGGCGTAGATCTCAGCCTCACAACTGGAGCCGAGAATAGAAGACGAGCGAGTAGCCCGCCACGAAACAGAATCGGAACCAAGGCTAAAGGTGTAACCCTGTGACGCCCGCTGCGTAGCCTAGTCGTCAGCCCAAGAAGCGTCCGCGTGCCTAGTGAGGACCACTGGACTGCGCCCTCCAAGCACTAGCCCCATGCCCGATGTACTGCACAAGAAGCGCAACACCCTCTTCGCTGCAGCCATGTGCTCTGGTCGGTGTCTCCCAGGAGGAACATAGCGTGTGAGAATGCTAAGAGGGTATGCAAGGTCAGGTCGTGTGCAGGTCATCAGGTACATGAGGCAGCCAACAAGCTCTGGATACGGGCCACTCGACTCTACGGACTCATCCGAAGGCAGAGCTGAGAGCGAGTGGCGAGTAGGCAGAGGAGTGGCCTGAGGCGAGGAGTACGTGAAGCCGAAGCGCTGAAGGACCTGCTGCACCATGTGTGACTGAGTCAGGGTTATGGTGCGGCGTGCTCTGTCTCGGGTGATCAACAAGCCAAGGTAGCTGCGCAGTTCACCCAGATCAGTGCACGTGTGTCTCTTCTGCAGCTCGGACTTCACGTAGGCGAGTCCAGCAGTGTCAGCTATGGCAAAGACCAAGTCGTCGACGTACATGAGGATGTAGAACGGCGGCAGAGAGGTATCGGTGCGCAGAAACAGCGACGGGTCGGCAGTAGAAGGAGCAAACCCAAGAGCCGCAAGTGTAGTCCTCAGTGTGTCGTGCCACTCACGTGGCGCCTGGCGGAGACCGTAGACTGGACGCCGGAGACTCCACTGGGTACCAGGAGGGAAAGACCCAGTGAAGCCAGGTGGGCGGCGCAGCCAGATCTCCTCGTGCAGGCTGCCCTGCAAGAAAGCTGTGTTGAAGTCGAGAGAGTGCAGCTCGTAGTCACGGTGAGCAGCAACGTGCAGCAGTACCCAAAGAGTGGTCATCTTTGGGGTGAGGGAGAAGGTCTGAAAGTAGTCAACTCCCTGCTGCTGACTCAAACCACGAGCCACGTACCGCGCCTTGAAGACAGGCGGAGAACCCGGCGGCCGCTTCACCCTGAAGATCCACATGCCACTGACGATATTCGCCCCAGGAGGGGGGACAGCGTCAACGTAGGTGCCTGTGCACTTCCAGGAAGCCATCTCTGCATCCATAGCTGCCTGCCACTAACAGGAGTAGGGACCCTCTATCGCCTCCGCGTAAGAGCGCGGAGTCGGGATGTCAAGTGCATCCGGGTCCCCCTCAGGGGTAAGCAGTACGGACACGAGATGAGGTGAAGCAGCTGCCAGACACTGGAACTCCTCCTGCCTGTCCTCAAGGACGTCCGTGCCAAGAGCACACTCACCCCCGACGGACGGAGGACAGACAGACTTAGACTCAGCGACAAGACAAGTAGCGTAGTCTAGGCGACAGCGTGCAGCAAAGTCGACGAGCTCAGCAACGAGGGCAGACGCTGCAGAAGACTCGAAGGAAGGGTCAGTGACGACAGTAGCAAGGAGACGCATGACAGTAGGACTGACAGCACGAAGAGAGTCTGACTCAGGGTCGGCAAGAGCAGGAAGAGAGGCTCAGCACCCCCAGGCTCAGTACTCCCAGGCTCAGCACCCCCAGGCTCAGCACCCCCAGGCTCAGCACCCCCAGGCTCAGCACCCCTAGGCACAGTACCCCCAGGCTCAGCACCCCCAGTCTCAACACCTACAGCAGCACCAGAGTCACCAGTGACCTCGACAGGCTCGACTGCGTCTACCTGGGACACACCTGAAGGGGCAGGACCCTGAGGGGGGAGGGGGTCGGCCGGGGGGGGACCTGGTACAAGGAAGAGCGGGGACGGGGGGAGGGACGGAGTGCGGTAGGGGAAGAGGCGGTAGTAGGGGACCGACTCGTCGAACGTGACGTCCTGGGAGGACAGTACACGGCGAGAGGTGGGGTGGTAGAACTGCCACCCAGGCGCGTCAGGGGGGAACCCCAGGAAGATGCAAGGAGCAGCGCGAGGGGACAGCTTGTCCGCAGACAAGTTGCGGACAAACGCCCGAGATCCCCAGACCCGGAACGCCGACGCATCGCCAACCTTCCCCGTCCACAGCAGGGCTGGGGAGGTCTCCGGCCTGGAGACCCTGGGGTGAAGGTTGATCTGATGCGCCGCGTACCTGACCGCAAACGGCCACAGAAAATGGGGGGCAGCCGCATGCATCATAGACGTACGAGCGACGTCCATGACCATGCCGATGCGGCGCTCAGCAATCCCATTTTGCTGCGGAGAGTCCGGAAGCGTGAAGGTCTGACGGATGCCTCGCGCACGACAGTAGGCACGCAGAAGGTCAGAGGAGAACTCTCCGCCTCTGTCCGAGTGCAGACGCAAAACAGGAAAGTCCGAGCCAAAGCTTTGCCTGAGCTGGAGACGAGCTGCGCGGATCCAATCGATCAGCACCTCAGTGACATCACCCTTGCTGCGCAAGGGGAAGACTGTCGTGTAACGCGAGTAGTCGTCAACAACGAGCACGAAATAGCGCTCGTGACCCTGTCCACGGACGCGGGCTGGGCCCCACACGTCCATGTGAAGCGTCTGCAACGGGGCCTCTGTCGGAGGAAACTGGGAGGAGTGAGGGGCAGCACGCTGGCGCCCCTCGACACAGGGGACACAGGCAGGGCCAGGGCCCTAAGGATGGGGAGGGAGGGACCGGGGGAGACCAGACACAAGAAGACGGGAGGCCATGCCTCCAAGCCGAAGCAGAGAGGGGTGACCAAGGCAGTGGTGCCAGAGGAGAGTCTCGTGAGACAGGAGACGACACGAACAGGGAGCAGACTCAGGACCAAACCTGGACGCTGCAGCAAACACCTGACCCGACGCAGCTACCCGACCAGACTCAGCAACGGGAGGGGACGCAGTGGTCAGTGTGTACAGGCTCGACCCTGGCTGACGGGTTAACGTAGCCAGGTGTCGGCCTTTGCTAGCCTCTGTGCAGTGCGTCACTCGCTGACGCGCAGGAGTGAACTGGTGGACACCCGCATTCTGTAGGTCAGCACCACTCACCAGGTTCGTAGAGAACGAGGGGAGGTAGAGACCAGACAGGGTGCCAGAGGGAGCCGCCGGACACGGGAGGACTGTCGAGAAGCGAGACAGGACAAGACCCCCAGAGGGGTCAGCCAGGGACACCGCAACCGGCCGACTAAGGGGCGTGAGTGTGGTGCGGTCCCGAAAGAAAGAGCGAGACGCTCCAGAGTCAAGGGTGAAGGTGAGGGAGGCCGAAGCCGACGTAGTACCTGAGAGCGCAGACTCACCAGTACCTGAGAGCGCAGACGCACTAGCACCTAGAACACCAGCCTCACCTGAACCTAGAGCAGCAGTACCAATGCCCGGGTCGGGCGGGAAACACCGGTAATAGTCACCCTCATCACTAATAGTCACAGCATACATGGCAGCAAGGATAGCATCAAAGTCAAGATCATAGATAGCTACGCCTGCCCTAGACAGCTTTCCCCAGCGGGGGATCTCACTGGCCTCAGGAAACTGCTGACGCCAAGCGTCCGTCAGGCGGCCAAAGCAGCGCAGGGTGGGGTGGGCACCCCCACACTTCTCACCCGCGCGGTCGCCGGTGCGAAGGACGTAGGTGCAGGGACCAAAAACCCCCACCACGCTGACGCTGCGTGTACCACTCACGGAGCTGCTGAGGGGGGGGGATGTCACGAGAGCGCTGCTGCTGCTGCTGCTGCTGGTGCTGGCGCTGGCCACCACCAGTGCTGCTCCGCTGCGAAGCGCCACCCCGACCACCTCCACCACCTCCACCAATGCCTCCGCCACTACCACCGCCGCCTCCGCCGCCTTTGCCAGTACCTCCGCCGCCTCCGCCGCCTCCGCCTCCACTGCTGCCACCGACACCTCCACCCCCGCCACCACTCCCACCGCCACCCCCACTCCCCCCGCCGCCTCCACCTCCACCTCCACCGCCCCCACTAGCTCCACCCGCACCCTTGCCCCCCTTGCCCTTGCCAGGGCGGCGTCTCACGCTAGGGGCAGACGCCGCACCGACCGACTCAAGACCAACGAGGTCGGCCGCAGCGGCAGAGGCGACAGAGGGCAAAAGGGGGGAAGGAGAACACCCCTCAAAGATGGGGGTGCGAGGGTCACCACGAGAGGCCCCTACAGCGACTATGCTCTTCTCGGCCGCTAGGAGGGACTTCTCGAGGAGGTCTACAGTGAGAGTGGTGGGACAGACCGAGAGGAAGTGGTCCCTAACTACTCGAAGGGAGTCAGGGAGACGAGTGACTATGAAGTAGAGAGTGATGTACATGGGGGAGGGTTCTTGGCGCAGAAGTCAGCAGGAAGCGCAACGCGGTAGCGAGTGTCACTATTGCGGAGGTGCGTAATGAGGTCAGCGACTGTGGGAAAGGCAGCAAGGTCAGGGAAGAGGTACGGTAGCATGAGGCGGCTAAGTGCAGCTGTGGCAGGGGAGGAGTAGCGCGCAACTACAGCGTCGTACAAGGTCTGAGCACTCTTGTACTGACTAAAGTGCGCACGCTCAGAGGTAGGGAGGTGGCGACGCAGAGCAAGACGTGCAGCAGCATCGCGTGTGGCCCACTTGGAGCGAACAGTGGGGTCAGCATCAGCAGCAGGGGCAGGGACGGCGCCAGAGGTAAGGTCAAAGAGAGAAAGGTCGTCTACCCTATCGCACTGCAAGAACAGCTGCAGGTCGTCGACCCAGACCTCAAAGTCAATGGCACGACCCTCAGCGTCAAAAGCTAGGACACTAGGGGTAGCCATGACAGTAGTGGACAGAGGTGTCGTGCTCACCAGACAGGGCTGTGCGGGCAGCTCAGCAGCACAGCAACACGGCACCACTGCTGCTCGGCCGGTCCAGCAGCAACAGCAGCTCCGCAGAACCAGCGGCTCGGCTCCTCAGGCGGCTCAGGCGACTCGGGCGGCTTGGGCGGTTCGGGCGGCTCGGGCGGCTCGGGCGGCGCGGGCGGCTCGGGCGGCTCGGGCGGCTCGGGTGGCTCAGGCGGCGCGGGCGGCTCGGGTTCCCAGCAGCACAGGCGGCTTGGGCGGCTCGGGTCCTCAGCGGCTTAGGCGGGACGGGCGGAGCAGGCGGTGCAGGGCGGCAGGGGCCGCGACGACGGGCGGCAGGGCCGCTACGACGGGCAACAGGGGCCGCGACGAAGGGCGGCAGGGGCCGCGATGTAGGGCAGGGCCGCGACGTAGGGCGGGGCCGCGACGTAGGGCGGGGCCGCGACTAAGGGCGGGGCCGCGATTAGGGGCGGGGTCGCGACTAAGGGCAAGGCCGCGACTAAGGGCAGGGCCGAATCGACGGGCGGCGGGGCCTCTAGGGCGGCTCGACAAAGTAAGAGAGGGCCCGGAGCGCGACTCGTGGCGAGCGCGCTTCGGGCAGGAAAAAAAAAAACGATGTGGTGGGCCTTAGGCACAGTTCCCACAGGGGAACCTGCTCGATACCATGAGAAAAGTAGAACGAGAATGAATGAACTATGAATGAAGTGAGTACATATAGGGAACCCTAATTGGGTTGTACCCCCTATGGGATACCCCACTATAGCCTACACAACAGCATAAGCTATAATGTTCTGACACGTGTGCGCTCTCAATTTTACAATGGCAGCAAGCTGTCTGTATCCACCCAGCAGCCCGTTTGTTGTTCTCCCAGAAGAAGAAGAAAATTTACCAGTATGAAGAAAAACGTCACCGGGTTTGCCCATTTCTTTAGGGACGATGGCGGTGTGCTAAGCGCAAGGAACGGGCACTTGCCTGGTTTCAACACGCTTGCCAACTCCTCGATGCACCCGCTTCTGCCTGCCGCGCTCCCTTCCGTGTGCCTGCACTCCCTTCCGCGTGCCTGCACTCCCTTTCGTGTGCCTGCACTCCTTTTCGCCCGTCGCACTCCCTTACGCCCATCGCCCTCCCTCCCGCCGTCGCCCTCCCTTATGCCCATCACCCTCCCTAGCACTCATCGCATCCCCTTCCGCCATCGCCCTCCCTTCCGCCCGTCGCACTCCCTTGTGCTCGTCGCATCCCCTTCCGCCCATCTCACTCACTTCCGCCCGTCCCACTCCCTCAGCCCGTCGCATTGCCTTTCGCCCGTCGCCCTCCCTTCCGCCTGTCGCCCCCCCTTCCGCCCGTCACCCTCCCTTTGTCTCGTCGCCCTCGCTTCCTCCCATTGCCCTCTCGACCGCCCGCCACCCTACCTTCCCCTCGTCACGCTCCCTTCCGCCCCTTGCCCCCCTTTGTCTCGCCGCGCTCCCTGCTGCTCGTCGCCCTCCCTCCCGCTCATCCCCTCTCAATCCCCGTATCTCTCTCCCCTCGTCGCCCTGGCATTCTCGACACTGTCACCATCCCTCCCTTCTCCCTTTCCAACTCGCACACTTGTCACGCCCCCTTTCCAACCCGCACACACCCTTCCCTTCCCCTTCTCTGCTTCCCCCTATCCCCTTCCCTGCTTCCCCCCATCCCCTTCCCTGCTTCCCCCCATCCCCTTCCCTGCTTCCCCACATCCCCTTCCCTGCTTCCCCCCATCCCCTTCCCTACTTCCCCCCATCCCCTTTCTTGCTTCCCCCCATCCCCTTCCCTGCTTCCCCCCATCCCCTTCCTTGCTTCCCCCCAACCCCTTCCCTGCTTCCCCCTATCCCCTTCCCTGATTTCCCCCACCCCCTTCTCTACTTCCCCCCATCCCCTTCTCTGCTTCCCCCCATCCCCTTCCCTGCTTCCCCCCATCCCCTTCCTTGCTTCCCCCCAACCCCTTTCCTGCTTCCCCCCATCCCCTTCCCTGATTTTCCCCATCCCCTTCTCTGCTTCCCCCCATCCCCTTCTCTGCTTCCCCCCATCCCCTTCCCTGATTTCCCCCATCCCCTTCTCTGCTTCCTCTCAACTTCTTCCCGACTTCCCCTCATCCCCTTCCCTGCTTCCTCTCATCCCCTTCCCTGCTTCCCCCCATCCCCTTCCCTGCTTCTCCCCATCCCCTTGTTTGCTTCCCCCCATCCCCTTCTTTGCTTCCCCCCATCCCCTTCCACGCTTCTCTGCTACCCCTGCCCTGCTTCCCGAGTGCGTTTTTCTGGTCTGAGTTTTGGCGAGTGATTTCGATTTCGTTTTTTTGTTTTTGTTTTGTTTTGTTTTTTCGCCAAACCCAGCATGCCCTGGTCTTTCGCCCTGGAGGTTTGTTGAGTCCCCGAAAGTCCCAGATTGCAGGCGCGCTTCTTTTCAAAGCTTGCAAACACTACTTCCTCAAGTTTTAAAAGCTTGACCTGCGCGCCCCGCAATTTGGGACTCGAGCTTTAAATGTAAACCCTGGCATATCAGGAAAATCCTAGCTCCACAACAAAATTACCCTAAGCCATGAGTGTGACCACCAATAACCACCCTGATAATCAGGGTATCAGGGTGATTCCTCAAACAATAGATAACGACTTTTTATGTTTGGGGTGGCATCCGTCGCACAGCAGGTGTCTCACACATCCCCTCCGCCCCCGCAGTTCCAATAATTCACGCTCCGCTAAAAGGGGGGATGAGCCAATGAGAGCCGTGCGATTTCAATAAGTCACCCAGTAGGAAGAAATGAACAACTGTGAGCCGTGAGATTGAAAAGCAATGTGAGTTGTGCGCTTGCAATAATTCACTTCCGTGCTCGGACGGGAACTCTCTTCCTACTATCTATCCCAGGCCAGAACATAGGGCAAGATTGCTCGCAGTCCTGCATAATTCAAACATGCTCCAATCCCGTTGCTTCACTCGAGTTGCACCGTCGCTCACCAGCCAGAGCGACACCGCAGGCGACTGCCAGTCGCCCTGTTTCCGGCCTGCGCGGGCCTTCGCAATGCAGCACGCCACAGAATTGCGATTCAAAGCTAAGCTCGCATTTCAGCTCGCAACCCCCAAATGCATCAATAACTCCCAATCGCGCGGCGCCACCCGATCGCGTTCCTAGTGACTATTACTGGAATATCAGCCTCGGGCGGTGGGGAAGCGGCGGAAGTGCTCGCGGAACGCGCAGATGTCCCGCGCGCTTAGCCTCCTGGCGATGGGGGAGCATCAAGCCTTGCGTATAGACCACCCACCAGCAGCCATGGAAGCAATTTCTTTCGCCGCTTCTGTGCCATATTCGTGCAGTGATAGTAACGCCAGCAGCTTTCTCACTATATACCTTCAGCTATACCTACCATTGCAACGCCTGCTCTTGTCAATTCATTTCGGAATCGTCTTTCCTGACATTCCGCCGCGCATTGCGCTTCTCAGTGCGCCACGCATTGCGCTTCTCAGTGCGCCCCGCATTGCGCTTCTCAGCTCGCCACGAGCTGCGCTTTTCATCGTGCGTGACTCTCGCGTGCGACTACCGTCACCTGAGACCCCGTCATGTGAGGTTCGCCGACCCCGTCACTGGACTGCGTGCTGTACACCCCAGTAACAGCTGCGCGCTTTGAGACACCACAAAACAGTGGCAGCGGCAGCGGCGCGCTTTGAGACGCATCCTAAACAGTGGCAACTTGACCGTCATGGCTTCCTCTCCTGTCGCGCTGCTTCCGCTCCTCGTCCTCGCCGTCATCTGCGGTGAGTCGCTTCTCTCTCCTCGCCCAATCATCTGCGGCGTGTTCGTTGTCACTTCTTGCATCCCAAGGGATTTCTCATTCTGTTTCTGTGTGTTTGTTCCGCGAATTTCTGAATATAAACCCCCGCAAAAACCCCCGCAAGATCTTTTGAGTCGACTCAAAAGTCACCATAAACCCCCGCAAGATCTTTTGAGTCGACTCAAAAGTCACCATAAACCCCCGCAAGATCTTTTGAGTCGACTCAAAAGTCACCATAAACCCCCGCAAGATCTAGTGGGGATACTTTATTGGATCAGCACAGTGGATGGAAAGCTCATCGCTCGATACAAAAAGTGCATCAAAAGAATAAGCGCCTGGATACTGCGCCTGAGAAGCAAGCACACTCTGCCCTCCTTTCCTCTCACCCCTCTGCTCCCTCTCACCCCTCTCCTCCCTCTCACCCCTCTCACCCCTCTGCTCCCTCTCACCCCTCTCCTCCCTCTCACCCCTCTCCTCCCTCTCACCCCTCTCCTCCCTCTCACCCCTCTCCTCCCTCTCACCCCTCTCCTCTCTCACCCTCTCCTCCCTCTCACCCCTCTCTCCCGCTCCCTGTCCCTCCAGCGGTCGCCACGGCCACCGAGGCTGTAAAGAGCGAGACCACTGCAGGAAGCGGGAACCAGAGCATGCAGGCGGGCGTGGGCGTGGGCGTGGGGGTGGGGGTTCGAAGCACCACAGGCGGGGCGGTGGAGGCGAGAGTCCACGTGGCAACGGTGATCGCGGTGCCGGGTGTGAGCGTCCCCGTCAGCTTCGACGCCCTCCGCTGCTTCAGCCTTCCCCGGGCGGCGCGCAAGGCGGCGGGTGACGTGCAGGTGTGGTGGCACGGGCTCACGGGCGGCGGCAAGGGCGGCAGCAGGGGTGGCAGCAAGGGAGGGGGTGCGGCATGCAAGCAACTCAAGTTTTTTGCCAACCCGGCCTGCAAGGGCAAGGCGCTGGATGAGGTGCTGCAGCCGCAGTTTGCTGCTCTGAGGAGATTCTTCCACGTGCCCAGGTGGGTCATAAGGAAAAGGCAGGTGATGAGACGAGACATGTTGGTGATGGGTCATGGGAGCAGGGCAGGTGCATGATAGGGGTAGGTGCATGGGAGTGAGTTTCCTCTACCAATGCCACAGTCATGCCTCGGGTTGTGTGTGCCACCCTAACATAACGTCTCATTCCTCATGTCTCATCTGAATGTGTTCCTGCCATTCGTGCTTGCAGCGCAAAGAAGATTCCCGGATGGACTTCCGTCTCCTGCAAGTGTGGTGCGTGCCTTGCCGCCTTGCCGCCTTGCCGCCTTGCCGCCTTGCCTCCTTGCCGCCTTGCCGCCTTGCCGCCTTGCCGCCTTGCCTCCTTGCCGCCTTGCCGCCTTGCCGCCTTGCCGCCTTGCCGCCTTGCCGCCTTGCCGCCTTGCCGCCTTGCCGCCTTGCCTCCTTGCCGCCTTGCCGCCTTGCCGCCTTGCCGCCTTGCCTCCTTGCCGCCTTGCCGCCTTGCCGCCTTGCCGCCTTGCCGCCTTGCCGCCTTGCCGCCTTGCCGCCTTGCCGCCTTGCCGCCTTGCCGCCTTGCCGCCTTGCCGCCTTGCCGCCTTGCCGCCTTGCCGCCTTGCCGCCTTGCCGCCTTGCCGCCTTGCCGCCTTGCCTCCTTGCCGCCTTGCCTCCTTGCCTCCTTGCCGCCTTGCCTCCTTGCCTCCTTGCCTCCTTGCCTCCTGCCTCGTTGCTTCGTTGCCTCCTTTCCTCCTCGCCTCCCTGCACACAT
This sequence comes from Closterium sp. NIES-65, assembly GCA_948144175.1. NCBI lineage: Eukaryota > Viridiplantae > Streptophyta > Zygnematophyceae > Desmidiales > Closteriaceae > Closterium > Closterium sp. NIES-65. The sequence goes on along the minus strand of CANXME010001881.1, from coordinate 645,376 downwards.
CTCTGCCGCGCTGCACACATTTCTCCCTACGTGTCTATGTGCTGCCCGTGTGTCTCTCTTCTCACCCCGTGCTCGCAGAAATCACCTGCCAGCACGCCACGTGTCCCTGTGCTACCCATGACTCTTCTTTTCCCGTGCTGGACCCCCTCTCATCGCAGAAATCACCTGCCAGCACGCCACGTGTCCAGCCAACTCCACGTGCATGCCAACGACGGACAGCAAGGCCGTCACCTGTGCATGCAACCCCGGCTTTGCCGCCGTCAATGGCACCTGCCAAGGTACGTTCCATGTGGTATCTCCTTGCCTCTCCTGCTCCCTCCACTCACTTCTCCATGCAACCAGGGCTTTAATATTTTCCTTCTACGTGCCTGGGTCTCCTTTCCTGGCAGACTTGTGTGCTGCGGTGAAGTGTGGGCCTGGCGGCAACTGCACGAAGGATGCGAATGGGAAGCCATCCTGTAGTTGCAACACAGGCTTTAAGCCGTCGAATGACTCCCTTTCCTGCATCGGTGAGTAGGAGGAGAGCAACACAGAGGGCATGCCTTGATTGCGGTTCAAACCCAGTTGAAACTTGGCCTCCTCTCTCAACTCTCTTGTGAGAGTCACGAATTGCATGTATTTTCAACTCAGTGTCCCTTTATTCAACTCAGTGTCCCTTTATTCAACTCAGTGTCCCTTTATTCAACTCAGTGTCCCTTTATTCAACTCAGTGTCCCTTGATTGAATGTCGAGATTCCAATCTTACATATTTCTGATATGATAATAGCCTTCCCCGTGCCTGGGTCCCTCTTCCCGTGCCTGGGTCCCTCTTCCCGTGCCTGGGTCCCTCTTCCCGTGCCTGGGTCCCTCTTCCCGTGCCTGAGTCCCTCTTCCCGTGCCTGGGTCCCTCTTCCCGTGCCTGGGTCCCTCTTCCCGTGCCTGGGTCCCTCTTCCCGTGCCTGGGTCCCTCTTCCCGTGCCTGAGTCCCTCTTCCCTTGCAGACTTGTGTGACGCGGTGAAGTGTGGCCCTGGAGGCAACTGCACGAAGGATGCGAACGGGAAACCACTCTGTGCATGCAACACGGGCTTTAAGCCGTCAAATGACTCGCTCTCTTGCATCGGTGAGTGGGAGGAGAGCAACGCAGAGCCCGTGCCTTGCGTTGCAAGCCCAGAAAAGCATAAGTCTACCTCCTCTGATCTCTAACTTCTTGCACAAGTGAATGCATTTTATGTCTACCTGACTCTGCAACACTTTACTCTAACCTCTTGCACACGTTGAGTTGAATGCCTCCTCCTGCCTTCAGACAACTGTGCTGCAGTGGATTGCGGGGCCAATGGCAAGTGCGTGAGGAAGGGGAACGGCGAACCCACCTGCGAGTGCGACGCGGGCTTCGGGATGCCTCCGGACAAACTGCTTTGCGTCGGTGAGCTGCTGCAGTGGTTGCTGTGTCGGTGAGTTGCTGCAGTGGTTGCTGTGTCGGTGAGTTGCTGCAGTGGTTGCTGTGTCGGTGAGTTGCTGCAGTGGTTGCTGTGTCGGTGAGTTGTTGTGTCGGTGAGTTGTTGTGTCGGTGAGTTGTTGTGTCGGTGAGTTGTTGTGTCGGTGGAATGCTCTTCACCTGCCTATGTCTCCTCTCCTTTCCACCTGCGAGTGTGACGCGGGCTTCGAGATGCCTCCCAACGAACTGCTCTGCATCTGTGAGTTGTTGTGACAGTGAGTTGTTGTGACAGTGAGTTGTTGTGACAGTGAGTTGTGACAGTGAGTTGATGTGACAGTGAGTTGATGTGACAGTGAGTTGATGTGACAGTGAGTTGATGTGACAGTGAGTTGATGTGACAGTGAGTTGATGTGACAGTTTGTTGTTGCATCGGTGAGTTGTTGCATCGGTGAGTTGTTGCATCGGTGAGTTGTTGCATCGGTGAGTTGTTGCATCGGTGAGTTGTTGCATCGGTGAGTTGTTGCATCGGTGAGTTGTTGCATCGGTGAGTTGTTGCATCGGTGAGTTGTTGCATCGGTGAGTTGTTGCATCGGTGAGTTGTTGCATCGGTGAGTTGTTGCATCGGTGAGTTGTTGCATCGGTGAGTTGTTGCATCGGTGAGTTGTTGCATCGGTGAGTTGTTGCATCGGTGAGTTGTTGCATCGGTGAGTTGTTGCATCGGTGAGTTGTTGCATCGGTGAGTTGTTGCATCGGTGAGTTGTTGCATCGGTGAGTTGTTGCATCGGTGAGTTGTTGCATCGGTGAGTTGTTGCATCGGTGAGTTGTTGCATCGGTGAGTTGTTGCAGTTGCTGTGTCAGTGGAATGCTCTTCACTTGCCTGTGTCTCCTCTCCTTCCCACCTGCGAGTGCGTCGCGGGCTTCGGGATGCCTCCCAATGAACTGCGCTGCGTCGGTGAGTTGCTGCTGTGGTCTTGTCTGGAAGGGTGGAGATTTGTTTTACACATTTGCAAATTCTTGCTTGACCTGCTATCATGCATGCTCCACCCACCCACCTGCTTGCCCATAGCACCTAGCTTAGCTTGACCTGCTACCATGCTTGTTCCAAATCCTGTATTTCTTTTCTTTTCTTTCATCATCCTCGTTTTTCCTTTTCTTCTGCCCCATTCTTCCACCCCATCCTTCCATGCACGCACATCAGACACGGCTTGCGCCGCGTTGGGTTGCGAACCGGATGGGGTTTGTCTGTTGAGGCGCCTCACAAGTTCTTGTTCCCCCTTCTTCTGCCCCATCCTTTCGTCCACCCTTCCATCCACGTACACGCACATCAGACACGGCTTGCGCCGCATTGGGTTGCGAACCGGATGGGGTTTGCGTGAAAAGCGCCGATGGAATTCGCTCCTGCAAATGGAGTAAGCACCACTCATTCTCCTTCAGCTCTATGCTTTGGTTCAGCTGCCCCTTATGCTGCTTTCTCCACTCAACATTCGTCACCCGGATGGCGTTTGCGTGAAAAGCGCCGATGAAATCTGCTCCTGGAGTAAGCATGGCTTCTAGCCTTTTGTTCCCTCAAGCCATCCTATCAGCACCCATCTGCACTCATTCTCCTCTAGCTCTCTTATTCAAGGAAGCACCTGCTCCATACGTGCAGCTGCCCCCTTTGCCTCTGGCTCTTGTCAGCATTCCTCTGCATCTGCCCCCTTTGCTGTCCTCATCTGGACTTTTGAAAACTAAAGCTTTGACTTTTGAGGCGCCTGAAAAGCCTCCAGCTGGCCCGTTTGTTGCGCTCATTTTGCCTTCTCTCTGCCATTCCATGTGTCCCCCTGCTTGCTGTGTTGCTCAAACTCTCCCTGTGGCACGTGTCCCATGGGAGCCACCTGCAAGACAGTCCATACCTCTTACCGCACCCAACCTTTTGGCATCTCTCTGCAATCCCATGTTTCCCCCCTGCTTGCTGTGTTGCTCAAACTCTCCCTGTGGCACGTGTCCCATGGGAGCCACCTGCAAGACAGTCCATACCTCTTACCGCACCCAACCTTTTGGCATCTCTCTGCAATCCCATGTTTCCCCCCTGCTTGCTGTGTTGCTCAGACTCACCCTGTCGCACGTGTCCCTCTGGAGCCACCTGCAAGACAGTCCATACCTCTTACCGCACCCAACCTTTTGCCATCTCTCTGTCATCCCATGTTTCCCCCCTGCTTGCTGTGTTGCTCAGACTCTCCCTGCGGCACATGCCCCACTGGAGCCACCTGCAAGACAGTCCCCACAACAGCATCTAGTATTTTGCAGGCCGAGTTGCCGTACTGCCAGTGCCCTCCCGCCTCATTTCACCATCTCTCCTTCATTCCATGTGTCCCCCCCCCCCCCCCTTGCCCTGTTCCTCAGACTCTCCCTGCGGCTCCTGCCCCACTGGAGCCACCTGCAAGACCGTCCCTACAACAACATCTAGTATTTTGCAGGCAGATGTGCCGTACTGCCAGTGCCCTCCGGGCTATGGGCTGACCGCAACAGGGTGCATCCAGAGTAAGATTCAATGCCGCCCTCTTTGCTTCATCTCGATCTAATGACTTGCAAGACCGTCCCTGCAACAGCAACTAGTCCCCAGCAGCAGGCGGAGGTGCCGTACTGCCAGTGCCCTCCGGGGTATGGGCTGACGGCAACAGGATGCATCCAGGGTAAGATTCAATGCCGCCTCGTCTGCTTCCTCTCCTTTGATCACATGCGGCATTCGCCTGGCTCGGCTTTTCACGGTTACTCTTGAGTCGACTCAAAAGTCACCTTGTAAGATTCAATACCGCCTCGTCTGCTTCCTCTCCTTCGATCACATGCTGCGTTCTCCAAGCTCAGCGTTTCATGGGGGCCTGAGAACTTTCGAAAAAAGCCTCTCAAGGTTTGGGTGGAGTCAAAACATTTTCACTGGATCAGCGCATGAAGTGGGTCTGAGAAAAGCCTCTCAACCTCAAGGTTGAGGTTCCTCAAAGGTGGGTGGCATGTTCCTGAAGCGGAGAGCCTCTCTACTTGTGAGGCACCTCAAACTTAAGGCGCCTTACGGAACGACTACACAGCTTGGAGTGCAGCGGTAGCTTGAACTTGGAATGTTTTTTTGTTTCGTTTCGTTTTGTTCTGTTTTTTTTTTTTTTTTTTTTTTTTTTTTTTTTTTTTTTTTTTTTTTTTTTTTTTTTTTTTTTTTTTTTTTTTTCCCTGACTCTGGTGTATTGCAGCAGGCGACTTGTACGCGGATCAGATTTTTACCTTCACAGTTCCTTCTTCTCCCGATTCGTAGCATCATGACATGACCTTCTCGTTCCCTCTCCAATCCATGCTCCACCCCTCTCCCCTGCTGCTTGCCCCATCCGTTCTCAGGTTCACCCGACCAAGTGTCTGCCAGCAGTATGACTCTCTTCCGGGTTAGTAACACCAGAGGCATTGTCTGAGGTGCCTGAAAAAACCTCCTGCTGTTTCTCCCATCCATTCTCAGACCAACCCGACCAAGTGTCTGCCAGCAGCATGACTCTCACCGCGGACTCTAACGTCCGAGGCAACGCGTCCAAACCCTACACCATCCGCTTGAATCAACCCGGCTGCACTCCAGACCCGAAGGAGGATGCCGGGATCCACACGCTGATGTACTCACTGGGTCACATCAACGGCTGGTTTTCCCATCCATGCTCCACCCCACTCCCCTGCTGTTTGCCCTGCTGCTTCTCCCATCCGTTCCCAGGTTCACCTGACCAAGTGTCTGCCAGCAGTATGACTTTCGTCGCAGATCCCAACGCCAAAGGCAACGCATCGAAGCCCTATACCATCCGCTTGAATCAACCCGGCTGCACTCCAATCCCGAAGGAGGTTGCCGGGATATACTCTTTCATGTATTCACTGGATCACATTAACGGTGTTCCGGGTTGTTTCTACGTCACGTTTTTCACTGACGATAACTGCTCCCCTTCGAGCCGAACTTTGTCGCGCACAATGGGTGGTCCTCCGACGGTTGCGATGGCGAGAACGTAAGTTGCCAACCAATCACAAACCGTTTCTACGTCACTTTTTTCACTGACGATAACTGCTTCCCCTCGAGCCGAACTTTGTCGCGCACAATAGCTGGTCCTCTGACGGTTGCGATGGCAAGAACGTGAGTTACCATTCGCAAATCATCTCGCAGTCTGCATGTCGTCATGATGCATAAACTCATTGCATATTAGGTTTCCCGATACCATGTCAATGGTGCACGGTGCACCGTTGTACCATTTTGTCTGTCCACCCTGTCGCTTTTGAGAATTCTCCGAAGTCCAACCCTCTCAATTCTTGTTTCCTCTGGTGTACTGTACGTCTTTATTCTTTTATCCCAACCAGGCGGGGATTGCCCGATGGAACCCGCTCTGTTGGGTGCTATTATGATACCTGATTACCTCTTCTAGGTGCTTCCCGTTCCCGTGTTTTTCGATGTTGAAATAACCAAAAGGGTAGAGTTCTATAACGGTGATTGTGCTAGTGGCGCATTCCGCCTCTTATAGAGGACGCGGTCAACTACTGTTCACTACCCTCTCAGAGGTTATGGGTATCTGCAATTGGGTATTATGCTTGTACTTATGTTACATTCAGTAAGAAGTCGTCATTGTTAAGACCTTTGTAGTAGTTTCACAAACGCCTTCTAATAATTTTCTGAATGTTATTGTGAGATACCAGTGGGTGTTTGTAGTCTCCCATTGTAAGGAATTTTCTCGGCATTCCTTACGGGGCCGATTGTTAGCTCGTTACTGCTAACGGAACTGCTAACTTTGTCGCGTACAGCAACAGCCGATTGTTCGCTCGTTACTGCTAACGGAACTTCGCCGACTTCGCGCGCACTGTTTTGCCAAACCTCGCACTGCTGGCATGGCCGTATCGGCCTACGCTTCGGGACTAGCCCGAGCCTCACTCCAGCGTAGCACTAGCAAGCTCGCACGCACCGCGTTACCGTTTTGCATGTTTCGCGTATAAATGTTCGCTCATGCCTTCGCTCACATTTTGTACTCGTTTGACACCTTAGTGCAATTCTCGCTACCTCGATTCATTGCACCCGTAACACTTGGTATCAGAGCCCCTTTCTTTCGGACCGCGCATCTCCGCACACCAGGAAATCAACTTTTGATTTTTCACTCGAAGGGACTCACGCACCTTAGCCCCTAGGAGCCGCTGTCCTCGCGTTCTCTCGTAAACGCGTGCAGCCACGACTGCGCCTAGACTAAGACGAGCCGACGCCCTTCATCATGGCTGAAAACATCGACGTCACCACCCTCATGCAGGAGCGTTTGAACGATCTGCTGCGACAGCTGCACGAAAGCTCTGAGGAAATCGCGGCATTAACGGCAGAACGCTCATCGCTGCAAAATGACCTCATGAGGGCACAACAAGCACAATCTCAAGCACATGGCACTCCGATTCAACCTGCACCCTCAACATCGCAACACGGGAGTGTGGGGCAACCCGCGAGCGCGGCCAGTGATGGCGTCGTCCGCCCCGACGGAGACGACGACCACGGCACGACACACCTCAGAGCGACGCATGCGGCCCCAAGTCAGCCTCGCGTCACGATTTCGGCACCAACCCACGATTCGGGACTGCCGTCACCGATGCCGCTGAAGCCGCAGCGCCCGCCATGCTTTGACCCGAGTCAACGGGGTGGTCCTACCGTCCAGGCGTGGTTATTCACAATGAATGTTTTCTTCGACGCCAACTACGTCTCGGAGGACTCGGCGAAGATTCGATACGCCGTGTCGTTGCTGTGAGGACCCGCCATGGACTGGTGGCGCGTCATCGTCACGAAGCCGACCGACTACGCGACACTACCGACACGGGAAGGACAAACCGGACCCTGGGCGCCGTCGTATTTCGTGGAGGTGCCCCAGTATCGCACGTGGGACGCGTGGTGCGCAGGTCTGCGCGCTCGATTTGAGCCAATCGCGGCCTCGATCTCGGCGCGACAGAAGCTCCGCACTTGGCGCCAACTTGGTTCCGTCCAGGATTACACGAGCGGATTTCTGGCGCTATGCGAGCAGGTGGGCTACATGCATGAGAGCGAACGCATCGACCGCTACATCGGCGGCCTGAAGCAGGACATCGCTCAGGAAATCCAGCTTCGCGGCGTCACCGAGTTTCAGGAAATTCTCGCTATGGCGGAGAAGCTCGACTTCTTTCGCCGACCGAGACCGGGGTCCTACGGAAACAACACCTGGGGACATCGGCCTCGTGGGACGAACGAGAGCGCCACGATACGCGCCGTCGCCGCAAATGCCGCTGCCGCACCGTTCAAAGGGCGCTGCTTTGCGTGCAATCGGCCGGGACATCGCAAGAGCGAATGCCCGGAAAACGCTAAGGGAAAGGGGGAAGCTGAGCAGCAGACACAGACCAAGCAGCAGGGAAACGCTGGAAGTCAGTAGCAGACGGGCCCTCTACTGACAGGTCACGCCGCTCGCCCGACCCAACCGACCCTCACCGAGTGATTGTGCCGGTTCACGCAATCGACCACACCCGGCCGAATAAGGAGGGTACCACGGTAGATAGCCCTATACTGCTCAGTGGGAAAATTGGGACGGACTTAGTTAAAATCTTCGTAGACGGGGGAGCCAGCCACAGCCTCATTAACACTGCTACAGCGCGAAAACTGCGACTGCCACTGGACCGATGCTTACCTGAGATCGACGCACGACTGGTAGACGGCACGCCGCTGGCAATACGGGAACGCGTAGACCGAGTTCGGATTCGATGCGGGGGTAACTTCACGTTTAGCCAGGAAATGCTCGCAACGACCCTCGACGGAACCGACATTTTACTCGGGCGTGATTGGCTGCGACGACACAATCCGCGAATTGACTGGACGACGGGTGACTGCACCGTGCGAGTAAACGGTAACAACATCGCCTTACCTCGCTGGGGCTCGCCTGAGTCTTCGACGGTGCGTGTCAATGCGATCACGATGAAACGCGCTGTTGCGGCCGGAGCCGACGTGTACGTGGTTGACATTCGGGAAGCCGAGGCAGCAGACAAGGGGGGCGATTTACAGAAACTGCTGACCGACGTACCGAGTGACCTGGCGGCACTGTTAAAACAGTACAGTGACATTTTCCCGGATGACCTGCCGACGGGACTGCCACCTCAGCGACCGCACGATCACAGGATAGAACTGGAACCGGGGGCACAGCCAACAGTACAGCGACAGTTCCGACTGACCCAACCCGAACTAGACGAACTGAGGAAGCAGCTCGATTACCTGCTCGAGAAGGAATTCATTCGCCCTAGTTCGTCGCCCTTCGCCGCACCCATACTGTTCACAGCGAAAAAAGACGGGGGTTTTCGCATGTGCGTCGACTACCGGGCACTGAACAGGGTTACCATCAAATCCCGTTACCCCATCCCACGAGCCGACGAACTGATCGACCAACTGCGCACAGCCCGGGTTTTCTCGAAAATCGACCTCCGAGGAGGCTACCACCAAATCCGCGTCAATCCAACCGACTGCCCTAAAACCGCATTCCGAACACGCTACGGATCCTTCGAATACACCGTCATGCCATTCGGACTGACCAACGCCCCCGCCACTTTCCAAATGACCATGAACGAAGCATTCCGCCCGCTTTTAGATAAGTGCGTCATCGTTTATCTGGACGACATACTGATTTACAGCCCTGACAGAGCACAGCACTTACAGGACATCGAAGCAGTTTTTAAAATCCTGAGTGAGAACCGCCTACTGACCAAAGCATCTAAGTGTGAGTTTTTACAGGACCGCCTGGAGTTTTTGGGACATGTTATTTCAGCTGCAGGAGTGGAAATAGACCCGAAGAAAATCGCGACGATTCAGGCTTGGCACGCGCCGACCAACTTGACCGAGTTGCAGAGTTTCCTGGGGTTCGTCAACTACGTGCGCCGGTTCGTCCCCGACATGGCGAAGCTGACTGCCCCGTTGACCGACCTGCTGAGGAAGGGGGTCGAGTACACGTGGGGGGAGAAAGAGCAAGCTGCCTTCTCGGCCCTCAAAGAAATTTTGTGCTCCCCGCCCGTCCTTCGCATTGCAGATCCCCACCGTCCGTTCGAGCTCGTCACCGACGCAAGTGACATCGCTGTGGGCGCAGTACTGTTGCAGGACTTCGGGAACGGCCTCCAGCCAATCGCGTACGAGTCCCGCAAACTACACCCGCCCGAACGTAACTACCCGATACACGACCGCGAGATGCTAGCGATCGTGCACGCGTTCAAAGTTTGGCGATGTTACCTGACTGGCGCCGACGTGACAGTACGGACAGACCACCGCTCGCTACAGTACCTTCGCGCCCAACCGAATCTCAACCCACGGCAGATTCGCTGGTTGGACTATCTCGAGTCCAATTTTCACTACACCGTTACGTACAAAAAAGGCGCATCCAACATCGCCGACGCTCTCACCCGCCCCACCGCCCAACTCCACGCCATCCTACTCGCCCAGACCAACCCGCTTTTAACTGGCCTATTCACCCACGGATACCGCACCGACCCATTCTTCACGACCGGAAATTCACAGCAACTGGCAGAAGCAAAAGGAGTCTATTACGTAAAAACAGGCACCAACCGCATTTGGGTACCCGCGTACTCACTACTGAGGGAGCTGCTACTGCAGGAGGCACACGACGGGATTACCTCGGGACATTTCGGGGTAGAAAAAACGCGACAGCAACTGCAGCGGTATTATTACTGGCCGGAGCTGTTGACCGACGTACAGCAGCACGTGGGCTCGTGCCCGACGTGTCAGGTGATGAAGAGTTCAAGGAAGCGGAAGGCGGGTCAATTGCAGCCGATCCCACCGCCCGAACGCGCCTGGCAGCAAGTAACCATGGACTTCGTCACAGGGTTACCTTCGAACCCTGGGGGTAACGACGCGGTGATGGTCGTCGTGGATAGGCTGACGAAGATGGCACACTTCGCTGCGTGCAAAAAGTCGATCTCAGCCGAGGAGACCGCTCGCCTGTTCATCGCAGCCGTTGTTCGCCTGCACGGGATACCAGCAGCAATTATCAGCGACAGGGACACGAAGTTTACCAGCAATTTCTGGAAGAACCTCTGGGAGCAGTTCTGGACCAGGCTACAGTTCAGTTCGTCGTACCACCCCGAGACCGACGGCCAAACGGAGCGGACGAATCAGACGATGGAGCAGTTGATTCGTGCCACGTGCGACAACCCCACGACCTGGGAGCAGCAGTTGCCGCTGATCGAGTTCGCGTACAACAACGCCACATCAGCCACGACGCAGCAGTCGCCGTTCTACCTGAACTATGGGCAAAACCCCACAGTGCCCATGACGCCGAGTCCGGACAACCCAACGCCACGTGCACAACAATTCGCCGAAATCCTGCAAGCTGCCCGCGCCAGAGCCGCCGAAGCAATAAAAAAGGCCAACGTCATCGCTAAGCGCAACGCTGATCGCCACCGCCGCCCTGTCACGTACCAATCTGGAGATTACGTGCTGCTCGACACGCAAAATCTGCGACTGCCCGACGTACCGAAATTACGACCGCGCTACTGTGGACCATTCCAAATCAGTCACATGATCACACCCGTCACCGCGCACCTACTGTTGCCAACCGACTGGTACATCAGCCCTTCGTTCCACGTCAGCCTACTTCGCCCATACATCCCGACCACAAGTCAACTGCCACGTCACCGGCCACAATCAATGACTCGCCCTGCATCAAAGCCGATCATCGAGCCCGAAAAAATTCTGAGCCATCGGATCCGCCACCCCACGGGAATCAGGAGGATTGAATTCCTCGTTCGCTGGAAAGACCGCACGCCAACTGAAGATAGCTGGGTGCCCCTGAGCAACATCGAAAATCACCCTGCCCTGCAAGTGTACCTGAGGAGCCGGGGATTCCGCGATATACACGCACTCGCGTAGCGGAGGGGGCTTCTTAAGGGGGGGGGTAGTGTAAGGAATTTTCTCGGCATTCCTTACGGGGCCGACTACATCGCGTACAGCAACAGCCGATTGTTCGCCCGTTACTGCTAACGGAACTTCGCCGACTTCGCGCGCACTGTTTTGCCAAACCTCGCACTGCTGGCATGGCCGTATCGGCCTACGCTTCGGGACTAGCCCGAGCCTCACTCCAGCGTAGCACTAGCAAGCTCGCACGCACCGCGTTACCGTTTTGCATGTTTCGCGTATAAATGTTCGCTCATGCCTTCGCTCACATTTTGTACTCGTTTGACACCTTAGTGCAATTCTCGCTACCTCGATTCATTGCACCCGTAACACCCATGCATGAGGCGAGAAATTAGGCAATTCTCCCTCTGGACAGCCCTTCATTCCATGTCGAACACCACTTACGGTAAGATAAGAAGACCTGAAAACAATTAGTTCCAAGAGCACTGCATCTAAGGTAGAGAGCATATACAGTATCATGATATTTGGCGATTACGGGAAGGACAGCGCGACAAAGTCCAGCAATTCTACTTCTAAAATTCCTGGTGGCACGTGTCTGATTTGGCTTGGTGATGTCAGCTTGCCCTTTCTTGCACTGATGAGCCACGCGCCCAACTGTCCTACGTGTACGTCGACAGCGTGTCCCGGCAGTTTTCCACACCCGAGAACACGATCCTTCCCAAAAACCTGCGAGCGGGATGGGCTGGTCAGGTCGGGTGAGACTGACCAGACTGGAATTGAAGTAAAGCCTTTGTTTGAATGGCTTTCCGCAACGCACGCAAAAGATTTCTCTATTCTCCGTCATGTCACGTCACACATGGTTTGCAGAAGAGCATAACCCAGTTCAAGTGTTGTAAGTCATAAAAATGTTGTGGATTAATTTTATTGTTTCACCACCGACAACCCAGTGCCTAGCAGACATTGTTCGTTAACACTTACCACCGGCACAACTATTTTACGAGTCTCAGCTCTCCACTCCAGCCATGTTTGGCTCATGATGCTGGGACAATACACCACGTCCACCCAAGTCGAAGATGCTGTTCATCACGGCAAGTGAACAGCAGCCTCTCCCACCAATCCGAAGAGAATTGCGCTCCGCCTTCCACTTCTCTGCCCATCCTCATCATTTCTCCCAATCCCCTTCCAGGCAAAAATGTTTCACCTACCCGTCTGCGTGGCATTCCACACAATCCATCCATCTCGCAAAACACTCCCTCTGCCTAGCTCTGGAAAAGAATGCTTGAAAACCTTGCACCGCCGCCTCCAACCTTTCCCTCAAATGCGAGCATGGGGGATACAGTACGACTATCCCTCCACCTCGAAGTACAGTACACAATGTTCACCCACCTCAAAGTGTGTGTACAGTTTTCCCCCTCCCTCGCCCATCTCCGCACACATCCCCTGTCCCGGCCCCCCCCTTCCCCCTTCCCCCTTCCCCCTTCCCCCTTCCCCTTCCCCTCCTCCGACTCCCCTCCGCTCCGACCACATGACAAGATCTCGTTCCCCTATTATGGCGCACCTTTACACGCACAGGTCCTACTTTCCTGCCAGCCCTGGGTTCTGATATTTCCCACCGACCTCCTTTTCTCCCCCCATTCCGCCTCCTGCTTGTCCTTCCTTACTGCAAGCAGAGCGGAGTGTGCTGCTGTGCAGGGATAGGTCAAGCTATACTCGCCCAGCAGATGTTCCTTGCCAATCAAAAACGGCCATTATCTCCGATAAGATTTCGCCTGAGCGCGTTCTCAGGTGTAATCACCAACAGAAACACAGTTTCTCGATATAGTTTGAAGAAATTCTGGCTCATGTTTATATGCAGTCACTCAAAAAAAGGAATTCTAGCACTTGCAAAAAATAAATATAATGCCCGTAGCGAAGCTATATGATTTCCAGGAAGGATCAACCCTAAATACCGAAAGCCACCCAATATTTTGGAAAACATTCTGCAACCCACTTGACAAAAAAAATAACCCACCTCGGATTTGGATGCGGCTCGGGAGGCATCCAGGTTCCCTAGGGGTTTTATTTTTTTTCTGCCATGCCCGAATAGATATCGGTAGTGTCGTCTAGTGCTTTCGGTAGCGTTGTTTAGCGGTCGGTTGCGCTACTGAGCACTACCAAGTGAATTATATGGGCTTCATTCTCTTACTACCTTAATTTCCGTACATATATCCAGCTCGGGAGGGTAAACTGGATGGTTTTGTTTTTGTCACTTCCTAATGAGTTCGACCAGCGTGAGAAATGTGACTAAAAAGCGAGGACCAATCAACGTTGAGAAAGTCCAGGTTGATCACACCTGAGAACGCGCTCTGGGAAAATCTGAGTATCGGAGATAATGGCCGCAATCAGAAATGCCAGTCACCTTAACTCTAACCGTCTATGGCACCACGTTGACGTCCAAATTACAGTAGTGAGTGTGGTGGGGTGAGGAGGAGGAAGGGGCTACGTCTACGCGTACTCTTTCAGTCTGCAGAAGTCCACCCCACCCACCTCGCAGTTGCAACTTACCAGCTGTGCGGGGAAGAGAAGTCGTTATCATTCACCACCATCCACTCAGAAAGACTGATTTTTGAATCAACTCAAAAATCCTCCCAGTTGCACCAAAGACAACTGGCCGTAGGAGGAAGAGTAGCATAATTATTATCCACCACCATCCATTCGGAAAGACTGCGTTGACGGCCCGCATATTTGCTCCTAAAATTATTAACTTTAGAGGCGCATAAGCAGCAGCGCACCGGAACTGCAGCAGTTGGCACATTCGCAGCCATGGCGTGCGGGATGAGCTTCATGGATGCCCTTCGAGTCGCGGCAAAGACGAAAGACGCTCCGTCTGAGTGGTTCGAGCATCAACCCACGTGGCCCACGAATCCCTTCCCCAAAGATAAAACCAGCCCCGAGCCCGTTTCAGCGACGAACCATCCCATGCCGAGCCTATCCATGCCGAACATCCAGATGCCGAGCCTCCCCATGATGCCGAGCCTTCAGGCGCCAAGTCCAAGAAAGCGAAGGCAATGCGGCCCGGAGACGCCTCGAAAAACCCGCTCCGAGTCGCCAGCTGCCGCAGATTCTACCGATGCTTTCGCGGATCTTAACAATGCCGCTCCAAGAACTAGTAATAGCGAGGTATTTTTTAGATTTATTCAAGATCCTGCCTCTGACGCTTCCGTGGGACCCGCAGAGGGCGCCGGTTCGGCAAATCTTGACAACGCGGTTCCAGGATCTGGCAGGGAGAGAGAGGGGGAATTTCGACATGCCGAGCCTGCTAAGATTTTCTGCAACGACTGGCCTGCATACGGTCGAACAGAGACGCCCCAACCTACTAGCGCCACGGCTCAACACGGCGCTATCACCGCCGCGCAATGCGGTGCCAGTACTGTTACTGGACTCGCCACGAAGCGCTCGCCCCGACCGCCGCGCCGTCGCGAGATTCGTCAGCCTCCGCTAACGCCGAAGGCTCGCACTCTCGCGTGGGGAATGCGGTCGCCGGCTGCGGCGGAAGCAAATCCCGCCGAAGAGTCCGCTCCTCCGCCACTCCGCTTGACATCCTCCCCCGTCTCCGCCGCCTCCCCCGCCTGTTCCTCCTTCCCCTCTTCCCCCAAGCTGCTCGTATTGCCGGATTCCGCCTTCTTTCCTTCCCCGCGCATCCCCGAAGCGCGTTTTACCTCCCCACGGACAAGCACGCCCGCGCCTTTCGAGCCGCCTCAAAACACTGCCTCGCGGCCTCCGGCCTTTCGTTCCGCGGCCTCTCCGCGGGCGTGTTGCACTGTCTTCGAGGCGCCTCAAAAGTGTGGCACCGCGCCAACCACTCCATCGTGTCCGCCTCTCGTCGAGCCGCGACTGCCCCGAGCGCGCACGTGTGACGTTGCAGCAGACAGCGGCGGAGGAGCGCCCGCCGTCTCCGCGGGCGCGTCCGCCATCCGCGGAACATTATCCGCTTTGGGTTACTCCCCCGCCGCCGTTTCCCCCGCATCTTCATGCCCAACGATTGGCGCCGTTGACCAAGTCAACGGCCACGTGTCGACATGCGAATGGGCTGAATCTGCCGACATGGACACGTTGGACATACCGCCGTGGGTGCGAGAAAAGCTCTCTCTTTCCCGCACGGAAGAGGTGCAGAATAATGAGTCGGCCGGACTCACAAGAGTCAGTCGAATGGACCGCGAAGCGATGGCGGATGGCAACAAGCGAGCGGGACGCGTCGAGTGCGGAGGCGAGTGCGGCAAGGTGTGCGGCGGCGAGTGCGCGGAGAATCGAAGCCGCGAGAGGGACGCGGAAGGCGAGAAGCCGAGCCTGTGGGACATCATGCAATGGGAATCCGATATGATCTCGTCCGTCTGCTCGACTGCCGCTGCTAAATCTCCCCGACCGCCGTTCTCTAAGAGTTCAACATTTGAGGCGCCGCAAAGGTCGCTCTCTAAGCGGCACCGCTCCGCGTCTGCTCTCCCCACCACTCCGCCTCCCACGCCATCCGCGTCTAAAGCGTCACTGACGATCCAGATCTGCGACGACGCGAGCGCCAACTGCGGAGATTTATCGTTTTTCGAGGAGCTGCTGCAGGAGTTCGGCGCGGGCGAGGGGGAAGAAGCGGGCGGAGAGATGGAGGACGAACCGGGATGGGCGGAAGAAATGCGCATTCCGGCGGAAGAAACAGCTCATTTTGAGGAGGTTGCGCCTGTTGTGCCGCAGCTAGACGACAGCTGGGGTGATTTTGCGGTGAAAATGGAAGATGAGGGGAAAGCTGACGGCGGGAAGGGGTTAAGGATCGACGGGGAGAGCATTTTTGAGCGGATTCAAGTAATGGGGGACGAGGGGCCGGAGATGGGGGACGAAGCGACGGGGATGGCGGAGGATGGAGTGGAGATGGCGGATGAGGGCGCGGGTATGGCGGATGAGGGCGCGGGGATGGCGGATGAGGGCGCGGGGATGGCGGATGAGGGCGCGGGGATGGCGGATGAGGGCGCGGGGATGGCGGACGAGGAGGAGATTCCATCCAATAAACTATCGCATGATCAGCCTGCTGCTGCTCGAAATATCTTGAGCAGTGTTCAGCTGCAGCGGAAACAGGGGGAAGTGGGGGAGGCAGATGCGGAGCAGCAGAACGGGCCGCAGTGTGGTTCACCGTCCCGTTCCGCGCATGGTTCTCCGAGTGCCCCTGCTGGCGGATTCGCGCAGATGTGGTCAGAAGCTTGGGCGGACGACGCGGACGCAGAAATACCAGGGCTGGCGGGGAGCTGCGTGTTCCGAGCGTGACTAGAGAAAAAAATCGTGGTGAGCTGTACGCGCTACAAGCTCCTGCCCTAATAAGATGTTTTACTGGCGATGCTCTGGTTCCAGAAGTGAAGCATCGAAGTGCTCTGGTGCCACTACTGCTGTTACACTCAAGGAGTTTCAACTACAGCTACAGTACCAGCTACAGTTACAAACTGCGTCGGCTGAGTTTCCCGCTACATTGTTGAGATGGTGCTGTTACATCATCACCTCCTGATGTCAGGAGGATGAGAAGACAAGCTGATTTGTTGATTTGATTTGCCATCACCCTGGCGATGATTTGATCCAGTCCACATACGGAGCTCTACCTGATACCACGGCTCCACTTCACCGTCTTTCTGCTCCCTACCTTGCTCTTTGCCCCGCCGCTTACCTCACTCTAGCTCCTTCTCCCTGCCTCTTCTTGCCTCACACAAAGCCTCGCTCCCCCTTCTGTCGCATCACCTTCACCCACCGATTCTTCCCCCTCTCCTGTATCCTCACCTTCACCCTCCGATTCTCCCCCCTCTCCTGTGTCCCCACACCCCTTCCTCGCCCCTCCTTCCCACATCCAGCCACACCACCACACCCCTGTCCTGAGCCCTCTTGCTCTCTTGTTACCCAGCACAAACCATTCTTTTATTCCCCTTCAGGGAAAGGGCCCATTGTGGGATATTTCTGTTTTAGCGCTTCCCTTGGCTCCACTATATTTACCGTATATGGTGTTTGAATCATCTTCCTGAAACAATCAAGTTGTAATGTGCCATGATGGTATCTTTTGTTTGTCCTTGATGTCGTTGCATGAAAGAGCAGTCAGCCATTGGTGTTTCTTAGTGGTCTACCATTCAGTTTCTGTCCAAAACAAGAGCAAGGCACTCACAGCTTACCCGAAGAAATGTGTCATACGGTGGCAGTCTGTAATTTGACACAACCAAGTCACATCAATCATCACCAAAGCAGTATTATCTCTATAATCTCCAACTCACTCAATAAGGAGTATAATCTCCCTCTCTACTGCTCACTATCGAGGCCAAAAGCACGGATGTAGAACTCGAAGCGCTGCTTCTCCTGCTGCTTATCCAGCATTGTGTCTTCCCACTTGTAGTGGTGCCGCGGCCGCTTCTCCTGACGGGGTGAAATGAGAATGGAAAGGAGGTGTGGAAACAAGGAGGGTGAGATGAGAATTAGTTCATTCTAGCAGCGCTGCTTCTCCTCCTCCTGCTTATCTAGCATCGTGTCTTCCCACTTGTAGTGGTGCTGCGGCCGCTTCTCCTGACGGGGTGAAATGAGAATGGAAAGGAGGTGCGGAAACAAGGAGGGTGAGATGAGAATTAGTTCATTCTAGCAGCGCTGCTTCTCCTCCTGCTTATCTAGCATCGTGTCTTCCCACTTGTAGTGGTGCCGTGGGCGCTTCTCCTGAGCAGGTTTGGGGACAGAGAAAGGCGAGAAAAGGGGAGAGTGAGAGAAGAATTGGCACCTGGCAGGGCGCTGCTTCTCCTGCTGCCTATCCAGCATCGCGTCTTCCCACTTGTAGTGGTGCCGTGGGCATTATATAAGATTGGAAGCGCTGCTTCTCCTGCTGCCTATCCAGCATCGCGTCTTCCCACTTGTAGTGGTGCCGTGGGCATTATATAAGATTGGAAGCGCAGCTTCTCCTCCTGCCTATCCAGCATCGTGTCTTCCCACTTGTAGTGGTGCCGAGGACACTTCTCCTGAAAGGGTGGTAACCAGGAGCAGTGAGAAAGCGGAGGGACAAGGAAGAGTAGGAGTGAGATGAGAAAGAAGAAGCGTTTCTTCTCCTGCTGCTTATCCAGCATTGTGTCTTCCCAATTTAGCGTTTCGGGTGAGGAGGCCGCTTCTCCTGAGACGGTGAAGACGGGACGGAGTGAGAAGAGAAATGAGAGGAACAATAGAAGGAAACACTATATCCCCACACCTCACGTCTTGCCCCTGTCTTCTATCCTCACCTTGGAGTTGCCTGCCAGGTAGGCGCGCATCTTATCCGCCACGTCATCGTCCAGCTGGCGCTTGAGCAGATCTCGGTAGATGCGGCGCACCGTGGCCATCGGATCGGCCACGAGATCGCTGTAGCGCACATCAACGGCCTGGGATGACTGCAAAGCAAGCACGGCAGTACTGTCAGATGAAGTCAGGTCATGACTACTCTCTTCACTGTTGCTACTGTTGCTGGTGCTGCTCCTGGTTACACCAACAGGTGAAGAACCATTGCTGCTGCTTCCGTTGCTGGCAGTACTGCACACACTTCCCTCCACCTCATCTCCTTCCCCTTTCTTCTCCCCCTTCGTTACAGTCACATAGCCCTTTGAGCCATTTGTACGCTCCCTCTCTTCAGTCACTTCTTCTTTCCCCTCTGTGCCTGACCCGTCAATCCCCCGCAGCCGCATCATCTCAGCCAATGCGCTTGCGACAGCTGGCACCCATGTCTGAGAGATCTGGAGGCAGAACGGAAGGGAAAGGGATGGCAAAGGGCATATTTCGAGGAAAGGAAGACGAGTGAGGGAGGAGGCGACATGTATACAGCATCTAAGAAATTTGGTCGATGCATGTTCAGCTTCGATATTGCGCATGATAGATGCATGATAGATGCATGATAGATGCATGATAGATGCATGATAGATGCATGTAGATGCATGATAGATGCATGATAGATGCATGATAGATGCATGATAGATGCATGATAGATGCATGATAGATGCATGATAGATGCATGATAGATGCATGATAGATGCATGATAGATGCATGATAGATGCATGATAGATGCATGATAGATGCATGATAGATGCATGATAGATGCATGATCGATGCATGATCGATGCATGATCGATGCATGATCGATGCATGATCGATGCATGATAGATGCATGATAGATGCATGATAGATGCATGATAGATGCATGATAGATGCATGATAGATGCATGATAGATGCATGATAGATGCATGATAGATGCATGATAGATGCATGATAGATGCATGATAGATGCATGATAGATGCATGATAGATGCATGATAGATGCATGATAGATGCATGATAGATGCATGATAGATGCATGATAGATGCATGATAGATGCATGATAGATGCATGATAGATGCATGATAGATGCATGATAGATGCATGATCGATGCATGATCGATGCATGATCGATGCATGATCGATGCATGATCGATGCATGATAGATGCATGATAGATGCATGATAGATGCATGATAGATGCATGATAG
Source organism: Closterium sp. NIES-65 (assembly GCA_948144175.1). Taxonomy (NCBI): domain Eukaryota; kingdom Viridiplantae; phylum Streptophyta; class Zygnematophyceae; order Desmidiales; family Closteriaceae; genus Closterium; species Closterium sp. NIES-65. The sequence continues at coordinate 625,551 of CANXME010001881.1, read as the reverse complement.
ATGCATGATAGATGCATGATAGATGCATGATAGATGCATGATAGATGCATGATAGATGCATGATAGATGCATGATAGATGCATGATAGATGCATGATAGATGCATGATAGATGCATGATAGATGCATGATAGATGCATGATAGATGCATGATAGATGCATGATAGATGCATGATAGATGCATGATAGATGCATGATAGATGCATGATAGATGCATGATAGATGCATGATAGATGCATGATAGATGCATGATTGATGCATGATTGATGCATGATTGATGCATGATTGATGCATGATAGATGCATGATTGATGCATGATAGATGCATGATAGATGCATGATAGATGCATGATAGATGCATGATAGATGCATGATAGATGCATGATAGATGCATGATAGATGCATGATAGATGCATGATAGATGCATGATAGATGCATGATAGATGCATGATAGATGCATGATAGATGCATGATAGATGCATGATAGATGCATGATAGATGCATGATAGATGCATGATAGATGCATGATAGATGCATGATAGATGCATGATAGATGCATGATAGATGCATGATAGATGCATGATAGATGCATGATAGATGCATGATTGATGCATGATTGATGCATGATTGATGCATGATTGATGCATGATAGATGCATGATAGATGCATGATAGATGCATGATAGATGCATGATAGATGCATGATAGATGCATGATAGATGCATGATAGATGCATGATAGATGCATGATTGATGCATGATTGATGCATGATTGATGCATGATAGATGCATGATAGATGCATGATAGATGCATGATAGATGCATGATTGATGCATGATTGATGCATGATAGATGCATGATAGATGCATGATAGATGCATGATAGATGCATGATAGATGCATGATAGATGCATGATAGATGCATGATAGATGCATGATAGATGCATGATAGATGCATGATAGATGCATGATAGATGCATGATAGATGCATGATTGATGCATGATTGATGCATGATTGATGCATGATAGATGCATGATAGATGCATGATAGATGCATGATAGATGCATGATAGATGCATGATAGATGCATGATAGATGCATGATTGATGCATGATAGATGCATGATAGATGCATGATAGATGCATGATAGATGCATGATAGATCCATGATAGATGCATGATAGATGCATGATAGATGCATGATAGATGCATGATAGATGCATGATAGATGCATGATAGATGCATGATAGATGCATGATAGATGCATGATAGATGCATGATAGATGCATGATACATGCATGATACATGCATGATACATGCATGATAGATGCATGATAGATGCATGATAGATGCATGATAGATGCATGATAGATGCATGATAGATGCATGATAGATGCATGATAGATGCATGATTGATGCATGATAGATGCATGATAGATGCATGATAGATGCATGATAGATGCATGATAGATGCATGATAGATGCATGATAGATGCATGATAGATGCATGATAGATGCATGATAGATGCATGATAGATGCATGATAGATGCATGATAGATGCATGATTGATGCATGATTGATGCATGATTGATGCATGATTGATGCATGATAGATGCATGATTGATGCATGATAGATGCATGATAGATGCATGATAGATGCATGATAGATGCATGATAGATGCATGATAGATGCATGATAGATGCATGATAGATGCATGATAGATGCATGATAGATGCATGATAGATGCATGATAGATGCATGATAGATGCATGATAGATGCATGATAGATGCATGATAGATGCATGATAGATGCATGATAGATGCATGATAGATGCATGATAGATGCATGATAGATGCATGATAGATGCATGATAGATGCATGATAGATGCATGATAGATGCATGATATTGATGCATGATTGATGCATGATAGATGCATGATAGATGCATGATAGATGCATGATAGATGCATGATAGATGCATGATAGATGCATGATAGATGCATGATAGATGCATGATAGATGCATGATAGATGCATGATAGATGCATGATAGATGCATGATTGATGCATGATTGATGCATGATTGATGCATGATTGATGCATGATAGATGCATGATAGATGCATGATAGATGCATGATAGATGCATGATAGATGCATGATAGATGCATGATAGATGCATGATAGATGCATGATAGATGCATGATAGATGCATGATAGATGCATGATAGATGCATGATAGATGCATGATAGATGCATGATAGATGCATGATAGATGCATGATAGATGCATGATAGATGCATGATAGATGCATGATAGATGCATGATAGATGCATGATAGATGCATGATAGATGCATGATAGATGCATGATAGATGCATGATAGATGCATGATAGATGCATGATAGATGCATGATTGATGCATGATTGATGCATGATTGATGCATGATTGATGCATGATAGATGCATGATAGATGCATGATAGATGCATGATAGATGCATGATAGATGCATGATAGATGCATGATAGATGCATGATAGATGCATGATAGATGCATGATTGATGCATGATTGATGCATGATTGATGCATGATAGATGCATGATAGATGCATGATAGATGCATGATAGATGCATGATTGATGCATGATTGATGCATGATAGATGCATGATAGATGCATGATAGATGCATGATAGATGCATGATAGATGCATGATAGATGCATGATAGATGCATGATAGATGCATGATAGATGCATGATAGATGCATGATAGATGCATGATAGATGCATGATAGATGCATGATTGATGCATGATTGATGCATGATTGATGCATGATAGATGCATGATAGATGCATGATAGATGCATGATAGATGCATGATAGATGCATGATAGATGCATGATAGATGCATGATAGATGCATGATAGATGCATGATAGATGCATGATAGATGCATGATAGATGCATGATAGATGCATGATAGATGCATGATAGATCCATGATAGATGCATGATAGATGCATGATAGATGCATGATAGATGCATGATAGATGCATGATAGATGCATGATAGATGCATGATAGATGCATGATAGATGCATGATAGATGCATGATAGATGCATGATACATGCATGATACATGCATGATACATGCATGATAGATGCATGATAGATGCATGATAGATGCATGATAGATGCATGATAGATGCATGATAGATGCATGATAGATGCATGATAGATGCATGATTGATGCATGATAGATGCATGATAGATGCATGATAGATGCATGATAGATGCATGATAGATGCATGATAGATGCATGATAGATGCATGATAGATGCATGATAGATGCATGATAGATGCATGATTGATGCATGATAGATGCATGATAGATGCATGATTGATGCATGATTGATGCATGATAGATGCATGATTGATGCATGATAGATGCATGATAGATGCATGATCGATGCATGATCGATAACACCGCATCTCTTTTTAGGAGAACGCCTTTTTTTCTTTTAGTGGATTTACAACCTCAGATTTACCTCTGACTTATCCACATTGTCCGAGTGGATGCTCCGTACTCCCCTTATAAGGCTATGTGCCGATGCCAGCACAGTCAACGGATTCCTGGCGGGATAAACAAAAGATACAAAGACAGGATCTCAGAGAAGGCACAAGATACATACGAAAGTATGTGGGAAAAAGTCGGTAAAGAGAAGGCAATTTATCCCCCTATAGTCAACTGTGTGTGTGTGAAGAGAGGGTCGCTCATTACCACACACACTGTGGTCCCTCATCCTCGTTAGAAATGTGCAACTGTCTCCCTACCCCCCATCCCCGAACCCTTCTCTTTCCCAAACCTCAAACCCGTGTGAGCAGTTCAGCTTGGCATCAGGAAAAGCAGCCATGCGTGAGGGCAGAGAGAAGAGGTGAGCCGGGCACGAGGATAAGGTGAGCGGGGTCGAGCCAGCGGGGGGCCTTGGGCCCTCGCCACTGCAGGTAATGCAGCTGCAGCTGCCACCGTTAACCTGACTCTTACCCCACCACCCCCTACCAGTTTCACCTCACCTGTGGGTGAAGATCAGATTGGCAGCAGGGAAGGCGGCCATGAGTGCAGGCAGAGAGAAGAGGTTAGCCGGGCACTTGAGCAGCCACCGGGGGGCTTTAGGGCTGCGCCGCTGCAGCTACTGCAGCTGCTTCCCATAACCCCTACCCACCCCTTCCCCTAGCCGTTATCCCCTAACCCAGCGCATTTTTCTCATCACCTCTCACCTGTGTGTGAAGATGAGTTTGGCGTCGGGAAAAGCGGTCATGAGCGCAGGTAGAGAGAAGAGGTGAGCTGGGCACTTGAGCAGCCACTGGGGGGCCTTGGGTCCGCACCATTGCAGGTACTGCAGCTGCTTCCCATAACCCCTAAATTTAAACCCACCCCTTCCCCTAGCCGTTATCCCCTACCCCAGCCCATTATCTCATCACCTCTCACCTGTGTGTGAAGATGAGTTTGGCATTGGAAAAAGCGGCCATGAGCGCAGGTAGAGAGAAGAGGTGAGCCGGGCACTTGAGCAGCCACCGGGGGGCCTTGGGTCCGCGCCACTGCAGGTACTGCAGCTGCCAGCGCAGGAGGCGGTAGGTGGGGGTGAGGTCTGCGGAGAGGTACCAGCGAAAGTAGGAAGGGATGTTGAAGTGGATGGTGGGGAAGGCGAATGACGTGAAATCGTACCTGGTGGGATAGGAGGGGAAGGGAGAAAAGACTGGGGGGGTTGAGCTTTAGAATCTTCACTCTCAATTCTGCGAAGGGAAGGAAGAAAGGGAGGAATAAGTATCGAGTTAACTTAACTGAGAAGCACGGGGGATGGGGCCAGTGGAGGGGCGGGTGGAGAAAGTGAGATGGAGAATTAATCGCATAATGACCTTCACAGAGGAAATGGCAAGAATCTGATATCAACTTGAAGAATCACATTAACAGGGGTCACAGATGTGGGTCACCAACACAACACAATGAGGCATGAGGGAAGTGGCCTCTCCTCACCTTAATAAACCCACCAGAACCACTCACTCCCACCGTAACACTCACTCCCACCGTAACACTCACTCCCACCGTAACACTCACTCACACCGTAACACTCACTCACACCGTAACACTCACTCACACCGTAACACTCACTCACACCGTAACTCTCACTCACACCGTAACACTCACTCACACCGTAACACTCACTCCCACCGTAACACTCACTCCCACCGTAACACTCACTCCCACCGTAACCTCACCGCCACTCACATCATGAGTCCCATGCACTCCTGTGGTCCTGTTGCTGTCACTGGGTGCAACGCCTGCAGGGGGGGGAATTGGATGGTGAGGGGTGCGGGACGGTGGGGGCCGGTGGGGGAAGGGTTGTAAGGGCAGTATGAGTCCGGTGCATTGACTTAGGAAAGAGCATCTGTTCGTATAACAAGCCAACTGGAATGTAGGAAGCAGAGTAACGCACCCACCCACAGCAGCACATCAGCACATCAGCAGCACATCAGCAGCACATCAGCACAGCGGCACAGCGGCACTACCCACCTGGAAGGAAGGAAGCATTGCGGAAACCGCTCCCAGGAAAGCTTCAGTGTCCCCGATGCGATTATCAGTGTCGTAGCAGGCGGCGTCCGGGGGAGGGTGCATGTGACGCACCTCCCATGCGAGTCAGAGGCGAGCGGAAGAGAAGAGAGAGCAATTCCCTTTGTGCGAAAAAGGAAAGGAAACCCACCTGGAAGGAAGGAAGGAAGCAGTGCGGACACCCCCTCCAAAAAGGCCTCAGTCTCCGCGATGCGTTTATCAGTGTCGTAGCAGGTGGCGTCTGGGGGAGGGTGCATGTGATGCACCTCCCATGTGAGCGGCGAGTAAAAGAGAGAACACTTCTATTCCCACAGCAGCGCCTTACCCACCTGGAAGGAAGGCAGCAGAGCAGACACCCCCTCCAGAAACGCCTCAGTCTCCCCAATGCGCTTGTCAGTATCGTAGCAGGTGGTGTCCGGGGGAGGGTGCATGTGATGCACCTCCCATGTGAGCGGCGAGCGGAAGAGCGATGTGTCGAGGGCGAGCAGGTTGAAGAGGAAGGTGGTGCCTGTGCGCGGCAGTCCCAATATGAACACCGGGGCCTGCTTATAACGGGGATAAGAGGGGCAAGGAAGGGAGGGGGGGGGAGGAGCGGAAGAGAGAAGTGTCGAGGGCGAGCAGGTTGAAGAGGAAGGTGGTGCCTGTTCGGGGCAGACCTAGGATGAATACAGGGGCCTGCTTATAGCGGGGATAGGAAGGGCAGGAGAGGGAAGCGGAAGAGTGATGTGTCGAGGGCGAGCAGGTTGAAGAGGAAAGTGGTGCCTGTGCGCGGCAGACCCAATATGAACACCGGGGCCTGCTTATAACGAGTATACGGGTGGCAAGGAAAGGGGGGGTGGGAGGGGGGGAGTGGAAGAGTGATGTGTCGAGGGCGAGGGGGTTGAAGAGGAAAGTGGTGCCTGTGCGCGGCAGACCCAATATGCACACCGGGGCCTGCTTATAACGGGGATAAGAGGGGCAAGGAAGGGAGGGGGGGGGGAGGAGCAGAAGAGAGAAGTGTCGAGGGCGAGCAGGTTGAAGAGGAAGGTGGTGCCTGTGCGCGGCAGACCCAATATGCACACTGGGGCCTGCTTATAGCGCGGATAAGAAGGGCAAGAAGGAGGGGGGGGGGGAGGGGGAGGGAAGAGAGAGGTGTCGAGGAGGTTGAAGAGGTAAATTGTTCCCGTGCGGGGCAGACCCAATATGAACACCAGCGCCTGCTTATAACGGGGATAAGAGGGGAAAGGAGAGGGAAGGGGGGGGGGGAAGGAAGAAGCGGAAGTGCGAGGTTTGGAGGGCAAGAGGAGGTTGAAGAGGAAGGTAAGGTTGTTCCCGTGCTCGGCAAGCCAAGGATGAATTCTGGGGCCTGCTTGTAAGGGGTACAACTTAATTGAGGAGAGGAGGAACCAGTAACACCCACCCTCGCCGCCACACACCTACCCACTCAACCACCCACCAGCTCTTCCAATTACCCAGACGCAACCACACACCCTCCCAAGCGCATGCACCCTTCCTCCCTCCACACGCACCTCAATCTTCTCCTCCTCTATCTCGGGGTGTTGCCTCCTTGTATCCTCCAGATGCAGCCGGTACCGCAGCAGGCGCTGGGGAGGGGGTGAGGGAAAGGGGGGAGGGGGGGAAAAGGGGGGGAGGAGGCGGAGGGGAAGGGAGAGGTGGAGGAGGAGGGGAGAGGGCAGAGAGTGCAATTCAATCTATGTATAATATCGTTCCACTGCACATAATTGACTGCACCCTGCTCGACATTACATATGCCAGTACACCATAAGATGGACCAGACAATTACTGTAGCAGTAATTGCTTGTATGCACAATCTACTGTACCTGTACATCGTTCCATATAAGAATCCTCCCAAACGCGCTCAGTCTCGCCTCCTCTTCGAGACCCTTCAATAGAAGCCGCAGCCCCGTCAGGAACGTCCCCTCGCCATAGTCACGCAGTCCCGTGGCCTTGTACGCGGCGCGCAGCACGGCGCGTTCCTCTAACGGGAGCAGCCACTGCAGCAGGCGCGTCGCGAGCGGCGGGAGGAAGAGGAAGCCGCAGAGCGCGTCGACGAGCCGCGTGGCGAAGTTGACGAAACGGGCGAAGAGGGGAAGGAGGTAACGACGCATGGCGAAGGATCGTGACGCGAGTGACCAGGAAATGGAACAACGACAACTACGGAGCGACGGGAAAGGAGCGACGGAGCGACGGGAAAGGAACGAGGAAACGACGGGAGCGACGGAAGCGACGGATTCAGAGCCTCCGATAAGAAAAACTCCCTCTCCGCTGCAAGCCAGTTTTTGAACCGCGCGTTCGCCTCCGCCTTTTGAGGCGTGTCAGCAAAACTTCGCCTCTGTGCCTCTGTCTCGATCGACTCTGTGCTAGGGTTCTTCAGAAAGTTTCGCCGGCCGGTGGCGACGCCGCGTCGTTCGCTGTCGTTCGCTGTGAGCAAGGCTCAATCGACACGACCATGCGTGGAGGGCTTAGTGGATCTGCTCAGTGTAACTCGTTCGGCTCGGTTAGGTTCAATTCGGTTCGATTCGGCTCGGAACCTCTCGGGCATGCGGGACGAGCCATCGGAACACACGATAGGTGTGACGAGACGAGGCGATGCCTCGAATTTACGGGGGTTCGGCTCGTTCGGCCAAGTTGGCAAGCCGATGACACGAGAACGGGTGACGAGGAGGGTTGTGGTGACGAGACGACGATGCTAAGAGCGTGTAGTGCAAAACGGTAGTGCATGAGCACGGACGGACCAGCAAGAAACATTCTTCGCGACTCGGTGGAGGAGGACATGCAATGCAACATTCGCGCCGCGCACACAAGAGCATGCATGATAATCTCCGCAACTATTTCGCCGAGCAAACACCAAATGCAGCTGATGCTCACCCCATGCGCGCGAATTTGCCTTGCGCCGGATGGACACGCTGCACCCGAGGTTGTTTCCCCAGCTTCATGCACCCACATTACAAGCGCGTCAAGCAGAAGAGACCGAAGTCAAGCAGAAGAGACTGAGGTCAAACTAGGTAACTAGGTAGCAGGGTCTTGTTTATAAGCACATGCGAATTCTTTTTAGCTAGCTGCGAAATTGACGAACTTATGCGAAACGCACGATACAGCTTATACGCCCCCTTCACAAGGCAACCGGGAGGGGCTCAATCAGGCATCAGTTTGTAATAACATCACAAGTCACTGACTTGACCTAGGCGACCTTGATTGGACACTGGGTCCGTACGTCTGCGGTATTAGCAAGCCTCAATCGAGTTTGGCAAAGAGCTTTACTGAGAATAATGGGGTGAGGAGCATATGGATACAAAACAAATCAGCCTTTCCTCCAAAGATCACCTACTACGGTATACACCAGCATCAGACAAGCCTTGGTCTCTGCCTATCAATTAGACTCGGGTCATGGACATGGCTAATATTCATCCACTTAACTAATGCAAACTGCAACGGCTCAGCAATCCCAAAATTCTTGTGGTAAAATAAATCTCTTACCTTTTTGGGTCCAACAGTTTTCCTAGGACAGCTTTTGAATCCCGGCCGCTTCTTGAAAATAGGCGAACTCTTCATAACGCCCAGATCGTTGCTGACATAGTTGAAGAATTTCGCCGAGCGGGACGTTACGTTGATGTGCCGATGCGTATTTAACTTGGGTGTGTTTGGCAGCTTCTCCACACAGTAACGGAAATTCATATCGGCATCTTGCACGTCGACCAACACCAGGTCGATGTAATTATTTGTGGGCAGCCCGCTGCACTTGCCTGTCTCGGTATCTTTCAAAGTGCCTGGTGCGTTTGTGTTACACTTCACCCCGTTAATAGATGTCTCGTTACAAATGCTCTTCATCCAAGGCCATTTCTGAAAGACAGGATTGCAACAAAGGAAAAAGAAGAAGAGAATACCAGTAACCGGAACAAACGAACAGAATAAAGGAAACAGAGTGGAGAGTAGTGAGGGTTTTCATAGATTGGATGGAATGTGGACTGGTAAACCTACTCAATAGAAGCAAACAGAGGAGAAGAGCACTGTTGTAGCACTTGGGGCATTTGCACACGGTGCTAAAAGATTAACGAGTTGGCTCATAAGGGGGCAATACCAGCTGAATCACAGTGTTGCCCGGGGTCCTTGAAGCGGTTGCACACCGTCCAGAAATATTACTGAGTTGCCCTATAAAGGGTAAATACCTGCTGAAACGCGGCAGTGCTGTTGTAATTGGCTCGCATGTGGTCCCAGTAGTTGCCGGGGTCTTTGGGGCAGTTGCAGACTGCTCTAGAACATCTTATGAGTTGGGTTATAAGGGGTACAAGACCCACCTGCTGAAACGCGGCAGTGCTGTAGTACTTGGCTCGCATGCGGTCCCAGTAGTTGCCCGGGTCTTTGAGGCAGTTGCAGATGGTGGCAGTGATGCACGCGCACCACCCTGGCGTGCCCTCCGTGCCTTTCATCACCACGTGCTCTATGCGGTTCCTGAGGAGGGAAGAGAGGGCGAAAGGGCAAGGGATGGTCATCATGCAGTAGGATATAGGGTGATCGAGTGGCAGTGATGCACGTGCACCACCCCGGCGTGCCTTCCGTGCCCTTCATCACCACGTGCTCTATGCGGTTCCTGAGGAGGGCAGGGGGGCAAGAGGAGCAAGCGATGGGAAACGCGGAAGAATGCAGGGGGACACAATGCCAGTCCAGTGCCTTTCTTCACTACATGAAAGATATGGCTCCTATGGAGGGAAGAGCAACTGATGGGAAGCACAGAAGAATATAAGGGGACACGACACCCCTGACTCCCATTACCCATTGCTGACACACCACTCCCCATTGCTGACTCACCATTCCCCATTGCTGACTCACCATTCCCCATTGCTGACTCACCATTCCCCATTGCTGACTCACCATTCCCCATTGCCGACTCACCATTTCCCGTTGTTGACCTTCATGCCATCCACTGTCCCGATACAAGCCCCTCCGCGTATAGTCACACCCGAGCTGGCATAGTCCAGGTAGTAGCAGTGGTCACCCCCGATTATGTAGTTGCACTCCGCCAAATTACCCGGGTTAATCCAGTGCGTTACGAAGTATATCCCTGTGGCGTCCCAACCCCCTGTGAGGTTCCGGCCTGCTGCCACAACGAGGTTGTTGGAGATGGTGCTGAGCATGCAGTCTCCCTGGGAGGGTAGTAGTTGGGAGAGGATGGGCGAGGAGAGGAAGTGGTAAAGTTGCGAATGGGGGTTGTAACTGTGAATGTGGTTTCTGGCCCTTGCCAGCAACGAGGTTGTTGGCGATGGTGCTGAGCATGCAGTCGCCCTGGGAGGGAGGATGGGAGAGGATGGGGGGGGATGGAAGGGAGGGAGTGGGGGGTGTTGAGCTTCCGGCCTGCTGCCCCAACGAGGTCGTAGATATGGTGCTGAGCATGCAGTCTCCCTGGGAAGTTGGGGGGACGAACGAGGGGAAAGGGGCACGTGGGGAGGAGGGGGAATGAGGCGGTTGAAGACGTTCCGTCCTGCGGCAACAACGAGGCTGTTGGATATGATGCTGGCTGAGATATGTAGCATAGGACTTGATAGCTTGGATATGCTGCTCAGCAACGAGGCTGTTGGATATGCTGCTCAGCAACGAGGTTGTTGGATATGCTGCTCAGCAACGAGGTTGTTGGATATGCTGCTCAGCAACGAGGCTGTTGGATATGCTGCTCAGCAACGAGGTTGTTGGATATGCTGCTCAGCAACGAGGTTGTTGGATATGCTGCTCAGCAACGAGGTTGTTGGATATGCTGCTCAGCAACGAGGCTGTTGGATATGCTGCTCAGCATGCAGTCGCCCTGTGATGGGAGGGAGGCGGGACAGGATGGGCCAGGAGGGGATGGGAGGGAGAGGGGGGGTTATTGAGGTTGCTTGTGATGATGCTCAGCATGCAGTCGCCCTGTGGAAGAGGAGGGGAAACGAACGGGGGCAAGGGGAAGAGGGAGAATGAGAGGGTGAACGAGGTTGCTTGAGATGATGCTCAGCATGCAGTCGCCCTGAGAGAAGAGCTGTTTTTGAGGCGCCTCAAAAGATGATGCTCAGCATGCAGTCGCCCTGAGAGAAGGGCTTTTTCTGCCTGTGGCCTCACGTGGTGGTTCCAAGTCAACCACCACGTGAGGAGACAGGCACGAGCAGCATCCCTCACTTCACTTCCCACACACGCGACTTTTGAGGCGCCTCAAAAGAACCTCGTGGCTGTTCCTGCCTGTCCTGTCGCCTCACGTGGTGGTTACAAGTCAACCACGTGAGGAGACAGGCACGAGCAGCATCCCTCACTTGCCACATGGCCACCGCCCCGTACCTGAACTGAACCTTCCATGCACCTTCCCTCACCTGTGAGTGCACTATATCGCTGCACGTGATTGCAGCAAGCACGAAGTCATGCACGTGGTTGTTCTTACCCACCGAGTCATGCACGTGGTTGTTCTTACCCACCGAGTCATGCACGTGGTTGTTCTTACCCACCGCCCCCACCGTGCCAGGTGTGTTTTGAGTCGACAATAAAACACCTTCCCTCACCTGCGAGTGAACCATACTGCCGAATGTGGGGCAGCAAACACGAAGTCGTGCGCTTAGTTGTTCTTAACCACTACCATCCTTTGACTAGAATATAAAAACAAAATAACCTTCCCTCACCTGCTAGTGCACCTTGTTCTGAGGCGCCTCAAAACCCTTCCCTCACCTGCGAGTGAACTATGTTGCCGCACGTGATAGCAGCAAACACATAGTCGTGTGGTGTGGTGCATATAGTTGTTCCCGGTCACTGCTCCCCACAACACCACACTGGAGCATCACTGGCAGCTAGGCACCTCACCTGCGATTGCACCATGTTTCCACACGTGATGGCAGCATCACCAAGTCATGCACGTAGTTGGGTCGACTGCATGTTCTTGACCACTGCTCTCACCGTGCACAGGTGTGTTTTGGGTCGACTCGCAACTTCCCTCACCTGCGAGTGCACCATGTTGCCACACGTGATTCCAGCAAACACGAAGTTGTGCACGTGGTTGGCTTAACCACTGCTCTGCTCCCACCTTAACCATTGAGACTTCTCAAAAGCGACGCACCTGTGAGTGCACCATGTTGCCGCACGTGATTCCAGCAAACACGAAGTCGTGCACGTAGTTGTTCCTCACGACCACGCCCACCGCTCCCACGTGTAACAGCACTGGCATGTACGCGCCTGGGGGGTGTGGAGATAGGCAGAAAGGGATGGAGAGGTGTGGAAAGGGATGGAGAGGGGTTGATGAGTGGAGTGCACAAAGAGTTGCAGCCCACATATGGTCATGCACATGAATGTTGTGAGCACTGCCTTTATAGCGCCAAGGGTTGCCATACTGCATCGCATCACACCACAACACGCCACACCACACCAGTTCACACCACAACAGACCGCACCACACCACACCACACGTACGGTAGATATCTTATTTGTCATGTACACGTGGCAGCACACCACCAGGCGTCCGTACCTCGACGGCATGGCCTGTGATTGGTGGTGTACACGTGGCAGCAAGCAAGAGGTACCAAACAGCACCGCACCGCACCACACCACGCTACACCGCACCCCACCCCACCCCATTAGATCAACGTCGCCTACCAAGGATCTCAATATTGGTGATGTACACGTGACAGCGCACCAGCGGGGGCCCGTGCGCCACCAAGCAAGCAAGCTAGGGTATGGCACACCATGCCATACTGTGTTGTGTAACTAAACACCCGCAGAGCATAGATCTCATTGTTGGTGATGTAGACGTATGCGCGAACCGGCAGGGGGGCATACCCAGACAGCAGACACACATGATTGGTGCTGCACACGTGGAAACAAACACGAGGTACCACACCACACCACACCACACCACACCACACCACACCCCATCAAACCCACCCACCATAGACCTCATTGTTGGTGATGTAGATGTAAGCCCGCACCAGCAGCGGCCCATACCCCGACAGCATCACTCGGATCACTCCGTTGCCCCTCTTGAAGTCGGACACGCCTGTCATCCTCATCGAGTCAATGCGGCTGTGCATGGTCCGCATTATGTCCACCCGGCCAAACGTGTAGCCCTGGGGGGGGGAAGGGGGTCAAGGAAGGAAGCATTAGTGAGTCAGCTGCCCCTCTTGAAACCAGACACGCCTGTCATTCTCATAGGATCGATGAGGATGAGGGGGCGCCATGGTTGGAACGCCATAGGAGCACTATAATCCTCTGTACTCATTACTAGCAGACTCACTTTAACGATCTGAACGCCGTAGGAGCGGTAGACGTGGATGAGAGGGCAGATGATGTCTGTTCCCACTTCGGGAATCTCCTTGGGGCATGCCTGTGAGTAGGCTCGGAATGGCTGTGACATCTGAATGTGGGTGAAAATGGGAGAGAGGAGGAAAGAAAGGAATAAGAGAGGGGGAGGAGGTGGGGTATGTGTGGATGAGAGGGCAGATGAAGTCCTTTCGACCTGCATGCTATGCTATCTCCGACCCTGCAGGGGACATAGCATAGCACATCAGCCTCACCTGCACACGATGCACAATCATGTTGCTGGTGTTCCACACGCGCAGCAGCGGCTCATCCACCCGATGCACGTACAGCCTATACCCCCTCTTTTTGTGTTACCCAGATGCCACAGCAAACAGCAGCGCACGTTGCACCACCGCACAGCACCACACAGCACCCCACACCACCTCATACCGCATCACCACACCACACAGCACCGCACACCACCTCATACCGCATCACCACACCACACAGCACTGCACAGCACCCCTCTCAACTCACCTGCACGCGCTGAACAATCACATTGCTGGTGTACCACACGCGCAGCAGCGGCTCATCCACCCGATGCACGTACAGCCTATACCCCCTCTTTTTGTGTTACCCAGATGCCACAGCAAACAGCAGCGCACGTTGCACCACCGCACAGCACCACACAGCACCGCACACCACCTCATACCGCATCACCACACCACACAGCACTGCACAGCACCCCTCTCAACTCACCTGCACGCGCTGAACAATCACATTGCTGGTGTTCCATACACGCAGCAGCGGCTCATCCACCCGATGCACGTTCAGCCGATACCCCCTCCCTTTCACCCACATACCATAGCACCACTCCACACCGCACACCACTGCACTGGTCCACACTGCACCACACCACACTGCACCGCTCTCACCTGCACGCGCTGCACAATCACATTGCTGGTGTTCCACAATCTCAGCAGCGGCTCATCCACCCGATGCAAGTACAGCCGATACCCCCTCCCTTTGGTCCCCGCGCTCGATCGCAGCACCGTGCACGCATACTCAGGACCAAACAGTAGGCCTCGGTTCAGAGTCAGGTGGGTTTGAAGCTCCAGAACAACGGTGGTGGAGGGGGGGTGCCTGGTGCGCTTGATGAAATCGGCCTCCTTGGTCACGCGGATGTGCACGGCTGAGGCCAGGGGGGAGCACGCGGATCCTCCTGCAAAGGGAGGGGGGAAGAAGGGTGGGGGAAGAGGAGGTATGTGTGAATCGGCCTGAAGAAAATGGCTTCATTGCAGCACCGTGCACGCATACTCCGGACCAAACAGCAGCCCGCGGGTGAGAATGAGGTGGTTCTGAAGCTCCAGAATGACCGTGGTGGAAGGGAGGGGTGTCTGTCTGGTGCGCCTGCTGAAGTGAGACTCTTTCGTCACTCGGATGAGCACGGCTGAGGCCAAGGGGGAACACGCTGAGGCCAAGTGGGGGGAACACGCTGAGGCCAAGGGGGAACACGCTGAGGCCAAGTGGGGGGAACACGCTGAGGCCAAGGGGGAACACGCTGAGGCCAAGGGGGAACACGCTGAGGCCAAGGGGGAACACGCTGAGGCCAAGGGGGAACATGCTGAGGCCAAGGGGGAACACGCTGATCCGGCGTGATGGGGCCGATATCAGCATATTTGAGTGTATATGTGCGTGTCAGCTTGTATGTATTCGCATGTATCAGTCCCCACGCACCTCTCTGAGCAGGTTAACGTGTGATGTACTCGTTATGGAATGCTTTCACACCAGGCATGTGTACGGACGGTGTTTTAGGGAACTCTCAGGGTGCATATGAAACATGAAATGACAGCTCCCAGGGGGTACAGTACAGTACAGCTTTCAGTCTCACCTTGCTTAGCAGCAGTAGCAGCCGCAGGATCCGAAGTAAGATCATAAGGGTGAGGTTCGGCAGCAGAGTTCGGCTCGGCAGCAAGCAACGCTGCAGGTACGGGACGAGCCTCCTGCGCCATGGATGCGTCCAACCAAGCCATTGTTGCAGGCTCGGACCGAACCTGCTGCTTCAGCCATGGATTCATCCACTCCTGAGGCTCGGCCCATCGCAGAGACTGTGACTGTACCTGTGCCTGTGCCTGTGATTGTGATTCTGACTGCGATTGTGACTGTGCATGTAAGTGTGAATGTGCATGTGTGTGGTGTGACAGTAGGGAAGGTAACTCTGACTGT
Source organism: Closterium sp. NIES-65 (assembly GCA_948144175.1). NCBI lineage: Eukaryota > Viridiplantae > Streptophyta > Zygnematophyceae > Desmidiales > Closteriaceae > Closterium > Closterium sp. NIES-65. The sequence continues at coordinate 609,492 of CANXME010001881.1, read as the reverse complement.
GACTCTACTTGCACAGGTTGTGAACTGTCCGTAGCGGATCTGTAACCATCCTCGTTACTGGCTGATCTCGCTAATTCGGTACTATAGCTATTCCGATGCCACACACTACGCGGATGCAGGTGGTACAGCGACGAGTGGCGGGATGGCTCGTGAAATGCGCTCCTGTGAGCTGTGATAAGGGCGAGGAGGGGAATGAATGGATGAACAAAAGTGATCCGAAATGAGCATTCTAGCTGGCTCTCGCAAAACTCTCGCATCCTCTGCAAGCATTGCCTTCTGAAAAAGCTATCTGCTTGGAATCTGAGATAGCTATATCCGGCCATTCACTGCACTCTCAGCATCTGACCATTCACCTGCGGCTCGGGCTTGCGCCATATGCGAACGCTGACTGAGAATGCAGAGCGCGAGGACGATTGCACGCAGGCTCAGCTTCGAAACGATCACTTCTGGTATCAGCTTCGTCCACCACGTTCCCCCGCGGCAGTTGCACTTGCGGAGTTCTGATAACAGAATTCTCCGCCGCCTCGTGCGAACCTGGCGAAGACAAGCGCGATTTGTGTTACCCGACGAATCTTTATCACCACCCGTCCGATCATGACGGCCGCTGAATTGACTCTGAGGTCGCTTCTTGCTACCACTGCTACGCGTTGAGAGTCTTCGTACGCTTCTTGATCGGCCAATCATCTCGGTCTGGCTTTAGCGACCGAGCCTGATAAGCTGATTTGGAATCCGAGCCTTATTATACGACTTAAACTTCACCCCGAGTGGGGTTGGTTGACTGATAACAACGAGTGGAGACTGGCAGTTGGCTCGCTCTGATTCAGCTCATTCGCTGGTGTAGAGAGCTTCGATTCTAACTCAGGTAGAGTTTGTCTTGCATAAAATTTCTTGCTTTTTGATGCACGAGCACTCGTTTGGACAATTCAACTGTCTAGAAAATAAAAGGACGGCGCGTCATACGCCTACTACGAGTCTAGCATGACGTACGACTCAGAAGCGAAATCAGCCATTCCGACTGAGTCGACTCAAAATTCAACTTGTTTGGAACCGCGAAACTTGACCAACCGTAACCGTATCCTTTCCGGAGGTTACTGCTCGTAGCCTTGATCGAGTCTCAAATGTAGGCGAGATTAGTCGTCTTTCTCGATCCACACCGTCCACATAAGGCCAGTCGAGCAAGTGATTCATGGGGTTCGCGCCTGGATTCAGGACTTTTGAAGAGGAATAATTGCCAGGCATTGTTGCAACAGGAGCGTGCTAAAATAAGCTGCAACACGACAGGGATGTGCGTGTGTCGGCTTGGAACGGTAATGAATGACCACCTTAGGTCTGTCATTCCCGTTATCTCGCAAATGTCATTTGGATGAAACACAACATGCCTCCAGCAAGGCAGAAATGGGATCTCACAACAAAGCTTTGGCGGCGAACGCTTGAACTGTTACCCGAACACTAGAGTACACCACGCTACTGCGCGATCTCGGTCGTGTGCTTTTGCGAAAGACATCGGTGGCAAGACGGAATGTGGATCTGCTGTACACGAATAGTGACGATCAGGGCTAGTTCGTCTCTCACAACCACACACAAGGGCAATGCACATCACTGAGGGAGGGATGGCAGGGTGGGCGGATCGAGCCTCTGCTTGCAGGGCTGCCTCATGGCGTCAGGTGGTAGGCACGTGGTGAAGCCTGTGGTTTGTCCTGCGAACCGCCATGCCAGCACATACGGTTCAATACAAGCGCTGTTGAACATGTCACAGACATTACAACTCGTCCACCAATTTTGCACCACATAGCAAAAAGCAAGGCAAACACTGTACCATAGAAGACACCCACCATAATTTTTTTTGCTCTTGAAGACAATGCCTCCACCTACGGTAATTTTTTAATCATCCACATCCACACCATAAACAAGCTATTTTATTTTGCTTCCAGTGTCCTGGTCCTGGATCTTGACATGCTGACTGAATGTCAAGGTCCATCCAGCATTCGGGCTTGCTCCATGCTTGATCAATATGGATTGAATGCACAGGACACAACAGGGACCACTACAGACACAGGCCATAACTGGAGCATACTTCTCCATTTTGCAATGGGTAAGGCCATCCGCGATAAAAGGTGCGGGCCAACCTGCTCATAGACTTGCAGGTTAGCATGGCCAATGGAATACAAGCATTGGACGACATTCATCTGGAAGACTCGCTACTCAATGTCAAGAAAATCCATCTGCTTCCGCAACATTCCTTTGAGCTCGGATGCCTCTTTTTCCTCTTTCTGGGCCTACAAAAAGCAGGAAAGGAGACTTCGTGTCATGCAAACAATACACTAAAGCTTAACGTGGCAAGCAGATTATGAGGGCTTCACATACCTGTCGAATCTGTTGTAACGAAACGGAGACCATATTAGGAGGCATTTCTGGCATGTGCTCGTCCTGAAAAGGCATACCGTAAATCACAATCAGCGAAATAACTTCAACCAAGAACGAAGAACAAGAGCCTCGTGAATCAGACCAACTTACAAGTGTGCCTATGAGAACGACGTTCTCTCCTCGGATAATGTACAGTCCCAGAGGCAGGTCGCAGTATTGCTCGCCGACAACAATCCGCTCAGTCGTACGCTCCAGGACAAGATTAGCTGCGCACATAACCCAGCAACATCGATAAGTTCGGTGGAACTGCATACGATAACGTAAGCTTAGGAATGACCTGAGTGCCACGTACCGAATTGGTCGAAAGAGCGCAGGATACCGATTATTTTACGTCCATCTCTAAGAACAACGAGTAGTTTCTCTGCCGACACAAACGTCAGAAATCGTCAATTAAGGACTCCCGTAAGTTAGAATTATCGGCCAAGGCGAGGTGCTTACTGTCTAGCTCCTCAACAAGGCTCGATGTCCCAGGCAGAAATGGCAACCCAGCCCACGACATGCCCAGGAGTTGTCGCCGCTGCTACGATCCGTGGCTGATTACTTCAGCCGCTAACTAAGTGAACGGCAACCATTGAGCGAAGGGGAGATTAGTGGGCAGAATGGTAAGCGACACGGTTCGCGGGTAACGAACGAAGAAGGATCACAGGAACCCTAGTTCTGATTCCAAATGTATGAATGTTCGCGGGTACACGTTGCACTTGAAGCCGGTACAGAGAAATACAAAGTGAACTGTATACACAAGAACTGAACTGGAGAATGGGAAAACAAGGCAACTGTTACGGGTGCAATGAATCGAGGTAGCGAGAATTGCACTAAGGTGTCAAACGAGTACAAAATGTGAGCGAAGGCATGAGCGAGCATTTATACGCGAAACATGCAAAACGGTAACGCGGTGCGTGCGAACTTGCTAGTGCTACGCTGGAGCGAGGCTCGGGCTAGTCCCGAAGCGTAGGCCGATACGGCCATGCCAGCAGTGCGAGGTTTGGCAAAACAGTGCGCGCGAAGTCGGCGATGTAGTCGGCTCCGTAAGGAATGCCTGAGAAAATTCCTTACACTACCCCCCCCCCTTAAGAAGCCCCCTCCGCTACGCGAGTGCGTGTATATCGCGGAATCCCCGGCTTCTCAAGTACACTTGCAGGGCAGGGTGATTTTCGATGTTGCTCAGGGGCACCCAACTATCTTCAGTTGGCGTGCGGTCTTTCCAGCGAACGAGGAATTCAATCCTCCTGATTCCCGTGGGGTGGCGGATCCGATGGCTCAAAAATTTTTCGGGCTCGATGATCGGCTCTGATGCAGGGCGAGTCATTGATTGTGGCCGGTGACGCGGCAGTTGACTCGTGGTCGGGATGTATGGGCGAAGTAGGCTGACGTGGAACGAAGGGCTGAATTACCAGTCAATTGGCAACAGTAGGTGCGCGGTGACGGGTGTGATCATGTGGCTGATTTGGAATGGTCCACAGTAGCGCGGTCGTAATTTTGGTACGTCGGGCAGTCGCAGATTTTGCGTGTCGAGTAGCACGTAATCTCCAGATTGATACGTGACGGGGCGGCGGTGGCGATCAGCGTTGCGCTTAGCGATGACGTTGGCCTTTTTTATTGCTTCGGCGGCTCTGGCGCGGGCAGCTTGCAGGATTTCGGCGAATTGTTGTGCGCGTGGCGTTGGGTTGTCCGGACTCGGCGTCATGGGCACTGTGGGGTTCTGCCCATAGTTCAGGTAGAACGGGGACTGCTGCGTCGTTGCTGATGTGGCGTTGTTGTACGCGAACTCGATCAGCGGCAGCTGCTGCTCCCAGGTCGTGGGGTCGTCGCACGTGGCACGAATCAACTGCTCCATCGTCTGATTCGTCCGCTCCGTTTGGCCGTCGGTCTCGGGGTGGTACGACGAACTGAACTGTAGCCTGGTCCCGAACTGCTCCCAGAGGTTCTTCCAGAAGTTGCTGGTAAACTTCGTGTCCCTGTCGCTGATAATTGCTGCTGGTATCCCGTGCAGGCGAACAACGGCTGCGATGAACAGGCGAGCGGTCTCTTCGGCTGAGATCGACTTTTTGCACGCAGCGAAGTGTGCCATCTTCGTCAACCTATCCACGACGACCATCACCGCGTCGTTACCCCCAGGGTTCGAAGGTAACCCTGTGACGAAGTCCATGGTTACTTGCTGCCAGGCGCGTTCGGGCGGTGGGATCGGCTGCAATTGACCCGCCTTCCGCTTCCTTGAACTCTTCATCACCTGACACGTCGGGCACGAGCCCACGTGCTGCTGTACGTCGGTCAACAGCTCCGGCCAGTAATAGTACCGCTGCAGTTGCTGTCGTGTTTTTTCTACCCCGAAATGTCCCGAGGTAATCCCGTCGTGTGCCTCCTGCAGCAGCAGCTCCCTCAGTAGTGAGTACGCGGGTACCCAAATGCGGTTGGTGCCTGTTTTTACGTAATAAACTCCTTTTGCTTCTGCCAGTTGCTGTGAATTTCCGGTCGTGAAAAATGGGTCGGTGCGGTATCCGTGGGTGAATAGGCCAGTTAAAAGCGGGTTGGTCTGGGCGAGTAGGATGGCGTGGAGTTGGGCGGTGGGGCGGGTGAGAGCGTCGGCGATGTTGGATGCTCCCTTTTTGTACGTGACGGTGTAGTGAAAATTGGACTCGAGATAGTCCAACCAGCGAATCTGTCGTGGGTTGAGATTCGGTTGGGCGCGAAGGTACTGTAGCGAGCGGTGGTCTGTCCGTACTGTCACGTCGGCACCAGTCAGGTAACATCGCCAAACTTTGAACGCGTGCACGATCGCTAGCATCTCGCGGTCGTGTATCGGGTAGTTACGTTCGGGCGGGTGTAACTTGCGGGACTCGTACGCGATTGGCTGGAGGCCATTCCCGAAATCCTGCAACAGTACTGCTCCCACAGCGATGTCACTTGCGTCGGTGACGAGCTCGAACGGACGGTGGGGATCTGCAATGTGAAGGACGGGCGGGGAGCACAAAATATTTTTGAGGGCCGAGAAGGCAGCTTGCTCTTTCTCCCCCCACGTGTACTCAACCCCCTTCCTCAGCAGGTCAGTCAACGGGGCAGTCAGTTTCGCCATGTCGGGGACGAACCGGCGCACGTAGTTGACGAACCCCAGGAAACTCTGCAACTCGGTCAAGTTGGTCGGCGCGTGCCAAGCCTGAATCGTCGCAATTTTCTTCGGGTCTATTTCTACTCCTGCAGCTGAAATAACATGTCCCAAAAACTCCAGGCGGTCCTGTAAAAACTCACACTTAGATGCTTTGGTCAGTAGGCGGTTCTCACTCAGGATTTTAAAAACTGCTTCGATGTCTTGTAAGTGCTGTTCTCTGTCAGGGCTGTAAATCAGTATGTCGTCCAGATAAACGATGACGCACTTATCTAAAAGCGGGCGGAATGCTTCGTTCATGGTCATTTGGAAAGTGGCGGGGGCGTTGGTCAGTCCGAATGGCATGACGGTGTATTCGAAGGATCCGTAGCGTGTTCGGAATGCGGTTTTAGGGCAGTCGGGTGGGTTGACGCGGATTTGGTGGTAGCCTCCTCGGAGGTCGATTTTCGAGAAAACCCGGGCTGTGCGCAGTTGGTCGATCAGTTCGTCGGCTCGTGGGATGGGGTAACGGGATTTGATGGTAACCCTGTTCAGTGCCCTGTAGTCGATGCACATGCGAAAACCCCCGTCCTTTTTCGGTGTGAACAGTATTGGTGCGGCGAAAGGCGACGAACTAGGGCGAATGAATTCCTTTTCTAGCAGGTAATCGAGCTGCTTCCTTAGTTCGTCTAGTTCGGGTTGGGTCAGTCGGAACTGTCGCTGTACTGTTGGCTGTGCCCCCGGTTCCAGTTCTATCCTGTGATCGTGCGGTCGCTGAGGTGGCAGTCCCGTCGGCAGGTCATCCGGGAAAATGTCACTGTACTGTTGTAACAGTGCCGCCAGGTCACTCGGTACGTCGGTCAGCAGTTTCTGTAAATCGCCTCCCTTGTCTGCTGCCTCGGCTTCCCGAATGTCAACCGCGTACACGTCGGCTCCGGCCGCAACAGCGCGTTTCATCGTGATCGCGTTGACACGCACCGACGAAGACTCAGGCGAGCCCCAGCGAGGTAAGGCGATGCTGTTACCGTTCACTCGCACAGTGCAGTCACCCGTCGTCCAGTCAATTCGCGGGTTGTGTCGTCGCAGCCAATCACGCCCGAGTAAAATGTCGGTTCCGTCGAGGGTCGTCACGAGCATTTCCTGACTAAACGTGAAGTTACCCCCGCATCGAATCCGAACTCGATCTACGCGTTCCCGTATTGTCAGCGGCGTGCCGTCTACCAGTCGTGCGTCGATCTCAGGTAAGCATCGGTCCAGTGGCAGTCGCAGTTTTCGTGCTGTAGCAGTGTTAATGAGGCTGTGGCTGGCTCCCCCATCTACGAAGATTTTAACTAAGTCCGTCCCAATTTTCCCACTGAGCAGTATAGGGCTATCTACCGTGGTACCCTCCTTATTCGGCCGGGTGTGGTCGATTGCGTGAACCGGCACAATCACTCGGTGAGGGTCGGTTGGGTCGGGCGAGCGGCGTGACCTGTCAGTAGAGGGCCCGTCTGCTACTGACTTCCAGCGTTTCCCTGCTGCTTGGTCTGTGTCTGCTGCTCAGCTTCCCCCTTTCCCTTAGCGTTTTCCGGGCATTCGCTCTTGCGATGTCCCGGCCGATTGCACGCAAAGCAGCGCCCTTTGAACGGTGCGGCAGCGGCATTTGCGGCGACGGCGCGTATCGTGGCGCTCTCGTTCGTCCCACGAGGCCGATGTCCCCAGGTGTTGTTTCCGTAGGACCCCGGTCTCGGTCGGCGAAAGAAGTCGAGCTTCTCCGCCATAGCGAGAATTTCCTGAAACTCAGTGACGCCGCGAAGCTGGATTTCCTGAGCGATGTCCTGCTTCAGGCCGCCGATGTAGCGGTCGATGCGTTCGCTCTCATGCATGTAGCCCACCTGCTCGCATAGCGCCAGAAATCCGCTCGTGTAATCCTGGACGGAACCGAGTTGGCGCCAAGTGCGGAGCTTCTGTCGCGCCGAGATCGAGGCCGCGATTGGCTCAAATCGAGCGCGCAGACCTGCGCACCACGCGTCCCACGTGCGATAATGGGGCACCTCCACGAAATACGACGGCGCCCAGGGTCCGGTTTGTCCTCCCCGTGTCGGTAGTGTCGCGTAGTCGGTCGGCTTCGTGACGATGACGCGCCACCAGTCCATGGCGGGTCCTCGCAGCAACGACACGGCGTATCGAATCTTCGCCGAGTCCTCCGAGACGTAGTTGGCGTCGAAGAAAACATTCATTGTGAATAACCACGCCTGAACGGTAGGACCACCCCGTTGACTCGGGTCAAAGCATGGCGGGCGCTGCGGTTTCAGCGGCATCGGTGACGGCAGTCCCGAATCGTGGGTTGGTGCCGAAATCGTGACGCGAGGCTGACTTGGGGCCGCAGGCGTCGCTCTGGGGTGTGTCGTGCCGTGGTCGTCGTCTCCGTCGGGGCGGACGACGCCATCACTGGCCGCGCTCGCGGGTTGCCCCACACTCCCGTGTTGTGATGTTGAGGGTGCAGGTTGAATCGGAGTGCCAGGTGCTTGGGATTGTGCTCTCATGAGGTCATTTTGCAGTGATGAGCGTTCTGCCGTCAATGCCGCGATTTCCTCGGAGCTTTCGTGCAGTTGTCGCAGCAGATCGTTCAAACGCTCCTGCGTGAGAGTGGTGACGTCGATGTTTTCGGCCATGACGAAGGGCGTCGGCTCGTCTTAGTCTAGGCGCAGTCGTGGCTGCACGCGTTTACGAGAGAACGCGAGGACAGCGGCTCCTAGGGGCTAAGGTGCGTGAGTCCCTTCGAGTGAAAAATCAAAAGTTGATTTCCTGGTGTGCGGAGATGCGCGGTCCGAAAGAAAGGGGCTCTGATAACCAAGTGTTACGGGTGCAATGAATCGAGGTAGCGAGAATTGCACTAAGGTGTCAAACGAGTACAAAATGTGAGCGAAGGCATGAGCGAGCATTTATACGCGAAACATGCAAAACGGTAACGCGGTGCGTGCGAACTTGCTAGTGCTACGCTGGAGCGAGGCTCGGGCTAGTCCCGAAGCGTAGGCCGATACGGCCATGCCAGCAGTGCGAGGTTTGGCAAAACAGTGCGCGCGAAGTCGGCGAAGTTCCGTTAGCAGTAACGGGCGAACAGTCGGCTGTTGCTGTACGCGATGTAGTCGGCTCCGTAAGGAATGCCTGAGAAAATTCCTTACAGCAACAAAAAAACAACACCATACATGCAACTTCGTTATAATTCCACAGAAATACAAGGATTAACGCATATTTTTATTATGGAAACCCAACCGACATGAAGTGGACCAGGAAGGCACCAAAGGCTACAACCATCAGAGCTACAATATAGGATACCCCAAGTTCAATTCCCCTAGTGCCTGTCCTGAAATGAACCCACAGATTCAGAGAGTTTCCAGGAGGTTCCATTCTTATCACAACACAATCATCACCACATTCACTTGCTGATGCTTGCAGCCATGCCTGAACTGCGAATCTAGCTGCACAAACACGAGAGCCCCCGCATACAGCTTCAGATAACGATGCAGCATAGGAAGCAGCTGCTGGCGAATGATGATGCACAGCCTTCCTCATAATAGCAATAGAAACTGGCGAATAGTCCCTGAAAATAGAGAGGAAAAAAAACAAGTGAGCGGAAGGATTGGAGAAAAGAAGAATGAAACGCATACTTGTGGCTGTGTCCTCAATAGACATAATCTTACCCAGGCATCCCCATGCCAGAGACAAAGGCCGCGACCAAAGAGACAGACAGTAGCAGCACAACAACACACAGCAGTATGGGCTCGCGAATCCAAATGGGTACTCCCCGGAACCTCGCGTTCAACGCCTGCAGTGCAGCTACGACCACTCGTATGACTCCCTGTGCTGCCCTATGTAGCGTTGTCGCCACGTAGGAGAATGCTATCCGCCCGTCTGATGCAACGGAGTTTGGTCTTGGGATAGGAGGTGATATTCTGAGTGATAATGGGAGGGATCTCGCAGGCCCTGAAGCATGTATTGGGCTGGCCATGTCAACGAAATTAGGACACACCAGCAAGAACACTAGGGTTCCACAATGGGAAGGAGATCAGTACTGGAACAAGACCGCCAAGGGAGCCTGAAGTAACTTTTCGGAAAAAAATGCTGGGATGAGACCAAGAAGGATGCGCGAGCATTCATGAATCAATCACGATTTGCGAGTAGTGTCGATACTTCTGGGTCGTCCGCCGTGTATCAGGTCTCCAGGTTTTCAGCTTAGGCCTAGAGTGCACGGGTCTAAGAGCTCGCATAACGTCATTCGTGCGTGCATAACCATGTTTCCCAGCCATTGTTTGGCTCCCAAGAGCCACCAAGTGCCGCCCTTGGCTGACGACAGTCGGATCCGTCAAGATCATAACTGCAGGCGCGCATACAGACGCGATACGAGGTGAAGAGCAGGATAATGCCCCAGCGGCCCAAGTACTAATCGGCGTCACAATTACTGGTTCTGCTTTTGCTCCACCTTTTTGCTTACGCCATTCAGCTCAGTTGGGGGAAAGCCTTTGTGGCTCGTTATTGCGTATTTCGACTGGGAAATGACTCCAGCGGAATGTATAAGTTGTTGAGTTCGTGACATTATCTAGAAGAGCAGCACATACCATCGGGACTCCCGCCAGTTTCAGGTGGGTCAGAAGGTCTGACGAATTTGAAAACATTTCCCGCCAAATTCCTGAAGCCTGGTCCTAGGGTCTGCCTGCCACCAATCAGAGCAAACCACACGAGGCAATTCTGTTTGCTGGGGATCCCAAGGTTTCCAGTTCACTGCGACTCGCTGGATGCCTGTGTTTCAGTTCCTGGGATGGCACGGTTGTAAACGGTTCCATCTGATTCAGGCTGTTTCAGTGCGGCGCTCCCTTTCTTTCTGTGACTGATCGAACTTGCAAGCAGGTCAGCCATTCAAAAGGTAATTATGGGAAACAGCAAGTCTAGTCAACCATTGTCACTCAGGCTGTGCTTTCCTTTCATCAGGTTTCGACTGCCAAATTAACAAGGGCTGGACTACCGCGTAATGAGTATAAGGCAGTAGCGTTGCACCTCTCGTGCAGGACATTAGAAGTCAGACTCGCTTTGTCAAAGAGGAACACCCCGTAGTCGTGTGGCCGGAGAAATTCCGTGAGCATGGAGTTTAGGATTCCGAAAAATCTGGATGACCTCGAGCAGAATGACGACGAGTCCTTAGGGTGTCTTCAAGCCACAGATGTAGCAGAAGCGGCGATCGAGCCCAACCTTGTCAGAGGTACTAATTTTCTGGTAGAAGCTGGCAGCATAGATCGTCCACCTTCACAGACTCGAAATTTTCTTTCCAGCTACTATTTGAAGGTGCTTGTTCGCTATTATTCTGACGGTACTGCGGTATTTTTCGTGCAGAAATCTCGCGTGAGCTCGGAGAAAAGGATATTTTCTGCGTGCAGGAGCAAGAGACATTCAACAAACTATACTCGGCTGTCAAGTACGTCACCCAGGCATAGTAGGCAAAACGGGCCACATACGCCCGTTTCTTTCCTTCCGTTTCTTTCTGACTCGCTAGGTTTCAACTCCTAACCCGTTTTATTGAATCCACAGAACATCTCCAACGCTATCATGTTCATATCTCCTCTTTCGCACCCCACTGTAAACTCTCTGCAGGTACTTTGACCAGCTGGATGCCTCGTCCAAGGACCTTCTGATCGACTCCTTGGCGACGAATCTCAGCTGCCTCGTTCCATCCATCGCGGCATTCCTGGCATCGTCTTCCGGCAGCTCCTCCACGTCAGCGGCTGACACTGACGTGTCCACGTCAGGGCCGTCTATCAGATCCTACAGAAACTGTATCAAGATTTACAGTTACTTCCTCGCATGTATCGTCAAGCACGCAGCTCTTGCCAAGGCGACTGAAAATGCCGACCGTCCTTCTCAAAAGGTAATTTGATGAAATCCTGAACTTGAAATGTTTTCTGCGAGGCTCGAAGCGATCACAGACCAACAATAACCTCACCTCATCTGCATCTATTCGTCCTCGTTCCTTGTTCCCTCCTCGGTCCCTCCTCGTTCCTTCCTCAATTGTCTCCTCAGGGGGGTCGCCAGTCGCGGAAGAAGGCGGTGGTGTCGCACTCGTGGGAGTGGCAGCGCCAAATGCCCAAGGTGCTCAAGGCGCTCGCTACAGCCACATCCGTTAAGCTCAGCTCTCTTTACCACGGCTCCGCGCCAGAAGAGAGCCTTATGGAAGCTTATTGCAGTCTGGCGCTCACGCTCTTTGAAGATGCCGAATTACTCAAGAACGGGGATGTGCGCGCGCCGCTCGTGCAAATCGTGGCGCAGTGCGCCGTGAAGCAGGGGTACCTGGTGCAGGTGGTATCTGGGCTGCTGCATCTGCTGCACCACCAGAAGCACTCCCCCGATATAGTCACGGACGTGGTGGTGTACGCGGATGAGCAGCTGGGGCAGGCGAGCCTGGCTGCGGCGGTTCTGCAGGACGTGGGGAGGACGGGGCTGAAGGAGTACAGCCGCGCCAACAGCGGCGTGCACGAGGTGAGTCCGCGTTCCGCGGCTTCGGTTCGAGTTTGTTTCCATCCTGCGTGCCTCAACTAATAGGCAGGGCGTGGAGAGAACGAGGCTGAAGGGGGTACAGCCGAAGGAACACTGGCGTGCACGGGGTGGTGCAGTTGGCGGGTATTCTGACCTGCCTACTGCTGCACATGGTCATTCTGCAACGCCTTATATCCCCGAGTTCCTTGACCTTCAACAAGCAGCGTCGCCTGCTCGCATCCCCAGACACTTGTTCTCACAAATTCTCTCCCACTTGACACTTGTTCTTATTTTTTTCACTCACGTTATCCACCTTCGCGACGCTCCTCAGTTTTCTCATGTCCCTCACTTCTCTCACGTCTTTCGTGTCCCCCATGCCCACGTGCCGCATACCCTCAGGTGGCGGAGTTCCTCATCGCCCTCGCCAACAAGCAGCCCCGCCTGCTCGCCGCGTCCCTGCCGCTGCTCGTCCCGCACCTTGAGCACGGGGAGTCCGCCGTGCTGCGCTGCGCCATCGTCACCGCCATCAGCCGCCTCCTCGCGCGCCTCTACTCCGCCGACGCTGGCGGAGCGGTGCCCCCGGCAGGAGACGGGGGCGCGGAAGGGGAAGGAGCGGAAGGGGACGAGGACGGGGAGGGCGGAAGGGAATCCGCGGGTGGCGCGGAGGAGGAAGGCCCCGCGGCGAGGGGCGCGATGCGCGCGCGGTTGCAGCGGCTGCGGAGCAAGCAGGGGCTGCTGGCGGTGCTGATGGAGCGCGCGCGCGACCAGTCCGCGCACGTGCGCAGCCGCGTGATGCAGGCGTGGGCGTGGCTGTGCGGGGAGAAGGCGGTGCCGCTGGGGCACTGGAACGCGGTGGCGGAGCTGGCGGTGGGGCGGTTGGAGGACAAGTCGTCGCTAGTCAGGAAGAATGCGTTGCAGGTGAGAGGTGAAGGGGTCGTTTGGCTGATGCCTCCACACCCGTATGCGTACTCACACCTGCTTGCACGGGTGTGTTTTCCGTCCACTCTTCGACCACCACTCTCCCAAAGGACCCCTTTGAGGTCACTCTAAAAAAGGCTCGTCTCGCTCATGGTAATCGTGCCCTTCAAACCTCTCTCCACCGCTCTCCAACACTCCCAGCCCCTGCGAACAGCTCTTGGGCGAGATGCTTCACCAGAACCCCTTCGGCCCGAGTTTGCGAGTAAGCCCCTTCAAGGTCACCCCGGAAAAGGCTCGTCTCACTCATGTTCCCGCACACCCCTCTCCACCACTCCCAACCCCTCCCAACAGCTCCTGGGCGAGATGCTTCACCAGAACCCGTTCGGCCCGAGTTTGCGAGTGGCGCCCTTCGAGGTCACCCTGGAGAAGGCGCGCGTCGAGCTGGCAGCCATGGAGGAGAGCCGCCGGCGCGCCGAGCAGCAGGAGGCCAGGGAAGGAGGCGAGGGTGACGGTGATGGAGAGGGTGAGGGCGAGGGGATGGAGGGTGCAGGAAATGAAGGGGCAGGAGCAGCGGCTGCAGCGGTGGAAGTGGGGGTGGTGGGGGATTCTGAAGGAGGTGTGGGCGATGATAGCTGGGTGGACTCCCAGGCCACCCAGGGAGATGGGGAGGGACAGGGAGAGGGAGGCAAGGCAGGAGGCGCTGCTGGTGGTGTTGCAGAGGGGCTTCCAGACGGAGCTGCTGGGGTAGCAGGCGTGGCAGGCGCAGCAGGAGCAGCGGGCGGAGCAGGCGCAGCAGGGGCAGCAGGGAAGGCGGTGCTGGGGCGGGCGTTCGGGGTGGAGCAGACGCGCACGCTGGTGGCGTCGCTGAGCGCGGGGCTGCAGTTCTGCCGCCTGCTGGCGGCCGTCACGGGCGCGCTGGCGGCGCTGCTGGGGTCGAGCGCCGTGTCGGACGTGGAGGGCGCGATTCTGCTGCTCACGGCGCTGCAGCACTTCCGCGTGGATGGGGCGAGCGAGCGACTCAAGAAGATCCTGCCACTGGTGAGATGGGATACGAGTGTGGGGAAGGTGAGGAGTGGATGGGTGGGAGTGGGGGTGGGGGTGGGGGGGGAAAGTGTGGAGTGGGGAGAGATGGTAGGGGGAAGAGAGGGATGGCAGTTGAAAGATGGTTGGGAGGGCGCCATCCTGCTGCTCACGGCGCTGCAGCACTTCCGCGTGGATGGGGCGAGCGAGCGACTCAAGAAGATCCTGCCACTGGTGAGATATGAGCGTGGGAAAAGGTGGGGAGTAGATGGGGTGGGGATAGGGGTTGGGTGGGGAAGGGTTGAGTTGGGAGAGATGGTAGGAGGAAGAGGGGAGGGCATTTGAAAGGGTGCTGGCGGCGCTGCTGGGGTCGAGCGCCGTGTCGGACGTGGAGGGCGCGATCCTGCTGCTCACGGCGCTGCAGCACTTCCGCGTGGATGGGGCGAGTGAGAGGCTCAAGAAGATCCTGCCGCTGGTGAGATATGCGCTAGAGGGGAAGGGGGTGGATGGGGTGGGGAGTGGATGGGTAGGCTGGGTGGAAAGGGTATAGCGGCTCAGGAAGATCCTGCCGCTGGTGAGATGAGTTGGGGTGGGGAAGGCAGCTGACAATCCCATCCATCTCTGCCCTCTCTGGCCTTCCTAACCCTGTCGGTTCGCCCCTCTCCTCTCTTTTCCAATATTTTTATTCAGGTCTTTTCGCACGACCCAGCAGTACGAGCAGCGGTGGAGGCGGCAGTGCTGGAGCTGCACGTGAAGGGGCGCTCAGCGCAGCAGGCAGCTCCCAGCGCCTCAATCTCTGCCCCTCTCTGGTTCCTCCTTACCCCTCAGGTGTTCTCTCACGACCCTGCTGTGCGGGCAGCAGTGGAGGCGGCGGTGCTGGAGCTGCACGTGAAGGGGCGCTCATCGCAGCAGGCAGCGCGCAGCCTCGTGGCTCTCACGCACGGCGCCTCCTCTGGCGACCTGGCGGCGCTGGAGGTTCTGGTGGGCACGTTCGTGCACAACGGGGATGTCACCATGCAGATGGTGAGATGAGCAGAATGACGTGTGAGTGCATATGTCTTTGTTGACCTGGCGGCGCTTGAGGTGCTGGTGGGCACGTTCGTGCACAACGGAGACGTCACCATGCAGATGGTGAGTGAGACGAATGATGTTGAATGGGAGTTTGGTGAGATGAGAATGGAAGTTAGTGAAGTCGCAAAGATGAGAATGACTCTCGAGTGGGGGGAAATGTTTCTGGCGACCTGGCAGCGCCGGAGGTGCTGGTGGGCCATTCGTGCACAACGTTCGTGCTGGTGGACGCCAAGATGCAAATGGTGCGATGAGATGGAAGGGGAGGATTGCGGGGCCAATTTGGTGCTGGGGATGACTTGGGAATGGCAGGTCAAATAGACAGCACAACAAACAGGGAGCTACGGTGCAGTTTCCACTGAATCTTCTCGTCTTGGTGTTTCATAATGTCTCTATTGCTGTTTTGAACCTTTGAATCATTCGTTCTTTCCTCCTCTCCTCTCCCCTTCACCCATATCCTCCACCAGGTGACCATCCTGTGGGACATATTCACTTTCAACCTGCCCGGAGCCACGTCAGCAGAGAGCACAGGCGCGCTGATCCTCCTCTCCATGGCGGCAAAAACCCGCCCGGAAATCCTCAACCACCATCTGAGCGCGCTCCTCGCCATAGGCCTAGGCAGGCGGGCTCAGAGCGACCCTCTGCTTGCTCTCTACACCTGTATCGCCCTGCAAAGGGTTTCTGCGGAGGTTCGGGAGGAAATGGGGGCAGGGCACCGGGTGTTTGCGCTGCTGGAGGGGGTTATTTCAGGCAGCTCGCTGGATCTGCCCGAAAGGGCGAGGTACGGGGTGATAGAGCAGGCGGTGAGGGCGGTTTATGTGCTGCATCCTGCGCCGGAGAGGTACTGTGGCGTGCTGCTGAAGAAGCTTGTAAAGGGGATGTTTGGACAGGGTGTTGCTGTAGGGGGTGGAGGGGGAGGTGGGGGAGGAGGGGAGGGTGAGGGGAGGGAGGGAAGTTGCGTGAGTGGTGTTGTTGATGGTAGTGGGGAGGCCGGTAACGAGGACAAAAATGGTACAGGAACGAGTGGGGAGGAGGGAATGACAAGCAGCAATGGGGATGCTGATGCTGTTGCTGGTGCTGATTCTGACGCTGATGCTCCGAGCACTAGTGCAAGTGGTGCTGATAATGGTGCTGACAGTGCTGGTCTCCCTGCTGCTGGTCCAACTGCTGCTGCTGCTGCAGCTACAGCTGGTGGTTTGAGTGAGAGAGGTTTTGAGACTTCCCTTAGGAGATTTGACGCTGCAAAGCTCTCAGCTTTCGTTTTTGTGACCGGGCAGGCTGCCCTAGAGCACTTGGTCCACGTGGAGAGGCTCGTGCGCCGCATCCGGGCAGCCCGGGCAGCAAAGGAAAAAGCAGAGGCTGAAGCTGCTGCCGAAGCCATGGAGGCCAGCCTGACCGGGAAAAAGCCTAAGGCAGGCAGGAAGAGCACTGGCCGGAAGAGTACAGTCTCTGGGGCAGGGAAGAGGAGAAGCGTCGCTGCCACCCCTGCAACATATGAATACGAGAGTGAGGAGGAGGAGGCGGGAGAGGAGAGTGTGGATGTGAGGGAGGAGGAAGAGGGGCCAGCGGGTGATGGAGGGGAGGGCGGGGGAAGGGAGGATAAGATGGGGGAGGAGCTTGGGACGGCAGTGACAGCAGAGGCGCAGCTAGAGGCGCTACAGGAGCAGGTGGAGGGGGAGATAGTGGCCATGGAAAAGGGGCTGGAGAGGAGGCGGGGCGAGGGGAGGGAGTACCTGGTGGGGCGGGTGGCATGGTTCGTCTCGGCGCTGTGCAGGCGGCCTCAGGAGTTTGCAGCGAGTCAGAGCGTGTATGTGTGCGCCGTGCTCTCATTGTCCAAGCTCATGGCCATCGACAGCCACTTCTGGTGAGCATTTCACTTGTCCTCACTCACCTTGACTCACTCGTATTGACTCCCCCGCAGTTCACCTTGTTTTAAGCCGTCTCAAACATGGTGTATGTGTGCGCCATGCTCTCATTGTCGAAGCTCATGGCCATCAACAGCCACTTCTGGTGAGCTTCCCCTCCTCACCGTGACTCAGCTTGACTCAGTTGACTTTTGAGTCGACTCAAAAGTCAACATGGTGAGCTTCCCTTCCTCACCGTGACTCAGCTTGACTCACTCACTTTGACTCAACTTTTCTCACTCTGAATTATCTTGACGACCTTCGATGCACCTTGACGCACCCTGACGCACCTTAACTCACATTGACTCAACTCCTCTCCTCCCTTCTCCCCCCTCCTTCCCCACCCACAGCGAGTCCCACCTGCAGCTGCTCTTCACACTCCTCCGCACCCATCCGCACCCCTCTGTGCGCGCCAACGCCATGGTGGCCCTGGGCGACCTGGCTCTGCGCTGCCCCAACCTGCTGCAGCCGTGGACGCCCCACGCGTACACCGCTCTCAGCGATGGGGACGCCTTTGTGAGGCGGCAGGCGGTGCTGGTCCTCTCCCACCTCATTCTCAACGACATGATGAAGGTGAGACCTGGTTCTTGGGGTTGAGGGCGTCACATGAAGGTCGCGGTTTGACAAGTTATCGTAGGATACAGATCTCTTGGCAGGGGTCTCGAGCAGAGCTCCTAGGCAGGTATCTGGGAGGCCTCGCCCTGTGTTGCCCCAACCTGCTGCAGCCGTGGACGCCCCACGCGTACACCGCTCTCAGCGATGGGGACGCGTTTGTGAGAAGACAGGCGCTCTTGGTGCTCTCTCACCTCATTCCCAACGACATGATGAAGGTGAGTTGTCACAGTTGTTGGGCTCATATGCTCTGTTCTTGGTTACGTCTTTGCGTGGCGGTAGACAGGCAACGCTCTTGGTGCTCTCTCACCTCATTCTCAACGACGTGATGAAGGTGGGTCTGGTTAGATGGCTTCACATGAAGCCCTCAGCCATGGGCACCCCACGCATACACTACTCTGCTCCGAGTCACTTTTGAGTCGATTCAAAAGTCACCTTGAAGTCCTCAGCCGTGGGCACCCCACGCATACTCTACTGTGCTCCGTGTCACTCAGCACCGTCGGCATCATGTCATGCTGAAGACGCTGTTCCGTAGTTTTAAGACGTCTCAAAGAACTTATCACTCAGCACCCCCATCGTCAAATCATGCTGCTGTTCCGTATCTGCTCTGCTCTTACACCCGCCCTTCTCTCTCCCTTGCCCGTCCCCTTTCTCCCCCCGTACCAGGTGAAGGGGCACATCAGCAGCCTGGCAGTGTGTCTGGAGGACCTCTGTCTGCCCATATCTCCACTCATCTTCCCCTCCTTCCGCTCCCCTTTCTCCCTTCGCCATTCACTTCCCCCCCCCCTCCCCCCCACCTCAACCCCCACGCCAGGTGAAGGGCCACATCAGCAGCCTGGCGGTGTGTCTGGAGGACCCTTCCATTCCACACTTGCCCTCGTATTCTCATCTTCCCTTTCATCCCCCCTTGTTCTCTCCCCCACCGCCAGGTGAAGGGCCACATCAGCAGCCTGGCGGTGTGTCTGGAGGACCCTGAGCCGCGCAACGCTGACCTCGCCCGCCTCTTCTTCCACGAGCTCTCCAAAAAGGGTGAGACGCGCCCTCCACCCTCCACCCTCCACCCTCCACCCTCCACCCTCCACCCCCCACTCTTCACTCTCCTCTCTCCAGTCTCTACGCTCTGTGTCCGTCATCTCGCACGTCTCTTCTTCCACGAGCTTGCCAAAAAGGGCGAGAAGGGCTCTTGTCTCTTCATATTCCTCCTCTGCTGCTTCTGTTGCTCCCGCCCGTACACTCCTACCCTGCCATATCAGCGTCTGTCACCTGTCCACGCTCTTCCCTCCTGCCCGTCCCTTCCATATGCTCTTCACCCCAGGCTCCTCGCACGTCCACATTCTCCTCTCTGACGTGCTGAGCCACCTGGCGGTGGACGCACTGCCTCTCAGAAGGAGCAGGGCTGAGGGCTCATTGTCAGGCTCACCCTCCACCCCACTTCATCCTTTCCCTTCCACCCCACCGTCCCTTCTTATGCTGTATTCGCTAGGCTCCTCTCTGGTCTACAATCTCCTGCCCGACATGCTGAGCCACATGGCGGTGAATCCGCGTCTCTCAGAGGGAGGGGTGTCATTGTCAGGTCCAACCTCCACCCATTCTCATCCCACTCCACCCCCTTCCTTCCTTCCCTCCCCCCAGGCTCCTCGCTGGTCTACAATCTCCTCCCGGACATGCTGAGCCACATGGCGGTGAATCCGCGCCTCTCAGAGCCCTCGCTGCACGCCATCCTGCGCTTCCTCATCGCCTTCATAGACAAGGACAAGCAGCGCGAAGGGCTCATCGACAAGCTCTGCCACCGCTTCACCAACGCCCACCCCGCCTCCTCCTCTGCCTCCTCGGCTGGTGCTCCTTCTGCTCCTGCTGCTACTGCTTCTGACCCTGCTGCTGCTGCTTCAACTGCTATGGCGGATGTTCCTGTTGACGCGGCCGCCAGTGCCACTGCTGGGGATTCTACGTCTGCTGTTCCTACCGCTGCCTCTGCTGACAATGCAGCCTCTGTTACTGCTGCTTCTGAGGACGGCATCAACACCAACACAAGCGCTAACGCCAGCGGCAGCAGCAGCGCCAGCAGTGCCAGTGGTAGCAGCAGGGGTGGCAGGGACGGGAGGGTGCAGCAGCAGCGCATGGTGGCCTTCTGCCTCTCCCTGCTGCCGATCTCTGAGCGCGGTGCACGGCGGCTGATGGACAACTACAAGGACATGAAGGACGCTCTGGGGGACGCTGCCGTGCTGGAGTACCTCAAGACTGCCACTGGCAAGGTGCGTGAGTTCCCTAACTCCCCTGCTTCACTTTCTGGTGAGTTGGCTCTGGTGCTGTGGCGGTGCACGGCGGCTGATGGGCAACTACAAGGACATGAAGGACGCCCTGGGGGACGCTGCTGGGCTGGAGTACCTCAAGACTGCCACTGGCAAGGTGCGTGGGCTGTGAGGGTGTGGGACTGGGTTGTATTAGGACTGCCAGTGGCTAGGTGAGTTGACTCTTGTGGTGCACGGCGGCTGATGGACAACTGCAAGGACATGAAGGACGCTCTGAAATAGGGAAGAAAAGAAACCCCTTTTTCCCAATCCCCTCCACCCATTCCTCCACTTACACCAGGCAAAGAAGTTTGCAAAGCCGGAGCTAAGGGAGGAGCTGGAGAAGTTCGAGGAGCTGATGGGGAGGACGCACGAGGAGAAGAGGGAGGAGGAGGAGGCGTCTGCTGCCGCTGCTGCTGCCATTGCTGCCAAGGCTGCTAAAACGGCTGCCAAAGCCGCTGCCAGGGCTGCTGCTAGGGAGGCTGTTGAGGAGGGTGCTGGGGATGGTGGAGATGCTGGTTCTGGGGATGCGGAGAGTGAAGGTCCTGGTGAAGAGGCTGAAGGGGGAGAGTTTATGGAGTGTGATAGTGGGATGGAGGAGGGTGAGGATGAAGATGGTGAGGAGGTTGAAGAGGTGGAGGAGGTGGGGGAAGAAAGTGCTGGGAAGGAGGCTGTGAGTACTCAGGAGAGAGAGGGAGAAGAGGACAAAGGGAGGGGCGTGAGTGTGCGGAGGAGCAGCCGTGGTGGTGGTGCGAAGAGCAGTGTGAGTAAGAGCAGGAGCAGCATGAAGGGTGGGAGGGCTGGGGGAGTTGATGGTGGGCGGAGGAGGAACCTGGTTGCATGGAGTAGCAGTGAGGAGGATAGTGGAG
Source organism: Closterium sp. NIES-65 (assembly GCA_948144175.1). NCBI lineage: Eukaryota > Viridiplantae > Streptophyta > Zygnematophyceae > Desmidiales > Closteriaceae > Closterium > Closterium sp. NIES-65. The sequence continues at coordinate 588,806 of CANXME010001881.1, read as the reverse complement.
AGGAGGATGAGGAGGAGAGTGTAGAAGCGAGTGATGAAGAAGTGGAGGAGGTGGTGGTGCAGAGGAGTGCAGGGCGTAGGGGGCGGGGAAGTAATCAGAGACGGGCAAGTGCCCTGAAGGAAGCGGAGGAATCAGAGGAAGGAGGAGGAGCAGAGGTAGCGGAGGAGGCAGAGGAGGCAGAGGAGGTAGAGGAGGTAGAGGAGGTAGAGGAGGTAGAGGAGGTAGAGGAGGTAGAGGAGGAGGATGTTGAGGAAGAAAGTGACGGTGAGGAGGAGGGGAGTGAAGTGGAAGGGAGTGAAGAGGAGGGGAGTGAGGGAGGAGAGGAAGGGGGCGAGATGGAGGAGATGGATGTTGAGGAAGTTGGTGAGGAGGAAGGAGCCGAGGAGGATGAGGAGGGCGGGTATGAGGAGGACGAGGAGGAGGAAGAAGGGGAGGAGGATGACGAGGGGGACGTTGTGGCTGACAAGGGCCAGGCGTTTCAGGTTGCACTGAGACCTGTTGGGGAGAGGAAACATCCTGGCAGGCAGGGGGCCAGTGAGGAGAGGAATGGTGGGATAGAGAACGTTGTCTTGAGGCCAGTGGGCGAGAGGAAGGGCAGGGGGAGGGGGCAGAGGAGAGCGGTATTGGATAGTGACAGTGATGGGAGTGATAGTGATGGAGGGGGTGTGACTGAGGGAGGGGGAACGGCCATGAGGCGGATGAAAAACAGGCGAGCGGCATTGCTTGGGAGTGAGAGTGAAAGTGAAGGGGAGATGGAGATATGTGGGATGATGTCGCTCGGAAGGAAGAAGCCTGCCTCTCCCAGGTAAGCGCAGACTTTCTGGCATTTCTGAGTGGTTTTGAGTCTTTGATACCCATAAGCAGATGGACTTACCAGTAATTGCTTCGTTTGTATCTTTTTTTTTTTTTTTTTTTTTTTTTTTTTTTTTGGTGGATGCAGAAACCCATTGAGACCAATCGCCAACAAGAACTAATGTTGGGCACTTCTTGCAGTTAATTACCAGGAACAACACAATATCTTGAACTTAATGCTTACTCCCCTTTTAAATATAGCATATGTATTAGTATCCAACTGAGAAATAGTGTTGTGATACATCATGTAGTTCAACCGAATATATATGATAATTTAAATCCTTAGGGAGTTTGCTAAGACCTAGAAGTTATCATTTGAGACACTTATTTGTATGCGGTGTAGTTCAGTCATATAGAGACCCTCTTAAAAAGACGAAATCCAAGCACACGCCAGGACCTGGACACGTGGTCCGTGAGTGCTGCGCTGTCGGCTTCCAGGATTTCAATTCCCCTTTCCACGGGCTCGTCGCCAACTTCGCTGGCACAGAACTCCTAGGAGACGTAGATTGCCCACGAGAATTTGACGAATCACCAAAAAGCAACCGACATGCGTTGTCATATCTGCTCCTCCTGTGGGCGCGTCTCGTATTCCGCGGCGCGCCACGTCACATCTCACTCCTCTCACTTTTCCCCCTCGGGACTCCCCCGCATTGGGCTTGCCTAGGCAGGTCCCAGAACGGAAATTTTAGAAATACCCCCGTCATTTGCGTTCGATCACATCAACATTTTCAGCTTTTACTTTCTCGTCCGTCACACAGGCAGGAAAGAGTGACTGTTGCTGACGAAGGCAAGCACATTCTTCTGCTTGCTGATCAAGCCTTCAGCTTCAGCTGTTGTTTACTTTCCGTTCCGTAAACAGCAACCATGGCGGCCCTCACTTCTTCCCTGTCCGTGTCCTCGCGCTTGGCAATGCCGTCCGCGGCGATGACGGCCAGCAGCAGCAAGCTGAGCTCTGCGAGCTCGTTCGCGCCGAGCGTGAAGCACAGCTTCGGGTGCTCCGCGTCGAGCAGCCGCGTGGTGATGGCGGCGGTCGCCGCCGGGAAGGACAAGCCGAGGGACGGCTCCAAGGAGCCCGCGCAGGAAACGCTGCTCACGCCGCGCTTCTACACCACCGACTTCGACGAGATGGAAGCGGTACGTCCACTCGCCTCTGCTCCGCCGCGGCGTATCGTCACGCCTATTTTTCACGGTCGCCCGTACCACCTCTCCTCGATCCCGCAAACTTCATGGATCTGCGTTGTTTGCTCCCTTCTCCGTTTTACTAGTTCAGAATGCACGAGCTCATCACTCTTGTTTCTCTTTTTCCTTCCATCTCCACCCCTTCCCCCCGATCCGCCGCGCTTCCGCCCCTTGCAGCTGTTCAACCGCGAGATCAACCCGTACGTGAACCAGGCGGAGTTCGACGCGTGTCTGGAGGAGTTCCGCGCGGACTACAACCAGACGCACTTCGTGCGCTCGCCCGAGTTCAAGGAGGCGGCCGACAAGATCCAGGGCCGCGCGCGCGAGATCTTCGTGGAGTTCCTCGAGCGCTCCTGCACCGCCGAGTTCTCCGGCTTCCTGCTCTACAAGGAGCTGGGCCGCCGCCTCAAGAAGACCAACCCGTGCATTGCGGAGATCTTCACGCTCATGTCGCGCGACGAGGCGCGGCACGCGGGGTTTCTGAACAAGGCGCTGTCGGACTTCAACCTGTCGCTGGACCTGGGGTTCCTGACCAAGGCGCGCAAGTACACCTTCTTCAAGCCGCAGTACATCCTCTACGCCACGTTCCTCTCGGAGAAGATCGGCTACTGGCGCTACATCACCATCTGCCGCCACCTCATGGCGAACCCTGAGTTCGCGTGCTACCCGATCTTCGGCAAGTTCGAGAACTGGTGCCAGGACGAGAACCGGCACGGCGACTTCATCACGGCCATGCTCAAGTGCTACCCCAAGTTCCTGACGGCGTGGGACTCGAAGCTGTGGGCGCGCTTCTTCTGCCTCTCCGTGTACGTGACCATGTATCTCAACGACCACCAGCGCGGCGCCTTCTACCGCAACCTGGGGCTGGACGTGAAGCAGTTCGACCTGCACGTGATCAAGGAGACGAACCGCACGTCGGCGCGCATCTTCCCCGCCGTGCTCGACGTCGATAACCCCGAGTTCGAGCGCAAGCTGGATCACCTTGTTCGCCTCCACGAGAGCATCATCGCCGTTGATGCAAACCAGTCCGCGCCCGAGCTGCTGCGGCGCATGCAGAAGCTGCCGCTGCAGGCGGCGTTTGTGGGCGAGCTGCTCGCCATGTACCTCATGCGCCCCGTAGACGCGGGCTCCGTCGAGTTCGACCAGGAGGAGGCGCGCATCGTCTATTGAGAGCCGCGGAACCCTTCCTAAAGAAATGCAGTTTTTTTCTTCCCTCTTTTCTTTCCTTCTGTGGTACAGCCAGCCGCTGGCCCTGATTTTGTGTAAATTTCCCCTTCATTAATAAACGGGTTTGCCCCTTTTCTTGGACAGCACATGTACCTTATACTCTGCACTGTGATATAAAGTCCTTGTGCTGGTTCAGGGGCAGTGGGTATTTACCCTGGCAGCTGCGCTTGCTGGTGTGGGTGGCTGAAGCTGTTGTGAAGAAGTTGCAGTTGCCTGGGGTAGGAGGGGCTGGCTGCGCAAGGTGAAGGAGGGGGGAAATCCCCCTTTGGATTACCCTCGGTTGTCGATCATAATCCTCCTACCCACTTGTTTACATGATATATCCACTCCCAGATGAGCAGTGCGAAACCCCCTTCTGGGGGGCTGGCGGATCTCGCCGGCACTGGGGTTTGATCCCGCAACCTGTCATTCAGAAGTCCCATTCTACTTGACTGGGCCACTTCAGGATGGCGCGCAGGGGGGGAGGTGGTCAAAGTGAGAGGACTTGGAGGCAGACGGAGAAAGTGAGATACAAAAGGGTGCATGTGTGCTTACAACAGGGTGCATTCGTCTCTCATTCTCTTGCATTCCTTATTGCTTCCAATCCATGCTACCGTACCCTGTTTCCATCCTTGCACCCTGCCTCCCTCATGGTCCTGAGAGGAGTCATTTACACTTAAGCTTGGCGTGGTCCTGCCCCTGCCTTCCATCCTCTCCTGTCGTCGCTAATCCTCCCTTCCCTCCATCCGTTTGCTTTGCTTGCCTCACCTTTAGATTTGCGTAATTCCTTGCCTTCGATCACAACTAAGCTACCCTGTGCATCAAACCTCCTTTCCCTTCTATTCGATCCCCTCTGCTCCCATCCCATCCCATCTCATCCCCACATACGGTACCTCTAAAACCCTCATTTCCAGGTCCAAAATCCTCTCTTACCACCACTCCTGCCCCCCACCTTGTGTCTTGCATACCGAAGAGTAAGATTTTCATTGAAGTTTAGGCTTACATGTTATGGACAATTTTTTAAAAGGCGAACTTGGATGTACAGCGTATTTTCCCAGATAAAAGACCTGGAGCAAGTTCTGGAAATTCACTTGAAGTTTCAAGGGTGACAATTGTTGGGCTGAGAAGCCCTAGGATCTTTGTAGAGTTTGAGGACTGAGTAGGATTGTAATAGCGGAAGCGTTGAAATGAAGAGTGATTGAACCACCTTGCGCTAGTGTATGAGGGCAAAGTAAGTTAAATTAAACAAGCAAATACAAGGTTTATATAAGAGTACAAAGAATACGAATAGATAGATTTAAAACCATTTTACTGTTGCGATTCGGTACAGTGCGACTCGGGCAACTGCTCAATGTCGAGTCAGTTGTGTGTCCTTGCTGTCGCGCTGTAATTGTCGAGTCAAAGGTCGCTGACCTTTGACTTTCCCGTAACCTCCAGGCGGTTACCCTAACCTCCGAGGGTTGACTCGCGATGCTTCGATTCGGACTGCTTCGCTAGTGTCCTGAGTTTCGACACGACAGAGGCGCCTTAAGACTTACTGTCCCCAACACTCCCCTTCGCTTCTGGAGTGTCGCTGATGGTGACGTGGCCTTGTCCAGTCAGCAGCATGCAATACTCAAATAATCGGCTGCCATCTCGGACGTGGGACAGTAGGATAATTCGAGTTTCCCTTTCTCGATCTCGTCCTTTACGAAGAAGTATCGCAGAGCGATATGCTTCGTTCTGTTCGCGAATCCGCTTTTTTTGGCGATGCGAATTGCAGATTGGTTGTCGCAGAACAGGGTGAAGTTGGGTAACTCGGCTAACTTTGCTTCTTCCAGTAGCTCGCGAAGGTAGAGTCCTTCCTTGTTGGCTGAGCAGAGGGCGATATATTCTGCTTCAGCTGAAGAGAGAGCGATTAGTTCCTGCTTACTCGACTGCCAGGAGATAGGCCCGATAGGCTCGAGACGATAGACGTAGCCGGTGCGAGAACGCCTGTTATCGGAATCGCCGGCATGGTCAGCATCGACGTAGCCGATTAGTTTCGTCGCCGTGGCTTCGCCCTTGTAGTAAGTTAGGCTGATCTGTGGAAGTACGAACGAGAAGTGAAATGACTATGAACGAAGTGAGTACAAATAGGAAACCCTAATTGGGTTGTACCCCCTATGGGATACCCCACTATAGCCTACAGAAACAAGTAAGCTATAAGTTCTGACACACCCCCATAGGCAAAGTGGGGGAGAACAAGGGGTCACAAGACCGGTCAAGCAAAGCAAAGCAAAGCTCAGGGTGGATCACAAAGTCACCACGCATTCCGAGCACAAGTTCAAAGGCCACAAGGCCAGTTCACATGCAAGATCATATATAGAGATATACAAGAGCAAGAGTATATATATGCGAAAGTACAAGCAAGGTCAAGAGGAGAGCAAGTGAGGCAAGACAGGCACAAGACCCAACTGCGTGCAGCAACGCTGATGATCACAAGGCGCAAGTGCCTTGGTGAAGACATCAGCAGTGTTGGCCTCAGAGGCCACGTACGCAAGTCGCAGCTGTCCACGCTGCTGTAGCTCACGAGCAAGAAAGTAGCGAAGAGCAATGTGCTTCGTTCTGTGCTCCAGTCGCTGCTCTCGACACAAGGCCAGCATGGCCTTGTTGTCTACGTACAGGACTGGAGGAGAACGAGGCTGCTCTCCAAGGTCGGTCAGCAGGTAGGTGAGCCAGCGTAACTCCTGTGCAGCCATAGCCCCAGCGTAGATCTCAGCCTCACAACTGGAGCCGAGAACAGAAGACGAGCGGGTAGCCCGCCACGAGACAGAGCCGGAACCAAGGCTGAAGGTGTAACCCTGTGACGACCGCTGCGTAGCCTGGTCGTCAGCCCAAGAAGCGTCTGCGTGCCCAGTGAGGACCACTGGACTGCGCCCTCCAAGCACTAGCCCCATGCCCGACGTGCTGCACAAGTAGCGCAACACCCTCTTCGCTGCAGCCATGTGCTCTGGTCGGTGTCTCCCAGGAGCAACAAAGCGTGCGAGAATGCTAAGAGGGTATGCGAGGTCAGGTCGTGTGCAGGTCATCAGGTACATGAGGCAGCCAACAAGCTCTGCAAACGGGCCACTCGACTCTACGGACTCATCCGAAGGCAGAGCTGAGAGCGAGTGGCGAGTAGGCAGAGGAGTGGCCTGAGGCGAGGAGTACGTGAAACCGAAGCGCTGAAGGACCTGCTGCACCATATGTGACTGAGTCAGGGTAATGGTGCGGCGTGCTCTGTCCCGGGTGATCTGCAAGCCAAGGTAGCTGCGCAGTTCACCCAGGTCAGTGCACGTGTGTCTCTTCTGCAGCTCGGACTTCACGTAGGCGAGTCCAGCAGTGTCAGCTGTGGCAAAGACCAAGTCGTCGACGTACACGAGGATGTAGAACGGCGGCAGAGAGGTGTCGGTGCGCAGAAACAGCGACGGGTCGACAGTGGAAGGAGCAAACCCAAGTGCCGCGAGCGTAGTCCTCAGTGTGTCGTGCCACTCACGTGGCGCCTGGCGGAGACCGTAGACTGGACGCCGGAGACTCCACTGGGTACCAGGAGGGAAAGACCCAGTGAAGCCAGGTGGGCGACGCAGCCAGATCTCCTCGTGCAGGCTGCCCTGCAAGAAAGCTGTGCTGAAGTCGAGAGAGTGCAGCTCGTAGTCACGGTGAGCAGCAACGTGTAGCAGAACCCGAAGAGTGGTCATCTTCGGGGTGGGGGAGAAGGTCTGAAAGTAGTCAACCCCCTGCCGCTGACTGAAGCCACGAGCCACGTAACGCGCCTTGAAGACAGGCGGAGAACCCGGCGGCCGCTTCACCCTGAAAATCCACATGCCACTGACGATGTTTGCCCCAGGAGGGGGAACAGCGTCAACGTAGGTGCCTGTGGACTTCCAGGAAGCCATCTCTGCATCCATAGCTGCCTGCCACTGAGAGGAGTAGGGACCCTCTATCGCCTCCGCGTAAGAGCGCGGAGTCGGGATGTCTGGTGCATCCGGGTCTCCCTCAGGGGCTAGCAGTACAGACGCGAGACGAGGTGAAGCGGCGGCCAGACACTGGAACTCCTCCTGCCTGTCCTCAAGGACGTCCGTGCCAAGGGCACACTCACCCCCGACGGACGGAGGACAGGCGGACTCAGACTCAGTGACAAGACGAGCAGCGTAGTCTAGACGACAGCGCGCAGCAAAGTCGACAAGCTCAGTGACAAGGGCAGACGCAGCAGACGACTCGAAGGAGGGGTCAGTGACAGCAGTAGCCAGGAGACGCGTGACAGTAGGACTGGCAGCACGAAGAGCGTCCGACTCCGGGTCGGCAAGAGCAGGAAGAGAGGAAGCAGGAGGAGAAGGCAAAGGGGCACGCAGAGGAGCAGTGGACGGACGCAGTGACATCCGGTGCGTGCCAGGGACAGGAGGAGGACGCTGACGCGACCCGCGACCACTAGCGCGCTCAGTACGAACAGGCGACACAGGACGAGACGCAGGCTCACGACGCTCAGTAAGACCTCCAGTCGGACCAGCGTAGGGAGAAGGAGCAGGCAAAGGGGAGGCAGGCTGTAGCTGTGGCTGTGACCGGACAGGCTGCGGACCCTCTAAGGGAGGAGGAGGAGGTGTAAGACCAAGAACCTGCTGCAGGAGCGGAACGAAGTACGGTCGGGGCCGCGCGGCGACGCTAGAAACAGCAGGAACAGCACCAGCAGCCCCGACAGGAGCACCCACTCCAGCAGCACCTCCAGCAGCACCACCAGAAGCTCCAGAACCTCCAGCCGCAGCACCAGGAGCACTGTCAGTCGGGCCGCCAACGGCAGGCGCAGCGCCAACACCCTCAGCAGGACCAGCTCCAGGAGAACTCTCAGACTCAGCAGCTCCAGCACCCACAGTACGAGCACCGGCGGGGCGCGCAGCAGCAGTACCCTCTGCAGTCGAAGAACCACCAGCACCAGCAGCACGCCTCCAGCGCCCGGCAAACCACTCACGCAGCTCCTGTGGGGAGAGTGGCTCCCGGCGAGACGAAGCACCCCCAGGCACAGCACCTCCAGGCTCAGCACCCCTAGACACAGCACCCCCAGGCACGGCACCCCCAGGCTCAGCACCCCCAGGCTCAGCACCCCCAGGCTCAGCACCCCCAGGCACAGCACCCCCAGACTCGGCACCTCCAGGCTCAGCACCCCCAGGCACAGCACCCCCAGGCTCAGCACCCCCAGACTCGGCACCTCCAGGCTCAGCACCCCCAGACTCCGCACCCCCAGGCTCAGCTCCCGCAGCAGCACCAGAGTCACCAGTGACCTCGACAGGCTCGACCGCGTCTACCTGGGACACACCTGAAGGGGCAGGACCCTGAGGGGGGAGGGGGACCTGGTACCAAGAAGAGCGGGGGTGGGGGGAGGGACGGAGTGCGGTAGGGGAAGAGGCGGTAGTAGGGTACCGACTCGTCAAACGTGACGTCCTGGGAGGACAGAACACGTCGAGAGGTGGGGTGGTAAAACTGCCACCCAGGAGCGTCGGGGGGGAACCCCAGGAAGACGCAGGGAGAAGCACGAGGGGACAGCTTGTCCGCAGACAGGTCGCGAACAAACGCCCGAGATCCCCAGACCCGGAACGCCGACGCATCGCCAACCTTCCCCGTCCACAGCAGGGCTGGGGAGGTCTCCGGTCGAGAGACCCTGGGGTGGAGGTTGATCTGGTGCGCAGCGTACCTGACCGCAAACGGCCACAGAAAATGGGGAGCAGCCGCATGCATCATGGACGTACGAGCGACGTCCATGACCATGCCAATGCGGCGCTCAGCAATCCCATTTTGCTGCGGTGAGTCCGGAAGCGTGAAGGTCTGACGGATGCCTCGCACACGACAGTAGGCACTCAGGAGGCCGGAGGAGAACTCTCCACCTCTGTCCGAGTGCAGACGCAAAACAGGGAAGTCAGAGCCAAAGCTCCTCCGAAGCTGGAGACGAGCTGCGCGGATCCAGTCGATCAGCACCTCAGTGACCTCACCCTTGCTGCGCAAGGGGAAGACTGTGGTGTAACGCGAGTAGTCGTCAACCACCAGCAGGAAGTAGCGCTCCTGACCCTGTCCACGGACGCGGGCTGGGCCCCACACGTCCATGTGAAGCGTCTGCAACGGGGCCTCTGTGGGAGGAAACTGGGAGGAGTGAGGGGCAGCACGCTGGCGCCCCTCGACACAGGGGACACAGGTGGGGCCAGGGCCCGGAGGAAGGGGAGGGAGAGACCGGGGAAGACCAGACACAAGGACTCGCGAGGCCATGCCTCTGAGCCGAAGCAGAGAGGGGTGGCCAAGGCGGTGGTGCCAGAGGAGGGTCTCGTGAGACAGACGACGACACGAGCAGGGGGCAGACTCAGGACCAGACCTGGACGCTGCAGCAAACACCTGACCAGACGAAGGGACCCTACCAGACTCAGCACCTGGAGGAGAAGCAGTGGTCAGTGTGTACAGGCTCGACCCTGGCCGACGTGTAAACGTAGCCAGGTGGCGACCTGTATCCTCCTCCGTGCAGTGGGTCACCCGCTGACGAGCAGGGGTGAACTGGTGGACACCCGCATCCTGGAGGTCAGCACCACTCACCAAGTTCGTCGAGAACGAGGGGAGGTAGAGACCAGTCAGGGTGCCAGAGGGGGCCGCCGGACACGGGAGGACAGTGGAGAAGCAAGCCAGGACCGGCCCCCCAGAGGGGTCAGCCAGGGACACTGCAACCGGCCGACTCAGCGGCGTGAGAGTGGTGCGGTCCCTAAAGAAGGAGCGAGACGCTCCAGAGTCAAGGGTGAAGGTGTGAGAGGCCGAAGCCGACACAGTACCTGAGAGGGCAGACTCACCAGCACCTGAGAGCACAGACGCACTGGCACCTAGAGCAGCAGCCTCACTAGTACCTGACGCGGCAGTACCAATGCCCGGGTCGGGCGGGAAACACCGGTAACAGTCATCCTCATCACTACCAGTCACAGCATACATAGCAGAGAGAATAGCATCAAAGTCAAGATCATAAATAGCTACTCCAGCCCTAGACAGCTCTCCCCAGCGGGGGATCTCAGCGGCCTCCGGAAACTGCTGACGCCAGGCGTCGGTCAGGCGGCCAAAGCAGCGACGGGCTGCGTGGGCGCCTCCACACCTCTCCCCCGCACGGTCACCGGTGCGAAGAACGTAGGGGCAGGGACCAAGAGCACCACCGCGCTGACGCTGCAAGTACCACTCACGGAGCTGCTGAGGGCCGGGGACGGTGCGAGAGCGCTGCTGCTGCTGCGGCTGCTGCTGCTGCTGCTGCTGCTGCTGCTGCTGCTGCTGGCGCTGACCACCCCCAGAGCTGCTCCGCTGGGACGAGCCACTCCGACCCCCGCCTCCACCACCACCCCCGCCTCCACCGCCACCCCCGTCTCCACCGCCACCTCCCCCACCAGGACCGTTGCTCCCACCGCTCCCACCGCCTCCTCCGCTACCACCTCCGCAGCCACCTCCGCCTCCACCGCCGCCACTAGTACCTCCACTCCCGCCACCACCTCCACCGCCACCCCCACTCCCCCCGCCACCCCCACCTCCTCCGCCACTGCCTCCTCTAGATCCACCCGCTCCCTTGCCCCCCTTGCCCTTGCCAGAGCGGCGTCTGCCGCTGGGGGCAGACGCCGCACCGACCGACTCAAAACCAGCGAGGTCGGCCGTAGCAGCAGAGGCGACAGAGGGCAGCAGGGGGGAAGGAGAACACCCCTCAAAGATGGGGGTGCGAGGGTCACCCCTAGAGGCCCCTACAGCGACTATACTCTTCTCAGCCGCTAGCAGGGACTCCTCAAGGAGGTCGACAGTGAGGGTGGTGGGACAGACAGAGAGAAACTGGTCCCTAACGACACGAAGGGACTCAGGAAGACGGGTGACGAGAAAGTAGAGAGTGATATACATGGGAGGAGGGTTTGCGGCGCGGAACTCAGCAGGAAGGGCAGCGCGGTAGCGAGCGTCACTAGCGCGGAGGTGGGTAACGAGGTCAGCGACAGTGGGAAAGGAAGCGAGGTCAGGGAAGAGAAACGGTAGCATGAGGCGGCTAAGGGTAGCGGAGGAAGGGGAGGAGTAGCGTGCAACTACAGCGTCGTACAAGGCCTGAGCGGTCTTGCACTGACTAAAGTGGGCACGCTCAGAGGAAGGGAGGTGGCGACGCACAGCAAGACGTGCAGCAGCATCGCGGGTCGCCCACTTGGAGCGAACGGCAGAGTCAGCATCAGCAGGCGGGGCAGGGACAGCGCCAGAGACAAAGTCAAAGAGAGAGACCTCATCTATCGCATCACACAGTAAGTACAGCTGCAGGTCTTCAATCCAGACGGCAAAGTCAATGGCCCTCCCCTCAGCGTCAAAAGTAAGAACATTGGGGGTGGCCATGGCAGCAGCTGAAAGTCTCACCGGGCTGGAAGAGTCGGGTAGGTCAGCAGCAGAGGAACACAGCTCAGGGACAGCAGCACGGCTCCTCAGGTGGCTCGCGTGGCTCAGGCGGCTCGGGCGGCTCGGGCGGCTCGGGCGGCTCGGGCGGCTCGGGCGGCGTAGGGGCTCACGGGCGGCGCGGGCTGCTGGGGCTGCTCACGTGCAGCACGGCGGGCTGCAGCAGGGCCGGTGGTGGGCTGTAGCAGGGCCGGTGGCGGGCTGTAGCAGGGCCGGCGGCGGGCTGTAGCAGGGCCGGCGGCGGGCTGTAGCAGGGGCCGGTGGCGGCTGTAGCAGGGCCGGTGGTGGGCTGTAGTAGGGCCGGTGGCGGGGGGTACGCGGGGCCGACGAGGGGTACGTGGGGCCTACGCGGGGCCGACGAGGGGTACGCGGGGCCGACGAGGGGCCTAAGCAGGGGCCGACGAGGGGCCTAAGCGGGGCCGACGAGGGTCCTAAGCGGGGCCGACGAGGGGCCTAAGCGGGGCCGACGAGGGGCCTAAGCGGGGGCCGACGAGGGGCCTAAGCGGGAGCACGACGGGAGGGGCGACTCGGAGGGTCGCTAAAAAAAATGCGCGCCTCGGGGCGCGCTTCGGTGGGCCCTAGGAACAGGCCCTAGGAAGGGACCTGCTCTGATACCATGTGGAAGTACGAACGAGAAGTGAAATGACTATGAACGAAGTGAGTACAAATAGGAAACCCTAATTGGGTTGTACCCCCTATGGGATACCCCACTATAGCCTACAGAAACAAGTAAGCTATAAGTTCTGACATGATCGTCGGTGTGCTCACAAAGTAGTGCAGTGCGCGATCGAGCTCCGCCATGTGCTCAGCTTCGGGTTTCTTGAGATAGGTGGCGAGTTGACTCGCGGAGTAGGATAGATCCGGGCGACAGGTTACGGCTGCGAAGAGAAGGCAGCCCAGCTTCCTCTGGTAGTCTCGTATTCCGGCAGCCTTAAGTGGAGCGGAGTTTCCTTTGCCGCTTCCTGTCGTGTGTCGGTATGGCGTGGCGATGGCGGTAGGTGTGAGCGAGAAGCGCTTAGCGATAGTGTCGGCGTATTTCTCGGCGTTGAGGTAGATAGCGTTTTCTTCTTCGCGGATGTTGAGCCCGAGATACTGGGTGACGGTGGAGGAGACGGTGAGCGTGAGGTCCTTCTGTAGCTCCCCTTCGAACCAAGTGATGACATCGTCGGTGGAGCCGATGTAAAGCAAGTCGTCGACGTAGACGATCAGCAGGATGTAGTCTGCGCCTTTGGTGAGGCGATACATGTGAGAGATAAGAGAACAGGAATGAAAATGACTAAGCCAGTGTTGGGTACAAATACAACCCTAGAAAGCTGTACCCCATATGTGCTACCCCACTATAGCCTACAAACATGCATCAGCTATAATAATCTGACACACCCCCATAGGCAAAGTGGGGGAGAACAAGGGGTCACAAGACCAGTCAAGCAAAGAAAGCAAAGCAAGCTCAGGGTGGATCACAAAGTCACCACACAGTCCGAGCACAAGAGAAGGGCCAGAGGCCAGTTCACATGCAGGAGTACAGACATATATATAAAACTAGACAAGCAGGAGCAGGTATATATATGTCATAGTACAAGTAAAGTCAAGAAGAGAGCAAGTGAGGCAAGACAGGCACAAGACCCAGCTGGGTGCAAAAGCGCTGATGGTCACAAGGCGCGAGTGCCTTGGTGAACACATCAGCAGTGTTGGCCTCAGAGGCCACGTACGCAAGTCGCAACTGACCACGCTGCTGCAGCTCACGAGCAAGGAAGTAGCGGAGAGCAATGTGCTTCGTTCTGTGCTCCAAGCGCTGCTCTCGACACAAGGCCAGCATGGCCTTGTTGTCTACGTACAGCACTGGAGGAGAACGAGGCGGCTCTCCAAGGTCAGTCAGCAGGTAGGTGAGCCAGCGAAGCTCCTGTGCAGCCATGGCCCCGGCGTAGATCTCAGCCTCACAACTGGAGCCGAGAACCGAAGACGAGCGAGTAGACCGCCACGAGACAGAGCCGGAACCAAGGCTGAAGGTGTAACCCTGTGACGACCGCTGCGTAGCCTGGTCGTCAGCCCAAGAAGCGTCCGCGTGGCCGGTAAGGACCACTGGACTCCGCCCTCCAAGCACTAGCCCCATGCCCGACGTACTGCACAGGTAGCGCAATACCCTCTTCGCTGCAGCCATGTGCTCTGGTCTGTGTCTCCCAGGAGCAACATAGCGTGCAAGAATGCTCAGAGGGTATGCAAGGTCAGGTCGTGTGCAGGTCATCAGGTACATGAGGCAGCCAACAAGCTCTGCATACGGACCACTCGACTCTACGGACTCATCCGAAGGCAGAGCTGAGAGTGAATGGCGAGTAGGCAGAGGAGTGGCCTGAGGCGAGGATTACGTGAAGCCGAAGCGCTGAAGGACCTGCTGCACCATGTGTGACTGAGTCAAGGTAATGGTGCGGCGTGCTCTGTCCCGAGTGATCTGCAAGCCAAGGTAGCCGCGCAGTTCACCCAGGTCTGTGCACGTGTGTCTCTTCAGCAGCTCGGACTTCACGTAGGCGAGTCCAGCAGTGTCCGCTGTGGCAAAGACCAAGTCGTCGACGTACACGAGGATGTAGAACGGCGGCAGGGAAGTGTCGGTGCGAAGAAACAGCGACGGGTCAGCAGTAGAAGGAGCAAACCCAAGAGCCGCAAGCGTAGTCCTCAGTGTGTCGTGCCACTCACGCGGTGCCTGGCGGAGACCGTAGACTGGCCGTTGGAGGCTCCACTGGGTGCCAGGAGGGAAAGTCCCAGTGAAGCCAGGTGGGCGGCGAAGCCAGATCTCCTCGTGCAGGCTACCCTGCAAGAACGCAGTGCTGAAGTCGAGAGAGTGAAGCTCGTAGTCGCGCTGAGCGGCTATGTGCAGTAGCACCCGAAGAGTAGTCATCTTCGGGGTGGGAGAGAAGGTCTGAAAGTAGTCAACTCCCTGCCGCTGACTGAAGCCACGAGCAACGTACCGTGCCTTGAAGACAGGTGGAGAGCCCGGCGGCCGCTTCACCCTGAAGATCCACATGCCACTGACGATGTTCGCCCCAGGAGGGGGAACCGCGTCAACGTAGGTGCCTGTGGACTTCCAGGAAGCCATCTCTGCATCCATAGCTGCCTGCCACTGAGAGGAGTAGGGACCCTCTACGGCCTCCGCGTAAGAACGCGGAGTCGGGATGTCTAGTGCATCCGGGTCTCCCTCAGGGGCAAGCAGTACAGACGCGAGATGAGGTGAAGCAGCCGCTAGACACTGTAACTCCTCCTGCCTGTCCTCTAGGACGTCCGTGCCAAGAGCACACTCACCCCCGACGGACGGAGGACAGACAGACGCAGACTCAGCAACAAGACTAGCAGCGTAGTCGAGACGACAGCGAGCAGCAAAGTCGACGAGCTCAGCGACTAGAGCAGACGCAGCAGTGGACTCAAAAGAGGGGTCAGTGACGACAGTAGCAAGCAGACGCGTGACAGTAGGACTGGCAGCACGAAGAGAGTCCGACTCAGGGTCGGCAAGCGCAGGAAGAGAGGACTCAGGAGGAGAAGGCAAAGGGGCACGCAGAGGAGCAGTGGACGGACGCAAAGACATCCGGTGCGTGCCAGGGACAGGAGGAGGACGCTGACGCGAACTGCGACCACTAGCGCGAGCAGCACGAACAGGCGACGCGGGACGAGATGCAGGCTCACGACGCTCAGCAAGACCTCCAGTAGGACCAGTGTAAGGAGAGGGAGCAGGCAGTGGAGAGGAAGGCTCCAGCAGGGACTGCGACTGGACAGGCGGTGGACCCTCTACTGGAGGAGAAAGACCAAGAACCTGCTGCAGGAGCGGAACGAAGTACGGCCGAGGCCGCGCGGCAGCTCCAGACTCAGCAGGGACAGCACCAGCACCCTCAGCGACAGCACCAGCGCCACCCACACCTCCAGCGGCAGGACCAACAGCAGTAGGCTCAGCACCAACGCCCTCAGCAGCTCCAGCTCCAGGAGGACCCGCAGGTCCAGCAGCTCCGGGACCAGCAGCACCCGCACCCTCGACGGTCGAAGAAGCTCCAGCTCCAGCTCCAGCAGCACCTCCAGACTCAGCAGCACGCCTCCAGCGGCGAGCGAACCACTCGCGCAGCTCTTGTGGAGAGAGGGGCTCCCGGCGAGACGCAGCAGCAGGAGAAACCCCAGGCTCAGCAGCTCCAGACGCAGCACCCCCAGGCTCAGCAGCTCCCAGCTCAGCACCCCCAGGCTCAGCAGCTCCCGACCCAGCACCCCCAGACCCAGCACCTCCAGGCACAGCACCCCCCGGCTCAGCACCCCCAGGCTCCGCACCCTCCGCAGTAGCACCCCCAGGCCCAGCACCCCCAGCAGTAGCACCCCCAGGCTCAGCACCCCCGCGCACAGCACCCCCAGAGTCAGCACCCCCAGGCTCAGCACCCGCAGCAGCACCAGAGTCACCAGTAACCTCGACCGGGTCAACGGCGTCTACCTGGGACACACCTGAGGGGGCAGGAACCTGAGGGGGGAGGGGGTCTACCGGGGGGGGAACCGGCACAAGGAAGTCCGGGGGAGGGGGGAGGGAAGGAGTGCGGTAGGGGAAGAGACGGTAGAAGGGGACTGACTCGTCGAACGTGACGTCCTGGGAGGACAGAACACGACGAGAGGAGGGGTGGTAAAACTGCCACCCTGGGGCGTCAGTGGGGAAGCCAAGGAAGACACAGGGAGCAGCACGAGGGGACAGCTTGTCCGCAGACAAGTCGCGGACAAACGCCCGAGATCCCCAGACACGGAACACAGACGCATCGCCAACCTTCCCCGTCCACAGCAAGGCTGGGGACATCGCAGGCCGAGAGACCCGGGGGTGAAGGTTGAGCTGATGCGCCGCGTACCTCACCGCAAACGGCCACAGAAAATGGGGGGCAGCCGCATGCATCATGGACGTACGAGCGACATCCATGACCATGCCAATGCGGCGCTCAGCAATCCCATTTTGCTGTGGTGAGTCCGGAAGCGTGAAGGTCTGGCGGATCCCCCGTGCACGATAGTAGTCTCGCAGAAGGCGAGAAGAGAACTCTCCGCCTCTGTCCGAGTGCAGACGCAGAACAGGAAAGTCCGAGCCGAAGCTCTTCCTGAGCTGGAGACGAGCCTCGCGGATCCAGTCGATCAGCACCTCAGCGACCGCACCCTTGCTGCGCAAGGGGAGGACTGTGGTGTAACGCGAGTAGTCGTCAACCACCAACAGGAAGTAGCGCTCGTGACCCTGCCCACGGACGGGGGCTGGGCCCCACACATCCATGTGAAGCGTCTGCAGGGGAGCCTCTGTCGGGGGGAAGTGGGAGGAGTGAGGAGTAGCCCGGAGGCGACCCTCGACACAGGGGACACAGGAAGGTCCTGGCCCGGAGGGGAGAGGAGGGAGAGACTGGGGAAGACCAGAGACAAGGACACGGGAAGCCATGCTCCGAAGACAGGGCAAGGAGGGGTGGCCAAGACGGTGGTGCCACAGGAGAGTCTCGTGAGACAGGAGGCGATAAGAACAGGGGGCAGACTCAGGACCTGACTGGGACGCAGCAGCAAGCACCTGACCTGACGCAGCCACCTGACCAGACGCAGGGACAGGAGGAGACTCAACGGTCAGGGTGTAGAGACTCGACCACGGCCGACGCGAGAACGTGGCCAGGTGTCGGCCTGTGCGTGCCTCCGTGCAGTGGGTCACCCGCTGACTCGCAGGAGTGAACTGGTGAACCCCCACATCCTGCAGGTCCGCGCCACTCACCAAGTTCGTAGAGAACGAGGGAAGGTACAGACCAGACAGGGTGCCCGAAGGGGCAGCCGGACACGGGAGGATAGTGGAGAAGTGAGAGAGGACAGGACCCCCAGAGGGGTCAGCAAGGGAGACTGCAACCGGCCGGCCGAGCGGCGTAAGGGTAGTGCGGTCTCGAAAGAAGGAGCGAGAAGCCCCGGAGTCAAGTGTGAAAGTGAGGGAGGACGAGGGCAACGCAGGACCTGAGAGCGCAGTCTCACCAGTACCTGAGAGCGCAGACGCACTGGCACCTAGAGCAGCAGCCTCACAAGCACCTAGCGCAGCAGTACCAATGCCCGGGTCGGGCTGGAAACACCGGTAACTCTCATTCTCCTCACTATAAGTCACAGCATACATAGCAGCAAGGATAGCATCAAAATCAAGATCAAAGATCGCTACACCAGCCCTAAGAAGCTCATCCCAGCGAGGGATCTCAGTAGCCCCAGGGAACTGCTGACGCCAAGCGTCCGTCAGGCGGCCAAAGCAGCGCTGGGCGGCGTGGGCACCCCCACACTGCTCACCCGCGCGGTCGCCGGAACGAAGAATGTAGGTGCAGGGACCAGTACCCCCACCCCTCTGACGCCCAGCGTACCACTCACGAAGCTGCTGAGGCGGAGGGATGTCCCGCGAGCGCTGCTGCTGCTGCCGCTGCGAGCGCTGGCCACCACCACCGCCGCTACGCTGCTGGGTACCACCCCGACCAGCTCCACCCCCTCCACCACCACCGCCCCCTCCGCTGCCGCCTCCACCGCCTCCACCTCCGCCGCCTCCACCTCCGCCGCTGCCTCCACCACCACCGCTGGCACCACGACCACCGTCTCCGCCGCTGCTGCCACCACCACCACCACCCCCGCCACTAGTCCCGCCGCCACCCCCACTCCCTCCGCCGCCACCGCCGCCACCGCCACCGCCCCCTCCAGCTCCACCCGCGCCCTTGCCCCCCTTGCCCTTGCTGGAGCGACGTCTCCCACTAGGGGCAGACGCCGCGCCGATCGACTCAAGACCAAGCAGGTCGGCAGCAGCAGCAGAGGCAACAGAGGGCAGCAAGGGGGAAGGAGAGCACCCCTCAAAGATGGGGGTGCGAGGGTCACCACGAGAAGCACCTACAGCGACTATGCTCTTCTCCGCTGCTAGGAGGGCCTTCTCGAGGAGGTCGACGGTGAGGGTGGTGGGACAGACTGCGAGAAAGTGGTCCCTGACGACGCGAAGGGAGTCAGGGAGGCGCGCGACTACGTAGTAGAGAGCGATGTACATGGGGGGTGGGTTCTTAGCGCAGAACTCAGCAGGAAGGGCGGCGCGGTAGCGAGTGTCACTAGTGCGGAGGTGCGTAATGAGGTCAGCGACAGTGGGAAAGGCAGAGAGGTCAGGAAAGAGGTAGGGAAGCATGAGACGGCTCAGTGCAGCAGTGGCAGGGGAGGAGTAGCGCGCAACTACAGCGTCGTATAAGGTCTGAGCACTCTTGTACTGACTAAAGTGCGCACGCTCAGAGGTAGGGAGGTGGCGACGCACAGCAAGACGTGCAGCAGCATCGCGGGTGGCCCACTGAGAGCGGACAGTGGGATCAGCATCAGCAGCAGGAGCAGGAGAGGCGCCAGAGGTGAGGTCAAAGAGAGAAAGGCTGTCAGCCCTGTCGCACTGTAAGAACAGCTGCAGGTCGTCTAACCAGACCTCAAAATCAATGGCGCGACCCTCAGCGTCAAAAGCTAGGACACTAGGGGTAGCCATGGCGACGACAGCGACGCAGTGCAAGCAGTAGGGAAAGAGCTCGCAGTGACAGTGGGACTGTGCTCACCAGGCAGGGCAGGTCGTGCAGCTCAGCAGAAAGGCGGCTCGGCGACCGGGCGGCTCGGGTGCACAGCGGCTTGGCTCCCGGGCGGCTCGGCGGCAGGGCGGCTCGAGTGCAGGGCGGCTCGGCTCCCGGGCGGCTCGGCGGCAGGGCGGCTTGGGGGCAGGGCGGCTCGGCTCCCGGGCGGCTCGGCGACAGGGCGGCTCGAGCGTAGGGCGGCTCGGCTCCCGGGCGGCTCGGCTGCACGGCTGCTCGACTGCTGCAGGTGGGGCGGCAGGGCCGCGTGAAGGAACCGGGGCGGGGGCGCGTCAGAGCCGGCGGCAGGGCCGCGTGAGAGCCGAGGCGGGGCCGCTTCAGAGCTGGCAGCAGGGCCGCAAGAGAGCCGAGGCAGGGGCCGCGTCAGGGCCGGCGGCAGGGGCCGTAAGAGAGCCGGGGCGGGGCCGCAAGAGAGCCGGTGGCGGGGCCGCAAGAGAGCCGGCGGCGGGGCCGCGTGAGAGCCGGGGCGGGGCCGCGTCAGGGCCGGCGGCGAGGCCGCGAGAGAGCCGGGGCGGGGCCGCGATCAGGAGGCGGCGGCGGGGCCGCGTCAGAGCCGGCGGCGGGGCCTCGTCGAGGCGGGCGGCGGGGCCGCGTTGGAGCCGGCGGCGAGGCCGGCTAAGAGCCGGCGGTGGGGCCGCGTCAGAGCCGATGGCGTGGACGCGTCAGGGCCGGCGGCGGGCCGCGATCAGCGGGCGGCGGGGCCGCGTCAGAGCCGGCGGCGGGGCCGCGATTAGCGGGCGGCGGGACCGCATCAGAGGAGGCGGCGGGGCCGCTGCAGAGGAGGCGGCGGGGCCGCGTCAAGCAGGGGTGGCGGGGCCGCGTCAGAGGGACAGCGGGGCCGCGAGAGCAATGGCGACCCGAAGGGTCGCGAAAAAAAAATGCGCGCCTCGGGGCGCGCTTTGGTGGGCCCTAAAAAAAACGGTCCTTAGGAAGGACTCGCTCTATACCATGAGAGAGATAAGAGAACAGGAATGAAAATGACTAAGCCAGTGTTGGGTACAAATACAACCCTAGAAAGATGTACCCCATATGTGCTACCCCACTATAGCCTACAAACATGCATCAGCTATAATAATCTGACAATACATTCCTTGGTCGTGAGGCAGCTGTCGGAATCCGATGCGGGTGAGGCGGGTGTGTAGGTGCTGTTGCCACAGTCGCGGGGCTTGCTTGATTCCGTAGAGGGATTTCAGTAGTTGACAGACTTGGTTGGGGTTTCCGTGAGTGCCGTGTGGGAGTTCGACGAAGATTTCGGCGTCGACGGGTGCGTAGAGGAATGCGTTGGCGACATCGATCTGTCGCAGCTTCTTCTTCTTCATGGCGGCGACGGCGAGAAGGATGCGGAGAGAGGTATGTCGACTAACTGGGGCGAAGGTCTCGGTGAAGTCTCGTCCTTGATCCTGGTCGAATCCACGCACGACCCAGCGTGCTTTGAACTTCTCGATTGTGCCGTCAGCTTTCGTCTTGATGCGGAAGACCCATTTCCCGGTGAGAATGGTCTTGTTCCGTGCCACGCTTGCGGGAACGACTTTCCAGGTGTTGCGTTCCTCCAATGCCTTTAATTCCCTGTCCATGGCTTCACGCCATTTCTCCCTGTGTTCCCCCCCCAGAGCCTGCTGAACTGTCGCAGGCTCTTTAGGAAGTGTGGTGCTGGCGTTCCCGTGGACTGCGGTGACGAGACCAAGGATTTGCAGCTCAGTCTGTGAGTATCGAGGGAGTTCTGGATCCTCGGGATAAGGTGCTTCGTCTCCCGCTTTTGGGTCGGGTATGAAATTTGGCCCTACCCTTTCTGCTTCGTTGGTGTTGACTGTCGCAGGTGTTACGTAACCGTTGTCGGCGAAATGGTAGAAGACTTCGGCGTTGTTACTGTCGCGAGGATTATCCTCATCCATGGGCACGTCGACGGAGCAGTACGGAAGAGGTCCGGCTTCCTCCGATGCGTTGTCGACGTTCTGTTCATCCCAGTCTGCTTCGTCCGCTGTTGAGGCGAAGGCTCGGTCACCACGAAAGCCACCTGTGAGGTCCCGATTTTCGTGCAAGTTGGCGAGGTATGTCTGAAGGGTGAGTCGTTCGCAGAAGATCACATCACGTGCTGCTACTGTTTCTTTTGTGTGGACGTCGAAGATTCTCCACGCGTTGTAATTTTTCTCGATTTCGAGGTGTAGTCCCCACTGTGCTCGTTGCGAAAATCTTCCCGCTCGTGCTTCTGGGGGTCGGTACTGTACCATGCACCCGAAAACTCGTAACATTTTTGTGCTGCCCAGCTTTCCTGTCCACAGCAGATGCGGTGATGCGTTGTTCGGGAGTGACGACGACGACAACAAGTTGTGCAGCATGACAGCATGGTCCATTGCTGCTGGCCACTGGTGGTTGGGTAGCCGCATGCCACGTAGCAGTTTGCGCATGCTGTTCTGCAGGGTCCTGTTCATTCTTTCTACAACACCTTGCTGCTGATGTGCGTAGGGAAGGGAGAGGAGTTGCTTGATCCCTCTTTCCGCCAGGTACTGCTTGAAGCGCTGAGAGGTGTACTCGCCACCTCCGTCTGACTGGAAGCTTTTCAGCTGTGTTCCTGATTCCCTCTCTGCTATCGGTAGCCAGGCGGCGAACGCTGCGAGTGCCATGTCGCGGCTGGGTAGGTTTCGATGCCAGACGTATCGAGTGGCGGCGTCGATGAAGGTGATCGTGTAATTATAGGTCACTTGGCCTGGTTCTCGATTGTAAAGGATGTCGCTGTAGACTTTTTCGAGTGGTGCGTATGCAGGAGCGCTCGGGTTGTGGTGAGAAGAAAACGATCGATGCGGTAAGTCGGCTTCAGGGCAGATGAGGCAAGTCCCTCGTGCACGTTGAAGTTCTCTGCCGTCGAGTAGTAGTAGTGAGTCTTTGTCTAGCACTCCTGCTCGTATCGTATTGTTTAATACCGTGTTGCTTGGATGTCCTGTGCGTGCGTGCCAGATGTCTTCGGAGGCGCGGTGTCCGGGTGAACGTTGGTATGCGTCGGAGTTGGAGTAAAAGCTGGCGACGAAGTTGGCGCTGCGGTGGACTTCTCGTTGAGTCGGGTTCAGCTGTTGTGCGGGAGTTGGTGTTGCTTCGTCGACGATGACTGGTATCGTTGTTCCTGCTGCTGCCGATGTTGTTGCTGCTGCCGATGTTGTTGCTGCTGCCGATGTTGTTGCTGCTGTCGATGTTGTCTCTGCTGCTGCCGATGTTGTCTCTGCTGCTGCCGATTGTTGAATTGTTGCTAATGCTCGTGTTCGCTCTGCTTCAGGGATGGTGTGTGAGTACCAGAAGCCTCCTGGACTGAAGTCAGGATCGAGGTCCGGAGGGTGTGTCCAGTCGGTAAAGTTGACGATGGCGTCGCTGTCTGCAGTGCCCAGGTCGGGGACGAAGTCAAGAACGAAGACGTTGTTCTTCAACACTGCTCTCCCGATGTAGAGGCCACCCCTCCCGTGGTATAACTTAAACTCCTGGGTGGTGCTGTCGGCTTCCAAGTGAATCCCCTTCGCCATCAGCTGGCTAACACTCAGTAAGTTGTAACCGAGTCCTTCTGCGATGAGTACTTTTGACATATGTAGTATAACGTTGGTCTCTCTTGATTGAAGCTGAACGACTCCTTGTCGTCTTGTGCGCAGGTTCTGGTTGTTGGCGACCGTGATGACTACTTCTCGCTGGAGTCGATGTTCGTGTTGTACGAAGCGCCCGGAGGAGCACATGTGTTGTCCGCAGCAGCTATCCAAGAACCAAGTGTCTTGGCCGGACGGTTCGCTTTGAGCGATGGCGGCGTACGTCGGATTCGGCTGGAGTGATTCGCGGCGAGGCGTCCTGTTGTCGAGCTCCTCTTCTGGTGAGTAGTGGGGTGGTGACTCTGTTGTGCAAGAATCGTTTATCTTCACCATGCAGTTGACGATGCTTCTTGTTCCTTGTGCAGGTTTTCCAGTTGAGGTCGTTGAGGCTTGGATCGTGGTTGTCGGACTTGCTTGCGTTGAAGCAACTTGGGAGCTTGAAGGCCGCAGTTGTCGCTGTGGTGTCGTCTGACGGGACGGGCAATGCGTGCGAGGATGGCCCGAGGTTTTGCAGATGTGGCAGAACGGAGGTACCGTTTTCACTTGCTGTTGTCGATTGTTGTTGCCGTTGTGTCGTCGCTGAGTGTGAAAAGCAAATTCTGGTGCTAAAGCTTTCTTCTTGTGTCTTTCTTCTTGCAGGTCCATGTCCTGCTGCTCAGCATGAATTTCGGCGCAGAGTGCCGCTTCGGAGATCCTCCCGTGTGCTCGTAATATGGCGCGAGTGGAGCGCCAGTGGGGGCCGAGACCGCCGATGACCACCGTGACAAAGGCGTCTTCTGAAATTGACCCGCCGCATCGAAGAAGCTTGTCGCGCAGTTCGCGGCAGCGGCTGATATAAGCCATGCCTTTCTCGCCTGGTTTCATTTCAATCGTTGTCAACTGCGCCATTAACCTGCTTTGGTTTACGCTGTCTGTTGCTTGATACAGGTTTTTCAGGTGGTTGTACGCGAGCTCCGCGGAGTTGCCGTAGCCTCGGTAAGTCCTGATGTTCTGCTGCTGGGTTGGGGTGATGTTCCTCAGCAGAATCGTGTACGCCATCATCGATTGATATGTATATTGCTGCTTCTCATATTGTGTCCCATTTGTCGGATATGGCAGGGACCCGTCGAAGAAGCCGAGAATCTGTGCTCCTTCCATCATCAGTTCAAACTCGAACGACCAGGTGAAGAAATCTTTGCCGTCGAAAGGCTTTGTCGTTTGTAGTTTTAGGACATGCGCGAATTGCGATTGGACTTGTAACGCATCCAATGTCCTTTCTTGTCCCGATGCAGGTTGCGGTTGCGGTATGAAGCTGACGGAGCCACGTTGGGGCTCGTACGGTGCGAAGGTAGGTTGCTGTTGTTGTTGTTGTTGAATTCCGCGAGCGTAGGATGAGCCGTCGAGGCTCATCGGAGTAACGTTGTTGTTGTTGCTGTTGTTTGACTGTGCAGGCACTCATTGCTGGTGTTGCTCGTAGAAGGACATGAAGGAGAAAAATTTCTCCATCATGTTTGGATCGAAGCCTGCGGGAGTTTCTGTGGACCCAGCTGCTGGTCTTGTGGTTGTTCCCTCCTTTGTCTGTAGGCCAGAGGCAGGAGGTGGAGTAGGGGTAGTGCCTGGAGAACCGTTGGAGGAGCTCCTCTCCTTTGTAGCAGACATGCCTTCTTGCCTTTTGTATTTAACTATTGAGGGAAAATGACCTTTAAACTCTAACTGCTCTCATACCATGTTGGGCTGAGAAGCCCTAGGATCTTTGTAGAGTTTGAGGACTGAGTAGGATTGTAATAGCGGAAGCGTTGAAATGAAGAGTGATTGAACCACCTTGCGCTAGTGTATGAGGGCAAAGTAAGTTAAATTAAACAAGCAAATACAATGTTTATATAAGAGTACAAAGAACACGAATAGATAGATTTAAAACCATTTTACTGTTGCGATTCGGTACAGTGCGACTCGGGCAACTGCTCAATGTCGAGTCAGTTGTGTGTCCTTGCTGTCGCGCTGTAATTGTCGAGTCAAAGGTCGCTGACCTTTGACTTTCTCGTAACCTCCAGGCGGTTACCCTAACCTCCGAGGGTTGACTCGCGATGCTTCGATTCGGACTGCTTCGCTAGTGTCCTGAGTTTCGACACGACAGAGGCGCCTTAAGACTTATTGTCCCCAACAACAATTATGGTGGATGACTAAATATGACCGTGAATTGTTATTCGATTTACATAGGTCTACGCTGTCATGAATGAACTTGCAGAGTGCGGAGTAAAACGAATAACGAGAATGGTTGACTACTCAATGACGATACAAGGAAAGTGACGAGACCTAAATAGGGTAAATGCTAGCTGGGCGGGGAGGTCGGGCGAGGATGGCTTGGTGATGGTTGTGATTGGTGCGAAGCCGATTCGGGAGTGGTTCGGTGCGACGAATTAGGCCGAGAGGTTCGTCGCGTGACCTTCTGGATGTACTCGCTAAAGTGCGAGTACAGTAAGGAATTGTAATCCTTACATAAGCGGTGCTGCGCTTCAGCATGTAGTTAATATATATCACTGATCTCCATACCGCAACTCACGGCAGATTAGACAGAGTCGAAGTATTTTTCTGGGTGATGTGCACGAACTGGCGGTTAGTTGCGAGTGTAGAAGAT
Organism: Closterium sp. NIES-65; assembly: GCA_948144175.1. Classification (NCBI taxonomy): domain Eukaryota; kingdom Viridiplantae; phylum Streptophyta; class Zygnematophyceae; order Desmidiales; family Closteriaceae; genus Closterium; species Closterium sp. NIES-65. The sequence continues at coordinate 563,394 of CANXME010001881.1, read as the reverse complement.
AAAGTAGCTTCTACAGGAGCGGCTTAGACAGTTGCAGGCGCCATTGCCATGGCTCCCCCTGCTCGACCACCCCCAGATGGCTTCACATCTCCTCGCCATTGCAGTTTCAGCACGGCCGATGTACCTGGCCCGGACTATGCCGCCGCGTCCGGAGGTGGTGGAGGCCTTCAGGGATTGGGATAGCTGTCTGGAGGATTGCTTTGAGCAGCTTTTCCCACCTGGCACTTGGGAGCATGACCCCGACCGGTCTAGGCGCGCGCGCATGCAGCTGCATCTCCCTGTGCGACTCGGAGGGTTTGGGATCCGGGCAGCAGCCTCTTTGAGTCCGCTGTCCTATGTTTGTGGGTGGGCACAGGCCGCGCGTGATATTGCACAGTTGGGGGTGGCGGGCGAGGAGGCGATGTTTGCAGAGTACCTCACCACTTCGGCAGGGGCGGAGTTTCTTGACCCGTGGTTTGCCAAGGCTCTTGAGCAGCTGCCTGCGACTATACGCCAGGAGATGCCGGGCTTACCTCTGTGCGTAGCGGCCCCTCCTCTTCGGCTTTTCCAGGCGCGGCAGCGGTTGTTGGCGGTAGAGGAGCTCCAGACACTGCGTCGCTCGGCTCGTGACGATGCCACCCTGGCCCGTTTCACATCCCTTCAGGGCCCGGGGGCTGGTGCATGGGTTTCGGCGGTTCCGGCTCACTCAGATCTCACATTCACTGCGGCGGAGTGGGGCATTGCTGCTGCTATACGGCTCGGGCTCCCAATTCAGCAGCTGCAGGTGGCGGGGAGGTGTGTTTGTGGCACAGCATATGTTGACTCAGCAGACCCGCATCATGCCCTGAGATGCAAGCACCAGCATGGTCCATCTCGGGTACATGATGAGGTGAAGTTTGCGGTGGCGAAGATCTCTAAGGCGTCTGGGGGGGTGGTGACAATGGAGGATAGTGTGGTGCTGCAGGGGAAGCGGGTTGATGTGGCGGTGCGACGACCAATGGCTGGAGAGGCTCACGCCCTGGAGATCAGCGTCGCGGACCCGCTATCGCTGTCTCCATCTTTGCTAGGACAGTGCGGGCGTCAAATAGGCGTGGCGGCAAGAGAATGGGAGCGTCGTAAAACGAGCGATTACGCGCCTCTGCTTGCACGCAACCGGGGCGTGCAGTTCACTCCTCTGATAGTGGAGACGTGGGGGTGTCTCGGCGGTCGCTTTCGGAGGTGGCTTCGTCAGCAGGGAGATGCGCACGTGGGGCTAGCTGTGTCGCGGGGGGCTTGTCGGGAGGACGACACTGTGTTTTCGGCTTATCTTCTAGGGTCACTGAAGGCGCTCATCGGGGTGGCGTTGCAACGTGCGCAAGCCCGTGTCATCCTGCTTCGAGCGGCGTCTTCTATGGGGGGGATTAACGTTGACTTGGTGGACCGGGAGTGGGACGATGGCGATGCGGAAGGCGGGGCTCTCTGGGTGGAGGCCCCGTACATGGTGGATTCGCTGTTGTGATTGGGGGGGGGGGGGAAATGGGGTGTGGGATGGGATGTCTTGACAGGGTGTCTTGACTGGGCGTTTTGATTGGGTATCTTGAGGGGGGGTTTTATGTGTGTTGCATTTGGGTTCTTCTTGGCGGTTTCACTTTCCTTCTCCCTTTCTCTTTTCTTTTCTTTTCTTCATCACTGGAGATATACCACATTACATCAAAACACAAGTAGCCCGGCTGGGGTCCTGTAAAGGCGACCTGTGCTCTGAAACAATCAGTAACGAGTTTGTGACTGATCACCTGCACATCGGTTTTCCATACACCACATCGCTGGAAGCGGAAATGGAAGTGAATTCAATCGGGCAGTCCGGGTCAAAGTGAAATGTACCTGTATGCTCTCGAAAACGTGACGCGTCACATTCTCCCGAACGCAGTCAATTTTTGTGATGGTAAATGTACCGCACTGGATATTTCTGTGTTCATGATTAACCGCATTGCATCACCCATCATCCACTTGCGAGTCAATCATCTCATCCAAACGAATTATGCTTGGAACTATTGAATTGGAACGCGTACCCAACTTCGTCCTTAGCAATCGCTATGGTGGCTGCGCTGTGTATGCAGCTGCGCTTCAGCAACCTCACCGCTCACATCACGCAAACTCCCCTTTCACCATAAATACCCACTTGGGTTCCTCCCAATACCAGCCCCACCCACGCATCATAGCTCATCGTTCAACCCGCCAGTCTCAGCCAAGCCTCGTCAGCTAGTAATCATGGCACGCTTCACCGTGCTCACGGCTCTCGTCCTCCTGCTTGCCGTCACCATCACTCTCGCATCATTTGTTTCCACGGCTGCTGCTCGACCTGTTCGGTTACTACTTCCCAACTGTAATGGGATGACTTCTGATGGTAAGTCGCAAGATTCATGCGAAGTGGGAGTTGCCGTTTGACCCTCTCATCTTCGATGGGCACTAGCGCGCACCTCGGTTGGCAAACAAGACATCTTTCGGAAATGGCTGGCACTCCCCGAAGCTAGTAGCTGCGGACATCATTTATTTGTTGGATCCTCACTTGCACCCACTTCCCCCATCCCCTCCCCTCACCGTGCCTGCGTAACGTTTTTATTTTTCTTCCTTTTGGGCTGAGGCAGGGGCCACGACGTGCATGAACGTCAAGTTCATGAATGCGCGCAAGGGCGGCCACTGCAACTGGCAAAAGGATGAGCCGGTGGATGTCTGCCAGGCCAAGCTCGACCGATGGAACAAGGATTGCGAAGGCAATAGTGAGTCCGTCGCTCACATCCTTATGACTTGGCTTTATCGCAAATCGAACTTTTACCAATGTTTTGAACAAATGAGCGTAACGGATCCATGCACCCTAACTTCTCATCCCTAGCGTTGCTGTTCTGACTCTCTTTTTGTGTTCTCCTGCACAGGCGTCGATATGCCCTTTTGGGCCCTGTTCTCAAAGAAGAAGAGATGCAATTGACAGGTTTCATGGTGGAAGCGAAGGAGCGTAGGAGCGTAAAGATAAATCTCTACGTGCTGGTTCTAGAATTAGGGGCAATATGTGTGTTTACACTGTTTCCATTCAGTGCAGTTGTGTAGGAAGGGCGTGTTGTATGTCGTGTACATTGAGGTCGGTTTACTGGGGATATTTTGCTAAAGGTAATGAACATGGGCCTCTAGAACACTGTTAGTAAACGAAACACGCGAACATTCAGTATATCATGTGTTCTCACATGTTTGGTAAGTGGTATAACATGTTTGGCCACAAATTATTGGTTGAGAATCACGTGTTTCCGCCTGCTTACGACCTCTTCGTTCTCCAGCTTGCCGTCACCATCACTCTCGCCTCATTCGCTTCCACGGTTGCTCTGAACAGCAAAAAGATGCGCCACTGTGAAGGATAGTCTATGGTCGAAAAGGGGCAATCCCGTTTATTGATGAAGGGAAAATGTACACAAAATCAGGGCCAGCGGCTGGCTGTACCACAGAAGAAATTAAAGAGAGAAAAAAATACATATCCTTTAAGACGGCTTCCGCAGCTCTCAATAGACGATGCGCGCCTCCTCCTGGTCGAACTCGACGGAGCCCGCGTCGACGGGGCGCATGAGGTACATGGCGAGCAGCTCGCCCACAAACGCCGCCTGCAGCGGCAGCTTCTGCACGCGCCGCAGCAGCTCGGGCGCACCCTGGTTGGCGTCAACGGCGATGATGCTCTCGTGGAGGCGCACGAGGTGGTCCAGCTTGCGCTCGAACTCGGGGTTATCGACGTCGAGCACGGCGGGGAAGATGCGCGCCGACGTGCGGTTCGTCTCCTTGATCACGTGCAGGTCGAACTGCTTCACGTCCAGCCCCAGGTTGCGGTAGAAGGCGCCGCGCTGGTGGTCGTTGAGATACATGGTCACGTACACGGAGAGGCAGAAGAAGCGCGCCCACAGCTTCGAGTCCCACGCCGTCAGGAACTTGGGGTAGCACTTGAGCATGGCCGTGATGAAGTCGCCGTGCCGGTTCTCGTCCTGGCACCAGTTCTCGAACTTGCCGAAGATCGGGTAGCACGCGAACTCGGGGTTCGCCATGAGGTGGCGGCAGATGGTGATGTAGCGCCAGTAGCCGATCTTCTCCGAGAGGAACGTGGCGTAGAGGATGTACTGCGGCTTGAAGAAGGTGTACTTGCGCGCCTTGGTCAGGAACCCCAGGTCCAGCGACAGGTTGAAGTCCGACAGCGCCTTGTTCAGAAACCCCGCGTGCCGCGCCTCGTCGCGCGACATGAGCGTGAAGATCTCCGCAATGCACGGGTTGGTCTTCTTGAGGCGGCGGCCCAGCTCCTTGTAGAGCAGGAAGCCGGAGAACTCGGCGGTGCAGGAGCGCTCGAGGAACTCCACGAAGATCTCGCGCGCGCGGCCCTGGATCTTGTCGGCCGCCTCCTTGAACTCGGGCGAGCGCACGAAGTGCGTCTGGTTGTAGTCCGCGCGGAACTCCTCCAGACACGCGTCGAACTCCGCCTGGTTCACGTACGGGTTGATCTCGCGGTTGAACAGCTGCAAGGGGCGGAAGCGCGGCGGATCGCGAGGCAGCGGGGGGAAAGGGGGTGTGGGGAAGGAGAAGGAGAAGGAGAAGTAAGAATGATTAGCTCTCGCATTCTGAAGTGCCAGTTCTTTTCAGTGAAAATGAAGGATCGAGCAAAGTATGTTTCAGATCGACGGGTTTGCGCGATCGAGGAGAGTGATCGGGAGACCATGAATAATAAGCGAATCGAAACGCCTCGGCGGTGTGGCGAGTGGGCGTACCGCTTCCATTTCGTCGAAGTCGGTGGTGTAGAAGCGCGGCGTGAGAAGCGTCTCCTGCGCGGGCTCCTTAGAGCCGTCCCTCGGCTTGTCCTTCCCGGCGGCGGCCGCCGCCATCACCACGCGGCTGCTCGGCGCGGAGCACCCGAAGCTGTGCTTCACGCTCGGCGCGAACGAGCTCGCGGCGCTCAGCTTGCTACTGCTTGCCGTCATCGCCGCGGACGGCATCGCCAAGCGCGAGGACACGGACAGGGACGAAGCGAGGACCACCATGGTTGCTGTTTACGGAACGGAAAGTAAGCAACAGCGGAAGCTGAAGGCTTGATCAGCAAGCAGAAGAATGTGCTTGCCTTGGTCAGGAACAAACGCTCGTTCCTGACTGTGGGAAAGCTGCAAGTGTCGAGCAGAAAAGGAGCTCTACTTGGTTTGGTGTGGGAAATTCGTGGGAGTTGGGAGTTCCTGATGCAGGCCTGATTGCTTCTGTTGGCTTGGAAATGTGATGGTGAAATATGACGTGACGAACCGCGGTTTGTGTCAAGTTCATAGCGGATATGACAGCGCATGCCCCGATTTCATTTTTCATTGGTGGACCTGGCGCGGCAATCTCGAGTCCCTGGGCTTCGAGTGCCAGCGAACTTGTCAATTACAGGTGGAATTCCAAAGGCGGGGACAGCAAAGCAATTCACGTTACCACGTCAGGTTTGCACTGCTTCGGGCAGCAATGGCGAAGCGGAGGGACAGCAACTTCTTCAGACAAGCCAATTTGATTACATACGAGCTCATAAAATACAGATTCAACCACCTATGATTAGTCAAACTCAAACACATTATCCGCAATTTTTTTACACAATTGCCTTTCTATATATGTTGTCATATACATCATGTAGTTTCCTGATGAAATTATTGAGATAATGACATTCTTAGGTGTTCTTAGGAGCTCATAAAATACAGATTCAACCACCTATAATTAGTCAAACTCAAACACATTATCCGCAATTTTTATACACAATTGACTTTCTATATATGTTGTCATATACATCATGTAGTTTCCTGATGAAATTATTGAGATAATGACATTCTTAGGTGTCCATATATGGTGACTTGTTCAGCGTGTAGCTCACATAATTCACTGATATTGACACCGCATCTCACGGCGATTTCCCTACATTCTCCCCAACGCGGTCAGTTCTGGTCCCCACACTGGTTACGATTCACTCATACCTTTTCAACCTCACGTACCGTGCTGAAAGCTTGCGTATCGCAGCTAATCACCTAAAGTTCTCTTTGAAGTTAAATGTCTCATCGAAATGAATTATGGTTGGATTGGAACGCGTCACCCCAACTCCTCTCCGTGGGACTGGGCGATGGTGAACCCTGCGCTGTGGGAGGAACTCCGCTTCAGCGTTCTCGGCGTTCACATCCCAAGATTGTGCACTTTCAGACAACATAATTTCCTGATACCAGACCCACAAATCGTGGCTCCTCATTCACTAGTTTCTTCGTTACTCCCTTCTGCATTCCGCCAGTCTCAACCAAACGTCTCGCCCCTCGTCTCGTTAGTAATGATTATGGCGCGTTTCAACCTGCTTACGGTTCTCGTTCTCCTGCTTGCCGTCACCATCACTCTCGCATCGTTCGCTTCCACGGCTGCTGCTCGACCTGTTCGGTTTCTTGGCACTAAGGGGTATACATCCGATGGTACGTCACAGAACCACTGGGTGTTACGCTTGTAACAACGACTCTGCGCGGCCAACAAGTCATTGGCGCGAAGCATGTATGATAGCCTTGCGGGTTGAGGTTGCCTTCGGAGTTTTCACTCAAACGTACAAACACACATTGTCGAGATCCTCAAGGAAACCCGCCGGGGGATAGCCTTGATGTCTCCCTGTGAATAAGGTGGTAATGCCTTTTGCCCCTCCCCACCTTTGATTGACAGGTGAGGCGCATCTCGATATACTGTGCGAGGGATGAAACATGAAACGGATGGCACTCCCACCACGTGGTAGCTGCAGGCGTTACTAAGTTGTTGGTTCTAAGCGTATCGCCCAACCCCTACCCTCCCCCTCATGCCTGCTTCGTGCGTTTGATGTTCTTTCTCTCCAATTTTTTGGGCTGGCAGGGAAGGCGTGCATTGAGGTCGAGAGTATTAAAAACATGAACGGGTACTGCTCGAATCAGACGCAAGAACCGGCGAGCTCCTGCCAGGAGAAGCTCAACCGGTGGATCGCGGATTGCAACAATCCTAAAGGTACGTTCTAGACGTCAAGAATGCAGTCATCTCTAATTTAAGCAAACAAACAGGTCAACTCACCCCTGATTTCGTATGCCTGGGTACTTATACTCTGACCCTCTTGAGTTTCTCTTGCCGCAGGCAAAGGTTTTTGGAGGACGGTTGGAACATATTTTGGTTTTAAGTGAATTAAGACACGTGCATCACAAGCTTCTTGGTGAAAGACAACAAAAAGGAAATTTCTTGTCAAATCCCTGCATCTTGGTTCCTACAAGGTGATAGGGAGGGGTGGTTCGTGAAATCACACGATTTTCATGCAGGAGTGCCGTTTGTAGGTAGATCTGGTTGAAAGGTCTTTCATGAGGGCGTGTCTCTGGACATGATCTTGTATTGTAAAAGTGGATGTTTGTATCGAAGCACTGCATGAAGGTAGTACCTTGCTTGTTTCCTTGGCGTTAAGAGCCTGTGGGGCACATAAAAGAAGTCATTGGTGTAAATGAACAGTTCTTGTTAGAGGGGTGTTTACTGTTCCCTTTGAACAGTACTCCTAACCCCATCCTTATCCTGATCTTTTCAGATTTCCTAGTGCCACGTGGCACTCTACCTTTCTTGCTTCTACTTTCTAGTCCCACGAATTACTTTCCGACATTCGACCTTGCATGCTATATCATCCTTGCTTGTATCCACCAAGATCAATCAATTCTCATTCAACTCTTCTTCAATTACTCAGTAACTTCTTCGCCTATTTCGCCAATAGTTCTTTCGCCAAAATCTTCCGCCGCGTTTATCCTCGACTTAGTCGACCCCGTTAATCCTTAGCGGATTTAGGCCAGCGGGCCTAACGCTTGGTATCAAGAGCCTTCGTGGGGAGCGACTTCCAACGAGCGCCCGTCGACGACGAGACTACGACGTCATCGTCCCACGGTGCCAACTTGCAAACTTGGCGTCGTCGAGCCAACATGGACGAGACCATGAACGCTCTCCCCAACGACAGGAGCAATGCGCTTGCTCAACTCGTGCGCCAACTCGAAGCGTTGACGCTGGAAAATCGTGAGGTACGAGCTGAAATGCAACAGCTTTGTGAATTCGCGTCAATTTCTCATGGTCATGCCGCACCATCTCCTGCACCCAACACGTCGACTGGCGCGGAAGCGCTGCCGGAACGTCGAAGCGCGCTCAAGCCGCAGAAGCCCGAGCCGTTCGACCCAAGCCAACGCGACGCGAACGTGCGGACATGGATCTTCATGCTCAACAACTACTTCGCCAGGAGCGGGGTGCAAGAGGCGGACGCGCAGCAGCGGATCGAGTACTCTGTTACGTTGCTGAGGGGCCCGGCCTTGGAGTGGTGGCGCCAACTCACGCAAACTGCTGTAAGAAGGGCTCAGACAGATGGGCATCAACAGGGCGTGGGGCATGCAGCTACAACTTCGAGCTTAGGGAGTCTAGCTTTGGGTGTAACCACGGTTCCGACCACATGGGAAGGATTTGAAGCGGCGCTGAAGAGTAAGTTCGACTTAGTGAATGCCTCCGAAGCTGCTAGGAAGCGTCTTCGTCATTTCCGACAGATAGGAAACGTCCAGGAGTACACACGACGGTTCTTGAGCATCTGCAACGAAATAGATGACATCACGGAAGCAGAGATGCGCGATCGATACCTCCAAGGGTTGAAGGCGGACATAGCAGAGGTCGTAGCAATTCACGGGTTGTCCACCTTCGAGTCGGTAGTCGCAGCAGCAGAACGCGTCGACGAAGTACGAAGCCGACGGGGTCGTGACGATCGCGATAGGGGATACAACAGACCGAACAACGACGCTCGATCGAGGGACGGACCGTCGCCCATGGAGATTGGTGCAGTTAACAGTGACGGCTCACAGAAAACGGGATTTAGGGGGAACTGTCACTACTACAAAAAGCCGGGACACATAAAGCGGGATTGCCCACAGCTTAAGGAGCGGCAGCAGGGAGACGGAAACCGCCAGTATATAGCGGGTCGCTAGCAGGTGTGGACGCTTCCGAACCCGCCACGTCTACCAACGTAGAGGAGACGGTCTTAGAGCAGTCATCTACGCTGACTGAGGTAGACACTGTTGATCATCCAGTCGTGTTTCTAGAGAAGCTTCGTGGAGATTCTCGTAGATAACGCAGCTAGCCACTCTTTTGTCTCTTCATCACTAGTTAGACGTCTCCATCTCGAAGCAGATTCGGCAGTCAACTTCAAAGACGCACGCATGGTAGATGGGACGCCTCTCCACATTGGACCAGTCATCCGCAAGTTGCGCGTAGTGCTAGGACCAATCACAGTTAGGCGTGATTTTGACTCTGCGGCGCTGGACGGGTACGACTTCACCTTCGGTAGAGATTGGTTGCAGACGGTTAGTACTCAGTTCGATTGGGCTCAGAGAAGCTGCAGCGTCAAGGTAGATGGCGAGTTTCGGGAGCTGCCACAGTGGAGCGATGGGGCCACATCATCCACAACTATTATTAATGCTGTTCGTGTGCGGCAGCTGGTGAAGCGTGCGGCGCGGATCTTCGCGGTTTTCCTTGAGGAGGTGGAAGCTGAGGAGGGGAAAGGAGGGAGCGCAGCAGTTGGTGATAAGACAACTCTTCCTGCTGAAGTGAGTGCACTCTTAGCGGAGTTTAGAGACGTCTTCCCCGACGAGTTGCCCCCAGGGTTACCTCCAAGCCGAGCAGTCGACCATCGGATAGAGTTAGAGCCGGGGAGCAGGCCAGTAGCGAAGCCGCAGTGGAGGTTGAGTCCAGCAGAGAAAGAGGAGATGACGCAACAGGTTAGGCATTTCCTAGCGCAGGAGTTCATACAGCCATCTAGATCGCCTTGGGCAGCACCGATCCTGTTCGCGCCTAAGAAAGACGGAGGGTTACGGATGTGCATAGATTACCGCGCACTGAACGCCGGCACCGTCAAGAATAGATTCCCGGTACCGAGAGTAGAGGATCTTCTCGATGCAGTGCAGGGCGCTAGAGTCTTCTAAAAAATCAACCTTTGTTTGGGTTACCATCTGATTTATGTAGTTCCAGAGGACCAGCAGAAGACGGCGTTTCGTACGAAGCAAATGTCAGAATATGTTGTTTGTGTAGCCTGCAGTGGGGCACTCAATAGTGAGTACAGCCCCTTAGGGTTTGCTATTTGTATCCTACTGCTTGCTAGTTCAATCACTCACTTCTCAATTTCATTCCTTCACACAACCTAGCTCGTACTTGGCGCCTCACTGCCCTAGTCCTACTGTGGCCTAGGCTACTAAGCCTAGGCCGTACTCCTACTATATCTGACATGGTATCAGAGGGCGGCATGTCTGCCGCCTTCCTGTGTATGGGCCCACCACCTGCTTCCGCTGCCCTACCGTCCGCCGCGCGCCCCGTGGTGCGCGGCGGCGAAACCCTAATTTCTGCCCGCCGCGCGCTCGGGGCGCCTGGGGGGTTTCTCTTCCGTGGCGCCCGTCGTGGTGCCCTAGGGGGGGCCTCCGCGGTCCCCTCCCGTCGAAGCGCCCGTCGTGGCGCTCTCGGGGACCCGCGCGGCCTCCCCTCCCGTCGCCCGTCGTGGCGACAAAGGGGCCGTCCGCGGCGCCCTCCCCGTCACCCGTCGTGGCGACCACGGGGGCTGTGCGCGGCGCCCTCCCCGTCGCCCGTCGAGGCGACTTCGGCGGCCGTGCGCGACCCCCTCCTCGTCGCCCGTCGAGGCGACTTCGGGGGCCGTGCACGGCCCTCCCCGTCGCCCGTCGTGGCGACTTTGGGGGGCCCGCGCGGCGCCCTCGACGTCGCCCGTCACGGCGACTTCGGGGGGCCTGCGCGGCGCCCTCCCCGTCGCCCGTCGAGGCGGCTCTGGAGGCCCGTCGCGGCGCCCTCTCTGGTGCCCGTCGTGGCGCCCCGAGGGGGGGGGCCGCGCGGCTCTTTGCTCGTCCCCCCTAGGGGCGCCCCCCTCCCTCCTACCTCTCACCTGCAGCGGCCGCCCCTGGAGCAGCCCGCACCTGCAGCAATAGCCCCTGGAGCAGCCCGTGCCTGCAGCAGCCGCCCCAAGACCCGTGCGAGCCACCCCACCGGACGCCCGTCCCGTCCTCCACCCCCCCCCCCCCTGTGTTGCCCATTGCTCCCATTCCGCCGTACGTTCCGCGGTGGTGGGGGTGTGGGGTGGCAAGCATGGGGGTGAGAGGAGTGGGTTCTCCCCTCCTCCTTTTTCATCTCCCACTGCTGCAGCTGCCGCTGAGGGGGGTGGAGGTGTGGGAGCTGTGGAGAGTGGAGCTCTGGGGGTGATGTGGGGAGTGGAGCTATGGGGGTGATGTGGGAGTGGAGCTAGGGGTGAAACTGGGGGTGTGGGACTGCTTGGGGAGGCTGAGAGGAGGCTACCGTCTAGTCGTCCGCAGCACCTGTAGTCCGGGGCGCTGTACTGGTAGCCCAGAGAGCCTGCTGCGCCTGTCGCCCATGGGTCCGTTGCTCCTGTAGCTCGTTGTAGCCCGTGAGCCAGTTACTCCAATAGTCCGGGGCGCTGTCCCGGTAGCCACTGTGCCAGCCGCTCCTGTTGCCCGTGTGTCTGCAGCTTCAGCCGTCGTCTCCCATCTTCTCTCCTCTCACAGTCCCTCCTCCTACTCACTTGCCCGCTGTGACTACCACTAGCTTTGCTCATAATTGTGAACTTTAAACTGTTGCTTCTTGTAATTGTGCTCAGAATGTGTGGTGACATTGTGATCCACCCTGAGCTTGTTCTGCTTTGCTTACTGTGCTGATTACACCCCACTTTGGCTATGGGGGTGTGTCAGAATATGTTGTTTGTGTAGCCTGTAGTGGGGCACTCAATAGTGAGTACAGCCCCTTAGGGTTTGCTATTTGTATCCTACTGCTTGCTAGTTCAATCACTCACTTCTCAATTTAATTCCTTCACACAACCTAGCTCGTACTTGGCGCCTCACTGCCCTAGTCCTACTGTGGGCTAGGCTACTAAGCCTAGGCCGTACTCCTACTATATCTGACAGCAAAGGTTGTACGAGTTTAGGGTTCTACCATTCGGCTTGACCAACGCCCCGGCGACGTTTCAGACGCTCATGAACACCGTCCTTTCCGAGTTCCTAGGTTCATTCGTTGTCGTTTACTTAGACGACATCATGATCTTCTCCAAGTCGAAAGAAGAGCACGTGCAGAACTTGCAGAGGGTCTTTGAGGACTTGCGGAGGGAAAAGCTGTACGCGAAGCAGTCAAAGTGCGAGTTCTTTCTTCCTGAGGTCGAGTTCCTAGGACACGTCGTATCCGCTAGTGGCATTAGGACCGATCCGAAGAAGATCGCAACAGTACAAGATTGGGTAGCACCGACCTCAGTCAAGGAGTTGCAAAGCTTTATCGGATTCGCAAATTTCTACCGTTGTTTTGTTCAGGGTTACGCATCGATAGCTACTCAACTCACCGACCTACTTCGGAAGGGCGTAGATTTCGATTGGGGTCTAGCGCAACAGCATGCATTCGAGCAAATGAAGCAGTCGCTCACGTCTTCACCGACACTGTCGTACCCAGATCCCACTCGCCCGTACGTTGTAGTGACCAACGCATCAGATCGGGCCATTAGAGCAGTGCTTTTTCAGGACCAAGGACGCGGGTTGCAGCCGATCGCGTACGAGTCGCGTAAGCTTAGGGGAGCAGAGTTGAACTATCCCATACACGACAAGGAGGCGCTCGCGATTATCCATGCGTCTAAGGTGTGGAGGTGCTACCTAGAGGGGGCAGATAGTGTTATACGCACGAACCATTGCTCGCTTCGCTTTCTCAAGTCATAGCCGCAGTTAAGTCGTCGCCAGGCTAGATGGATGGAGTTCATGGAGGGGATTTTCCACTACAGGATAGAGTACAAGCCAGGCGTTCGCAACCCAGCAGATCCGCTCACTCGCCCTTGTTGCCAGCTCGCCAGCCTCACAGTTACTGCCGGCCATCCACTTCTCACAGCACTCTTCGAGCACGGTTACACAGTAGATCCCGACTTCACACCGCAGCCGCCCGCAGGAGCAGAGGTGCAGGGTAGTGTCTATATACGGAAGGGTACCACACGGATTTGGGTTCCAGCCTACCGCCCTCTTCGACAGCTCCTTCTCTCAGAGGCGCACGACGTAGTTAGTGTAGGTCACTTTAGAGCAGATAAGACGGCTAAGACGCTTAGACGCACGTACTACTGGCCAGGGCTTGCAGCAGACGTAGAGGATTACATTCGCTCGTGCGACACGTGTCAGCGTACGAAGTCCTCTCGCCAACACAAAGCAGGACTCTTGCAACCGATTCCACCGCCCGAACGCCTATGGCAGGTAGTCACCATGGATTTCATCATGGCTTTACCGCGCACAGTTAGGGGTCACGACGCCATCTTCGTTGTAGTCGACAAGTTCTCTCGAGCATCGCACTTCATCCCCACGCACGGCAAGGTCACAGCAGAGGAAGCCGCGACACTGTTCGTAGATAACGTAGTCCGACTGCACGGGGTTCCAGATTCCATCATCTTAGACCGCGACCCTCGTTTTACTTCGAAGTTCTGGAAGCAATTTTTCGCACTGTTTGGGACTCGCTTAGCCATGTCGTCTGCGTACCATCCAGAGACAGACGGACAGAGCGAGCATGTGAACCAGACCTTGGAGCAGATTCTTCGCAGCATCACGATGCACGACGCAGCCGCATGTGACAAGAAGCTGAGCATGGCAGAGTTCGCCTACAACAACACGCACCACTCCGCCATAGGCATGTCACCGTTCTTCGCACTGCACGGTCAGCACCCCAATGTCCCCACTCGTGTCGATCTCGCACCCACTATCCCTTGTGCGGACAACTTCCACCAGCATCTCATCTTCATTCATGATCACGAGAGGAAGCACCTTGAGCTCGCAAATGCATGCATGGCACGCACCACCAACCGCAGTCGTCGTGAGGTGTCGTTCGCAGTCGGCGATCGTGTTCTCTTGGATAGCCGCAACCTCCGACTGCCACCGGACAGCAAGCTTCGCCCTCGCTTCATTGGTCCATTCGTCATTGAGCGCACACTTGGTCCAGTCGCATACCGCCTCCGCTTTCCCGCTCATTTCCGCATGCACCCGTCATTCCACGTGTCGCTTCTTCGTCCTTACACCGACCCCAACGCCACCTTCTCGGGCCGTGACCGCACTCCACTCCCGGTAGCTGTTGACACTGACGAGCCCGGCTACCAGATCTAGCGCATCCTCAGGCACCGTCGCCGTCTCCAGGGGGGTTTCTCTTTCATCGACTTCTTGGTTCGTTGGCGTGGTTACGACGCAGCAGATGACAGCTGGGTTCCTTCGTCCTCGGTGTCTCTCGACAACGCTTGCCTCCAAGCGTACCTTCAGTCTGCAGGCGCCGCGGATGTCGCCTCCTTGGGAGGGCGGTAGTGTTTGAGGGGTGTTTACTGTTCCATTTGAACAGTACTCCCAACCCCATCGTTCTCCTTATCTTTTCAGATTTCGTAGTGCCACGTGGCACTCTACCTTTCTTGCTTCTACTTTCTAGTCCCACGAAGTACTTTCCGACATTCGACCTTGCATGCTATATCATCCTTGCTTGTATCCACCAAGATCAATCAATTCTCATTCAACTCTTCTTCAATTACTCAGTAACTTCTTCGCCTATTTCGCCAATAGTTCTTTCGCCAAAGTCTTCCGCCGCGTTTATCCTCGACTTAGTCAACCCCGCTAATCCTTAGCGGATTTAGGCCAGCGGGCCTAACAGTTCGTGAGCAAACACTGGGTCGTGTACAGCGGGCGTAGCAATTGAGACGACGAAATGATGTAAATTCGCGTTCGGAGGCGGGGTACGGCTATCATGGTTGCCTCGTGTGTCATGTAGTTCTCTACAAAGGTGTGCACCTTAGGGCGTGTCCCACGCGTTCATTTCTTGTTCAATATCTGTGGTGGAGAAAGGCTCTGTGCATTTTTAAAAGGTTCTCTGCTCCACCGCTTTGAACCATGACCCACCAGTCTGAACATGGGACAAGCCCTAAGCCAAGAATATTTTTAAGCAGTGTAGCATGGGTGGACTTGAATGAGATATATTAACAGTGTACCAAATCTGAAGTACAAACTGGGCCACCCTTCAGTCACACCCTCATGCAAGCAAAAGGCACTGTTTAAACATCCCACCCATTCTCAACCATTGCTCTTTCCTCTCTACTTCTAACCGCAATGAATGTTCTTGCTGCGTTATTGACCTGATGCACATGGCAACCCCATGAATGCTCCCACCTGGATACAGTATGCCACAGCTCCATCTCCTCCACCTCTGCAGGCCTTACTAAGTCCTGGCGAATACAGTGCACTGTCAAGCGGGAATCACTCTTCGGTGGCTTGTCGTAGCCCCCCATTGCCACACAGCCCATGCTGACATACCCCTCTGGAGGGATTGGCCTCCATATACTGACCGGATCTTGCGTCTTGGTCACCCGATTCCTCCACACCTGAGACATTTTGGAATGAGTGCAGAACTTAGTACCAGGGTAGGGAGGAGGGGAGAGGAGGGGAAACTAGTGGGACATTGGCAGGTCGTTTTCTCAAGCCACTCACAAGAAAGTAGTCATCTGGCGTAGCAAAGGCATTGGCAGAACCGGCAGCTAGCGACGCTGGCGTGATGGAGTGCACTCGCACAGCTGGAGGGGGGGTCAGCCCTCGCCATGCCACATCCCCCAGGGAGATGTACCTGCATAGGGTCATGATGAACATGACATGACAGCAACTTTTGAATGCAACGCCCACTGAATGCTAGATATATGGAAAGGGATAAGCACTGACATTTGGCCTACCCTTCTGGAGGCACTGGCTTCCAAATCGCAAAATGCCCAGCTTCAGCAGCATCCTGGCACAGGATTAAGAGGCAGACCCATCAAATGTAAGTGAGAACAGATATGTTAAACAAAAACGTAAAAAAATGACAGTCAGTTACAGAAGTAGAAGCAACATACTCCCTGACAAGAAGAGAAGCAGAAAGATTGTCCATCCTCAACCACCCATGCACGAATGAATGTATCCGTCTCGACGTGCGATGGGAGTGAGTGAGAGGCCGTGGACGCCAATGCTATTGGACGGGTCATGATGAGCGGGTTGGATTCGCTAGAAGACAGTGCACGCTGGCCAATTGCCAGTGCCGCCTCTGAGGTCCGGACGCTGTGCTGGCGACCGAACCTCCTGGACTGTGTTGGCTGGATGGGCCGGGTTGATGAAGTGGTGAGCGAGATAGAAGACCGGCTGCTGGCAGTGGACAGGAACGAGTGGTGAGGAATCTCACTTGGGATCTGCAGCAGAATAAGCACAGAGAGAAGTTGATTCAACGCAAGTGCAGATATATACGGAGAACTCATGTTGAAGAAGAAATCACCTGTGTTGCTTCGAAATTGACTTGCTTGGGACTGTAGGTCTCAAATTCTGAAGCAACTTCCGCCTGCACGTGCTCAGCAGGATGTGATTCTGGGCAGCGGATAATGGTGTAGAGGCGTTGAGGTGTAGGCTCTCGCATGTGCACACAGACTACTGGCCGAGGGAAGCTAGGAATGTACTTGGTCTCCAATGCGAGCAGGTTGTCCCATGGTACATCCCAACGCACAAGGGATGGACCTTGCACCAGTGCCAGTGAGTCAGGTTGGCCAGCTGGATCCACAGGGCACTGAGGAGATACGAGATACAGGTCAGAAAGAAGGAATTGGGGAGGATGGGCATCACGTAGAAGTTTTGCTAACAAAGCAGGAAAGTGAAGCATGTGTTATACAGGAAAACCAGGTTAAGCAGGTTCAAGAATTTCAGGGAAGAAACCACCGACAACATGTTGAAATGTGATGAACAGTGCATTTTTACCCACCTTGAGCATCATGACTCTGCGGCTGGTGATTAGTAGGATGCGGCAGTTGGGCAGAAGAATGTGATTCACGTAGGCATCTGATAGGGCGAACTTGGAGTGGTCCCTGAATATGTCATGCTTGCCGAAGTATGAGCCCGCTTCAGCCAGGAACAACACCATCTGAAATAAAAGTGTTATGAGGGCATGAGAGGATGGCAACAGACATAAGAAAACGCACCAGTAACAGCAGAACTGGTGGGTATGAAAACGAACAGAAGGTAGGGAGTTGGAAGTGATGCCAAGATGAGAAAACGAGGGCATTTGGAAGAAGACAAGAACCTGGCCAACTGCGCTCTCCTTGCTGTACTCGTGAACAACCCCATCAGCAGAGATCGCCCTGGGCAGACGCAGCCGCTGCAGCTGAGGCTTTCGCTGCACCATGCGAGCGCAAGAAGCTGTAGACGCATCCACGCCGGCGACAAGGAACGCCAGAGAGTGCAGGCAGCCCGTCACTGGATGCACCACAAGCCCTGCCAAGCCCTTGCTGAGGCCAAGGAGCAGTCCTGGTGGCCCGTGGGTCTCATAGCCGGAGCGAGAACGGACGAGGACATCAGCCACCCCTAAGGCCACTCCTTTCGCCATTGCTTCGGCGCCATAAAGAAGGCCCTCTCCAACGTTGTCCAGCTGGTTGCCAAGAGCCTGCACACGCATGGAGAGAAACGATGAGGAGATGTTGATATAAAGCAACAGGGTAAGGTTCTCCTTCCACAATCATTCACACTGAACATGATTTTGTTGGGCACCCATGTTGAGCATCTAATTCAGAGTGAAGGCACCACCATTACCTGCTGGAAGTGCCTGTTGCTCATGTCCTCCTTATGTACGAGCCTCGAAGCTCCATGTCCGAGAGCAGTAAGAGTGGAGCTGATGACTCCCAGCACGTCTACACCGGACAGCAGGCGCAGTGACTGGTGTAAGAGATCCCGCAGCACATGCCGCACCACTGCCTCCATGAAGATGCTCCTGCGCAGTCGCCTTGACTCGGCTGTTGCCCCTGACAGCCGGACCTGAGGTACATACAGAAGGGCAGATACGTAACAAAAAAAGAAACTCAATCAGTCACCCAGAAATCCGTATATGCAAGAAGCGTTGCAGTGCAAGGCTGTGAGTTTAGCATTACCTGTGCATGTGCGTACATTGAGGATTTACTCACTGGCATGCGCTTGGTGTTCCCTGCTGCAGTGACAAGACTACTCCACGAGCCAAGGAGCTGTGCAGGCCGGGATGTCGGGGCAGCTTCAAGCGTGAGCTTAAGGTGAGCACCCGAGACGACTAGGTGGCTGGAAAGTCGCAACAACAACACACAAGGAAAGTCTCACAACAAGGTGAGATGGTTAGAACCTTGATATGAGCAATACATTGCAGTGTCAAGTGGACAGCTGCTGTACTGTTGGAATTTCCAAGCCAGTGTGGGATCAGCATAACAAGCGCACAGAGACTCACTCTATGCGAATCATTGGGTCGACCTGGACAGAAGCCACTGCCCCTCCGTCAGCACCAGCAGACTCCGGAGCAAAGAAGTGCTCCCAGTAAATGCTCTCCATAAGCTCCCACAGCCGCCACACAATGGCCTCATGCACATTCACTTGCCACGGCTCCTGTGCCAACTGCGAGCATGAAGATGAATGAAGGCAAGCAATGATAACCAAAAGAAAAAGTATTTAAGGAACCGAGCATGCTTGACAAACAGCATGGAGAAAGGAAACGAACTAACGGAAATACGACTATAGCAATGGCATGACACACCCAGAGCGTGAGTTTTGGGTAGCAGACTTCGTCTTGCTTCATGCTGCCACGAGACGAGACAAGGAACTTGAAAACGTGGTCCTTTTCAGGCATGCCTTTCTGCTCCAAGAACAGTAGCACTGGTAAGGGAGACAGAGGCAGCTGGTTATCAATGCGCAGACTCTTCAGAATCAGCTTCAACCTGCCAAGAAAACACAGGAGAGGTAAGAAACCTATGGAGGCAAGAGAGCAGGGACATGCTCCCTGCTTGTATGCTTTCTCCAACCATGGTGAGCCCCACCTGCTTGAGTCATCTTGCCCATCGTAGCGGTAGTTCAGCAGGAAACCTTCTGAGAATGCATACAGCAACTCCTGAGGTCGCTGGTCAATAATTGACAGCCCCACACTCATAAGGTCCAAACTGATCTCCATTTTTGAGCCCTTGTTCAGGACATTGGCGCTATGCTGCCGCTCAAGCGTCGAGCCAGCAGGTGCGGCCATCTCACCATCCCTCTGCTGCTGCTGCTGCTGCTGGTCCTCCTCCCCAGTCATAACTCCACCGTTCATGAAGCGGATGATGCGGACACTGTCACAGTCAAATGACTGAACGCGCAGGCGTCCACCAGCAGCAGGCAGAGGAAGCGAGGCAAGATTTCCTGGCTCTGACAGATCGTACAGCATGGAGCCTGGAGGATGTGCTCTGCTCTCTAGAGACTCTCCAGTGGACTCCTCACGGGTGCGGGCATAAACCTCCAAACATCTATCCCCGCCTGGGTCTTCCCAAGCAAATGCAGCAGCTGACTTTGGCAAGAGGACCTCCCATGCTGTCATGGGTAGACCACTTTGCCGGAAACAGACAGTGTGGCTGGAGTGATTCTCAAGTCTGAAGTGAGGAAGAGAGATATGTGAATCAGAAATGAAGAAACAAAGAAACAGGCAGGCAAGATTCACGAACCAACCTCAGCCCTTTGGTGAAACAGGAAATCATAGCCTCACTCACTTGAATGGAAGGTGAAGACCCCCAAACCGAAATGATATCATGTGCTTGGAAGTGGCCCCTCCAGCTCGGCCGTCTATTCGAATGAAGTGGCGGGAGTTGTCTCTCAGCAGTCGCACAACAGCGATCACCTCAGCATCCACTGAGAGCTTGAGTGGATAGCTCCACGTGGATAAACTAGTACGAACCTGCAACGTGCAGCATATCACAGCACCATTCACCATAGTCAAGAGGGCAAAGATACGAAGAAACAAGCCAAAGAGCAGCCTAGCAGTCGCACCTGGAATGTGTCTGTTCCAAAACCACGTGGGTAAACAAGTGGTTTGTGCCAGTCAGATGGTGCTAAATCCGTGATATGCTCCTCTGCCCCAGGTGGTCTCACAAATACTGCTTCTCCAAGTCGATTAGTGAGAGTGAGCAACGGCCGGACCTTCAGCACCTGCACACAAAGGAAGAAAAAGGTTAGATGGCGTTTGCATGCGAATGGGTATTCCAAAGCTGGCCAAAGCTCGGGATTTAACCTTTGTAACTTGAGAGCCGAAAGGGCTGACGTCCATAAAAGCCACAAGTGGTAGGTATGAGCCATCGGCTGCTGTGGCTTGTGAGTTGCACATTGTGCTCTGCCGCACAACATAAAGACTTGCGTCAGCGTGCAAAGTTGCTTACAGATGCCAATTTGAAGCATAATTCTAAAATAGATTGTCAACTGAAAACAGGACGTGATGTGGTGTTCCTCACCTGAGATTGAACAGTTGCAATGGACAAGTCGGGCCCATACTTCTCCACGCCCCCTGAGCTATCCAATGCAAAGCGGATAACAGAGGTGTCGTCACATCGAGACAGCATCACTGTGCTTCGTCCCTCAGTCCCCACGTTCACCACTTCGTCCTTTGTAGATTGACTCCGCAGCAGATTCATTGAAGTTTTACCATTCCACTTGTGCTCTGTCCATGGCCGTTTGAAGGAACCACTAGCTATGGCAGCAACTGAAGTCCCATGAGACAGGGAGAGTACCACGGGCGGGCAGCCAGCTGTGTCTACCCAGCAAGGAACTGAGAAGGTGACCTCCTTCAGCATGCCAAAGGTGGCAGACCAAGTCCGATCGATGGACACTTGAAGATGCCTGAAGGTTTCACGGGAATAAACTAAAAACGTGTGTAGAAGAATAGGAGCAAAAATGGTTGACAAGGGATACAGCAAATATATTTACCTGTGAGTATCCTTGTGCATCAGAGTGACTTCTGACGGAAGAGGCTCTTGAGGGTGAAAGATTATCATACGCTCCTGCATATGCACACACGAACGGACATCAGGAAAGGTCAAGGTTACTTCCACAGGCTGCTGTATCGTTGTATGAAGCAAGTGCCTGTAAGCTCACATCGGATTCATCTGGTGGAACCCATGATTCACGAATCTTCAGACACACAAGAAGACGACCCTTCGGGTGTACAGACAAGATGCCCTTCTTGGCTCCAGGTTCCAACACCAGGCCATCTTCCTTCAGCAGAACCTCAGTGGATGGAGGATCAGAGCTCCAGATGGACAGGGTGATTGGCTCTGGCAACAAGTTGCAGAAAGTCATGGGCGCTTCTGCAACAATCTCCCAGTCCGCGGTTGGAGTGAAGCTTGAGCGCTTGCTTAAAGGGGTGCCAATTGACTCCACCAGCATCCAGCGGGTTTCTGGGTGCTCACTGTCTGTTGATGATCGCTGACAGGACAGCAACTCTTCAGTCTTCCCAAGGGTCAGCAAAGGAAAGTCCGAGAAAGGAGGAAGCGCCTGCTTTGAAGTGGAGGTGTCCCTGAGGACCTTTGAGGCATGCTTGTCAACATATCCCCATGAGAATGGGATGGCAGTGGCTTCAGAGTTGTCAGACGGTGCAACACGCGGCCGAATTTGGATGCACGGGTCAGTGTGATCTGTTGATGCAGGTAGGACAGGAAGAGGAAGAGTGCTGCCTGGTTCCACCAAGCCACAAAGAACTCGACCAGGTGCTTTTGCGAGTGGTGACTGCTGCCGAAATCGCACCCACCGCCTCCTTCGGACAGCATCAGGGAATCCTTTCACCCGATGTGCAGTGCCTCTGGGTGGCCACGATGCCTCCAAAAAGCTTGGGAAGTACGCCCACCCATCCTTGTCCACGTGCTCAGAAACTTCAATGTGCCAGCCGGAACTCCAGATCCAGCCAGCAGGCAGCTCAGGCTCCTTGAAACCCTATGGAACAAAAAGGGAACGGCATGGTGAGTAGACATCGGACAAACAGTCGGAGTAAGTTGCATGGCGCAAACTAGCAGCTTAGGGTTACCTTTGAGGACGACTTTGATTTGAGGTCGCTCCAGCCCTTGGGGTCGATAGGAAGTAGGTTAGAGGAGCTCCAACCCAGGAAGGGCAGATGCCTTTCGTTCTCAAAGATCTCAACAACTTCAACTCCTCCACCACCTCCCTCGTCCTGAGAAGCACCTTCCCTTGCTCGTTCTGATACAGCAGCATGCACGGTAGCGCTGCTGTGCTCATCATTGGAGGACTGTGACAATAGTGAGCGTGGGCACAGACAGACCTCCAGGGTAGCCTCTGTCTTGTTCACTACAGTCACCAATGACCTGACATTCAGATGCTTCTCCCCTTCAACCATGGACACGTGAACAGCCAACATCATGCCACCCAGTTGTTTGGAAACAACACCACCACCGTAGACAGAGCTAATGGGGGTCCACGGTCCATCCTTAGTCAGTGACATCTGAAATGGCTGCCACTGCTCCCGGATAGGCAAGTCCGGGACTTCATTCAGAGGTTCCAATCTTCCATCAGCTCCAATCTTGCCAAAGTGGTGGAATACACTGAGGTGAGCAGTGCCATGGTCGCCAGACACCTGCAGATAAAATCATTTGTCAGATGCTGACATTGCACAGAAAACGACTTGCTGACCTGTGATGATGGCAATATGATGCACACTTACAGGCTCAAGATTGGAGGAGAGCCAAGAGTGGCCTGTGGTGGAATTTTTGTGTGACGAATACTCGATTTCTGCCATATTCACGCCAGGCTTCGCAGCGCAAGTGAAACTGAAAAGAACCAATCCTGCAGCAATGAAGAAAAACGAAGAATCAGCTTAGCTTTTACAAAAGCAAAAACAGGAAAGTGACGCTCATGATGGACATACCTGTGAAAGCGCTTCGCTCCACTGCAACACACACCGTCTCTCCTTCCTGCGAGTAAAGTAGCAATCTTCATAGGTAAGATGCTCAAACTCAGAAAGGAGAAACCTATGTTGCAGCCACAGCATTACCTCCAGCGTGCTCTCGAAGAGAAAAACCTCGTTCCAAGAAACCAGCCACGAGTTCCCAGCACTTGCAGGAACCTTCATACTCGTGCGTGCCTGCTGCGCGCACTGAAACCCGTTGACATCAATGGCTGAGGTCAACGAGACCGAACAGACAAGCTCCTCTGGATTAGAGACCAGCTCTTTGGGAATCTGCAGAAATTTCAGTGGGAAAGAAACTCATGTGTTGAAGTTTACAGAAGCTGCTAGCATTCATTTCAATAACAGACATGAATATCGACCCACCTGCAGGTCACCGATACCAAATGCAAGAACGGAACCTCTTTGGACACTGCTGTGATGCTCGGGTGACGGGTGTAAAGAACTGGTCTCCGGTGGCACCACAATGCAAGCCTGGCTGCCAGACGGCAAGCAGAAGACCCTAGACTCCAACTTCTTGTCCACCACTCGGAAGAATAGATCAATGCCGGATGAATTGTGCTGCACGATGTAGGCAGGCCGCTCCGTTGCATGTGTGTACTCTTCTGTGTCCCCTTCCTCATCCTTATCATGCTCGATCTGCAGTACACAGAGGACACAAGCAGAGAAAAAAGCATGGTAAAACATTTCACCTCTCATCAACTAGCAAGCCATATGTCATAAAACTCGGCTCTCACCATGTGAATGGCCCTCTCTGCATCCTCCTTGGATTCTAGGAGCTTCAGCCAGTCTGCGTACGCCTCCCCGAAGTGATTGACGTTCACTGACGATAGATTGATGTTCACCTTGCTGTTGGACACCACTCGACAAGTTGACAGTGGTGGCTCAAGGCCATCCTTCCCAGCCAACTCAGCTCTGCACCACATCAGTATGCACATTAAAAGACAAAACGACGTGTTTTCAAAGAGCATCTCAGGCCTTTGAATCACTGGGAAAAGCATACCTGACCATCCCATGCCAAGGCTCCAAAAAGGGCTCCCAAGCATCTTGCTGATTGTTGAAAGCATCCACACAGCAGCCAGCGGACACCTGATGGACATCACTGGTGCCATAGTGGAGTGACTTCACGACCAGTTTGTCAAGGCTTATCTTGATGAGTGGTGTCATCTGGCAAGCAAGACATGACCACACATTCATTGTAAAACTCCTTCTGGCAAGAAAAGTTGAATGAAAAGGAACAAATGACCAGCATTTCACACTCACCAGGCTCCCAAAGTCATCGTAGAGGGTGACAGAGAAAACTGGTAGTGAGACGTCAACATACACTCGTGAGACTGGCCGCTGCTCATCCAGCACAAAAATGCCCAAGCCAAGGCGCCGAGGTGGCCCCTTTCGACCCTTTGTGGTGACCAAGAAAGACCCAACCTGCAAATACAACACATATCCCAGATATGAGGCTCGACCTGATTGGGACTGCAATTCACCTACTTTACACAAAATACAGCACACAAGCAGCTGAGATGAAGTGGATGCGGAACCAAGCCTGATAAGCGCATGCATACCTGATTCTCGACAGGCCAAAGCTTGCACAGGGGCTTTCCCTTGCGTGAGACCAGTTCAAAAACTGGAGCAGCAGCGATTTTGACAGGCACACATGCATCATTCCGCACGCAACGGAAACTGTCTTCGGACGGAGCTGTTTTCCCCACAGTCACAACCACTCCCAAAGAGCTGTAACCAGGGGGTGGAACTGCTGACCAAAAAGCAACACTGTCTTGTGTGCCTTGAGTCGGAATGTACTTCAACAGCTTCCAGCTTAAAGGTTTCACAAGGAGACTGTCATCAACCCCCTCAATGATAACAGTGGAATCTGGTGGAGAGCATCTGAAAGCCCAGAAGGAGATGTATTGACAGATTAGGGTGCTTGGAAGTTTTGCCTCCACTCGGTGGAGGGATCAAACATAGATTTTATTGGGGAATAAAAAAAGAAGTAAAGAAAATCAGCTCACGCAGAGAAGAAACGGCAAAAACAACGATTGATGAGAAGCTTCATACCCGGAGTGGATGACATCGCCAAGAAATGCAAAACCTTCGGGACAGAGGGGCCTCCACACAGAAATTGCAGTGCCAGAAGTCTCCCTACGTGACTCCCAGGCTAGCTTGAAGAAATGCGCTTGCTGAAATCCTTCTTGCTGCCGTGATGAGATTGCCACAGAGGGAACTTCAAACGACATTGAATCCTCCACCTGCTGAGCCGAAGTCCCAGTTGCAACACCATCAAGGTCAATTGGCAACGATGAAAGATTGCTGGGTGTGTTTGCAGGAAGCTGATAGCGCAAGTCGAATGCAAAGGCACAAGCAGCCTCCTGTTCCTGACGGGCAGAGAATGTGCTCAATGAATTCTCGATCCTCCAGAGCTTGAACGATTGCAGTCCGTCATTCCTGCAAACAGGAGAATGAACGGGTGAACGTTTTGGAGCGTGTGTATGAAGCATCGAGTGTGTGCCACAGCTGATGCAGACGTACGTACACTTGCACCGTTATGCAGCCACGAAGTGCTGCAGGGGACACATGTGATGCTTCTATGCAGTACACAGCAGACGCTGAGGGAGGTAGTGGTCCTGGATGGGCAACACAACCTACAGCCACAAATCCAGGGGGGGGAATCGGTTCCCACACAGAGCACTCTGGACTTGACGAGACATCAGATCCCTCCTCGGATGACCATATTTTAGCAAATGACACTGGTTTTTTCACATAGCCGCCTGCCAGGCTGACAGCTAACACCCCTCTGGTTGGGGGAGCATCACTGCCAAGGGAAGAAAGCACACTGGTCAAAGGCAAGTGCTGCCACTTGATTCAAATACTATAGAAAACATACGATGCTGGCATCACTTACTCTGTTGTCAAGCAGTCACCAAGTACAACAAACCCTGGTGGTGCAATTGGTCTCCAAAACGAAATCCTCTGCATATCAGACCTTCCTGCAGAAACAACGAACTATCTGTGAATCTTGGTGCCCATTCACTGAGTCATTGTGAACCAACGGAAAGGCTTTTCCACTAACCTGCATATGCCCACACCTTCTTGAACTGCAAGCACAAATGCTGAGGATTTTCAGCAACACTGTACACTGAGCTCATGTACTTCTCCTGCATCCTCAGGATGAGCTCCACCGTGTCGAACGTGAAGTGCGTACGCAGATCGGAAACTGAAAACTGGCTGTCCGTGTAGCCTGTTGAGGATGTGAACCTCATTCTAGAATCAACAGGCTCTATCACGCACAACCCTGAGCCTGTGCTGATCCCGGATGACCTGACTGCGACGTTCACCTCCGACATGCCTCGCACAGTTTGAATGCTGCATCAGGACATAGAAGATAAGTTTATAATACTCAAACACGAACATGGAATCTGGCAAAAAACAGAAAAGGCTACTGGAGGACGTCAAACCTGAGATACAGAGAAGCCTTGAGCCTCAAAAGATTCTCTGGAGAAGATAATTGTATTGCTGCCCATCGTGCCTGATCTATGGCAATCAACTCCAACCCAATTGCCTGTGTATGCAAATGGACCACAGATTGTACACCAGATATGTGTCAATTTCAGAAAGGTGCAACAGGTCTTTTGTGAGAATGCGGAAACACAGGGAAAACTACTCACCTGGAGATTGAACTTCCAATGCCCAGAAGATGGTTCAGGCACATGCTGGGGAGATCTGGGCTTGTCAAGCTGCTGAGACGGTCGGTCTTTTGGGCGTATCGGCAGCAATTTGACACCATCAGCTTCATCCACTGAATAACTACTTCTGACTCCCAGTTTGACCACACAGGCAAGCCATTCAGCTCCCTGCATGAAGGGTCATGATTCATTAGCAGTTGCTTACTCACACACTTACAGACAGAAAGAAATAACACATTGTATGCTGAACAACTTACATAGATGTGGACGTTCTTGAATCGGAGGTGTTTTCCTGGGCCGACGATGATCAGAGAAGCTTCAGCAGCAGTAGCTTCGGTGAGCCCAGCAGCCAGCAGTTCGATGGAACCCCCGTTCCCATCAAAAGTAAAACTTGACACACCAGGCGCATCTGCAACAAGAGGCTTCTGAGAGGAAATCTCTAAAACACCAGGCGCTTGCTGAAGCGTGTATGGTGTGTGAAGGTGAAAAGCATCTTCCCATCGAGGAACAGCAGCAGACACAGCTTCAACATCCTCCGAGCGAGTGAAGAAACTTGAAAGGTGGGAGATGAATGGTGGAGCCAGCAGCAGCCGAGGACGCTGAATCCTAAGTGACATGCTCTGGACATCACCTGTGAACTCAGATTCCAGAATCAGAATTGGCAGTGACGGATGGATATGCTCAGCCCCACTTTGTTCACGAGGAAGCAAAGAGAGATGAGTTGGCCATTCAGCAGAAGATGCACTTTCAGATCCCACTGTTGACATCACTCCTTCCATGTCGTCAACAATCCCCAAAACCCAGCGCTCCTCTGCTGCGACTCCAGGGGTCAGGTCTTTGATGAAAACCTGAAAAATAGACAGAAACAACTGCGAGATGCCTCCGCTGTGCAGGAAGTGGCGAAGAGATAGATTGGAAACCTGCGGAAACATTGTCCATGGAAATCAGCCCAGCTCACAAGTTCAACCATGACGAGGAAGAGCCTCTTAAGCCGAAGGCAAGGCATTACCTGAAGTTTGGCGAATGTGGCTTCACGTGAAGACCCTTCATACAAGAGGAGTGCAAGAGACTGGATGTGGACAGATGATTTCACATCCACATGCTTCAATGGCGTCACGGAGGCCACTGGAGTGGAATCAGGTGCTGCCGTGGAAACCGAGATCGACCGTGGCATTTCCGAAAAATTTCCAGAAACACAGTCAAGAACAGTTGCGTACTCTGCACTGCACATTCCTCCTTGGAGATGACCAACCTGCAGGCACAAAGGAAGAAAAAAAGGGATTTTGGTAAAACTCCTCCCACATACTCAGGACAAGAAACGAGGCCAGAAACGGGACAGAGCCATTAGTCACCTTCACTGAAATATGGCAGCCAGGCAAGAGGCCTGTGGGATCACTCAAAGGTCTCTCAATAAACACCTGAAGGCCCACAAGCCTCTCGATCATATTGTCAGTGACATGACCCTTGGTCATCGCATGCAGGCGAATTCCATCAATCTGTTATGGGGATGAATTACAATGGCACAAAGAATCAAATTATCAATAAATAAAGGTCCAAGGACACAATGGCATAAAAACCAGGCCTTACCTCCACTTTCATGACGTCCAGGCTAACATCATGAATTGACTTGCCATCACCAAGCAGCTTCAAGACTTCAATCGAATTTGAAATCTCCAGCCTTCCCACATCAAACTCAAGGTAGCTGCTCACATCAAACACAAGAACATAAGACACGGAAAATAGAGCGAATACTCGGAATCAAGATAGCACGGATATACATACTTTCCGCTTGAGGAAGATTCAGGGAGCAGCAGCAGTAACTCGCCCAACAAGACAGCGAGCCTGATTGGTGTTATTGTTGCATCAACAGCATGTGCAGACGAGTCTTTGACAGATTCATGAGAATGAAGAACCAGTTCTGTGTCTTCTTCAGGTGGTGGTGAGAGCCCGGAAAGGTATGACGTAACCTGAAAGATAGTTTGTCATAGCCATGAGAACCGATAGTTGTAAGTGAACGAGAAATACCAAACAGATGGAGAAGACGAAAGGTTTGTAGAAATCGCCACTCACTTCTTGAATAAAACGGTTAAGGTAAACCACTCGAATTTCAGAGGTCTGCACACTGAGAGAGTATTCGGAACCACCTCCGTTTGAACTAATGCTGGAGCTTGTCAGCATAATCTGCACTAAGACAGGGACACGGACGGAGGTCATAAGGCTGTAGCAACCAGGAGATGAATAAACAGCTCACAAAAGAAATGGTTACCTTTGCGAACGATTGGCCTTCAGTGCTTCTTGGGGAAAACATCAGGCCATATTGGTGGCCTTCACCCAAGCTGAGGTCGCAGATTCGCAGCTGACCAAGCTCAGCATCAAGCAGAAACGAGCTTGCACAGACCTGCAAAATGCCTGATTCGTAAGAAGCTAGTTTATGGCAGCTTGAACATGAGCAGAAAGACTTGACCAATCTTCACCTGAAACTGGAACATAAGCTTCTGTTTTGTGAGCACTGCAAGGGGAAGGCCATTATCTCCATTCAAAGTAATCCGCAAGTCCCCCACACAAAGAGTCAACCTGAAAAGTGTGGTCTCTTTCTTCTGTGCTATCTCTGCCTTCACTGGTAGAGAGCTAGGATCTGCTGCACTTCCAGGTTGTGACTTTGCTGGTTTGGGTGCAAAAGTGGGCACAGCGGCCAAGTCTAAGGACGCTCCAATCAGTGCCAGGACAGTGGGTCGGTTGCAATAAAAGCTCAACCCACTCAGGTCCAAGATTAGCTGCAGAAAAATATGAGCACGATTAGGGACTTCTCCAAAGTAGAGCTGACAACATGGGGGGGATTGAAACAAATACCTCAGCATTCACGCCAGAAAACTCTGGAGAATCTGGAACGCGTATGATGTACTGGACTTGGACAAAAGCACTTGATCTCTTCCAAGGTCGGTCCAACAAGGCAGGCCTGCTTTCAAGAGAAGGAACTTCGTCGGTTGTCAGCGGCTTATCTCCACCATCCACTGGAAAGTCCACAGCATCGTAATAGTCTGACATGCTCCAAAGGCTTGACCGGTGACCACTCGTTTCTTGCGATGGATGCGTCGGAAATGACAATTCATTGGCATCATGAAACACCTCACTCGTCTCTTCCTCATTTAGAGACCAGTCCTTTGGCATGCTGGGAGTTCTCAAGATCTCGCTGGATCGAGCAAGAAACCGGCATGCCGGCCCAGCATCGCACGAGACAAGATCTTTGACTTCAAGTGATGAAAGGGCCGCTCCAAGAATAAGGTCAGAGTTTTCAAGGAGTGTGGTTTCGACCTGCATACGGCAACTTATGAATCGTTACTATGTTGTCAGTTATAGAAGCATTGTGAAAAGGGGAAATGAACCAACATCACTCACCACAGCATTCGAGGCCTCAAGAACCACAAGGGGAGTCTCAGTCACTGAGTGCACATCCGGAAGGTGACGATTCTGAACAGCAGAGAAAAGAAACGAGGTTAATGATAGTGAGAAAAATGTATCACCCGAAAATTCAATGCACTAACCTTCCCATGCAATGTCATCCGCAAAGTACCCATTTCTCCAACAAAGAACACCGCCACAGAATCAGCTGGTCGGACATGTGGCTGGTGTTGGGACCCCAGCGACGAGACTTCACTCAACTGAGGCAATGCTGCATCCTGAACATGAAATGAAAAGGCTCATTAAATACGCACAGATTTTGCATAAGCGTATGAACAACATCTGGTTTTGAACACCTACAGATGCTCGGTGAATGGCAGAAAGCAAGACGGACTTCCAAGCTTCATAAGCCATCGCAGAATCCGGCTTGAAAAGCATGGCGGTTGAGGTTCTCACAGCCTGCATACACCAAACCAGAATTTCAACAAAAATAAAAATATTGCAATGAAAAGCACGAGAGCACAAAAGCTCCACGTACCTTCTCCTCAGTGCAGCCAGGAGGGCAAATCACAAGGGCATTCTCCAGCCCACTGGTGCCATTTTGTGTAAGACAGAGAAGAATCTTGTTTCGAAGGCTGCATCGAAGCAAGTCAGACCTAGTCATGGTTGCGGCAAGAAGAAGAGAACAATACTGAAAACAATGCACGCTCCCACCTGATCCGCTGCTTGTAGGAACGACTATTTTCCAGGGGTAGTACGTACAGAAAGGGCCCAGCCACAGCCCCCACCCTCTTTTGCCAAGCAAATTCAGTACTAGATATGCCCTACAACAAGCCACACTTACACATCAGTCAGCATAATAACCTTGACAGTGTCAATGCGATTTCCACTCACAATGCACACCTGTCTTATGAGAACGTGAATGCAGCCTTTGTAGTCAGCAGACTCCCAGGGCACAACAGATGCAATTTGGGAGTCACATCCCCGCAAAGCCTCAGCTGATCTCAAAAGGCAATGGAGTATCTCAGGAGAAAAGTGAAATTCCAGAGATGGAGCCCTTGCACTGATCCTCAAAGTTGGAAAATCAGGCTGAGGTACCCAGATCTGCATGAAACGAAAACGACAAATTAAATTGTCTTCGAACACAAAAAATCAAGGTGTGAGCGGCAAAAACGCATCCCCACCTGTTCAATTGATGACACGAAAGTGCAGTCTTCCAACACAGGAATCGATTTCAGTGTATGTGATTCTGTGGCTGCAGGTTGGTACCCAAGACTAGCAGAAGCGTTGACAATCTGGAAACAGGCTGAAACGTTTTCCAATTTGGCATGGAACTTCATGTACAGGTCTGAGGTCGTGGTTGATGTGGATGCGTGGTTTGGCTGCAATACAAAAAACGTAAATTATCGGTAGGATAGAGTAGCAGCAATAACTCAAAACCGTATATGCCTTGACCCACCTGCGCCCTTGAATCAAGGAAAAGATGGCCAAGATTTAACACCAATTTGGGGCTTTGGAAGCCTTCGGACAGAGATGGGACTGTGATTTCAGGAGCAAACACATCAAGGACAACCTCAAATCTGCAAGCCACAAAAAAAACGACAGAGATGAAGGCCGTTTCGACAAATTTTGGCAAGAATTCAGCAAGCAATCGAAATGGCAGCATATACCGGGAAACAGAGCGCATGAAGTTCATCAGCTGTGCCTGAGCCTGGCGTTTGATTTCTTCAACAGTTTGCTGGGAAAGAACCAAGCAAACAAACAGATAAACAACAAAAGTCAGAGGCCACAAAAGATCACCAACAAGAAATGAAGCATACAGGGGAATACTAATACCTCAAAAGCGTCAGCAGTGTCCAATGCAAGAGCAGGACTCAAGGCGTCGTTACTCTGAAAGAATTCAATGATGCGGTCCAAGCTTGACTTGATGAACTGCAAACAGTAGTACATGTGGACTGTTTAACCATTGCAATTTTCTACTTACCGTACAATGGCGAGATAAGAATAAATGCTGCATACCAGAACATGAGCCTGCTGAACTGAGCCATGCAATAACCAGTCCAAGTTCTGTCCCTTGGGATGCATCACACATAGAAGATCCAGGGTGTTCTCTGGCCCTTGCCCACTCCAAAAAAGTGCTCCCTCTGGTGATTCCACACAGTATGGTCCAACTTGAACAAGAGTATCTGTGGTTTCCAAATGCATACTGGATGCAACTTGAATCCTCTTGCAGTTGAGGCTCAAAAGGGAAACGCCATGGGAATCCTTGATAACTGATCTGCTTTCCTTCACATGAACAGACCACCGTGTATGCACAATCTCAGAAACTGTGGTCTCGCTGTTTGTAGCCTCGGGTAATAGCGCTTGCAACTGAGTCCAGTCTTCAGCATCAAGCTGGGCCGGGAGGGCAGCGTTCCTGAACAACAACACATGATAAAAAGAATCAGACATGGACATGAGCAAAACGAGAAAAAGACAACAAATACCATGCTCACCTAGGAGCTTTCCCCTTCTGTTTTTTCATTTCTTGTGAAACGAGCTCATGAGCGACAAGCCTGCAAAAGGAGAAACACCATGGTGATTTGTGTGTCCTTAAAAAAGTATATGCACATAAACATGTATGTATAGACATAAATTACCTCCACTGCAGCAAAACCTCTGGTTCAACATCCGTCTCCAAGGACAAAAGCTCCTGATTCCTTTCAAAGGGCTTTTGGACAGCTCTTCGGAGAAGGTGCTTGGCATACAAGGGGATGTATGCATTCCTTATTCTGGTGCGGCGAATGAGCTCATTCCAGTCCGTGAAGGATCTGCGTTGTAGAAATGTTGAATGTGTTAGTTCTGGAACAGACTAATCCGTCATACACTTAACTAACAAGGGTGAACGAAGAGAACACAGGCTATGGCACCACCTACCGCCCCTTCTTTATTTTCTTCAATGTTGCCTTAATTGCAAATGTCCACCATGCTGAAGGACATTCTCGAATGCCGCATGAAGGTCGGATATCAGCCAACTCTTGCCGCCGTTGGGCAGCTGCAAACTTGTCAACAAGCTTCATAATCAGCCGATACTGGTCCTGCAGTCATCAGAATCGAACTGTGAAATGCTGCTTATTGAAAACACAAATCCGTATTTTTTTATAACAAATGAACACAGACCTCCGAAAGCGCAAATGAAACACTGTCAAGCGTCACTGTGAGATCTTGTTGAGGGGTGCACAAGAACGCAGTCTCGTTCTTTCCTGCGCGACTGTATGATGCTGCTCCATTCAAAGGCTCGACCACATATTCAGAAGTTGAAAACTGCCAGCGATCGCTTGATGCAGTCTGTACCACCAAGACACTATAGGTTCAGTATCCAGAAAAACAAAGAGGCAGACAATCGGATCGACACACGCCATACCGTCATGTCATTCAATGATGGTTGGCAATACACTGATAGACCATGTAGCTCTAGAGCCTGAAAATCACAAATTTGTCATGTCAGCCTTCTCCCATGTGCAAGAAAGTGCCATGCTAGGTCAACTATCAATCGCATACCTTTCTAGTGCTATCAAGCTCTCCACCGGACACGTATGTCTCCTTTCCATCCTTGTCAACGGAAAAGGCAGCAAGCCTGTCAAGTTGGATTCCCACAGCTGCGGGTCCATGGATTTCCCTGAAAGAAAAACCAAGAAAATCAGTAGCAGTTGCACATGATGAAAGGATCACGCTAGCGTTAACCACCTCAATGAGTCTTCGTATCGAACGTGTATGTTGGAGATGCTTAGCTTGAGGTTCCCGATCACACGATCCACAATGGTGCTCAACCAGGTTCTGGTATCTCCCTGCAGGTTAGCAATAGTAGCTACTATGAACAACGTGCGATCACAATCTCCTCTAAAGAAAGCTGGATAGGTCAGCTTTGATAGCACTTACGGTGTCTTTTCCGACGCTGGCATCGCGTCGAGACAGGATCAGCTCCTCTGCATCCTGAGGAATAGAGCGTTTAAGACGAGGGGATCATGAAAAGAAAGTAGCAGGATGATACGCAGATGCTTACTTGAACGCGCTTGCGCTTGGCGTTCAGAGCTGATGCCGGATCAAGAAAGACAGACTCGTTGGGTCCAAGTAAGAGCTCAAGTCCGTCCAGATGAATGACGATTGATGACCTTCCGAGGCTCTTCCATGGTATCTGAGATCATATGACAAGACATGATGTTACAATTCAAGTACCCGTGGCATCTGATGCTATTCCTGCTTGAAACGGGTCGCTGGAATTCTCGACTAACCTGAACGCGCAAGGCCTTTACGATTCCTGACTTTATTACAACTGGTAACTGCAGGCGTCTAAGCGCTTCAGGTCGCAAGCGAATATTCTTGAGCTCAATGTCACCTGAAAACCCAGGAATCGCTAATAAGATAACTAAATCTCTGCATCTTCTGCGGTAAAACTGAATCCACACTTATCCCACCTTTCCACACACTAACTTTCAGCGCTTCCTTCGACAGTCCAGAGAAGTATTCCCCGAGATACTTCTGCAGTATCGATGTCAGTTTATCTTCCAACATGGCTAGTGAGTAAATTGACCAAGCGCGAACATGCAGCTCCAGGGAACAAGAGAACAGATTACTATCATAGACGGGAAGCGAGTTTGCAGACAAGTAATTATCCCCTAATGCGGGTCTGACAGAGACCACCAGAGAGCAATTATCCCCGTTCTGGCGCTCCGCATCCGTTTACGTTTGGGTGTGGCGGTGACAGAATTTGCAAATATTACCAAATATTACAGTTCTACAGTGTCTACTAGGCTTCCCAAATATTTGCTTCTCCAAGAGTATTGGAATCTAGCGACAACACAATGTTTTCTAAACGATGCAGCACGGTTCTAGAGAATCTGAAAATCCAAGACAATCCGACATGAATCCTCCCTTTCCCCTGCTCAACCAACGAAAGCTTCAATCTGTGTCCGCCCTAGAAAATAGGTGGTTCTAGTGAAACGACATCATGGATGGTGAGACGGAACGAAAGATCGCAGCACTCATTCTAGCTGAGGCCCAGCGGCTCAAGGCAAGAGCTGTTGAGGAGGGCGTCAGGGCGTATCTGAAGCCTCATGTTCGGTATCGTCCTAATTCGCAGTTTCTCCGAGCTACCGTGCAGAGTGTTGAGTATGGTGAGCCTTTTCAAATGGCAAGCGGCACATCTTCCACTAATCTCAGCGTCAAAGCGCCGTTTCCGACATCACTTGGGCGCAGTGGCACCTTTTCGTGTCATCTGCACGTGCGTTACGCACTTTCCACCGCCTGCTGCTCACTCTCCCCAATTTATTCCACGTTCGCAGTCGAACCCTGCTATTCGGATCGTAACATTATCCATGCATCCGTTAACATATAGCTTTTCTTTCTGAATCATCGTCTTACCGCACGGTCGACGCAAATAATGTGTATGGAGCGAGAACCATTGTTCCCGTCAACTAGTAAAACTTTCGAATCCCTGTCTTCTTGAACCCTGTTTCAACAGCCAACCGCGTGGCGGACGTGAACGAGATGTGGAAGGAGCGAGAGCTGGAGCTGGCAGAAAGCCGGAGAGAGAGACGCGAAGATTCGGCTGAGCGACCGACGACGTCCAGGGATGCGAGGGGGGGAGGCAGCGTGGGGGAAGCACGGAGAACGCAAAGAAGTGGCGATGGCTGGAGGAGGGAGCGAAGGGAGAGAATTAGGGACGATAGTCATTGGGAGGAAAAGAGGGGGATAAGAGACGACGAAGAGAAGGGCCGGCGAAGAGAGGACGGGGAAGGACGAGCTTGGCGAAGAGGGAAAGAGGAGGAACTGGGGCCTTGGCGGGGAGGAGGAAAGCACGAAATGGGAGGAGAGGACGGAGAGGATGGCAAGAGAGGAGAGCATGAGAGGAGAGGAGAGCACGAAAGGAGAGGAGAGTATGAGAAGAGAGCTACACAAAGAGGGGAAAACTTGAGATTCAGCAGCGGTAATTTTAGGCAGATCTCGCCTTTGCGACCAGGACAGAGAGGGAGCAGTAGAGAGCGTAGCAGCGATGATGAATTCGAGGAACAGAGAGATCGAGGGTGGGATGCTGTGCATGGGGAAAAGCGCAGCAGGAGTCCATATGGAAGTGATTCTGCACGGGAGAAAGGACGGTTTGGGAACGCAGGGAGGGGTAGAAGTGGAGGAAGAGGAAACACGACCTTGTGGGAGGACGAAGTAGGTGATGTCAGGAGCGACAAGCATGAAGGAAGGAAAGGATGGGTCGAAAGTGATCATGGGGCAAAGTGGGAAGGGAGGAGGGATGTGGACGGTGAGATGGGCTGGGATGAAGATTGTTGGCGTAGTGACAAGCCAGAGTTTCGGGAAGAGGATGATTACGAGGAAGGTATGAGAGATGAGGGACGGGGAGGAAGGAGGTCCGTTCGAGTAGGATCGGATGGAAAAGGCAGGTTGAGGTTTAAGGAGAATGGTCATAAGCGGGGCACATTCCCTGATGATGGCCCAGACCAGCAATATGGTGATGATTATTTGGAGAGGCAAGGGCGTGAGCCTGTTGAGGATCATAAAAGATACGGGGGAAGACATGAAACAGAAGAGAGGCGCGCTGGACAGGAGAAGGAACAGAGATTGGATGGGACAGGCGAATATGAAGTTGGTATTGGAGATGGTCCGGTGCAGGGAAATGGGCACAGGGAGATACAAAGGGGAAAAGAGCATCAGAAGAGGCCCAGGCAGGATGATGGAGAGGGGGTGGGAATGGGCAGCTGGAGTGATGCAGATGAGGAGCAGAAGGGCATTGATGACTCTGACCTTCTTACCTTCCTTAAGACTAAGTGAGCTCCTTGCCTGCACCTGACGACTACCATTTTCTTTCCCTCGCTCCTTAATTTCCCCCTCCCCTTTTTTCCACATCCGTTGATGATTTATGCTAAAGCAGTCAGCCATATTAGGGGTACAGCAAATCTGGGAACAGTTCGGCGCATGCTGCAGTATGGAATCATAGCATATTTCCACTCTCAACCATGTCCCCGATCTAGCCAATTCATATCCCCCCTTCTTGCCTCTGCTTACTCCTGATTCTTTCTCTGCCCTCCCTCTGTGCTCTCCAGGGCCAAGAGAGGTAGAGGGGCCATTGGCTCTCGTGCCGATGCATGGGGATCGGAGCCGCCTTCACAACTTGCAGGCATGCAGGGAGACGCAAAGGAGGGGAGTGGAGCAGTGGGCATGCTGCTGGCGCGAGTGAGGGAGGAGTGGGAGGACAGCGTGGTTGCTGGAAAGGGTAGAGGGATATCAACCTCATGGGCAGCTGCTGACCCTGCTGCTCTTGGTGCTGCTGGTGCCGCTGGTGTTGCTGGTAGCGGTCATGCTGCAGGTCGAGTTGGTGGTGCCGCTGGAGGGACTGATGGCCGATGGATTCGAGGTGTTGCACTGGATGAATGGCCTCGTTGCACTGCTGGTGGTGCTGCTGGTAGCAGTGGTAGTGGCGGCAGTGGCAGCAAGAGTAGCGGTGACGGTGGGAGTGGCAGTGGTGGCACTGGCACTGGTTCATCGAGCAGTGAGAGCAGCTCGAGTTCGAGTGAGAGGAGGGAGAAGAGGAGGAAGGAGAGAAAGAGGAGGAAGCGGAGCAGCAGCAGACACAGGGAGAAGAGGGAAAAACACAAGAAACGACGAAAGGTGGAGCACTCAGAGCGCAAGAAGCGACATAAGAAAGAAAAAAGAAGGAAGCACAAGAAAGGCTCGGAGCAGTGACGCAGAGCAATCCTCGTGTCTTTGTACATAAAACATACAGGTTTGAAGGACACATCCAGGAGACGTTCGGCCCCAAAACTGTCACCACTTTCACGTGATTGGTTGAAAGTTTTGAGTGGGTTTTTGACGCAATTGGTTCTCAATTTTCCCACCGAACCTCTTTCTGGGGTTTTTCGAACCTACAATTTTTTTGTTGACTTCATTGTGTAATTTGGGGTGTTGCCAGTCTTAATGGGAAGTACCGTAATACCCCGGATAGAAGCGCATCTGCGCTTATAATAAAACAGTGTTTTTTAGGGGGGTGCGCTTATAAATGAGTCAAAATTATAAGCGCATGCGCTTATATAATAACAAACACAGAAATATGTTATAAACGCACCAAACTGTGCATTAGAGTCTTGCAATTTCATTCAAATCGAAATGTGTGGAGCGTTCTGAATCAGAATCTCGCGAGGGCGATTCTCTGCTGGCGCACAAGGGCAAGGACACGTCACTTTCGCATAGGAATGTGTCATGCTCGCACCATGAGAGTGTACGAACCAATAGCTTGCAGTCGCTCGTTCGCATCGCACAGGCTTGCCCCAGTGTACGACCAATAGCCTGCAGTCGCTCGCTCGCAGCGCACAGACAACAGGTGTTCCCGAGCCCTCCTGTCAGGTCAACTTCGCGCTGTTGCGCTTTTACTGAGCGAGCCTGCCCTCGAGGGAGTCAAACAGAGTAGAAGTGGATGTGGACTCGCTTTAAAACGGGAAGTCGTTACTGTTTTAATCCGTTTTTTTGAAATATGTTTATACATGCGCTTATAATAAATCAGGGTTTTATAAGGGGTGTGCTTATAATTGAGGATCGGCCATAAGCGCATTGCTCCAGATACAAGCGCATGCGCTTAACATAGGCCTGCGCTTCTATCCGGGGCCATACGGTAGTGTTCCTACCCAGTCTTGGCCTTGCACAATACTTGCACAAGCTTCACACTTCTAGAAACATTACCTTTACTGCTCATATGTTTGTGTGTTGAGTTGCATTCATCATCCAGCATTAAAACCCAAGGTCTTGTTGTTATAATAAGTGTGCTGGCACTTTATTATGTAAAAGTTTTTGCCACGCAGGAGGAGCACGCATTGTATTCCAACTATGACACAGGTCATAGCTATTACACTGACTTTTGTCCTGAGGAAACTCCTGAATCACGGTTACGCAAACCTCTAGCGAGTATTGAATGAAAGACAGTCTTCAAGGTTTATGTTGGGAGACTCACCTTTTCCTCCCTTTCCTCCCTGCCATCCCCTTGTGCGGAAGGCATACCTAGTATCAGTCACACGCAACGCCGATAGCGCCTGATCCGTTTCCTGCAATCGCATTTCCGCTCATTTTGATTGTGCACTGATCCGTTCCTCTTCTTGCTGCGCGAATCCTTGAATCAGATCTTTAAATATTATCTTTGCGAAAAGCTAGCAGCCATGCCGAACGTCGACTGTAGAATGTACGAGGCGAAGTTTCCGGAGGTAGAGCAGGTGGTGATGGTTCAAGTTAAGAACATCGCCGATATGGGCGCGTATGTTTCGCTTCTTGAGTACAACAATATCGAGGGTATGATTCTCCTATCGGAGCTATCCCGTCGTCGCATTCGTTCTATATCGAGTCTGATCAAGGTCGGCCGGCAAGAGCCCGTTATGGTGGTCCGCGTGGACAAGCAGAAGGGTTATATCGATCTATCGAAGCGGCGTGTATCGGAGGAGGAGGTGGCGGCGTGCGAGGAGAAGTACAATAAGTCCAAGATGGTTCACAGCATCATGCGCCACGTGGCAGAGACGTCCGGCGTCGATGTCGAGGTGGGAACGATCGCACGGTCAGAAGTCCGTTAACCGAATCTACTGTTGTCTCTCGCCCTCATCTTATCAGTATTTGCTCACAGCGTTCCCGTTGTTAAACCCTTTTCCCAATATCCACCCATGGCATATTCAGAGACCTCCGCTGTTTCTTCCAAATTCTTGGCGCCCCTTTGAACACCTTTCCCCCTCTCCCGTCCCCCTCTCTCGTCCCCCTCTCCCCTCTCCTATTCCTCTCTTCCCCACCCCCCACCCTCTCTTCCCCTCTGCCTCCTCCCGTCGTGGCCGTGCAGGAGCTATACACGAACGTGACGTGGCCGCTGTACCGCAAATACGGACACGCGTTCGAGGTGAGAGCGGGACTACCCCTGCTGCTGGGGGTTACCTAGAATTCGACTTTTGTAATGACCTGCTCGCAAGAAGTCGAAATGAACCGGCTAAGAGCTATAGGCGGAGAGAATTCTTGTTTCAGAGAGCTTTTGCGTGAATTGGAGCAGTTATATTGAGTGCATTTGAATTGAGGTGGGTGGAGTGCAAGACATTTAAGGATCTGGGCCGTACCCCATTATGAGCCCTTCGGCCAGAATCCCACTTAGAAGGTCACGTGGATAGAGCCCTTACCAGTTGATATGGTTCTGCATGATGTATTGTGCTGGGTGCATGATTGTGTCTGATGACAGTGACCGGTGACCCATGTACTTGTGACCCATGACCCTTAACCCATGATGACTTATGACCCACCCATGATCCACAACCCGCGGCAGGCGTTCAAGCTGGTGGTGACGGATCCAGACGCGGTGCTGGGGGGGCTCACCAAGGAGATCACTGAGACAGGCGAAGACGGCAAGGAGGTCAGTTGTGGGATGCAGCAAGGGGGTTAGTCCTCAGCCATACAGTTTGAGAAGACTGGAAAAAGTTGGTGAGGTGTTTTTTTTGTGATGAAAGGAATTTAACTCAGGATGGTTCATGTTTGGGGTTGGGTCGCACCCGACTTCCTTTCCCTTCGCCCTAGTCACCCTCTCACTCTCTCTCCTCCCACCCTAGTCACCCTCCCAACCTTGCACCCTCACACCCACCACCCCCCCGCCTGCTGTCAGCCCGCTGCAGGTGAAGAGGGAAGTGTTGGTGATGCCAGAGGACGTGCGGGCGAACCTTATAGTGTCACCTCTCGGTCTTCCTTAACCTTCCCCCTGAATCCTCCACCCTCCCACCTCCCACCATCCCACTCTCTGTGTGTGCGCACGGCAGGTGAAGAGGGAGGTGCCGGCAATGCCAGAGGACGTGAAGGCGAACCTGATTGCCAACATCCGGCGCAGAATGACCCCACAGCCCCTCAAGATCCGAGCAGACATCGAGCTCAAGTGCTTCCACTACGATGGCGTGCTGCACATCAAGGTGCGCCCCTCTGAACGCTTGTTGTTGGCATGCTCTTTTTTTCTTTCTTTCTTTTGGAAGTACGCCTCTGAGCGAGCCGACATTGAGCTCAAGTGCTTTCACGAATCACTACGACGGCGTGCTGCACATCAGGGTGCGCCCACCTGCAAACTTGCTGGCGGCGTTTCTCCTTTGTTTATTATTGTCGCACCAGTCAGTCAATGCCTTTGACGGCATCGAGCTCAAGTGCCTCCACTACGATGGCGTGCTGCACATCAAGGTGCGTCCTACCCATCGCAGCCTTAGAGCTGTTAGCTGAGTGTGTCCTACACATCTTGTTTCCCCACCCCCACCTCCATCCCCACCTCCCCCCCCCCCCTCCGACCCCGCCCTCGCCCCTTCTACTGCCCTGCCCTGCCCCTGCTCTCTTGCCAGTGTGCTATTCACCGTACCGAACCGAGCATGTTTTAGTTTGCCCTCCATGCCCCCACTGTCGCCCCTTCCCCTGCCCTCACCATGCCCTCTCCCCAGGACGCCATGCGCCGGGCGGAGCAGGAGAGCGAGGAGGACTGAGTTGAGTATGTATGGACAGAACACATCTTGTTTCCCCCACCCCCACCTCCGCCCCCACCCTCGGCCCTTCCCCTGCCCTCACCGTGCCCTCCCTCCAGGACGCCATGCGCCGCGCGGAGCAGGAGAGCGAGGAGGACGTGAAGGCGAACCTGTTGGCATCACCTCCCTGTCATCCTTACCCTTCCTTCCTGTTCGTCTTCACACCCCCTGCCCTCACCTCACCGTGCCCTCCCTCCAGGATGCCATGCGCCGCGCGGAGCAGGAGAGCGAGGAGGACTGTGCGGTGCGCATTGTGCTTGTGGCACCGCCGCTCTACGTCCTCACCACCTTCACACTCGCCAAGGTGGGCTTGCTAAGGGGCACGCTGCTCATATATGTGATAACCTCTCTTGTTCTACTGCTCTTCAAAGCAGTGTTCACTTGTCTTCTCATG
Organism: Closterium sp. NIES-65; assembly: GCA_948144175.1. NCBI lineage: Eukaryota > Viridiplantae > Streptophyta > Zygnematophyceae > Desmidiales > Closteriaceae > Closterium > Closterium sp. NIES-65. Next base: position 521,611 of record CANXME010001881.1, on the reverse strand, counting down.
CTTTCGTGATTGGCTGCGTCCTGGTCACTCACTCTCTCAGCCCATGGTAACCCCGCTCGTCCTCCTCCACCCCCCATTTCTTTGCAACAGATGCTCTTCAGGCTAGCACAGCAGCAACTTGTGACTAAACTCCTCCGCTTGTCCCTCGCCCACCTTCCCCCTCTTGTCTTCCCCCACACCCATACTCCCCCCTCCCCAGTGGTGTCTTTCAAAACGTCCGGTGCAATCAGGACAAGGGCATAGCGGTGTTGGAGCGGGCCATCAGAGCAGCGAGTGTCTTATGAGTGGGCTCATCCGTGTCTGCACCCCGCCCCCCCCCCCTTCACTATCTCCTTCACTCCCTCACAACGTCCGGTGCAATCAGGACAAGGGCATAGCGGTGTTGGAGCGGGCCATCAGAGCAGCGAGTGAAGAGATCGACAAGCACAAGGGCAAGCTCACAGTCAAGGAGGCGCCGCGAGCGGTGAGTGCATGGCATGGCGGGATGGAAGGAGCAGCGTGGGGTGAATGCCTGGTGTGATGAAGGAGCAGCGTGTGGGTGGATGCACAGAGCGGGAATTGAAAAATTATGACCACAGCATGCGTGGTCAGCTGCAAGGATGATGACCACAGGATGCGTGACGGCTGCAACTGGAGGTGATTAGTGGCGATGTGTTCTTGTGGGAGCGCGTTGTTGGTGCTTGTTCTTGCGTAATTTCTGCCACTGGGAAAACGCTTGCAGAATTTGTGCTCTCACCGCATCTCTCAGCACGCGGCTCCCCATTTCTCCTTCACTCGCTACTCCCTGGTCCTGGTTGTTCACTTGGTACCATCCCTTCCCACACACCCCCCCCCTCCTCTCCCCACCTTCCCTTCTGCTGTCCCCACCCAGGTGAGTGACCGTGATGACCGGTTGCTGGCAGAGCACATGCAGAAGCTCACAGACGCCAACGCTGAGGTGGATGGTGACGTGGACAGCGAGGATGAGGACGAGGGCATGGGCTCTGTTGACATTGACAACGCCGGTCTCACCGAATAGATTACCGTACCAGGAAAATTGAGGATTTGCAGTGTTTCAAGGGTGCTCGCAACCCTAGGATAATTTTGTGTTTGGATGGACTGAGTGCGGTTAGGTTAGGTTGTATGAAGCATGTTTAGGCCATAAGAGCTTGTGAGATTGGAAGCCACTGGTTGCAATGCAAGCATCTACCATCTATTTCCTTACATTGTGTGCTGTGCACTGATGAGTGATTGTAAGTTGCAAATGATGCAGATCCCAAGCGTGTGAGGGAAGATAATCTAGAGCTCTTTAGTACTATCCATAAAGGGTTCGTCACTGGACCGGACTCTAGACCACACGCATTTCTTTTTTTTTTTAATAGAAGGCCTTTCACTATATCAAGGATACAGCAAAAGGGGCCACAGTCGTAACTGTTGTGAGGAGGGGGGCAATTTGCAAGATAATGAGAGAGCCGCCCCTCGTATGCCCCTCGTGCCCCTCGACCACACGCATTTCGACTAAGTGCAGGTCAGCGGCATTGAAAGCCTTCACCGAACTGCAGCTCATATCACCCAGCTTGATCCCATCTTACCTCCGCTTCCTCGCACCTTCCCCGTTTCGTGTGTCTATTTGCTGAAATGGACCCCTTCACAGAATCCCGATGCATAGATAAGTGGTGGAAGCTAAAACTACTGCTCGTTACTCTTCTCCTACTACGATCAGACAACGGGAGTAGCTGCTTTTCGCAACCAGATTCTAGTCTACCCGGCTACTCAATCTGTGACTGCTTATCTTCATTACGCGTGGCCATTCGTTCTTGCCCTAGAATCGCACGGGTCGAACAAGAAACTTGTCCACGCATATTTTTTCTCACACAGATTTATCGGTCCACCCATTCGCCCATTAGTGGCGGCTGTGTCTTAGACGGCGGATTCTGACCGGCCGTGGGAAAACGGTGGTCGCAGACTTCCTCTTTCTGCTGCCAAAACTGAGAGGTGCTCGGCGCCATGGATCTCTTATTTGGAAAGAAGAAAACACCAGCAGGTAACGGCGGTGTAACCAACCTCGCAGCTGGACATTGAGTCCACGGAATGTGTTCCCTCTTTGTCTTATATGCCTTCGTTGGGAATCTGACTTACTCGGTCTTCGCAATTTCCTTGAATTGCGATTTACATTCCAGCTTGAAGTCTCCCCCTGTGCGTACCTCTATTCCTGCAACGACTGCGAGCTTACACCTCGCTTTCGACTTGTTTTCCACCAATGCGTGCCACCAAATGATATGTCGCGCGTTTCATGGCGAAATTATGAGGAACTCGTTGTCCTTGCCCCAGTGCTTCCTGAGCACCTGATAGAGACGTTCCAGAAGCACAAGCGCATGAGAAATCGATGCACAGTTCCCGATGCTTTCGTTATGCCTGACCAGAGAGAGAACCTGTGGGACAAAAAGCTCTTGTGAAATCACTTGAACGGGCCTCTCTACTTTCCCAGTGCTTTCATCTTCCTAAGCTGTCTTCACACCCTGACCAAAGATTTTGAGCGAGAACAAGCGCATGTCATATTATCGCACTGCCCTCAATGCGTTTCCATGCTTTCCTTGTGCCTGACCAAAGATTCTGCGAGAGAACAAGCGCATGCAGGACCGGTTGATACGGGAGCTGGTCGGTCTTTTGGACTAGCCAACCAGACTCGTATCATTGCACTGTCCTCCTCACTTCTGTCCCGATGCTTTCCTCACGCACTGTCTACCGTGCCTGACCAGAGGTCCTGCGGGAGAACAAGCGCATGCTGGACCGGTCAATTCGGGAGCTGGACCGCGAGCGAGCGCAGCTGCAGCAGCAGGAGAAGAAGCTCGTTGCTGACATCAAGAAGTCGGCGAAGCAAGGGCAGATGGTGAGTCCACTCTCTGGTCAACGATGGTAGAGATTATGTGTTGGCATGGCTGACGTTAAAAGGTTAGTGAAACAAGAGGAGTTGGCGCGAGCTTGATTGGAAGGAACAGAGTAAACGCATGAAATTCACACTCACACTACACGTATATGCCATGTGCATTGTGCGCCATAAAAAGCTCCTCCGCACACCAGCAATGACAAGGCGTCCAGCATGTGTGCACACACATGCAGCAATGATCTCCATTCCCCTTCATCCCTCCATTCTCCTCCAGTCTTCCCACTCCTTCGGTCCGGATCCCACTCTCAGACCCATACCCATACCCCCTCCTCCTCCCCGCGCATGCCCTCTTGTGAAACAGGGTGCGGTGTAGGTCATGACCAAGCATCTTTTGAGTCGACTCAAAAGTCATCTCTCAGCCCCAGCCCCGTACCCCCTCCTTCTCCCCGCGCATGTCCTCCTGTGAAACAGGGTGCGGTGCGGGTGATGGCCAAGGATCTGATCCGCACGCGGCATCAGATCACCAAGTTCTACGGGCTCAAGTCCCAGCTGCAGGGCGTGTCCCTGCGGATACAGGTGAGACACACACACACACACACACACACACACACACACACACACACACACACACACACACACACACACACACACACACACACGTGTACACGCACACACGCACACACACACACACACACACACACACACACACACACACACACACACACACACACACACGCACTCCACTCCTGATGCCATGCTCCAGCCGTCTCCGAGCTATTATGGCCCGCTTCTTAGCTCTTCTCTGCCCGTGATTGTGTCACTTCTGAAAATTCTTGAAGTCACTCGGGCATTTTGGGCCTTTGCATCGTGCTTCTCTGTTTGTGATACATTGAAATCACTGTCACCATGTGCATGCTCTCCAATCGGCCTCTCTTCCATCCAGCTCTCCCCCCTCTTGGTGCTCTTTAAGCTTCACGTCCCCTCTCCCCTTTCCCACTACTCCCTCACCCCGCTCCCACCTTTACCCTGACTTTCCCCGCCTTCCCTTCCATTGGTCTCCCCCATTGTGCTCCCCTTAGCGCCCCCATTGCAGACCCTCAAGGCGACCCACGCATAGACGATTTTCCAGGCACCTCAACCCCCCCCTCCTCCTCCACTCCCCACCCCACTCGCACCCTTTCCCCATCTCTCCCCTCCTTCCCTTCCCCCGCCTCGGCACCACACCACCTGCAGACCCTCAAGTCCACCCAGGCTATGGCAGACGCTATGAAGGGCGTGACCAAGGCCATGCGATCCATGAACAAGCAGCTCAACCTGCCAGCCATGCAGAAGGTGCGTCAGAAGAAAGTCTGTTTCTACCTCTCAGAACTCTTGAACCCAGACGGGGTGTGGTTGTGTAATGTGGTGAATGGGGTGATAAAAACCATGTGATCCATGAACAAGCAGCTCAACCTGCCGGCATTGCGAAAGGTGCATTAAAAGAGAGCCAATTCCTACTTCTGAGAGCCATTAAGCCCAAACCTGGTTTGTGAGCCCTCTGTTGGACATGCTAGCTTCTTTACCATTCATGATCCAACAGCTGTTAAGGACCTGTGTGATTTGGTCTGTTTCTATTATGAAGTTCACACATGGGGCCGGGCCGCACATTGTCGTCTTTCTGATTGCTGGTGGCTGGAATCCTGGTCTTTCATGGTCCGTGCACATTCTGTGTGATTGATGCAGATTCGGGGTGATGCAGGAGTGTGAGTGAGATGGCCCACAAATATGATGTTGGAGGCTTTGAGTGGCACGGGATCCTTGATTCTACACATCCCTACGTTTTGTGTTGTTTCACATATGTGTGCGCTTGTGCATTTGAGTGTGGGCAGGTGATGCGGGAGTTGGAGATGGCGAATGAGCGCATGGAGATGACGTCAGAGGCACGAAGAGGCACTGAGAGGCACTGCTTCCACACACCCTGAACTGTTCTCTATGCTTCCACGTCCGTGTGCCCTTGTGTGTGCAGGTGATGCGGGAGTTTGAGATGGCGAATGAGCGCATGGAGATGACTTCAGAGATGATGGGCGACGCCATAGACGATGCGATGGAGGGCGACGAGGAGGAGGAGGAGACGGAGGAGCTGATCAATGAAGTGCTGGATGAGATCGGCATCGACATCAACCAACAGGTGCGTGCTCCTTGGGTGGCAAACAATGCTTTTCTAGTCGGCTCAATGAGGAGGAGGAGACGGAGGAGCTGATTGATGAAGTGCTGGACGAGATTGGCATCGACATCAACCAACAGGTGGGTTTTTGCCGGATGGTCAGCAGGCAGGTGCTTTGAGGAGCAGGTGCGCGCTCTGGAGCAGCTGGGTGCTCCCTGGATGGCCTGCAGGTGGTGAGAGTGCTTCTTATGCCGTGTGCTGTCATGCATGCTAGCCTCTCAGATTCCATACCTCTATCCCACTGGATCGCTGGTTTGTGTAGGTGTGTTTTATGGCATTGTCATGGCCTTATACATGCCTTCTCTGCCACTGCTCGCTTCTCACAGCATATCCTATCCTCCCATTCCAACCCCCCCTTTCCTTCCCCCCCTCCTCCTCCCCACATTTCCTCGTCCCTTCTCAGCTCATGAATGCGCCAACACCAGCAGCGCCCCAGGCACAGACAACAGGCAAGGTGGCACAGGCAGATGCAGTGGGGGCTGGTGGGGGCGGTGGTGGAGGCGGGGGAGGGGGGATGGGTCGTGGTGGCAGCAGCGGTGGTGATGGTGGCAGCAGTGGGGGTGGTGGTGGGGGTGGCGGTATGCCCAGTGCCCCATCAGCAGCCCCGTCGGTTGGTGGTGCATCGGATGATTCTGGGATTGACAGTGACTTGCAGGCACGGCTAGACAACTTGAGGCGGTTGTGATGACTGTTTGTAGCATGCGCTTTTGTGGTTTTGCAACAGCGATGACGTGCACTAGGGTGCACGCTTGATAAGTGCTGTGTAGGAATTGTATTCTAGTTTCCCTAGCTGGATGCACATTTAGTCTCCCCCTGTATTTAGTTCTTTCCACACTAGGTGCAGTGCTACTTCCAGTTTCTTTCCACACCTGTGATGATATCCTTTTTTGACAGCCCTTAAAACCCGCAGCCTGAATTACAAAAAAAGTTGGGAGGTGGTTACCAGTTGTTCACCTGCCAAACGTTATGAAGTCGCAGGCAGCTCAGGGAAGTGTCGCTCGGTTCCTGCACAACCACTCTGGCCGGAGGAGTGCACACCAAACTGGAAATATGTAATTCAGGTCGATCGAAACTGCCTAGTCTGATTAGTTGGAGCGGCAGCCATAGCCTAGAACAGCTAGGCTCCAACCCCATTCCAGCCCCAGGCCTCTTACCTCCGCCTTACTCGTTAGGACTATTAGCCCATTCCGTTTAATCCGTAGATATATCTTTCCGCCATTCTGGGTCACGTTTTCGCTCGACAAACCTAGCCGTGCCCATGCTTGCACATATGCCCATCGTCACCTCCCCATCGCCCACCGCATCGATGTCGCTCCTGTTCATAGCCGGCGGCGTCGTCTTTGTCCTCTTTTCTAAGATTCTATCCAACTAATTCGTCGCATTATCTACTACTCCCCAACGAGAAAACTCGGTCCACTTCCGTCCCACTCACGCACTCCCCTCCATCGCTCACGCTTCCTCGCTTGAACGAGCACGCTCCCTCCCCTCCCGTCTCCTTCGCGCCATCCCCATTGTCGCGCACGCTTGCTTCCCTCCGTCGCGGATTGCAAACCCCAGCTTCATTGCTGTACGGGCACTCCCCGAGACCGATCACTCACACTCCTCCCCGTCGCCCACGCGCACTCCGTTCCCGCTGCCCACGCGCACTCCGTTCCCGCTGCCCACGCGGACTTCCTTCCGTTGCCCACGCTCAAGACCTGCCCGTCGCCCACGCTCACTCCCTTCCCATCGCCTTCGCGCAATCGTGTCGTCGCCCTCTCTCAATCCCTTCCGTCGCCCGCGCGGACTCCCTTCCCGTCGCCCACGCTCACTCCCTTTCCACCGCGCAATCCGTCCGTCGCACACGCACACCCCCGCTCGTCGCACATGGCCAATTCCCTCTCGTCGCACGCTGCCGCCCGCGCCGCGCACTCCCTTTCGGTCTCCTTCCGCCGCCCACGCTCACTCCCTCCCGCCGCGACGGGCCCCTCTGTCGCCCATGCTCACTCCCTCTCGTCGCCCACGCTCACTCCTCCCCGTTGTGCACGCTCTCTCCCCATCCGTCGCCCACGCTCACTGCTCGTACGTCGCACACTCTCACTCCCTTCCGTCGCCCACGCTTACCCCCCTCCAGTCGCCTTCGCTCACTCTCTTCCGTCCCCTTTCTCCCTTCTCATAGCCACCCTTAGTCCCTTGTCATCTCCACCCTTACTCCCTTGTCATCTCCACCCTTACTCCCTTGTCATCTCCACCCTTACTCCCTTGTCATCTCCACCCTTACTCCCTTGTCATCTCCACCCTTACTCCCTTGTCATCTCCACCCTTTCTCCCTTGTCATCTCCACCCTTTCTCCCTTGTCATCTCCACCCTTACTCCCTTGTCATCTCCACCCTTTCTCCCTTGTCATCTCCACCCTTTCTCCCTTGTCATCTCCACCCTTTCTCCCTTGTCATCTCCACCCTTACTCCCTTGTCATCTCCACCCTTTCTCCCTTGTCATCTCCACCCTTTCTCCCTTGTCATCTCCACCCTTTCTCCCTTGTCATCTCCACCCTTACTCCCTTGTCATCTCCACCCTTTCTCCCTTGTCATCTCCACCCTTTCTCCCTTGTCATCTCCACCCTTACTCCCTTGTCATCTCCACCCTTACTCCCTTGTCATCTCCACCCTTACTCCCTTGTCATCTCCACCCTTACTCCCTTGTCATCTCCACCCTTACTCCCTTGTCATCTCCACCCTTACTCCCTTGTCATCTCCACCCTTACTCCCTTGTCATCTCCACCCTTACTCCCTTGTCATCTCCACCCTTACTCCCTTGTCATCTCCACCCTTACTCCCTTGTCATCTCCACCCTTACTCCCTTGTCATCTCCACCCTTACTCCCTTGTCATCTCCACCCTTTCTCCCTTGTCATCTCCACCCTTTCTCCCTTGTCATCTCCACCCTTACTCCCTTGTCATCTCCACCCTTACTCCCTTGTCATCTCCACCCTTACTCCCTTGTCATCTCCACCCTTACTCCCTTGTCATCTCCACCCTTACTCCCTTGTCATCTCCACCCTTACTCCCTTGTCATCTCCACCCTTTCTCCCTTGTCATCTCCACCCTTTCTCCCTTGTCATCTCCACCCTTTCTCCCTTCTCATCTCCACCCTTTCTCCCCTCAGGCTAGAGTTAGAGTCAGCGCATTCAGCGTACAAATGGCAGCGGTTTATTTCCATGTGCAGCACCATCCCTCACCTCACCATCCCTCACCTCGCCATGCCTCACCTCGCCATCCCTCACCTCGCCATGCCTCACCTCGCCATCCCTCACCTCGCCATGCCTCACCTCGCCATGCCTCACCTCGCCATGCCTCACCTCGCCATGCCTCACCTCGCCATGCCTCAACTCACCATCCCTCACATCCCCATCCCTCACATCCCCATCCTTCATCTCACCATCCCTCACCTCCCCATCCCGCATCTCCCCATCCCTCACCCCATCTCCGTCTCACCTCCCCATCTCCGCCGCACCCTGTTGTGTGGCATCGTCACACGTCGCCATTTCTCACCTCTTCCTACTTCCCATCCCCCTCTACCGCCCTTCCTATATCTCTCTCTCAATCCTTTTTCTCGCCCTGCCATCCTACTTCCCATCCCCCTTTCCCCGTTTCCCCCATCCTTCGTTTCCCTATCCCGTCATTCCCTCTCCCTCCACTCCCCATCCTTCCATTCCCCATGCCTACTTTCACCATTCCACCATACCCCATCCTGCGACCTTCCCGTCATCTCCACCTCATCCCCTCCCCTCCCTGCTTCTTCCCATCTTCCACCTCGCCAAAAGTTCCTTCCCTGCACTACCATGCGCAATACCTCTTTCCCTTACGCTGTTACTCCAGATATTTTCATACCTCCTTTGCACGCTCCCAAACCCATCCCTCCTCACCACTTCCCTCCTCTTCCCATCCATCCTCTCCTCATCCCTCCCCATCCGTCCTTTCCCCATCAGATTCTCTCCCCCTCCCCTCCAGGTGTTTCCCACACCGCCCTCGGCCCAGCGGCACCTCCTCATCCCTTGTGCTTTTCTTCACCAGGAGCTGCTTGGGGTGCTGTGGACGGATGGCGGTGGGCAGAGTCACGCAGCAGAGACTGGACGTGGTGCTGCTTGTCCACCCTTCCCCCCGTCCTCCCAACCTCTCTTCCTCCCTTCATCACTTCATCCCTTCATCACTTCCTCCCTTCCGCCTCACCCCATTCCGCCTCACCCCATTCCGCCTCACCCCATTCCGCCCCACCCAATTCTACCTCACTCCGTTCCGCCCCACCCAATTCTACCTCACCCCATTCCCCCTGCCATCCTACTTCCCATCCCCTTTTCCTCCTTTCCCCATCCCTCCTTTCCCCATCCCATCATTCCCTCTGCCTCCGTTCGCCATCCTTCCATTCCCCATGCCTACTTTCACCATTCCACCATACAGTCATACCCCATCTCGCAACCTCCCCGTCACCTCCACCCCGTCCCCTCCCCTCCCTGCTTCTTCCCATCTTCCGCCTCGCTAGAACGTTCGTTCTTCACCACCTCCTATACCCATCCCCTACCAATCCCCTCCTCTCCCCATCCATCCTTTCCCCTTCGATCCTCTCCCTATCCCTTCTCTTGCCATCCATCCTCTTCGAAACCCATTATTTTCTCATTCCCTCCTCTCCCCGCCCCTTCCTCCACGTCTCCCATCTGCCGTACCTCAACCCCCTCTGTTCCTCCCATCCTCCATCCTCATTTCCTCCCTGCCACCTTTTCTCCTCCCCACCTTCCTCCCCTCCCTTCTGCTTCTCTCCCCCACGTCCTCCCTACCTCCCTTCCTCCCATCATCCCTTTCCCCCTTCAACCCTTCATTCCTCACTTCCTCATTTGTGTCATTCTTTTGCATGCGTTCTTCCTTTCTACTACAGTTCCGTCACATCTGACTTCCTGGTGTGTGTTTGTACAGGGGTGCTCTGCATCAGGTTGTGATGTGTTGCCTGTTTCATAGTAACTCACGTATTTTTTTTGCCATGTATGGGTTCTTTTTTCTTTTTTTTTTAATATATGATAATGAGCTTCTGACCAGCAATACACAAGACATGACCACTACCAAGGAGTTCAACAAATAATACAGTACTGTATCTGTAATTGTAAGGGGAATCACTCAACCCACAATTCTACACTGCAAGCAACAAGCCAGGCCGTGGTAAAGTCACAACACCTGGTGCTGCGCTCCTGTAACTGCATTGGGGGATATGAAGGTGAGCGAAGGGGAAAGACAGTAAACGGAATGTGCGGGAGGGAAGAGAAGAAGCAGCGGGTGACAGATTGAGCAGGGGGGAAAAGAGGAGGGGGAAGAATGCGAGAAGGGCGAAACAGCGTAGCAAGGGGACGGGGGGAAGCAGGGAAGGGCATGGGGGGAAGCAGGGAAGGGGATGGGGGAAAGCAGGAAAGGGGATGGGGGGAGGCAGGGAAGGGGATGGGGGAAAGCAGGGAAGGGGATGGGGGGAAGCAGGGAAGGGGATGGGGGGATGATGGGAAGGGGACGGGGGGAAGGAGGGAAGGGGGCGGGGGGAAGCAGGGAAGGGAATGGGGGAAAGCAGAGAAGGGGATGGGGGGAAGCAGGGAAGGGGACGGGGGGAAGCAGGGAAGGGGATGGGGGGAAGCAGGGAAGGGGATGGGGGGATGATAGGAAGGGGACGGGGGGAAGGAGGGAAGGGTACGGGGGAAGGAGGGAAGGGAATGGGGGGAAGCAGGGAAGGGGATGGGGGGAAGCAGGGAAGGGGACGGGGGGATGATGGGAAGGGGACGGGGGGAAGGAGGGAAGGGGACGGGGGGAAGCAGGGAAGGGAATGGGGGGAAGCAGGGAAGGGGATGGGGGGATGATAGAAAGGGGACGGGGGGAAGGAGGGAAGGGTACGGGGGGAAGGAGGGAAGGGAATGGGGGAAAGCAGGGAAGGGGATGGGGGGAAGCAGGGAAGGGGACGGGGGGAAGCAGGGAAGAGGATGGGGGGATGATGGGAAGGGGACGGGGGGAAGGAGGGAAGGGGACGGGGGCAAGCAGGGAAGGGAATGGGGGGAAGGAGGGAAGGGGACGGGGGGAAGCAGGGAAGGGAATGGGGGGAGGCAGGGAAGAGGACGTGGGGAGCGGGGGAGATGCCGGGTAGAGAGCTGGGGGGGGGACGGTGAGGAGCCTGGCAATTGATGGGGGGAAGAGGGAGAGAGGCAAGCAGTGTGGGGGTGAATGGCGATTATTCTGGAAAGAGAAGGGTGTATGTGCGGGTTGGAAAGGGTATGTGATGGCGACAGGGAGCGGATACCAGGAAGGGGAAAGGAAGGTGACGGGAAGGAGTGAAGTGGGCGAAGGGAAGGGGAAAAGCAGGCGACGGCAAGGGGGCGACGGGAAGGGGAATAGCGGGAGACGGGAAGGGCTAAAGCGGGCGACGGGAAGGGGAAAAGCGGGCGACGGGAAGGGGAAAAGGGGGCGACGGGAGCGGGCGACGAGAAGGGGAATAGCGGGCGAAGGGAAGGGGAAATGCGGGCGAAGGGCGGGCGTCGGGGGGGGGCGAAATCGTGGCGACGGGTAGGGGAAAAGCGGGCGACGGGAAGGGGAAGCTTCATATTGTGCGGTTTATTTCACTGCAGTCGTCCGTATCTGTACGAGCAGCACCGCTACAATCCGCGCCATTGGTCCTCTCAATTGCGTTGTCGCACCCTGCCTAATGTAAGACTGTACGCGCAGTGCAGCTACTGGTTTTGTTACCCGTCCGTTCGCAGGACGTTAGGAAACCCTATACTCACGTGGGTAGGTTAGTTACTATTTGTGTCGAGCGGTTTTCAGCACAGCGTGGTTTGGGTCACATGCCCTTCTGACTTTTTGTGTTGGTTCCCGTCGCCCAAATATTGTGCTGCGACACTCGTGTGTTCGCAAAGTGGTTTCGCCATCCAGAAGTGTCACGAACCCACCCCAACCTCGTATTGTGCTCCCTCCGAACCAAAGGACCTGAGCGTTGACTCAGTTTTTGTAATTCAGGCTTCGGGTTTAAAAACGAGAATATCGTCCAGTTGACGCCAATTCGGAAACCTGACAGCAGCATGGGAAGCGGCCAATCACTCATGCTTCCCTCCCAGCCCAGCTTTTGCCAAGCCGGTCCACAGCAGAAGCCTCTGCCGTCAAGCACAGGAGTCAGGACAGCTATACTATAGTCTAGCCCACTGCATCAGCAAACTTCCTGACTAGCAGTTAGTGTCGACTGAACCAATGCTACATCAATGCAGCTCGGAGCGTTGAGATGGAGGGGCTTTAAGTGCAGGTTATTGATTTGTACAAGCGCATGGTGATTCAGGACGAAAGTAGCTACACATTGGTCCAGTGCGATCGCTTTTTGAGTTGATGTGATCTGTCTGGAGCCACCGTTCTTCAGTTACGTATTGCTCATCGTTGCCGTTAGCCATGCGACCAGCGACACAGCAAGAAGAGGCGTTTCTGGAGATGGAGGAGGAGATTGAGGCCATCGAGATTATGAATCTCGCGAATGGTCCACCGCCGATAGAAGTAACCGAAGAAGTAGAGGTTAGACTTCCTTAATACTCGGCCATTATCAATATTTACACAATATCTTGTGCTGAAATATGCATTGAAGGATATCCTGCCTTGGAAGGACGGAGAGCGGAGAAACCACAGGAAATTACAAGGAAGTATGGTAATTTTCTTCTTCTTCTCGCTGTCGTCCATGCATTTGTGATTGTCGTGAGATATTGCGTTCCTTGGCCAAGCAGCTTGTACGTCCAATTTAATAGCGTTCGTTTGTTCAACATGATTTGACGTTTTTCTTTGGCGGGCCGTTATTGCTTCTCTTTTTTTTTGCGTGTTTCGTGCCTTCGACCTTGAACCTCATTCCAATTTCCTGGTTTCCTCCTCTTCCTCATTCTTCCTGTTCACAGTTCCTTTTTCTTTTCTCGCTCTCTAATATTTGAATTCAGACGTTTAACCAAGAGGAAGAGTTGAGAAAGTGGAACGAAGCTCAGCTTCAGGTATGGGGCAAGTTCCCTCATTTGGTGCAAGTGTGTTCTCAAATGCAGAACACCGACATAAATTCGGCTACGGGTTGGCACTGGAAGCTGCCTGTTTGGCCTGCGATGTCGTAGTTATAAGTTGGTATTAATATTGTCTGCAAATCGCCTGCGCACAGGACCGCCTCTGCATGGAGGCGGAGGAACACTTCGGGTTTGAGGAGGTGGCAGCGAGGCGGGCTCTGGAGGAGCTGTACCGTCCATATGAGAAGAACCTCGACTTCATGCGCACTGTGCAGAACGGGTGAGATGGGGACAGTGCAGGGTGGGTGAGAAGAGAATATTGTGAGTCGCATGAGGAACGAGGTGTTGTTGAATAAGGAGAATGCAAGCAGGATGGGGAGGTAAGGAGAAACTTAAGAGGCACTACACAAGCCGCATGAGAAGTGAGAGAACGTTATCTTTTGTTTACCAAGGATGGATCCCTGATTGGGAAGGTAGGAAGGTAAGCATATGTTTGGTTGACTCCTGAGCAAAGGACAAGATGCATTGGAAAGGAATTACTGTTCGGCACCACACCACCCATCCATCCGTCAATCTCATATTTTTGTACTTCTCCACACCACCACTGTCGACTTGCTGCTGCAGCGCTTTCCTGCTGGTGGACGAGCAGCGTGCAGAGCAGGCGAGCTACCGGGAGCTGGTGGTGCTGCGCCATGCGACTGAGCGGCTGCTGCGTGTGGTGGACACGTCGATGCACTCCGTCATCCAGAGAGAGCGGTGAGAGGAGGCAATGCGCGCATGGGTACATGCGTGCGTGCATGTATGCGTGTGTGTGGCATGGGACTGAGCGGCTACTGCGTGTGGTGGATACGTCCATGCACTCCGTCATCCAGAGAGAGTGGTGAGACGAGACAGTGCGTGCGTGTGTTTCTGTGGGAGAGCGGGTGTTGGGTGAGAGTCTGTGTGTGCGTGTCTGTGAGAGATTGTGTGGTGGGTGGGAGTAGTGTTTTTTGTCATTGAACGAGTGTGTGGTGAGGTGAGTGAAGCGGGTGGGATTGGTGTCAGCACATCACCATTACAATGAGAGTGGCAGGTTAGATTAAGGAGGTGACAGTTTCATGTCGATTGTTGAAAGCACAATGCTGTACTCCTCCCATCCATAAACATGACGATTCATATTACCTGCCATTCAAACAATCATTCCTCTCCGCTGTCGCCCATATTTACTGCCATTCATTCTTTATCACATCATCCTAAACTCCCTTCCCTTCCATTCCCCCACCCCCACTTCCGTCCTTCCCCTTTCCTCTCTCCTGTCCCTACCATACTTGCCAGGCATGCAGCGCACAGAGAGCTAGCAGCAGCGCAGAGGGCGAGGCAGGAGGCGGAGGTGAGGCAACAGCGGTGTGGGCGGCTGGAGAGGGAGCTTGGCGAGGAGAGGAGCCAACATGCTGCCGTTGCGGCTCTGCTGGTGGGTGCCATATTGACGCCCCCCTGGGCTGGGTGTTGTTGCTCGATGCTGGTTGCTGCTCTTGTTGGTACCTCAACTTTTTTCCTTTTCCTCTTCATGTTCATAATGCCAGCTCGTTCAGTGTTTTATCTCTCTCTGTTCTTTCTTTTTGTGTCCTTGCTCCTTCCCTGATGTAGAGGCATCCATTTTTTCCTGATTCGTCTGTGTTGGTGCAACCAACGCTGCTGCATTTCCGTTCAACCCTCGCGTAATCATTCTGGGACTTTGTTGTTTTAGCATGACATGCTATGGTGCACTGCGCGTGACCGCACCCATTGTTTTCCCATCTGCCTGCCATCACTGTGGCAGGAAGCAGAGAGGGATCGCAGCACTTGCCGCATCTGCTACACCAAGGTAGGCCTTTCTCACCTATGGTCTGCTCAGCCTGGTTGCTGTATGTGCTGCACCATTCGTGATATTGCATGACTTGTATATTCTTGTCTCCCTGCACGCATGAAATGCGTTTCATCGATGCAAGAGCCATGAGCTCGCACCTGGCATGTGCGTTGCTGATGACCTACAGGTTTGGGAGCTATTTCACAATGTATTTTTTGTTTCATATGCGAATACGCTGCTGATATCGTTCATACCATGTTATGGTAGTGACGATTGTGACCACCTATATAACAATACCCCACCACTTGTTTTCTTTGTTTGGCTCGTCTTGCCTGCAGGAACGAAATGTGCTGCTTCTCCCATGCAGTAAGCGCCTCCCACCCACCACCACCTTTTGCATTGTACAGCCTTCTTTCTATTGCCTTTGAGTGCTGCGAGTATCCCGCCGTAATTTCTTCGCCTTTCCCCCTGTCACTTTGTCCTTGACACCCCCCTGGCGCAATTTCCCTTTCCTGCCAATCGCGTACCTCTTCAGTGCACTTCCAGTTTTGTGGTGACTGCATGGCACAGCACCGTCAGCAGAATAACAGCTGTCCTCTCTGCCGCTCCCCTCTCAGCGGCCTGTTGCACTGCCAGCTGCAGCGATGAGATGATGCCTTTGCCAGCCTTGATCTCAGCGGCAGTCTTCAAACCTTCTCTGCTCTACTGACCCACTGACAGTGAACACAGGGCTATACACCCCAGTTCATACTACCCTCTTGTCATCCGTCTGTAGGGTTATTGTCATCCACAACCACTCCCGGTTTCAAGGCTGGTATTCTAGCAAGGTCTTGCGGCCAGTACTCCAGGGCATTTCTCACTTGCATGCTGTAGAGTTTGATTTCTTTTCCACCTGTAGTAATGTTGTCTGTCACTTGTGACCTTGATGGAGCCTTCACTGACTAGCTACCAAACCAATTTGCAATCGTCTGGAAAAGTATGGTAATTATGGTAATGATTCCCAACGAGAACATGCACATCAAATTCAACTTAACCCTCCCAGCATCACAAACACCCACAAAAAGAGACTCCTAAGACTCCTGAACTTCACCTGCCCACTCCGGCGAGCCTCAGTCCCAACCAATGCCTCTCATCCGTTTACTTATTGCCTCAACTCGGCTGTGGGTGCGGCCTCTTCGATTCAAGTTCAACCCCCTCACTCCCTTTCTTCACTTCCTCTCCTCACCTCACTCATGCCACTCCTTTCTCAAACACTCCCGTCTCTCCCCCACACTCCCATTTCCCCCCACACTCCCTTTCTCCCCGCACTCCCCTCAACCCGCCCCTATTTACTGGCGTGGCCTGGTTGCCTCATGGACGGCAGGCACTGAGAAGAGCACGGCAGGCAGCGTCATCATAGCAGTCATCACTGCCGCCCAGACCAGTGCGGGGGACGAGCAGTCCCACTGGAAGCTCCAAGGAGGCTTCGGGAGCAAAACATTTGATACGGTGAAGGCTGGGTGATGACGACTGTGCCAACGACCCCGGTGTTAGTTTCAGTGAAGTTTCCTTCGCAAAAGCCCTCTCAATAGCCTCTACACAAGCGTCCTCCTGAGGAACTTACTGTGGAGGAGAAGGCGGAGGAGATTAAGCATGTGCTAAAGCAACTTCATTTCATGTTGTGGGCCAGGATGTCACTGAGTGCTGACGAGCCAACCGTTGGTAAGCCGCACACACCGGCATCACACAAACGTACGTTTTCTTGTGCCTTCATTCCCATCCCCCCACCTCGCCCCCATGTGCACGAAGGGATGCAGCCGCGCTGCAACTAACGGTGGGAGCAAAGCGCTTGTTGAGACGCCCGAGAGAGTGGGGTCGGGCTGCCTCCCTGGGCGATTTTTGAGTCGAGTCAAAGTAAGTGGGGCTCGATTGGACTCAAATAACGGTGGGAGCAGGGCGCTCGTTGAGACGCCTGAGACAGTGGGGTCGGGCTGGCCCCCTGGGGCGGCGAAACCACGCCAAGGTGGCGTAGCTGTGGGAATCGAGGTGATACGCGAGTGCTCCGCATCGTATTTTCAGGTGAAAGCATGAATACAGGCCATACCATACGGATGATGGCATGAATACATACATATCAGATACAAATATAACCACTGTGGCTCACATCCAAGTACGGAACATTGAGGTGTTCCCTCTCCTAAGCACACACCCACCACATGGGTTAAACACAATACGACACAAGCACCCACAAGAAAACACTGGCAAGAAACCGAAGAATTATCAGGAAGTCGCGGGGAGCTAAAACGGCATCGGAATCCTCCCCGAGCCAATCTTCCCCTTGCCATGACCCTGAGAGGGGCAAGGGAAGGGAGCAAAAGAAATCCCACAGGATGTGCACACACGTTAAGGTGGTCTACCTCTACCCTGCACTGGAGTAGGCATCTGGCATACGATGGACCTTCATGTGAGAGCGATAAACCAGATCCCAGGTATGTGATAGTGACGGGAAGCAAGGGAAGGGATGCACGTGACGGCCCATCCACCAAGCCTGTGACGTACCGACTGGGTCGTAGGAACCAAGAGACCACAGTCCCGTTGCTGCTTATAAAGAGTTTCAAGGCACCCCGTTGACCTACAGGAACCGGCTGTCCGCGTGGCCACAACATTGCATGGCGTGCCTGGTGATGGCAGGGGCAGCCCAGTGAGGCAGCAGGCAGGATAGGAGATTTGAAGAACACGGCAAGTGAGTCTTTAGGCCTTGCCAGGTAAAATGCAGCAGCAAGGTAGCACAGTGTCTTTGCTGCTGGAAGATGGAAGCCACTGGCTCGCAAACCTCTACCACGATGTTAAATCCGCATGGAAGGCACAAACATTCAGAGATAAAGAGCTGTCTGGAAAGCCGGATAGAATGCCACAGAGGGGAAATGAGAGAGGACCTAATCGTTCATTTTGCGATTGGATCGTCCGTGCTAGTAGACCGTAGTAGTAGATGGTGTCCGTCTCATGATCGTACCATCTGATGCCGTCTTCACTCCATTCTGGAGCTTTCGGTGGCTCTGCTCGCGGCCTTCGCTGGGCTGGTTGATACTCGCCACGTTTTCTGCTGTAACGACGCCTCTCCCCGCGCTCGTTGCTGGTAGGGTAGAGGCAGGTTAAGAGGAGTGAGAGGAGTGAGGGGCAGAGAGGACGTTAAGCGGAGGAGGCCTGGGCAGAGTGAGACGGGATACGTGGTCAGTCTGAGGGAGTGAGAGGCAGGAGGGGAGTGAGGGGCGGACAGAAGGGATTCGCGGAGGATTGAGGGGATTCCGGGGAGGCATGAGACGAGTCGGATGGCTAGGTCGATGCAGGGGGGAGGGAGTCACGAGCCAGGCAGAGAAAAGGTTCGATTTTCGTGCAATAGACGCAAGCGCCAAGACGGTTATCTTCAAGCAAGAATGAAATAGCCGCTCTTGAGCTGCAACAGCCTTGTATGTGGAAAAACGAGCGACGTTGAAGTGGTGTGTGGGTGCCCGTGGCTGCAGCGGAGGCGAGATTGCGGAGAGAGAGTAAAGACCAGACATACGCGCTGCGCAAGGGATTCAAAGGAAGGGCCTCAGCTTATGGTAACATACGGGCCGTACCTTGGGCGAAAGAGAGTGCCAGGGTCGCAACGATGAAGATCGCGAGGCCGACGGAGAGAATGGAGCGAGCCATGGCGTTGTAACTTGATTGACTAGCTGGGAGAGATTAAGAACTGAGCGTTAGAATAGGATTTGAGACTGATGGTTAGAGCATGTTTAGTGGCAGGCTTTATAGGCGGGATGAGGCTGCTAGTGTGGTCCAAGAAAGGAGTCGCAATAACTGAGGTGTCAATCGCGGCCTACCGCCGTGCAAAGCGCAAAAGCACTCGCCGAAAACGACTCTGGGTTGGGCTGCTGAAGCAGGGCTCAGGATAGAAGGGAGTTTTACCCTGTTTGCCTGCTTTTCAGACTGAGTTTACTCTATTCTGCAAATACAGCATTTCCCGAATTTACCGCAGTGCTTTCTTGACATGGCTTTAAAATCACCATGTCGACCCCGAGCTGGATCCAACAAGCACCCAGCTGAAACTCTACGCCTCTTGAAAACAAATCGTAAGCTCCCTTCTGTTCGAGAGGCTGATTTTCTGAAACAATCTCCAAGTCACTGAATTCACACGTAAGGCCAAGAATTGTAGTCACACGTGCAGCATCCGGGAAACAAAAGAGCAGGTCCACTTCAGAGATAATTGGCTAAGCAATTTGAGCACTTCAGGTCCAATCGATGTTCCTCATCGCTCAGCCTACTTTCTCTTCTGGCTCACCCTGCAATTTCCTGGCTACGCTGCGTCTGGCACACTGCAGTGGCAGGGTGAACCTCGTCACAACTCGGATCCGTCAGGTACCCTTGAAACGAACTGAGATTGCTGCTCCTGAACTGAAAATTGTGAATTGTGGAATTTCGGTGATAATTCAACAGAAATAATGTACTTTGCGGGCTGCCCGGTCTGGAAGAAAATCTGTGACGCGTTGAAAGTCGAACACATGGAAGATCGAACCCCAGAATCAATCTGCCACCGTCGATGGGGATCCCGATTATTTTGTGAACCTGTACCGCGTTCCGAGAATTTCTACAGGCTGCCGCAGACGGCGGTGGAAATAATAACTTCAAATTAACAAGGATTCCAATACAGTTCATTAGTAGCAAAATGGCTTATTCTAAACAGTCTAAGGCAATAATGGCTGAACTTCTCTCACCTTAAGTCTGTTTTTAAATGTAAAAATGAGACCAAACCCCCAGGATATAATTAACTACATTATTTGAGGAAAATATCAACAACCATCCCGCTTTTTTCTTGTAGAGATAAATTCCAGTTCAAATGTTTCTGCCTTTATCGGTCTCCATCTGACAGTTGCCGGTATCGCTTCAGCTCTCCTGACTCATTGAATTCATCCTAGTTACTGTTTGCTCCTGTTACGTACGGGAATTCCTTCACTTAATTTGATATCACAACACCTCCCTTCATTCCTAGCCGTAGCAAGTGCTGACTCACTTGACCACTCCCATGGAGCTGGTGCTGTGCTAGTTCTGCTGGCCTGGCAATCGTTTGGTGAGGAAGTCAACTGCCATGTCAGTGGTGGGGAAGTACGTTAGATCGAATTTATTATTGTCGATTTCGTCTTCGGTGAAGAAGTACCGCAACGCGATGTGCTTCGTTATGTTGACGAAGCCAGGCTTGTTCGCGATCTTGAGCACGCTCTTGTTGTCACAGTGGAGGCCAAAATTAGGTGATGTAGGGATTTTCTCCTCTTGCATGAGCTCTTGCAGATAGAGTCATTCGCGAACTGCATCAGTTACGGCGATGTACTCTGCTTCAGCTGACGACAGGGCAACCAACTCCAACTTCTTGAAATTATAGGAGATTGGCCCTGTTGGCTCGAGGCGAAAGACGAAGCCCATTCGTGGCCGTCAATTGGCAGGGTCAGCGGCATGATCTGCGTCCACGTAGCCAGCGGAGTTGACTGATGGTATTCTCAGCGTTGAATAGGAGAGGCTGATGTCATGCGTGGAGATGAAGTACTGAAGGGTGCTCTTCAGGTCCAATAGATTCTCCACCATTGACTTCCGTGAGTATTGTGCTAGCTGGCTGGCGATGTACACGAAATGTTGGGCCTGCAGGTGACAGAGGTGAATAGCGGGCAGCCCAGTCCTGCAGAGGACAGAGGTTTGTTGTCCCGTTTGAGGTTGGCACCAGGCGATCGGTGGGGAGTTGAGAGTGGTGCGGGTGAAATCTTGAATCGCTCGCCGTGTTGCTCTGCGTATTTGGAAGCTGCTTTTGGCATGTAGGAGATGTTGAGCCCCAAGAACTGCATCACGTTATGGTCGATGGTGATGTCGAAGCGCTGCGCCAGATCCTTTTCGAACAGATCGAGTAGCGCATTGCTCGTTCCTGTGTACACCAGGTCGTCGACGTACACTATCAGAAGAATGTAGTTGCCGCAAAAGTGGGGGCGATTGAGAAGAAACGAGGATGGATGAACTATGAATGAACTGAGTACAAGTACTAACCCTAATTGGGTTGTACCCCTTATGGGCTACCCCACTATAGCCTACACAATATGCACAAGCTATATGTTCTAACACACCCCCATAGGCAAAGTGGGGGAGAACAAGGGGTCACAAGACCAGTCAAACAAAGCAAAGCAAAGCAAGCTCAGGGTGGATCACAAAGTCACCCCACATTACGAGCACAAGCTCAAGGCCACAAGGCCAAATCACATGCAGGAGTACATATATACAAAAAACTAGACAAGCAAGACCAGGAGTATATATATGCAATAGTACAAGCAAGGTCAAGAGGTGAGCAAGTGAGGCAAGACAGGCACAAGACCCAGCTGCGTGCAGAAGCGCTGATGATCACAAGGCGCAAGTGCCTTGGTGAAGACATCAGCAGTGTGTGGAAAATAGAACGAGAATGAATGAACTATGAGTGAAGTGAGTACAAATAGCAAAACCCTAATTGGGTTGTACCCCCTAAGGTATACCCCATTGTAGCCTACACAGCAGCATAAGCTACATATATGTTCTGACACACCCCCATAGGCAAAGTGGGGGAGAACAAGGGGTCAAAAGACCAGTCAAGCAAAGCAAAGCAAAGCTCAGGGTGGATCACAAAGTCACCACACAGTCCGAGCACAAGAGCAAGGCCACAAGGCCAGTTCACATGCAGGAGTACACACATATATATATAAAGCTAGACAAGCAAGAGCAGGTATATATATGTGACAGTACAAGTAAAGTCAAGAGGAGAGCAAGTGAGGCAAGACAGGCACAAGACCCAGCTGGGTGCAGAAGCGCTGATGGTCACAAGGCGCGAGTGCCTTGGTGAACACATCAGCAGTGTTGGCCTCAGAGGCCACGTACGCAAGCCGCAACTGTCCACGCTGCTGTAGCTCACGAGCAAGGAAGTAGCGAAGAGCAATGTGCTTCGTTCTGTGCTCCAGACGCTGCTCTCGACACAAGGCCAGCATGGCCTTGTTGTCTACGTACACCACTGGAGGAGAACGAGGCGGCTCTCCAAGGTCAGTCAGCAGGTAGGTGAGCCAGCGAAGCTCCTGTGCAGCCATGGCCCCTGCGTAGATCTCAGCCTCACAACTCGAGCTGAGAACCGAAGACGAGCGAGTAGCCCGCCACGAGACAGAGCCGGAGCCAAGGCTGAAGGTGTAACCCTGTGACGACCGCTGCGTAGCCTGGTCGTCAGCCCAAGAAGCGTCCGCGTGACCTGTAAGTACCACTGGACTCCGCCCTCCAAGCACTAGCCCCATGCCCGACGTACTGCACAGGTAGCGCAATACCCTCTTCGCTGCAGCCATGTGCTCTGGTCGGTGTCTCCCAGGAGCAACATAGCGTGCAAGAATGCTAAGAGGGTATGCAAGGTCAGGTCGTGTGCAGGTCATCAGGTACATGAGGCAGCCAACAAGCTCTGGGTACGGGCCACTCGACTCTACGGACTCATCCGAAGGCAGAGCTGAGAGCGAGTGGCGAGTAGACAGAGGAGTGGCCTGAGGCGAGGAGTACGTGAAGCCGAAGCGCTGAAGGACCTGCTGCACCATGTGTGACTAAGTCAAGGTAATGGTGCAGCGTGCTCTGTCCCGAGTGATCTGCAAGCCAAGGTAGCTGCGCAGTTCACCCAGGTCTGTGCACGTGTGTCTCTTCAGCAGCTCGGACTTCACGTAGGCGAGTCCAGCAGTGTCCGCTGTGGCAAAGACCAAGTCGTCGACGTACACGAGGATGTAGAACAGCGGCAGTGAAGTGTCGGTGCGCAGAAACAGCGACGGGTCAGCAGTAGAAGGAGCAAACCCAAGGGCCGCAAGTGTAGTCCTCAGTGTGTCGTGCCACTCACGTGGTGCCTGGCGGAGACCGTAGACTGGCCGTCGGAGGCTCCACTAGGTGCCAGGAGGGAAAGTCCGAGTGAAGCCAGGTGGACGGCGCAGCCAGATCTCCTCGTGCAGGCTCCCCTGCAAGAACGCAGTACTGAAGTCGAGAGAGTGAAGCTCGTAGTCGCGCTGAGTGGCTATGTGCAGCAGCACCCGAAGAGTGGTCATCTTCGGGGTGGGAGAGAAGGTCTGAAAGTAGTCAACTCCCTGCCGCTGACTGAAGCCACGAGCGACGTACCGCGCCTTGAAGACAGGTGGAGAGCCCGGCGGCCGCTTCACCCTGAAGATCCACATGCCACTGACGATGTTCGCCCCAGGAGGGGGAACCGCGTCAACGTAGGTGCCTGTGGACTTCCAGGAAGCCATCTCTGCATCCATAGCTGCCTGCCACTGAGAGGAGTAGGGACCCTCTACGGCCTCCGCGTAAGAGCGCGGAGTCGGGATGTCTAGTGCATCCGGGTCTCCCTCAGGAGCAAGCAGTACAGACGCGAGATGAGGTGAAGCAGCAGCCAGACACTGGAACTCCTCCTGCCTGTCCTCTAGGACGTCCGTGCCAAGAGCACACTCACCCCCGACGGACGGAGGACAGACAGACGCAGACTCAGCAACAAGACTAGCAGCGTAGTCTAGACGACAGCGAGCAGCAAAGTCGACGAGCTCAGCGACAAGAGCAGACGCAGCAGCGGACTCAAAAGAGGGGTCAGTGACGACAGTAGCAAGCAGACGCGTGACAGTAGGACTGGCAGCACGAAGGGAGTCCGACTCTGGGTCGGTAAGCACAGGAAGGGAGGACTCAGGAGGAGAAGGCAAAAGGGCACGCAGAGGAGCAGTGGACGGACGCAGAGACATCCGGTGCGTGCCAGGGACAGGAGGAGGACGCGGACGCGAACCACGACCACTAGCGCGGGCAGCACGAACAGGCGACGCGGGACGAGACGCAGGCTCACGACGCTCAGCAAGACCTCCAGTAGGACCAGTGTAAGGAGAGGGAGCAGGCAGTGGGGAGGTAGGCTCCAACAGTGACTGCGACTGGACAGGCTGTGGACACTCTACCGGAGGAGAAAGACCAAAAACCTGCTGCAGAAGCGGAACGAAGTACGGCCGAGGCCGCGCGGCAGCTCCAGACTCAGCAGGGACAGCACCAGCACCCTCAGCGGCAGCACCAACGCCACCAACACCTCCAGCGGCAGGACCTCCAGCAGCACCAGCAGCAGAACCACCGTCAGGACAGACAGCAGCAGACTCAGCACCAACGCCCTCAGCAGCCTCACCTCCAGTAGGACCCGCAGGCGTAGCACCTCCGGGATCGGCGGCACCAGTACCCTCGACGGTCGAAGAAGCTCCAGCTCCAGCAGTACGCCTCCAGCGGCGAGCAAACCACTCGCGCAGCTCCTGTGGAGAGAGGGGCTCCCGCCGAGATGCAGCACCAGGAGAAACCCCAGGCTCAGCGGCTCCAGACGTAGCACCCCCAGGCTCAGCAGCTCCAGACTCAGCACCGCCAGGCTCAGCAGCTCCAGACTCAGCACCCCCAGGCTCAGCAGCTCCAGCTCCAGTAGGACCCGCAGGCCCAGCAGCTCCGGGTCCGGCAGCACCAGCACCCTCAGCAGTCGAAGGAGCTCCAGCTCCAGCAGCACGCCTCCAGCGGCGAGCAAACCACTCGCGCAGCTCCTGTGGAGAGAGCGGCTCCCGCCGAGACGGAGCAACCGGAGAGCCCCCAGGTCCAGCAGTCGCAGGCTCCGCACCTCCAGGCTCAGCACCCCCAGGCTCAGCAGCTCCTGACGTAGCACCTCCCGGCTCAGCACCCCCAGCAGCAGCACCCCCAAGCTCAGCACCCCCCGGCCTCGCACCCCCAGGCTCAGCACCCCCAGCAGCAGCACCCCCAAGCTCAGCACCCGCAGGCGTAGCACCCCCAGACTCTGCACCCGCACCAGGACCAGACTCAGCAGCAACCTCGACTGGCTCGACTGTGTCTACCTGGGACACACCTGAAGGGGCAGGAACCTGAGGGGGGAGGGGGTCTACCGGGGGGGGAACTGGCACCAGGAAGTCTGGTGGGGGGGGGAGGGAAGGAGTACGGCAGGGGAAGAGGCGGTAGAAGGGGACTGACTCGTCGAACGTGACGTCCTGGGAGGACAGAACACGACGAGAGGAGGGGTGGTAGAACTGCCACCCTGGAGCGTCAGGGGGGAAGCCAAGGAAGACACAGGGAGCAGCACGGGGGGACAGCTTGTCCGCAGACAAGTCGCGGACAAACGCCCGAGATCCCCAGACACAGAACGCAGACGCATCGCCGACCTTCCCCGTCCACAGTAACACTGGGGACATATCGGGCCGAGAGACCCTGGGGTGAAGGTTGAGCTGATGCGCCGCGTACCGAACCGCAAACGGCCACAGAAAATAGGGGGCAGCCGCATGCATCATGGACGTACGAGCGACATCCATGACCATGCCAATGCGGCGCTCAGCAATCCCATTTTGCTGTGGAGAGTCCGGAAGCGTGAAGGTCTGGCGGATCCCCTGTGCACGACAGTAGTCTCGCAGAAGGCGAGAGGAGAACTCCCCACCTCGGTCAGAGTGCAGACGCAGAACAGGAAAGTCCGAGCCGAAGCTCCTCCTGAGCTGGAGACGAGCCTCGCGGATCCAGTCGATCAGCACCTCAGTGACAGCACCCTTGCTGCGCAAGGGGAAGACTGTGGTGTAACGCGAGTAGTCGTCAACCACCAACAGGAAGTAGCGCTCGTGACCCTGCCCACGGACGGGGGCCGGGCCCCACACGTCCATGTGAAGAGTCTGCAGAGGAGCCTCTGTCGGGGGAAACTGGGAGGAGTGAGGAGCAGCCCTGAGGCGCCCCTCGACACAGGGGACACAGGAAGGTCCTGGTCCCGAAGGAAGGGGAAGGAGAGACTGGGGAAGACCAGAGACAAGGACACGGGAAGCCATGCCCCGAAGACGGGGCAAGGAGGGGTGGCCAAGACGGTGGTGCCACAGGAGAGTCTCGTGAGACAAGAGGCGACACGAGCAGGGGGCAGACTCAGGACCAGACCTGGACGCAGCAGCAAACACCTGACCTGACGCTGCTACCTGACCGGACGCAGGGACAGGAGGAGACTCAGTTGTCAGGGTGTAGAGGCTCGACCCCGGCCGACGCGAGAACGTGGCCAGGTGCCGGCCTGTGCGTGCGTCCGTGCAGTGGGTCACCCGCTGACTCGCAGGAGTGAACTGGTGAACCCCCGCATCCTGCAGGTCTGCACCACTCACCAAGTTCGTCGAGAACGAGGGGAGGTACAGGCCAGACAGGGTGCCCGAGGGGGCAGCCGGACACGGGAGGACAGTGGAAAAGTGAGAGAGGACAGGACCCCCAGAGGGGTTAGCCAGGGAGACTGCAACAGGCCGACCAAGTGGCGTGAGTGTGGTGCGGTCCCGAAAGAAGGAGCGAGGAGCCCCAGAGTCAAGTGTAAAGGTGAGGGAGGCCGAAGCCAACGTGGTACCTGAGAGCGAAGCCTCACCCGCACCTGAGGAAGCAGACTCACTAGCACCTAGAGCAGCAGCCGCACCTGTACCTGGAGCAGGAGACTCACTAGCACCCAGAGCAGCAGCAGCCTCACCAGTAGCTAGAGCAGCAGGTCCTATACCCGGGTCAGGCGGTACGCACAGGTGACCGGTACGGTCAGCACTAGTAGGCAATGCATACATGGCAGTGAGAATAGCATCATAGTCAAGAGCAAATATATCTACCCTCTGCCTAAGCAACTCCACCCAGTCGGGGAGCTCAGCCTCGTCGCCAAACACGGTACGCCAGGCGTCGCTCAGACGGGCGAAGCAGCGGGACTGTGTATGATCAGGTGTCCCACAAGGCTGACCAGTCCGAGCACCAGTGAGAATCACGTAAGAGCAGCGAACAGAACTGAGAGACCCTCCACTCTAAGCGTACCACTCACGAAGCTGCTGAGGCGTGAGAGACGCGCGGGGGGGTCGCGGGAGCTGCATCTGGCCGCCACCAGTAGTAGAAGCAGCAGGAGTGGTAGCAGTAGTAGCGCCACCACCCCTACAGCCCCAACCAGCGTACCACTCACGCAGCTGCTGGGGCGTGAGGGACTCACGCAGACGTCGATGTGGCCGCATCTGGCTCCACCAGTAGAGGCAGGAGCAGGAGTAGCAGCAGTAAGGCAGGCAGCCAGGCAAGCCAAAAAGGGAGGCAGGCAGGCAAGCAGGCGACGCGCAGCGTGCTAGCAGGGCAGGGGCTCACCAGTGGTGGGTAGAGTAGGCTCGGCGACTCAGCGGCTCGGCAGCACGGCGGCTCTGCGGCTCGGGCGACTCGGGCGGCTCGGCGGCAGGGCGGCTCGGCAGCAACTGCAGCTCGGCAGCTCGGCGACCCGGCGGCGCGGCTGTAGGGCGGCTCGGCTGCTGGGAGGCTCGGGTGTAGAGCGGCTCGGCTGCAGGGCGGCTCGGCTGCTGGGAGGCTCGGGTGTAAAGCGGCTCGGCGGCGAGGCGGCTCGGCTGCAGGGCGGCTCGAGACGAAGGAGGAGGAGAAGCAGGGGAGACCACACACCTGCCACCCCTCAGCTGGCCTCTCAGGTCGCCTCGACAGGCGACGGGAAAAAGGGGGGGGGGGGAGGCGGCTCGGGCAGCTCGGGCGGCTCAGGCGGCTCGGGCAGCTCGGGCAGTCAGCGGCACAGGCGGCTCGGGCGGCTCGGCTCCCTCGGGCCGGGACGGCGGCGTGCAGCAGGGACGGGCGGCGCACGGGCGGTGTGAGGCCGGGACGGGCGCGCGCGGGCGGCTAGGGGCCGGGACGGGCGCGCGCGGGTGGCTAGGGGCCGGGACGGGCGCGCGCGGGTGGCTAGGGGCCGGGACGGGCGGCGCGCGGGCGGCTAGGGGCCTGAACGGGCGGCGCGCGAGCGGCTAGGGGCCGGGACAGGCGGCGCGCGGGCGGCTAGGGGCCTGAACGGGCGGCGCGCGAGCGGCTAGGGGCCGGGACGGGCGGCGCGCGGGCGGCTAGGGGCCTGAACAAGCGGCGCGCGAGCGGCTAGGGGCCGGGACAGGCGGCGCGCGGGCGGCTAAGGGCCGGGACAGGCGGCGCGCGGGCGGCTAGGGGCCTGAACGGGCGGCGCGCGAGCGGCTAGGGGCCGGGACAGGCGGCGCGCGGGCGGCTAGGGGCCTGCAGGGCAGGCCGAAAGAGTGAGAGCGAGGGCCCGTAGCGCGCTACGGGCAGAAAAAAAAGTTTAAAAGTGGTGGGCCCTAAGCACAGTTCCCACGGGGGAACCTGCTCGATACCATGTGGAAAATAGAACGAGAATGAATGAACTATGAGTGAAGTGAGTACAAATAGCAAAACCCTAATTGGATTGTACCCCCTAAGGTATACCCCACTGTAGCCTACACAACAACATAAGCTACATATATGTTCTGACACAGTGTTGGCCTCAGAGGCCACGTACGCAAGCCGCAACTAACCACGCTGCTGTAGCTCACGAGCAAGGAAGTAGCGAAGAGCAATGTGCTTTGTTCTGTGCTCCAGTCTCTGCTCTCGACACAAGGCCAGCATGGCCTTGTTGTCTACGTACAGGACAAGAGGAGAACGAGGCGGCTCTCCAAGCACTAGCCTCAGGGAAGCTCCTGTGCAGCCATGGCCCCTGGGTAGATCTCAGCCTCACAACTGGAGCCGAGAACAGAAGACGAGCGAGTAGCCCGCCACGAAACAGAGCCAGAACCAAGGCTGAAGGTGTAACTCTGTGACGACCGCTGCGTAGCCTGGTCGTCAGCCCAAGAAGTGTCCGCGTGTCCAGTGAGGACCACTGGACTCCGCCCTCCAAGCACTAGCCCCATGCCCGACGTACTGCACAAGTAGCGCAACACCCTTTTCGCTGCAACCATGTGCTCTGGTCGGTGTCTCCCAGGAGCAACATAGCGTGCGAGAATGCTAAGAGGGTATGCAAGGTCAGGTTGTGTGCAGGTCATCAGGTACATGAGGCAGCCAACAAGCTCTGTATATGGGCCACTCGACTCTACTGACTCATTCGAAGGCAAAGCTGAGAGCGAGTGGCGAGTAGGCAGAGGAGTGGCCTGAGGCGAGGAGTACGTGAAGTCGAAGCGCTGAAGGACCTGCTGCACCATGTGTGACTGAGTCAGGGTAATGGTGCGGCGTGCTCTGTCCCGGGTGATCTGCAAGCCAAGGTAGCTGCGCAGTTCACCCAGGTCTGTGCACGTGTGTCTCTTCTGCAGCTCGGACTTCACGTAGGCGAGTCTAGCAGTGTCAGCTGTGGCAAAGACCAAGTCGTCGACGTACACGAGGATGTAGAATGGCGGCAGAGAAGTGTCGGTGCGTAGAAACAGCGACGGGTCGGCAGTAGAGGGAGCAAACCCAAGAGCCGCAAGTGTAGTCCTCAGTGTGTCGTGCCACTCACGCGGTGCCTGACGGAGACCCTAGACTGGCCGCCGGAGTCTCCATTGGGGGCCAGTCGAAAAAGTCCCAGTGAAGCGAAGTGGGCGGCGCAGCCAGATCTCCTCGTGCAGGCTGCCCTGCAGGAAAGCAGTGCTGAAGTCAAGAGAGTGTAGCTCGTAGTCACGGTGAGCAGCTACGTCCAGCAGTACCCAAAGAGTGGTCATCTTCGGGGTAGGAGAGAAGGTCTGAAGGTAGTCAACTCCCTGCTGCTGACTGAAGCCACAAGCCACGTAACGCGCCTTGAAGACAGGCGGAGAACCCGACGGCCGCTTCACCTTGAAAATCCACATGCCACTGACGATGTTCGCCCCAGAAGTGGGGATAGCGTCAACGTAGGTGCTTGTGGACTTCCAGGAAGCCATCTCTGAATCCATAGCTGCCTGCCACTGAGAAGAGTAGGGACCCTCTATCGCATCCGCGTAAGAGCGCGGAGTCGGGATGTCAAGCGCATCTGGGTCTCCCTCAGGGGTAAGCAGTACGGACACAAGATGAGGTGAAGCAGCGGCCAAGCACTGGAACTCCTCCTGCCTTTCCTCAAGGACGTCCGTGCCAAGGGCACACTCACCCCCGACGGACGGAGGACAGACAGACTCAGACTCAGCGACAAGACTAGCAGTGTAGTCTAGGCGACAGCGAGCAGCAAAGTCGACGAGCTCAGCAACTAGGGCAGACGCATCAGTGGACTCGAAAGAAGGGCCAATGACGACAGTAGCAAGGAGACACGTGACAGTAGGACTGGCAGCACAAAGAGAGTCCGACTCCGGGTCGGCAAGCGCAGGAAGAGAGGACTCAGGAGGAGAAGGCAAAGGGGCACGCAGAGGAGCAGTGGACGGACGTAGAGACATCCTGTGCATGCCAGGGACGAAGGAGGACGCTGACGCGAACCACGACCACTAGTGCGAGCAGCACGGACAGGCGACGCAGGGCGAGACGCAGGCTCACGACGCTCAGCAAGACCTCCAGTAGGACCAGTGTAGGGAGGAGGAGCAGCCAAAGGGGAGGCAGGCTGCAACTGGAACTGTGACGGGACAGGCTGTGGACACTCTAAAGAAGGAGGAGGACCAGTAGAAGGCGGAAGACCAAGAACCTGCTGCAGGAGGGGAACGAAGTACGGTCGAGGCCGCACGGCGACGCCAGACACAGCAGGGACAGCACCAGTACCCCCTGCTGGAGCACCCGCTCCAGCAGCTCCAGAACCTCCAGCAGCACCAGTAGTACCCCCAGCAGGACCACCAGCAGTAGTCTCAGCGCCAACACCCTCAGCAGCACCAGCTCCAGTCGAACCCGCAGGCCCAGCAGCTCCAATACTCCCAGTACGAGCACCTCCGGAACCCGCAACAGCAGCACCCTCAGTAGCCAAAGAACCTCCAGCTCCAGCAGCACGGCTCCAGCACCGGGCAAACCACTAGCGCAGCTCCTGTGGAGAGAGAGGCTCCCGCAGAGACGAAGCACCCGAAGGACCCCCAGGCGTAGCACCTCCAAGCTCAGCACCCCTAGGCTCAGCACCCCCAGGTGTAGCACTCCCAGGCAAAGCACCCCTAGGCGTAGCACCCCTAGGAACAGCACCCCCAGGCTCAGCACCCCCAGGCTTAGCACCCCCAGTCTCAGCACCCCCTTGCTCAGCACCCCCAGTTTCAGCACCCCCAGGCTCAGCACCCCCTGTCTCAGCACCCCCAGGCTCAGAACCCTCAGCAGCACCAGAGTCACCAGTGACCTCGACAGGCTCGACTGCGTCTACTTGGGACACAGCTGAAGGGGCAAGACCCTGAGGGGGGAGGGGGTCTACCGGGGGGGACCCTGGTACAAGGAAGAGCGGGGGGGGGGGGGGAGGGACGGAGTGCGGTAGGGGGAAGAGGCGGTAGTAGGGAACCGACTCGTCAAACGTGACGTCCTGGGAGGACAGAATACGGTGAGAGGTGGGGTGGTAGAACTGCCACCCAGGCGCGTCAGGGGGGAACCCCAGGAAGACGCAAGGAGCAGCACGAGGGGACAGCTTGTCCGCAGACAAGTCGCGGACAAACGCCCGAGATCCCCAGACCCGGAACGCGGACGCATCACCAACCTTCCCCGTCCACAGCAAGGCTGGGGAGGTCTCCGGCCTGGAGACCTTGGGGTGAAGGTTGATTTGATGCGCCGCGTACCTCACCGCAAACGGCCACAGAAAATGGGGGGCAGCCGCATGCATCATAGACGTACGAGCGACGTCCATGACCATGCCTATGCGGCGCTCAGCGATCCCATGTTGCTGCGGAGAGTCCGGAAGCGTGAAGGTCTGACATATGCCTCGTGCGCGACAGTAGGCTCTCAGAAGGCACAGAGGAAAACTCTCCGCCTCTGTCCGAGTGCAGACGCAGAACAGGAAAGTCCGAGTCGAAGCTCTGCTTGAGCTCGAGACGAGCTGCGCGGATGCAGTCGATCAGCAACTCAGTGACATCACCCTTGCTGCGCAAGGGGAAGACCGCGGTGTAACGTGAGTAGTCGTCAACATCGAGCAGGAAGTAGCGCTCGTGACCCTGTCCACGGACGCGGGATGGGCTCCACACGTCCATGTGAAGCGTCTGCAGCGGGGCCTCTGTCGGAGGAAACTGGGAGGAGTGAGGGGCAGCCCGCTGGCGCCCCTCGACACAAGGGACACAGGTAGGGCCACGCCCCTAAGGAAGGGGAGGGAGGGACCGGGGGAGACCAGAAATAAGAAGACGGGAGGCCATGCCTCTGAGACGAAGCAGAGAGGGTGACCAAGGCGGTGGTGCCAGAGGAGAGTCTCGTGAGACAGGAGACGACACGAACAGGGGGCAGACTCAGGACCAGACCTGGACGCTGCAGCAAACACCTGACCCGACGCAGCTACCCTACGAGACTCAGCAACTGGAGGAGACGCGGTGGTCAGTGTATACAGGCTCGACCCTGGCTGACGTGTAAACGTAGCCAAGTGTCGGCTTGTGCTAGCCTCTGTGCAGTGCGTCACCCGCTGACGCGCAGGAGTGAACTGGTGTACTCCCCCATCCTGTAGGTCAGCACCACTCACCAAGATCATAGAGAACGAGGGGAGGTAGAGATCAGACAGGGTGCTAGAGGGAGCCGCTTGACACGGGAGGACCGTGGAGAAGTGAGACAGGAGAAGACCCCCAGAGGGGTCAGCCAGAGATACCGCTACCGGCCGACTAAGCGGTGTGAGTGTGGTGCGGTCTCGAAAGAAGGAGCGAGAAGCCCCAGAGTCAAGGGTGAAGGTGAGGGAGGCCGAAGCCGACGCAGTACCTGAGAGCGCAGACTCACCAGTACCTGACGACGCAGACGCACTAGCACCTAGAGCAGCAGCGTCACAAGCACCTAGGGCAGCAACCTCACTAGGACCAAGAGCAGCAATCTCAATGCTCAGATCGGGCGGGAAACACCGGTAACAGTCACCCTCATCACTAATAGTTACAACATACATGGCAGAAAGAAAAGCATCAAAATCAAGATCATAGATGGCAACACCCGCCCTAGACAGCTCGCCCCAGCGAGGGATCTCTGTAGCCTCAGGGAACTAGTGATGCCACGCGTTCGTCAGGCGGCCAAAGCAGCGCTGGGTGGGGCGCGCACCCCCACATTGCTCACCCGCACGGTCGCCAGTGCGCAGGACGTAGGTGCACGGACCAAAACCCCCACCCCGCTGGCGTGCAGTGTACCACTCACGGAGCTGCTGAGGGGACAAGGTCTCACGACCGCGCTGCTGCTGCTGGCGCGGACCACCACCGGAGCCACTCCTCTGCGGAGACCCGCGACCAGCTCCACCGCCACCTCCGCCGCCTCCGCCTCCTCCACCGCCTCCGCCGCCTCCGCCACCGCCGCCGCCTCTGCCGCCTCCTCCACCGCCGCCACCTCCGCCACCTCCGCTCCCACCGCCACCGCCGCCGCCGCCTCCGCCTCCACTGCCGCCACCGACACCTCCACCCCCACCTCCACTCCCAACGCCACCCCCACTCCCCCCGCCACCTCCACCTCCACCTCCACCGCCCCCGCTCGCTCCTCCAGCGCCCCTGCCCCCCTTGCCCTTGCCAGAGCGGCGTCTCCCGCTAGGGGCAGACGCCGCACCGACCGACTCAAGACCAAGGAGGTCGGCCGCAGCAGCAGAGGCAACACAGGGCAGAAGGGGGAAGGGGGAACACCCCTCAAAGATGGGGGTGCGCGGGTCACCACGAGAGGCCCCTTCAGCGACGATGCTCTTCTCGGCCGCTAGGAGGGACTTCTCGAGGAGGTCAACAGTGAGAGTGGTGGGACAGACTGAGAGGAAGTGGTCCCTGACTACGCGAAGGGAGTCAGGGAGGCGAGTGACTATGTAGTAGAGAGTGATGTACATGGGGGGGGGGTTCTTGGCGCAGAAGTCAGCAGGAAGCGCAGCGCGGTAGCGATTGTCACTAGTGCGGAGGTGCAAAATGAGGTCAGCGACTGTGGGAAAGGCAGCAAGGTCAAGCAAGAGGTACGGTAGCATGAGATGGCTCAGTGCATTAGTGGCAGGGGAGGAGTAGCGTGCAACTATAGTGTCGTACAAGGTCTGAGCACTCTTGTACTGACTAAAGTGCGCACGCTCGGAGGTAGGGAGGTGGCGACGCACAGCAAGACGTGCAGCAGCGTTGCGCGTGGCCCAGTGGGAGCGAACAGTGGCGTCAGCATCAGCAGCAGGGGCAGGAGAGGCGCCAGAGGTGAGGTCAAAGAGAGAGAGACCGTCTGCCCTATTGCACTGTAAGAACAGCTGCAGGTCATCTACCCAGACGTCAAAGTCAATGGCTCAACCCTCAGCGTCAAAAGCGAGGACACTAAGGGTAGCCATGACAACAGTAGACTAGCAGCGAAAACAGAACGGAAAGGGCAGTGCAGTGACAGAGGCGCTGTGCTCACCGGACAGGGCTGCTCTGGCGGCTTGGCGGTTCGGCTGCACGGCAGCTCGGCTGCTAGGCAGCTCGGCGGCTCTGTTGAAGTGCGGCTCGGCGGCTGGGCGACTCGGCTGCAGGGCGGCTCGGCGGCTCGGCGGCTCGGCTGCTCTGCTGCTGGGCGGCTCGGTTGTGTTGCCGCAGGGCGGCGCGGCGGTCGGCTGCTCGGCTAGGTGAGGCTCCTCGGGCGGCTCGGGTGGCGGGCGGCGCTGCAACAGTTAACGGGGACGCAGGTAAGGGCGGCGGGGCCGCAGGTGAGAGCGGCGGGGCCGCAGCTGAGGGCGACGGGTGAGAAGAAACGAGAATGAATGAACTATGAATGAAGTGGGTACAAGTACTAACCCTAATTGGGTTGTACCCCCTATGGGATACCCCACTACAGCCTACACAAAAGTATAAGCTGTAATGTTCTGACACACCCCCATAGGAAAAGTGGGGGAGAACAAGGGGTCACAAGACCAGTCAAGCAAAGCAAAGCAAGCTCAGGGTGGATCACAACGCCACCACACATTCCGAGCACAAGTTCAAGGCCACAAGGCCAGTTCACATGCAGGAGTACATATCTATATAAGGCTAGACAAGCAAGAGCAGGTATATATATATGCAACAGTACAAGCAAGGTCAAGGGGTGAGCAAGTGAGGCAAGACAGGGACAAGACCCAGCTGAGTGCAGAAGCGCTGATGATCACAAGGCGGAAGTGCCTTGGTGAAAACATCAGCAGTGTTGGCCTCAGAGGCCACGTACGCAAGCCGCAACTGACCACGCTGCTGGAGCTCACGACCAAGGAAGTAGCGAAGAGCAATGTGCTTTGTTCTGTGCTCCAGTCTCTGCTCTCGACACAAGGCCAGCATGGCCTTGTTGTCTACGTACAGGACTGGAGGAGAACGAGGCGGCTCTCCAAGGTCGGTCAGCAGGTAGGTGAGCCAGCGAAGCTCCTGTGCAGCCATGGCCCGGGCGTAGATCTCAGCCTCACAACTGGAGCCGAGAACAGAAGTCAAGTGAGAAGCCCGCCACGAAAAGAGCCGGAACCAAGGCTGAAGGTGTAACCCTGTGACGACCGCTGCGTAGCCTGGTCGTCAGCCCAAGAAGCGTCCGCGTGCCCAGTGAGGACCACTAGACTCCGCCCTCCAAGCACTAGCCCCATGCCCGACGTACTGCACAAGTAGCGCAACACCCTCTTCGCTGCAGCCATGTGCTCTGCTCGGTGTCTCCCAAGAGCAACATAGCGTGCAAGAATGCTAAGAGGGTATGCAAGGTCAGGTCGTGTGCAGGTCATCAGGTACATGAGGCAGCCAACAAGCTCTGGATACGGGCCACTCGACTCTACGGACTCATCCGAAGGCAGAGCTGAGAGTGAGTGGCGAGTAGCCAGAGGAGTGGCCTGAGGCGAGGAGTACGTGAAGCCGAAGCGCTGAAGGACCTGTTGCACCATGTGTGACTGAGTCAGGGTAATGGTGCGGCGTGCTCTATCCCGGGTGATCTGCAAGCCAAGGTAGCTGCGCAGTTCACCCAGGTCAGTGCACGTGTGTCTCTTCTGCAGCTCGGACTTCACGTAGGCGAGTCCAACAGTGTCAGCTGTGGCAAAGACCAAGTCGTCGACGTACACGAGGATGTAGAACGGCGGCAGAGAGGTGTCGGTGCGCAGAAACAGCGATGGGTCGGCACTAGAAGGAGCAAACCCAAGAGCCGAAAGTGTAGTCCTCAGTGTGTCGTGCCACTCACGTGGCACGTGGCGGAGACCGTAGACTGAACGCCGGAGACTCCACTGGGTACCAGGAGGAAACGGCCCAGTGAAGCCAGGTGGGCGGCGCAGCCAGATCTCCTCGTGCAGGCTGCCCTGCAAGAAAGCTGTGCTGAAGTCGAGAGAGTGCAGCTTGTAGTCACGGTGAGCAGCAACGTGCAGCAGTATAAGAAGAGTGGTCATCTTCGGGGTGGGGGAGAAGGTCTGAAAGTAGTCAACTCCCTGCCGCTGACTGAAGCCACGAGCCACGTAACGTGCCTTGAAGATAGGCGAAGAACCCGGTGGCCGCGCCACCCTGAAGATCCACATGCCACTGACAATGTTCGCCCCAGGAGGGGGAACAGCGTCAACGTAGGTGCCTGTGGACTTCCACGAAGCCATCTCTGCATCCATAGCTGCCTGCCACTGAGAGGAGTAGGGACCCTCTATCGCCTCCGCGTAAGAGCGCGGAGTCGGGATGTCAGGTGCATCCGGGTCTCCCTCAGGGGTAAGCAGTACGGACACGAGATGAGGTGAAGCAGCTGCCAGACACTGGAACTCCTCCTGCTTGTCCTCAAGGACGTCCGTGCCAAGGGCACACTCACCCCCGACGGACGGAGGACAGACAGACTCAGACTCAGCGACAAGACTAGAAGCGTAGTCTAGGCGACAGCGAGCAGCAAAGTCGACGAGATCAGCAACTAGGGCAAACACAGCAGTGGACTAGAAAGAAGGGTCAGTGACGACGGTAGCCAGGAGACGCGTGACAGTAGGACTGGCACCACGAAGAGAGTCCGACTCCGGGTCGGCAAGAGCAGGAAGAGAGGACTCAGGAGGAGAAGGCAAAGGGGAGGTAGGCTGCAACTGTAACTGTGACGGGACAGGCTGTGGACACTCTAAAGAAGGAGGACCAGTAGAAGGCGAAAAACCAAGAACCTGCTGCAAGAGTGGAACGAAGTACGGTCGAGGCCGCGCGGCGACGCCAGTCACAGCAGGGACAACACCAGTACCCTCAGCATGAGCACTAGCTCCAGCTGCACCTCCAGTAGCTCCAGAACCTCTAGCAGCACTAGAAGTACCCGCAGTAGGACCGCCAGCAGTAGTCTCAGCGTTAGCAAACTCAGCAGCAGCAGCTCCAGTCGAACCCGCAGCCCCAACAGCCCCAGTACTCCGAGTACGAGCACCTCCAGGACCCGCGACAGCAACACCCTCAGCAGCCGAAGAACCTCCAGCACCAGCAGCACGGCTCCACCGCCGGGCAAACCACTCGCGCAGCTCCTGTGGAGAAAGTGGCTCCCTGCGAGATGAAGCACCTGGAGAACCCCCAGGCGGAGCACCCCCAGGCTCAGCACCCCCAGGCCCAGCACCCCCACGCAAAGCACCCTCACGCGTAGGACCCCCAAGCTCAGCACCCTCAGGCTCAGCACACCTAGACTCTCCACCCCGAGGCTCAGCACCCCCAGCAGCAGCACCCTCAGACTCAGCACCCCTAGGCTCCGCACCCCCAGGCTCAGCACCCCCAGCAGAAGTACCCCTACGCTCAGCACCCCAAGAGTCAGCACCCCCAGGCTCAGCACCCTCAGCAGCACCAGAGTCACGAGTGACCTCGACAGGCTCGACTGCGTCTACCTGGGACACACCTGAAGGGGCAGGACCCTGAGGGGGGAGGGGGTCTACTGGGCAGGGACCTGGTACAAGGAAGAGCGGGGGCGGGGGGAGGGACGGAGTGCGGTAGGGGAAAAGGCGATAGTAGGGGACCGACTCGTCAAACGTGACGTCCTGGGAGGACAGAACACGGCGAGAGGTGGGGTGGTAGAACTGCCACCCAGGCGCGTCAGGGGGGAACCCCAGGAAGACGCAAGGAGCAGCACGAGGGGACAGCTTGTCCGCAGACAAGTCCCGGACGAACGCCCGAGATCCCCAGACCCGGAACGCCGACGCATCACCAACCTTCCCCGTCCACAGCAAGGCTGGGGAGGTCTCCGGCCTGGAGACCCTGGGGTGAAGGTTGAACTGATGCGCCGCGTACCTCACCGCAAACGGCCACAGAAAATGGGGGGCAGCCGCATGCATCATAGACGTACGAGCGACGTCCATGACCATGCCAATGCGGCGCTCAGCAATCCCATTTTGCTGCGGAGAGTCCGGAAGCATGAAGGTCTGACGGATGCCTCGTGCATGACAGTAGGCTCTCAGAAGGCCAGAGGAGAACTCTCCGCCTCTGTCCGAGTGCAGACGCAGAACAGGAAAGTCCGAGCCAAAGCGCTGCCTGAGTTGGAGATGAGCCGCGCGGATCCAGTCGATCAGCACCTCAGTGACATCACCCTTGCTGCGCAAGGGGAAAACTGCGGTGTAACGCGAGTAGTCGTCAACAACGAGCAGGAAGTAGCTCTCGTGACCCTGTCCACGGACGCGGGCTGGGCTCCATACGTCCATGTGAAGCGTCTGCAGCGGGGCCTCTTTCGGAGGAAACTGGGAGGAGTGAGGGGCAGCACGTAGGCGCCCCTCGACACAGGGGACACAGGTAGGGCCAGGGCCCTAAGGAAGGGGAGGGAGGGACCAGGGGAGACCAGAAACAAGAAGACGAGAGGCCATGCCTCTGCGTCGAATCAGAGAGGGGTGACCAAGGCGGTGGTCCCAGAGGAGAGTCTCGTGAGACAGGAGACGACACGAACAGGGGGCAGACTCAGGACCAGACCTGGACGCTGCAGCAAACACCTGACCCGACGCAGCTACCCTACCAGACTCAGCAACTGGAGGAGACGCAGTGATCAGTGTGTACAGGCTCGACCTCGGCTGACGGGTAAACATAGCAAGGTGTCGGCCTGTGCTAGCCTGTGTGCAGTGCGTCACCCTCTGACGCGCAGGATTGAACTGGTGTACTCCCCCATTCTGTAGGTCAGCACCACTCACCAGGTTCGTAGAGAACGAGGGGAGGTAGAGACCAGACAGGGTGCCAGAGGGAGCCGCCGGACACGGGAGGACTATGGAGAAGTGAGACAGGACAGGACCCCCAGAGGGGTCAGCGAGAGACACCGCAACCAGCCGACTAAGCGGCGTGAGTGTGGTGCGGTCTCGAAAGAAGGAGCGAGAAGCCCCAGAGTCAAGGGTGAAGGTGAGGGAGGCCGAAGCCGACGCAGTACCTGAGAGAGCAGACTCACCAGCACCTGAGGACGCAGACGCACTAGCACCTAGAGCAGCAGCGTCACAAGCACCATGGGCAGCCGCCTCACCAGTACCTAGAGCAGCAGTCTCAATGCCCGGATCGGGCGGGAAACACTGGTAACAGTCACCCTCATCACTAGTAGACGCAGCATACATGGCAGAAAGAATAGCATCAAAATCAAGATCATAGATAGCAACACCCGCCCTAGACAGCTCGCCCCAGCGAGGGATCTCTGCGGCTTCCGGGAACTGGCGACGCCACGCGTCCGTCAGGCGGCCAAAGCAGCGCTGGGTGGGGTGCGCACCCCCACACTGCTCACCCGCACGATCGCCGGTGCGCAGGACGTAGGTGCATGGACCAAAACCCCCACCCCGCTGGCGTGCAGTGTACCACTCACGAAGCTGCTGAGGAGACAGGGTCTCATGACCGCGCTGCTGCTGCTGGCGCTGACTGCCACCGGAGCCACTCCTCTGCGTAGACCCGCGACCAGCTCCACCGCCACCCCCGCCGCCTCCACCGCCCCCGCCACCTCCGCTACTACCGCCGCCTCCGCCACCTCCTCCACTGCCACCACCTCTGCTACCTCCGCTCCCACTGCCACCGCCGCCGCCGCCTCCGCCTCCACTGCCGCCACCGACTCCTCCACCCCCACCTCCACTCCCACCACCACCCCCACTCCCCCCGCCGCCTCCACCTCCACCTCCACCGCCCCCGCTCGCTCCTCCAGTGCCCTTGCCCCCCTTGCCCTTGCCTGTGCGGCGTCTCCCGCTAGGGGCAGACGCCGCACCGACCGACTCAAGCCCAAGGAGGTCGGCCGTAGCAGCACAGGCAACACAGGGCAGAAGGGGGGAGGGGGAACACCCCTCAAAGATGGGGGTGCGCGGGTCACCACGAGAGGCCCCTACAGCGACTATGCTCTTCTCGGCCGCTAGGAGGGACTTCTCGAGGAGGTCAACAGTGAGAGTGGTGGGACAGACTGAGAGAAAGTGGTCCCTGACTACGCAAAGAGAGTCAGGGAGGCGAGTGACTATGTAGTAGAGAGTGATGTACATGAGGGGGGGGGTTCTTGGCGCAGAAGTCAGCAAGAAGCGCGGCGCGGTAGCGAGTGTCACTAGTGCGGAGGTGTGTAATGAGGTCAGCGACTGTGGGAAAGGCAGCAAGGTCAGGGAAGAGGTACGGTAGCATGAGACGGCTCAGTGCAGCAGTGACAGGGGAGGAGAAGCGCGCAACTACAGCGTCGTACAAGGTCTGAGCACTCTTGTACTGACTAAAGTGCGCACACTCGGAGGTAGGGAGGTGGCGACGCACAGCAAGACGTGTAGCAGCGTCGCGTGTGGCCTAGTGGGAGCGAACAGTGGCGTCAGCATCAGCAGCAGGGGCAGGAGAGGCGCCAGAGGTGAGGTCAAAGAGAGAGAGACCATCTGCCCTATCGCTCTGTAAGAACAGCTGCAGGTCATCTACCCAGACCTCAAAGTCAATGGCTCGACCCTCAGCGTCAAAAGCGAGGACACTAGGGGTCGCCATGACCACAGTAGGCTAGCAGTGCAAACAGTAGGGAAAGGGCAGTGCAGTGACAGTGGCACTGTGCTCACTAGACGGGGCTGCTCGGGCGGCTCGGCGGTAGGGCGGCTTGGCGGCTGGGCGGCTCAGCTCGGCGGCTCGGCTGCACGGCTGCTGGGCGGCTCGGCTTAGCGGCTCGGCTGCACGGCTGCAGAGCGGCTTGGCGGCTGGGCGGCTCGGCTGCTCTGCCGCTGGGTGGCTCGGTTGACTTGCTGCAGGGCGGCGCGGTGGTCGGCTGCTCGGGTGGGCGAGGCGGCTCCGGCGGCTCGGGTGGCGGGCGGCGCTGCAGCAGGTGACGGGGCCGAAGGTAGGGTGGCGGGGCCATAAGGTAGGCGGCGGGGCCGCTAATAGGGTGGCCGGGCGGCAGGTAAGGTGGCGGGGCCGCAGGTAAGGCGGCAAAGCCGCGGGTAGGGCGGCGGGGCCACAGGTAAGGCGGCAGAGCCGCGGGTAGGGGGCGGGGCCGCAGAGGACGGCGGCGCATGGGCGGCGACAGGCCGGGACGGGCGGCGCACGGGCGGCGACGTGCCGTGACGGAGGCGAGGGGCCGAGACGGGCGGCGCACGGGCGGCGACGGGCCGGGACGGGCGGCGCACGGGCGGCGACGGGCCGGTACGGGCGGCGACGGGCCGGGACGGAGGCGCGGGGCCGGCGACGGGCCGGGACGGGCGGCGCACGGGCGGCGACGGGCCGGTACGGGCGGCGAACAGGCGGCGACGGGCCGGGACGGAGGCGCAGGGCCGGGACGGGTGGCGCACGGGCGGCGACGGGCTGGTACGGGCGGCGACGGGCCGGTACGGGCGGCGACGGGCCGGGACAGGCGGCACACAGGCGGCGACGGGACGGGACGGAGGCGCGGGGCCGGGACGGGCGGCGCAGGGTGGCGACGGGCCGCTAAGGGCGGCGACGGCCGAGCAAGGGCGGCGGAAGGGAGGCCGCTAGGGGCGACGCGACGGGACCGAAGGGGGTGTCAGAATCAGAAACGAGAATGGATGACTAGAATGAGTGTTGGGTACAAATAGGTCAAACCTAACCCTAGAAATGTGTACCCACTATAGGCTAACCCACTGTAGCCTAAACAAGCACATCATACAATGTTTGACACACCCCCATAGGCAAAGTGGGGGAGAACAAGGGGTCACAAGACCAGTCAAAGCAAAACAAAGCTCAGGGTGGATCTCAAGGATACCACACAAGTTCCGAGCACAAGCAAGCGGTCACAAGACCAGTTCACATGCAGATTTATAAACGAACAAGAGATACAGTAATCACAACCTAGCAAGAGTAAGCATGCAGGTATATATATATAGAGATCACTGTACAAGCAAAGTCAAGAAGTGAGCAAATGAGGGACAGTAGGCACGAGGCCTAGAACAGTACAGGTAGGTGAGCCAGCGAAGCTCCTGGGCAGCCATCGCCGTGGCGTAGATCTCAGCCTCACAGCTGGAGCTGAGAACAGAAGAAGAGCGAGTAGAACGCCAAGAGACAGAGCCAGAGGCAAGACTGAAGGTGTAACCCTGGGACGACAGCTGAGTAGCCTGGTCGTCTGCCCAGGAAGCGTCTGAGTGCCCACTGAGAATAGGCCGATCTCGCCCTCCAAGCACTAGCCCCATGCCCGACGTACTGCACAAGTAGCGCAACACCCTCTTAGCTGCATCCATGTGCTCCTTCCGGTGACGGCCGGGAGCGACATAGCGTGCTAAGATGCTGCGAGGGTATGCAAGGTCAGGTCGAGTGCAGGTCATCAGGTACATGAGGCAGCCCACAAGCTCTGGATACGGACCACTCGGCTCTACGGACTCATCCGAAGGCAGAGCTGAGAGCGAGTGTCCCGTAGGCAGAGGAGTGGACTGAGGCGAGGAGTACGTGAACCCGAAGCGCTGAAGGACCTGCTGCACCATGTGTGACTGAGTCAAGGTGATGGTGCGCCGTGCTCTGTCCCGGGTGATCCGCAAGCCAAGATAGCTTGTCAGTTCACCCAGGTCTGTGCACGTGTGTCTCTTCTGCAGCTCGGACTTCACGTGAGCGAGACCAACTGTGTCAGAAGTGGCAAAGACCAAGTCGTCGACGTACACAAGGATGTAGAACGGCGGCAGCGAGGGGTCGGTGCGTAGAAACAGCGACGGGTCAGCAGTAGAAGGAGCGAACCCAAGAGCCGCAAGTGTAGTCCTCAGTGTGTCGTGCCACTCACGTGGCGCCTGGCGGAGACCGTAGACTGGCCGCCGGAGGCTCCACTGGGTACCAGGAGGGAACGACCCAGTGAAGCCAGGTGGGCGGCGCAGCCAGATCTCCTCGTGCAGGCTGCCCTGCAAGAAAGCTGTGCTGAAGTCTAGAGAGTGGAGCTCGTAGTCACGCTGAGCGGCGACGTGTAGCAGAACCCGAAGAGTGGTCATCTTCGGGGTCGGGGAGAAGGTCTGGAAGAAGTCAACTCCCTCTCGCTGACTGAAGCCTCGTGCAACGTAACGCGCCTTGAAGACAGGCGGAGAGCCCGGCGGCCGCTTCACCCTGAAAATCCACATGCCACTGACGATGTTCGCCCCAGGTGGGGGAACCTCGTCGACGTAGGTGCCAGTGGACTTCCAGGAAGCCATCTCTGTGTCCATGGCTGACTGCCACTGAGAGGAGTAGGGACCGGCCATCGCCTCTGCGTAAGAGCGTGGGGTCGGGATGTCTGGTGCATCCGGGTCTCCCTCAGGGGCAACGAGCATGGACACGAGATGGGGCAAAGCAGCGGCAAGGCAACCAACCTCCTCCTGCCTATCCTCAAGAACGTCCGTGCCAAGAGCACACTCACCCCCGACGGACGGAGGACAGACAGACTCAGACTCAGCAACAAGACTCGCAGCGTAGTCTAGACGACACGCAGCTGCAAAGTCGACAAGCTCAGTGACTAAGGCAGACGCAGCAGCGGACTCAAAGGAAGGGTCAGTGACAACCGTAGCGAGGAGACGTGTGACAGTAGGACTGGCAGCGCGAAGGGTGTCTGACTCCGGGTCAGCAAGCGCAAGAAGGGAGGCGACGGGAGAGCGACACGCTGCGGAGCAGTGGACTGACGAAGCGCCATCTGGTGAGTGCCTGGGACAGCAGGAGGACGCTGACGCTGGACACGACTAGCAGTGGTAGCAACACGAACAGGCGACGCTCGACGAGACGCAGGGGACACAGGACGTGAAGCAGGCTCACGTCTCTCAGCTAGACCTCCAGTCGGACCAGTGTACGGAGTAGGCACAGGGAGTGGGGAGGCAGTCGGTAACTGTGGCTGTGACTGGACAGACGGAGGACACTCTAAGGCGAGAGGAGGACATTGACTAAGAACCTGCTGAAGGAGCGGAACGAAGTACGGCCGTGGCCGTGCAGCAACTCTCGAACCAGCAAAAGCTCCAGCGGCAGGGTCCTCAGCACCAGCAGAAGCTCCACCCTCCGGGTCCTCCACTCCAGCAGCAGCAGCAGCACCTCCAGCAGCAGCACCACCAGCAGCAGCAGCACCTCCAGCACCAGGGTCCTCAGTACGAG
Organism: Closterium sp. NIES-65; assembly: GCA_948144175.1. Classification (NCBI taxonomy): domain Eukaryota; kingdom Viridiplantae; phylum Streptophyta; class Zygnematophyceae; order Desmidiales; family Closteriaceae; genus Closterium; species Closterium sp. NIES-65. The sequence continues at coordinate 477,482 of CANXME010001881.1, read as the reverse complement.
CAGCACCTCCAGCAGCACCGCCAGCAGCAGCAACACCTTCAGCACCAGGGTCCGCAGCACCCGCAGCAGCGTCAACTCCGGGGACCCCAGCACCAGCAGCTCCACTCCGGAGACTGATGTGCCGAGCGTACCACTCTCGAAGTTGTGGGGAAGAGGGCGGCTCCCGCCGTGGTGGGGAAACACGAGTACCAACTCCAGTAGCACCACGAGCCCGAGACACACCCCGCTGGAGGCTGCAGTACCGTGAGTACCACTCACGGAGCTGCTGCGAAGAGGGAGGTCCTCCAGGCGCCTCACAGTCAACTGCAACACAACCAGGCTCAGTACCCCCAGACTCAGCAACGCCAGGCTCAGTACCCTCAGACCCAGCACCCCCAGGCTCAGCACCCCTAGTCTCAGTACCTCCAGACTCAGCACCCCCAGGCTCAGCACCCCCAGTCTCAACACCCCCAGGCTCAGCACCCCCAGGCTCCGCCCGCTCAGGCTCCGCACGCTCAGGCTCCGCACGCTCAGGCTCAGCACCTCTAGCAGGACGCGAGTCGACAGCTACCTCGGCAGGCTCAACCGGGTCTACCTGAGAGACACCTGAGGGAGCGGCACCCTGAGGGGGGAGGGGGTCTACCACTGCAGCACCTGGCGCGAGGAAGAGAGGCGGGGGAGGGAGCGGGGCAGTGCGGTAGGGGAAGAGGCGGTAGAAGGGCACGGACTCGTCAAAAGTGACGTCCTGAGAGGGGAAGACGCGGTGCGAGGCGGGGTGGTAAAACTGCCAGCCAGACGCATCCGGGGCAAAGCCAAGAAAGACACAGGGAGCAGTGCGGGAGGAGAGCTTGTCCGCAGACGTGTCGCGAACAAAAGCTCGGGATCCCCAGACACGGAAGCGTGACGCATCGCCAACCTCCCCCGTCCACAGCAGTGTGGGCGAGGTCTCCGGAGCGGAGACACGGGGCCAGAGGTTGAGCTGATGCGCAGCGTACCGGACCGCTAACAGCCACAGAAAGTGGGGGGCAGCCGCGTGGACTAAGGAGGTACGAGCGACCTCCATGACCAAGCCAATGCGGCGCTCAGCAACCCCATTCTGCTGTGGAGAGGCCGGAAGCGTGAACGACTGGCGAATGCCGTGCTCAGCACAGTAGGCTGCCAAGAGGTCGGAGGAGAACTCGCCACCTCTGTCAGAGTGCAAGCGCAGGACAGGAAACTCCGAGCGAAAACGCTCTCGCAGCTGAAGACGTGCTCTGCTGATCCAAGGGATCAGGACATCAGGGACTTCACCCTTGGTGCGCAAGGGGAAGACCGTGGTGTAGCGCGAGTAGTCGTCAACGACGATCAAGAAGTACCTCTCCTGGCCCTGACCACGGACGCGGGCTGAGCCCCACACGTCCATGTGGAGCGTCTGCAAAGGAGCAGTCGTCGGGGGGAACGAGGAGGAGTGAGGGGCAGCGCGCTGCCGCCCCTCGACACAGGGAAGACAAGGAGGAGCAAGGGAGGGTGGGAGGGGAGGGAGTACCCGAGGAAGACCAGAGACAAGGTACCGGGCGTGCATGCCCCGAAGGCGTTGCACTGACGGGTGACCAAGTCGGTGGTGCCAGAGGACAGTCTTGTGCGCTAGAGAGCGACACGAGCAGGGGGCAGACAGCTGACCTGACGCAGACGCAGACGCAGCCGCCGCTACCTGAGGGGACTCAGTGGTCAGTGTGTACAGGTCCGACCCCGGCTGCCGAGTGAAGGTAGCCAGGTGACGGCCCGTCCGAGCACACGTGCAGTGTGTCACGCGCTCGTAGGCAGGGGTGAACTGGTGAACACCCCCATCCTGAAGCGCACAACCCGCCACCAAGTTCGTAGAGAACGAGGGGAGATGAAGACCTGACAGTGTGCCCGACGGGACAGCAGGACAAGGAAGGAGGGTGGAGGAGGTCGCAATAACCGGACCCCCAGAGGGGTCAGCGAGCGGGACAGCGACTGGTCGAGCAAGGGGCTCAAGAGCAGTGCGGTCACGAAAGAAACAGCGCGAAGCGCCTGAGTCTAGAGTGAAGGTGTGCAGTGCCTCAGTGGACTCAGTAGTACCTGGGGTGGCGGACACACAAGCACCTAGAGCAGTAGCCTCACCAGTACCTGGGGTAGCAGACACGCAAGCACCTAGGGCGGCAGCCTCACTCGTGCGGATGCCTGGGTCAGGCGGAACACTCAGGTACTGGTCCTCCTCTCCACTAATAGTCAATGCATACATTGCTTTGAGAATAACATCAAAATCAAGAGCATAGATATCGATATCCTTCTTGAGGAGATCAGCCCACTGAGGGAGCTCAGGAGCGTCAGGAAACTGAGCACGCCAAGCATCATCTAGGCGAGAGAAGCAGCGCTGCGCAGTGTGCGCCCTCCCGCACGTCTGTCCCTTGCGGCGACCAGTGCGGATGACGTACGTGCAGCTAAGGCTACCCCCCCCACCCCCGTGCTGTAAGTACCACTCACGAAGCTCCTGGGAGGACTGAGGGTGCTGCGCACTCTGGCCAGTGCCAGAGCCTCCACGACCACCACCGCTGCCTCCACCACGACCACCACCGCCCCTGCCGCCGCCACGTCCACTGCCGCCACCACCACCGCCCCCACCCCGGCCACCGCCGCCGCCGCTGCCTCCACCACCCCCACCGCTGCCACTAGCCCCTCCAGGCCCGCCACCGCCCCCGCCGCTGCCACCACCCCCACCACCGCCTCCCCCGCCGTCACCCCCACCGCCCTTGCCTCCCCTGCCCTTGCCGCTGCGGCGCCCGCTGGGAGCGGACGCAGAGCCGACCTGCTCAGCACCAAGAAGGTCGACAGCAGCAGCAGAGGCGACAGAGGGGAGGAGGGGGGAGGGGGAACACCCCTCGAAGAAAGGGGTGCGGGGGTCGCCACGAGAGGCACCTACAGCTACAATACTCTTCTCAGCTGCAAGTAGTTCCTTCTCTAGGGCGGCAATGGTGAGCTCAGTGGGGCAGCGAGCTAGGAAGTGGTCCCTGACTGTACGCAGAGTGTCAGGGAGGCGGGTGACTAGGTGGTAGAGAGTGAGCCAGAGCGGGGGAGGGTTGGAGGCAAGAAACTCAGCGGGCATGGCTGCACGGAAGTGGGCATCACTAGTACGGAGGTGAGTGATGAGGTCAGCGACTGTCTGGAAAGCGGACAGGTCGGGGAACAGGTAGGGAAGGGAGAGACGGCCTAGTGCAGCTGAGGCCGGGGAGGAGTAGCGCGCAACTACAGCAGTGTACAGGGCCTGCGCAGTCTGATGCTGGCCGAAGTGCTCACGCTCATCGACTGGCAGGAAGTTGCGAATGGCAAAGCGGGCGTGGGCATCGCGAGTCTGCCACTGCGAGCGAGCAGTAGCGGTAGCAGTAGTAGCAGGAGCAGGGACTGTGCCTAGTGCGTGATCGTACAGCGAGATATCCTCTCTGGCAGTGAGCTGGAGGAACAGGTGCAGATCATCGAGCCAGGTATCAAACTTAATCGGGCGGCCCTCAGTATCGAACGAGAGAACTGTAGGGCTAGCCATAGCTGAAGCAGTAGCAGTGGCAGTAGTAGTAGTAGCAGGAGTAGCAGTAGCAGCAGTGGTAGTAGCAGTAGAGCGGCGCGGCTCGGCTAGGGCGGCGCGGCTCGGCTAGGGCGGCGCGGCTCGGCTAGGGCGGCGCGGCTCGGCCGGGTCGCGCGGCTCGGTCGGGTCGCGCGGTTCGGCTCGGTCCTAGAGGGGCGAGCGCGGGGCCGGGTGGGGCTGCTAAGTGAGAGCGCGGGGCCGTCCAGGGCGAGGGCGAGGCCGTGAGAGGCTAGCGCGGGGCCGACGGGGGCCTTAGGGGGCTAGCGCGGGGCCGACGGGGGCCTTAGGAGGCTAGCGCGGGGCCGATCGGGGGCCTTAGGAGGCTAGCGAGGGGCTAGCGCGGGGCCGACGGGGGCCTTAGGAGGCTAGCGCGGGGCCGATCGGGGGCCTTAGGAGGCTAGCGCGGGGCTAGCGCGGGGCCGACGGGGGCCTTAGGAGGCTAGCGCGGGGCCGATCGGGGGCCGTGAGAGGCTAGCGCGGGGCCACACGGGGCCTTGAGAGGCTAGCGCCGGGCCGTAAGGGGCCTTAAGAGGGCGACGCGAGGGGCCGTGAGGGGCCTTAAGGGGCGACGCGAGAGGGCCTTAGGGGGCCTTAAGAACGAGGCGCTCGAGGCGCAGGAAAAAAAAAGGCGGCGCACGAGGGCGCGGCTAGCGGAAACGGTGGGCCCTATCGTTTCGGTCCTAGGTGGAACCTAGGCTCGTAATACCATGTCAGAATCAGAAAAGAGAATGGATGACTAGAATGAGTGTTGGGTACAAATAGGTCAAACCTAACCCTAGAAATGTGTACCCACTATAGGCTAACCCGCTGTAGCCTAAACAAGCACATCATACAATGTTTGACAGGGGGGCCTAAGCGAGGCGCGCTCCGGGTAGGATAAAAAACTTCGATTTTGGTGGGCCCTAGGAACAGTTCCCACGAGGGAACCTGCTCGATACCATGAGAAGAAACGAGAATGAATGAACTATGAATGAAGTGGGTACAAGTACTAACCCTAATTGGGTTGTACCCCTTATGGGATACCCCACTACAGCCTACACAAAAGTATAAGCTATAATGTTCTGACAACGGGGCCACAGTTGAGGGCGGCGGGGCCGCAGGTAAGGGCGGTGGGGCCGCAGGTAAGGGCGGCGGGGCCGCAGTTAGGGTGGCGGGGCCGCAGGTAAGGCGGCGGAGCTGTGGGTAGGGTGGCGGGGCCGCAGGTAAGGTGGCGGGGCCGCGGGTAGGGTGGCGGGGCCGCAGGTAAGGTGGCGAGGCCGCAGCTGGCGCGAGGGGCCGCGGAGGTCGGCGGCGTGCCGTAAGGGCGGCACGCAACGCCGCGAAGGGCGGCGACGGGCCGTTACGGGCGGCGCAAGGGCGGCGACGGGCTGCGTAGGGTGGCGACGGGCCGCGAAGGGCGGCGACGGGCCGAGCAAGGGCCGCGATGGGCCGTAGTAGGGCGGCGACGGGCCAAGTAGGGCGGCGCCAGGCCGCAAAGGGCGGCGCCAGGCAGCAAAGGGCGGCGACGGGCCGAGTAAGGGCGGCGCAAGGGAGGCCGCTAGGGGCGACGCAACGGGGCCGAAGGAGGCCTAGGAAGGGCGCGACAGTAGAGAGGGCACACGAGGCGCGACTCGGGCCTAAGCAAAGCGCGCTCCGGGCAGGAAAAAAAAAACTTCGACTTGGTGGGCCCTAAGAACAGTTCCCACGAGGGAACTTGCTCGATACCATAAGAAGAAACGAGGATGGATGAACTATGAATGAACTGAGTACAAGTACTAACCCTAATTGGGTTGTACCCCTTATGGGCTACCCCAGTATAGCCTACACAATATGCACAAGCTATATGTTCTGACAGCGATACATCCCCAAGTCATGTGGCAGCTGCTTGAAGCCTATCTTGAGTAGGATTTTGTGTTGATGTTGCTGCTACAATCGCGATGCCTACTTGATGCCGTAAAGGGACTTCTTCAACTCGCAGACCCTTGGGTCTCCTTCCCCGTAGGTGTGTGGATGCTCCACAATGATTGTTGCGTCGACCAACACTTATAGGAACGTGTTCTTCACGTCGATCTGTCGCAGCGGCAGATGTCTTGCTGCAACGATAGCGAGTAGGATCCACAAAGAGGCGTGGCGTCTTACTGGAGAGAAGGTTTGGTCAAAGTCGATGCCGTGGAGCTGATCGTAGGTGCGCACGACCCTCTTAGCCTTGAAGTGCTCGATAGTTTTGTCAGCGGCGGTTTTTTTACGAAATACTCAGTGCTGCTTGGTCGATTAGGACCCAGGTGTTACGCTTTTCCAACGAGTCCAGTTAGAGCATGTCTTGGGTTCTTGAGCTCGATGATGCGTGAGAGGTTGGTTGTGGTGGTGTGTAGTCCGAGCAGTTGTAATCCTGTGATGCTCGTGCCGTGACGTTCCTCTGTAGTTACTTCTTGAACGTCGTTGTCATCGCTTACGATTGCAAGTGAACGGCTTCTTGTTAGGTCTCGGCGCCTTGACAGTCTAGGCGTCTTGTCATCGTTGTCGTCGTCGTCGCGCGGACGAGGAAAGATGCCAGGATGCTCGCCGTTGGAGTCGCGGTTGAGAATCGCCGCTACGGCCTCGACTTCTGGGGAGGCCAAGCTCCTGCCTTCGTTGGTGTAGACTCTTGGTGCTCCTGCTCGCTCGTCGCCACGGTATCTGGCAAGGGTGAGACGTTCGTAGGAGGACATCTTGTGTAGGAGCGATCTTGTTGGTCGGTAGGTACAAAATCAGCCACTCTTTGTACTCCTAGCGGATGTCAAGGTGGAACCCCCAGCGCGCACGGTTGGTGAACTTGTTGATGGTTGCAGAGGTGGGCTTGTACTGGACCATGCAGCCCCAGACCCTCAGCCTAGAGGAATCGCCCTTCGTCTTGGTCCACTTCACGTGAGGTGAGAGGTTCCCTCTATTTGATGCGGTAGAGAGGTTGTGTACTCTCATGTTGAGTTAAGTCGTGTTCATCATCATCGTTGTAATCGTGGTTGTTGGTGAAATGACTATTGTCTTCCTCTGGTTGTATGGGTTCACGGATGGCTTCTTCTTCTTTGTCGGGCATAGAAGGGCGGCTGTGCGACACATCGCCATGTTGCCTATGATGTTTCTGGTACCTCCCTAGCGTCAGATTGGTGCCGGATGAGATTGGTTCCGGATGAGATTGGTGCCGGATGAGATTGGTGCTGGATGAGATTGGTGCCGGAAGAGATTGGTGCCGGATGAGATTGGTGCCGGATGAGATCGGTGCCGGATGAGATCGGTGTCGGATGAGATTGGTGTCGGATGAGATTGGTGCCGGATGAGATTGGCATCGACATCAACCAGCAGGTGGGTTCTTGCCGGATGGCCAGCAGGCAGGTGCTTTGAGGAGCAGGTGCGCGCTCTGGAGAAGCTGGGTGCTCCCTGGATGGCCTGCAGGTGGTGAGAGTGCTTCTTATGCCGTGTGCTGTCATGCATGCTAGCCTCTCAGATTCCATACCTCTATCCCACTGAATCGCTGGTTTGTGTAGGTGTGTTTTATGGTTCATGGCCTTATACATGCCTTCTCTGCCACTGCTCGCTTCTCACAGCATATCCTATCCTCCCATTCCAACCCCCCCTTTCCTTCCCCCCCTCTTCCTCCCCACATTTCCTCGTCCCTTCTTAGCTCATGAATGCGCCAACACCAGCAGCGCCCCAGGCACAGACAACAGGCAAGGTGGCACAGGCTGATGCAGTTGGTGCTGGTGGGGGCGGTGGTGGAGGAGGGGGAGGGGGGATGGGTCGTGGTGGCAGCAGCGGTGGTGATGGTGGCAGCAGTGGGGGTGGTGGTGGGGGTGGCGGTATGCCCAGTGCCCCATCAGCAGCCCCGTCGGTTGGTGGTGCATCGGATGATTCTGGGATTGACAGTGACTTGCAGGCACGGCTAGACAACTTGAGGCGGTTGTGATGACTGTTTGTAGCATGCGCTTTTGTGTTTTTGCAACGGCGATGACGTGCACTAGGGTGCACGCTTGATAAGTGCTGTGTAGGAATTGTATTATAGTTTCCCTAGCTGAATGCACATTTAGTCTCCCCCTGTATTTAGTTCTTTCCACACTAGGTGCAGTGCTACTTCCACTTTCTGTTTAATGGATTTTGCGTTTCGGTTGGTTCATGTAGATACCTGTGATGATATCCTTTTTTGACAGCCCTTAAAACGAGAATATCGTCAAGTTGACGCCAACTCCGAAACCTGACAGCAGCATGGGAAGCGGCCAATCACTCATGCTTCCCTCCCAGCCCAGCTTTTGCCAAGCCGGTCCACAGCAAAAGCCTCTGCCGTCAAGCACAGGAGTTAGGACAGCTATACTGTAGTCTAGCCCACTACATCAGCAAACTTCCTGACTAGCAGTTAGTGTCGCGTGAACCAATGCTACATCAATGCAGCTCGGAGCGTTGAGAAGGAGGGGCTTTAAGTGCAGGTTATTGATTAGTACAAGCACGTGGTGATTCAGGACGAAAGTAACTACACATTGGTCCAGTACGATCGCTTTTTAAGTTGATGTGATTTGTCTGGAGCCACCGTTCTTCAGTTACGTATTGCTCATCGTTGCTGTTAGCCATGCGACCAGCGACACAGCAAGAAGAGGCATTTCTGGAGATGGAGGAGGAGATTGAGGCCATCGAGATCATGAATATTGTAAACGGTCCACCGCCGATAGAAGTAACGGAAGAATTAGAGGTTAGACTTCCTTAAAACTCGGCCATTATCAATATTTACACAATATCTTGTGCTGAAATATGCATTGAAGGATATCCTGCCTTGGAAGGACGGAGAGCGGAGAAACCACAGGAAATTACAAGGAAGTATGGTCATTTTTTTCTTCTTCTCGCTGTCGTCCATGCATTTGTGATTGTCGTGAGATATTGAGTTCCTTGGCCAAGCAGCTTGTACGTCCAATTTAATAGTGTTCGTCTGTTCAACATGATTTGACGTTTTTCTTTGGCGGGCCGTTATTGCTTCTCTTTTTTTTTTGCGTGTTTCGTGCCTTCGACCTTGAACCTCATTCCAAGTTCCTGGTTTCCTCCTCTTCCTCATTCTTCCAGTTCACAGTTCCTTTTTCTTTTCTCGCTCTCTAATATTTGAATTCAGACGTTTAACCAAGAGGAAGAGTTGAGAAAGTGGAACGAAGCTCAGCTTCAGGTATCGGGCAAGTTCCCTCATTGGTGCAATTGTGTTCTCAAATGCAGAACACCGACATAAAACTAGCTACGGGTTGGCACTACACCGACATATAACTCGATTTTGTAAGTTGGTATTGATAATGTCTGCAAATCGCCTGCGCTCAGGACCGCCTCTGAATGGAAGCAGAAGAGCACATCGGGTTTGAGGAGGTGGCAGCGTGGCGGGCTCTGGAGGAGCTGTGCCGTCGATATGAGAAGAACTTTGACTTCATGCGCACAGTGCTGTCAGATGATTATATTACTGATGCATATATTTAGGCTGTAGTGGGGTAGCCCATAGGGGGTACAACCCAATTAGGGTTGGTACTTGTACTTGTTTCATTTCATAGTGCACTCATTCCTTGCCTCTATCTCAACATGGTATCGAGCAGGTTCCCTAGTGGGAACTGTTCCTAGGGCCCACCTACTATTCCGTCCTGCCCGGAGCGCGCTCTGCCCTAGCCCGAGTCGCGCTGGGCCTTTTTTTTTCCTTTGGCGGCCCGATCGCGTCGAGCCGCCCGCGATTTTTTTTTTGGCGCGCCACCTACGCGGCCTCGTCGCGCCGCCCCTAGACGGCCGCGCCGCGTCGCGCGTGCCGCCCTCCAGTCGCGCGCCGCCCCCTCTGACCCTCGCGACGCCGGCGCTGTCTCTGACGGCCCCGCGATCGCCTGCGACGGCCCCGCCGTCCCCTCTACCGGCCCCTCCACTGCACTTGACGGCCCCGCCGTCCCCTCTGCCGGCCCCGCCGCTGCACTTGACGGCCCCGCCGTCCCCTCTGCCGGCCCCGCCGCTGCACCTGACGGCCCCGCTGTCCCCTCTGCCGGCCCCGCCGATGCTTCAGACGGCCCCGCCGCTGCACCTGACGGCCCCGCCGTCCCCTCTGACGGCCCCGCCGCTGCACCTAACGGCCCCGCCGTCCCCTCTGACGGCCCCGCCACTGCACCTACCGGCCCCGCCGCTACCCCTGACGGCCCCGCTACTGCACGTGCAGGCCCCGCCGTCTCACCTGCCGGCCCCGCTGCTGTACCTGACGGCCCCGCCACTTCACCTACCGGCCCCGCCACTACCCCTAACTGCCCCGCAGCTGCATCTCCCGGCCTCGCCGCCCCAGCAACTGCGCCGCCCTAGCAGCCGAGCCGCCCCGGCGGCCGAGCCGCCCCAGCAACCGAGCCGCCCCAGCAGCCGAACCGCCCCAGCAGCCGAGCCGCCCTAGCAGCCGAGCCGCTCGAGCCGCCCGAGCCGCCCGAGCCGCCCGAGCCGTCTCCACTGCCCTGTCTGGTGAGCACTGAGCTTTACTCTGCGCACTGCCCTCACCCTACTGCTGTCATGGCTACCCCCAGTGTCCTCACCTTCGACGCTGAGGGCAGAGCCATAGACTTTGACGTGTGGGTAGACGACCTGCTGCTTTTCCTACAGTGCGACAGAGCTGACGACCTCTCTCTCTTTGATCTCACTTCTGGTGCCTCTCCCGCCCCTGCTGCTACTGAGGATGCCACTGTTCGCTCACAGTGGGCCACACGCGATGCTGCTGCACGTCTTGCTGTGCGTCGCCACCTCCCTCCCTCTGAGCGTGCATACTTTGGGTCGTACAAGAGTGCTCAGACCTTGTACGACGCCGTTATTGCACACTACTCCACCCCTGCCACTGCTGCACTGAGCCGCCTCATGCTACCGTACCTCTTTCCCGACCTTGCTTCCTTTGCCATAGTCGCCGACCTCATTACCCACCTGCGCACTAGTGACGCTCGCTTCCGCGCTGCACTTCCTGCTGAGTTCTGTCAGAATATTATCTTATGTTCTAGCCTGTAGTGGGGTGCTCTATAGCGAGTACAACCCTTCTAGGGTTTTGCTATTTGTATCCTCATTCCTGCTAGTTCAATCCTCTTTCTTTCTTCAAACTTTGTCAAGTTCTCCACCAAGAACCCCCCCCCCAAGTACTTCACTCTCTACTACATTGTCGCTCGCCTCCCTGACTCCCTTCGCGCAGTCAGGGACGACTTACTCTCAGTCTGCCCCACCACTCTCACTGTTGACCTCCTCGAGAAGTCCCTCCTAGCAGCCGAGAAGAGCATTCTCGCTGTAGGGGCCTCTCGTGGTGACCCGCGCACCCCCATCTTTGAGGGGTGTTCCCCCTCCCCCCTCCTGCCCTCTGTCGCCTCTGCTGCTACGGCCGACCTAGTTGGTTTTGAGTCGGTCGGCGCGGCGTCTGCCCCCAGTGGGAGACGTCGCTCTGGCAAGGGCAAGGGGGGCAGGAGCGGTGGTGGCGGCGGCGGGGGAGGTGGAGGCGGCGGTGGCGGCAGCGACGGTGGGAGTGGCGGTGGCAGCGGAGGTGGTGGCGGCGGCGGCGGGGGAGGCGGCGGAGGAGGTCGTGGCTCGTCGCAGAGGAGTGGCTCCGGTGGCGGTCAGCGCCAGCAGCAGCGGCAGTAGCGTGGTCAGGAGACCCTCTCCCCACAGCAGCTCCGTGAGTGGTACACTGCACGTCAGAGGGGTGGGGGTACTGGTCCGTGCACCTACGTCTTGCGCACTGGCGACCGTGCGGGTGAGCCGTGTGGTGGTCCACACTCCGCCCAGCGCTGCTTCGGCCGCCTGACTGACGCTTGGCGCCGCCAGTTTCCTGACGCCTCTGAGATCCCTCGCTGGGACCAGCTGTCTAGGGCAGGAGTAGCTATCATTGATCTTGACTTTGATGCTATTCTTGCTGCCATGTATGCTGTGACTATTAGTGAGGAGGGTGACTGTTACCGGTGTTTCCCGCCCGACCCAGGCATTGGTACTGCTGTTGAGGCTGCTGCTCCATGTGCTGGTGAGGCTGTCGCTCTAGGTGCCAGTGAGTCTGTGTCCTCAGGTGCTGGTGAGTCTGCTCTCTCAGGTACTGCGTCGGCTCCGCCCTCTCTCACCTTCACTCTTGACTCAGGGGCGTCTCGCTCCTTCTTTCGAGACCGCACCACACTCACACCGCTTAGTCGGCCAGTGGCGGTCTCCCTGGCGGACCCCTCTGGGGGTCCTGTTCTGGCTCGCTACTCCACTGTCCTGCCGTGCCCTGCGGTCCCGTCTGGCGCCCTGTCCGGTCTCTACCTCCCCTCGTTCTCTACGAACTTGGTGGCGGGTGCTGACCTACAGGATGCAGGGGTCGACCAGTTCACCCGTGCACGCCGACGGGACACCCAATGCACGGACGCGGACACGGGTCGACACTTGACCACGTTCACACGTGGGCCGGGGTCGAGCCTGTACACACTCACTGTTCCGTCTCCTCCTCCTGCGTCTGGTCACGTAGCTGCGTCGGGTCAGGTGTTTGCTGCAGCGTCCAGGTCTGGTCCTGAGTCTGCCCCCTGCTCGTGTTGCCTCCTGTCCCACGAGACCCTCCTGTGGCACCACAGGATGGGTCACCCCTCCCTGCCTCGTCTCCGGGGCATGGCCTCTCGCCTTCTTGTCTCTGGCCTTCCCCGGTCCCTTTCTCCCCTTCCTCCGGGGCCTGGCCCTCCCTGTGTCCCTTGTGTCGAGGGTCGCCTGCGGGCTACCCCTCACTCCTCCCCGTTTCCTCCGATGGAGGCCCCGATGCAGACGCTTCACATGGACGTGTAGGGCCCAGCCCGCGTCCGTGGACAGGGTCACGAGCGCTACTTCCTGCTGGTAGTTGACGACTACTCGCGTTACACCATAGTCTTCCCCTTGCGCAGCAAGGGTGAGGTCACTGAGGTGTTGATCGACTGGATCCGCGCAGCTCGTCTCCAGCTCAGGCGGAGCTTCGGCTCGGACTTTCCTGTTTTGCGTCTGCACTCGGACAGAGGCGGAGAATTCTCCTCCGGCCTTCTGCGAGCCTACTGTCGGGCACGAGGCATCCGCCAGACCTTCACGCTTCCGGACTCTCCACAGCAGAATGGGATTGCTGAGCGCCGCATCGGCATTGTCATGGACGTCGCCCGTACGTCCATGGTGCATGCGGCTGCCCCCCATTTTCTGTGGCCGTTTGCGGTTCGGTACGCCGCGCATCAGATCAACCTTCAGCCCAGGGTCTCTAGACCGGAGACCTCCCCAGCTTTGCTGTGGACGGGGAAGGTTGGCGATGCGTCGGCGTTCCGTGTCTGGGGATCTCGGGCGTTTGTCCGCGACTTGTCTGTGGACAAACTATCCCCTCGTGCTGCTCCTTGCGTCTTCCTGGGTTTCCCCCCTGACGCACCTGGGTGGCAGTTTTACCACCCCACCTCTCGTTGTGTTCTGTCCTCCCAGGACGTCACGTTCGACGAGTCGGTTCCCTTCTACCGGCTCTTCCCCTACCGCACTCCGTCCCTTCCCCCCCCGCCCCTCTTCCTGGTCCCAGGTCCCCCCCCGGTAGACCCCCTCCCCCCTCAGGGTCTTGCCCCTTCAGGTGTGTCTCAGGTAGACGCGGTCGAGCCTGTCGAGGTCTCTGGTGACTCTGGTGCTGCTGCGGGTGCGGAGCCTCGGGGTGCTGAGACTGGGGGTGCTGAGACTGGGGGCGCTGAGCCTGGGGGTGCTGAGACTGGGGGTGCTGAGCCTGGTAGTGCTGAGCCTTAGGGTACTGAGCCTGGGGGTGCTGAGACTGGGGGTGCTGAGCCTGGGGGTGCTGAGCCTGAGGGTACTGAGCTTGGGGGTGCTGAGCCTGGGGGTGCTGTGCCTGGGGGTGCTGAGCCTGGGGGTACTGCGTCTGGGAGTGCTGCGCCTGCTGCTTCTGTTCCTGGTGGTTCTCCAGACCGTTCCTCACGCCGCGAGCCGCTCTCTCCTCTAGAGCTGCGTGAGTGGTTTGCCCGTCGCTGGAGGCGAGCTGCTGGAGCTGGGGGTACTGCGGGTGCTGGAGGTTCTGTTGCTGCCCAGGGAGCTGGTACCACTCGTACTGAGGGTACTGGAGCTGCCGGGCCCGGGGGTGCCTCTGGAGCTGGAGCTGCTGCGGATGCTGGCGCTGAGGCTACGAGTGTCGGTCCTACTGCGGGTACTTCTGCAGCTGCTGGTGGTGCTGGAGTTGGAGCTGCTACTGGTGCTGGTGCTGCCTCTGGAGGTGTTGGTGCTGTCCCTGCTGTCTCTGGCGGTGCTGCGCGGCCTCGGCCGTACTTCGTTCCGCTCCTTCAGCAGGTTCTTGGTCTCCCGCCTTCCACTAGTCCTTCTCCTCCCGTAGAGTGTCCGCAGCGTGTCCCGTCACAGTCACAGTTACAGCCCGCCTCTCCCCTGCCTTCTCCTTCTCCCTACGCTGGTCCTACTGGAGGTCTTGATGAGCGTCGTGAGCCTGCGTCCCGCCCTGCGTTGCCAGTCCGAGCTGCTTGCCCTAGTGGTCGCGGTTCGCGTCAGCGTCCTCCTCCTGTCCCTGGCACGCACGAGATGTCTCTGCGTCCGTCCACTGCTCCTCTGCGTGCCCCTTTGCCTTCTCCTCCTCAGTCTTCTCTTCCTACACTTGCTGACCCGGAGCCGGACTCTCACCGTGCTGCCAGTCCTACTGTCACGCGTCTTCTTGCTTCTCTTGTCACTGACCCTTCCTTTGAGTCCGCTGCTACGTCTGCCCTAGTTGCTGAGCTGGTCGACTTTGCTGCTGCGTGTCGTCTGGACTACGCTGCCAGTCTTGTTGCTGAGTCTGCTGAGTCTGCGTCTGCGTCTGCCTGTTCTCCGTCCGTCGGGGGTGACTGTGCTCTTGGCACGGACGTCCTTGAGGACACGCAGGAGGAGTTCCAGTGCTTTGCCGCCGCTTTGCCCCATCTCGTGTCCATGCTTGTTGCCCCTGAGGGAGACCCGGATGCTCTAGACATCCCGACCCCACGCTCTTACGCAGAGGCGATGGCCGGTCCCTACTCCTCTTAGTGGCAGTCAGCCATGGACGCAGAGATGGCTTCCTGGAAGTCCACAGGCACCTACGTTGACGCTGTTCCCCCTCCTGGGGCGAACATTGTCAGTGGCATGTGGATCTTCAGGGTGAAGCGGCCGCCGGGTTCTCCGCCTGTCTTCAAGGCGCGCTACGTGGCTCGTGGCTTCAGTCAGAGACAGGGAGTTGACTTCTTTCAGACCTTCTCCCTGACCCCGAAGATGACCACTCTTCGGGTTCTACTGCACGTCGCTGCTCAGCGTGACTACGAGCTACACTCTCTTGACTTCAGCACTGCTTTCCTGCAGGGCCGCCTGCACGAGGAGATCTGGCTGCGCCGCCCTCCTGGCTTCACTGGGTCGTTCCCTCCTGGTACCCAGTGGAGCCTCCGGCGGCCAGTCTACGGTCTCCGCCAGGCGCCGCGTGAGTGGCACGACACACTGAGGACTACAGTTGCGGCTCTTGGGTTTGCTCCTTCTACTGCTGACCCGTCGCTGTTTCTGCGCACCGACACCTCGCTGCCGCCTTTCTACATCCTCGTGTACGTCGACGACTTGGTCTTTGCCACTGCGGACACTGGCGCACTTGCCCACGTGAAGTCCGAGCTGCAGAAGAGACACACGTCCACAGACCTGGGTGAACTGACAAGCTATCTTGGCCTGCGGATCACCCGGGACAGAGCACGCCGCACCATTACCTTGACCCAGTCACACATGGTGCAGCAGGTCCTTCAGCGCTTCGGCTTCACGTACTCCTCGCCTCAGTCCACTCCTCTGCCTACGGGACACTCGCTCTCAGCTCTGCCTTCGGATGAGTCCGTAGAGTCGAGTGGTCCGTATCCAGAGCTTGTGGGCTGCCTCATGTACCTGATGACTTGCACTCGACCTGACCTCGCATACCCTCTCAGCATCTTAGCACGCTATGTTGCTCCCGGCCGTCACCGGAAGGAGCACATGGATGCAGCTAAGAGGGTGTTGCGCTACTTGTGCAGTACGTCGGGCATGGGGCTAGTGCTTGGAGGGCGTGAGCGGCCTGTGCTCACTGGGCACTCAGACGCTTCTTGGGCTGACGACCAGGCTACTCAGAGGTTGTCTCAGGGTTACACCTTCAGTCTTGGCTCTGGCTCTGTCTCTTGGCGCTTTACTCGCTCTTCTTCGGTTCTCAGCTCCAGCTGTGAGGCTGAGATCTACGCCACGGCCATGGCTGCCCAGGAGCTTCGCTGGCTCACCTACCTGCTGACTGACCTTGGAGAGCGGCCTCGTTCTCCTCCAGTGCTGTACGTCGACAACAAGGCAACCATTGCCTTGTGTGAGGAGCACAGACTGGAGCACAGGACGAAGCACATTGCTCTACGCTACTTCCTTGCTCGAGAGCTGCAGCAGCGTGGTCAGCTTCGCCTGCGTTTCGTGGCCACTGAGGCCAACACTGCTGATGTGTTCACCAAGGCACTTCCGCCTCGTGACCATCAGCGCTTTTGCACTCTGCTAGGCCTTGTGCCCACTGGGCCTCACTTGCTTACCTCTTGACCTTGCTTGTACTGCTGCATATATATATCCTTGCTCTTGCTTGTTTAGCACTGTTATATATATATGCTCTGCTGCATGTGAACTGGCCTTGTGGCCTTGACCTTGTGCTCGGAATTTGTGTGGTATCCTTGAGATCCACCCTGAGCTTGCTTTGCTTTGCTTTGCTTTGCTTGACTGGTCTTGTGACCCCTTGCTCTCCCCCACTTTGCCTATGGGGGTGTGTCAGATGATTATATTATTGATGCATATATTTAGGCTGTAGTGGGGTAGCCCATAGGGGGTACAACCCAATTAGGGTTGGTACTTGTACTTGTTTCATTTCATAGTGCACTCATTCCTCGCCTCTATCTCAACAAGTGCAGAACGGGTGAGACGGGGACAGGGCAGGGTGGGTGAGAAGAGAATATTGCGAGACGCGTGAGGAACAGAGGCGTTGGTTATTAAGGAGAATGCAGGCAGGATGGGGAGGTGTGGAGATACGCATGAGGAGCTAAAGGAGCCGCACTAAAAGAATTTGGTGAGATGAAATTCTTTTTTTTTTGTTGAAGGAGAATGGTTCCTAATCAGAAATATAGGAAGGTAAGCATATTTTTGCTTCTAAGTATCGAAAAAGTTGGATAGGGAAGGTTGTACAATCTTGCACTACTCCAGCCACGCTTTTGTCATTCGCTCTTTCTCTTTGTCCTCCGCCACACCGCCATTACGGTCTTGCTGCTGCAGCGCTTTCCTGCTAGTGGACGAGCAGTGTGCGGAGCAGGCGAGCTACCGGGAGCTGGTGGTGCTGCGGCATGCAACTGAGCGGCTGCTGCGTGTGGTGGACACGTCCATGCACTCCGTCATCCAGAGAGAGCGGTGAGAGGATGTCTGTGTGCGCGAGCGGGTGCGTGTGTGTGTACGTGCGTGCGTGTGGCATTCGACTGGGGGCTGCTGCGTGTGGTGGATACGTCCATGCATTCCGTAATTCAGAGAGAGTGGCGAGAGAGTGACAGTGTGTGCGTGTGTGTCTGTGGGAGAACGTGTGTTGGCTGATAGAGATATTGTGTGTGGGTATTTGTCGGTGGGAGAGTGTGTGCTTTCTGGGTGTTGGTGTGTGTGTCCTTGTCCATGAGATATTGTGTGCTAAATGAGAGAAGATGAGCTTTTATTTGTGTGAGAGGGTGTGTAGTGAGTAAATTTGGGCTTGTGTTGGGGCATTTGTGAGTGAGGGAGAAAGAGAAGAGAGTGCGAACAGGTTGGGAGTAGAGTAGAGGAAGGGGCAGAGGAGATGAAAGTTACTAGCATATTGTTGCATGCACAATGCCATGTTCACTGGCATTCGCACTCATCACATCCTCCTACATCGTCTCCCCTTCCATACGCCCCAACCCTTCCTTCCTTACCCTTCGCTTCCTCCTCTCCACCTGCTTGCCAGGCATGCATCGCGCAGGGAGCTGGCAGCTGCGCAGAGGGCGAGGAGGCAGGCGGAGGTGAGGCAGCAGCAGTGCGGGCGGCTGGAGAGGGAGCTTGGCGAGGAGAGGAGCCAACATGCTGCCGTTGCCGCGCTGCTGGTGGGTGCCAGCCGAGCTGCCTCTGGTCGTTGTTGCGGGACGCGGGCTGCACTACTCTCCTCCTGTTTCTTTGTGCCCGCAATTTCAGACGTTTCGCTCTCTCTAGTCTTCTCCTTGTGTCCTTGCTCCTTCCTCTAAAGTAATTGTGCTCGTTTTCGCCTGTGTTTGTGTAATCCCTGCTCTTGGCTTTCCCTTCGTCGCTTCTTCATCATTTCTGGGACTGGGTTGTTTGCGTGGTGGTGTTCCATTCGCCTTTGCCTTTTGAACATGGCATGGTGTGTTGCACTTCGCATGATGACACCCTTCGTTTCAAATCTGGGTGCCAACACTACAGCAGGAAGAGGAGAAGGATCGCAGCACTTGCCGCATCTGCTACACCAAGGTAGGCCTTTCTCACCTGTGGTCTGCTCACCCCTGTTGCTGTATGTGCTACACCGTTCCTCGTATTGCTTGTCAATGTACTTTTTTTCTGTGCTGCGTTACTGTGATTTATTTTTACGCCCACAAATGAGAATGCATTCCATCAATGCAAGAGCGATGGGCTGGCACCTGGCATGTTCTTTTATATGATTATCAATATGTTCGAGATGTATTTGATATGTAAAATACACTGCTGATGCTGTTGCTTCTGGTCGTAACGTCTGTGACCACCTTGAGCCCATTACCACCTGATTTCGTTTCCTGGCTCGCCTTGCCTGCAGGAGCGGAATGTACTCCTTCTTCCATGCAGTAAGTTACTGGCACTAATCCCAATTTGCATGCTCGTCCTCATACTGTCTTCTGCTCATTGCCTTATGGGCGACCACTATTTCTGTTTCTGTTAATTTCTGTTTCTCTACCCCCACCCTTATCTACTCACCCAGTCCTCTGTCCCCCCTGCTTTAAAATTTTCCTGGCAATCCCCTAATTCTCCAGTGCACTTCCAGTTTTGCGGTGACTGCATGGCACAGCACCGTCAACAGAATAACAACTGCCCTCTCTGCCGCTCCCCTCTTAGTGGCCTGCTGCACTGCCAGCTGCAGTGATAATGCCTTTGCCAGCCTTGATTTTCAGATGAAGTCATCAATCCTTCTCTGTTTCACTAACCCACTAACAGTGAACACATGGCTATACACCCCAGTTCATACTGCCCTCGAGGCATCCGTCTACGGTATATAGCTATTGGCACAGCATCGCTGCAACCACTCCCTGCTTCAAGGCTGGTATTCTAGGAAGGTCTTGAGGCCAGTACTCCAGAGCATTTTTCCACTTGCTTGTTGCAGAGTTTGATTACATTTGCACCTGTAGTAACGTTGTCTGTCACTGATGACCTTGATGGAGCCTTCACCGGCTAGCTACCAACCGAATCAATTTGCAGTTGTCTGGAAAAATATGGTATTAATGATTCCCAAAGAGAATATCCACATCATCCTAAATTCTACCGTAAGTTTATTCACCCAACATCACAAACACCCACAGAAAGACTCTCCAAAAACACCCACCCGGCCTTGACTGCGAGTCCCAACCAATGCCTCTCATCTGAAAGGTATACCGTATCCTTATACCAATACTCAACCATTGCGGCGTCTTCGATCCAAGTTCCCTCCCCCTACCCTTCTTCCCTTCCTCTCTTCGCCTCACTCCTGCCACTCCTTTTCTCACGCACTCCCATCTCTCCCCCACACCCCCATCTCTCCCCACACTCCCCTTTCTCCGCACTCCCGCGTGGCCTGGGTGCCTCAGGGGCTGCAGACACTGCGTAGGGCACGGCAGGCTGCGTCATCACAGCAGTCATCACACATTTTCACTGCGAGCCGATTTTAGGCGTTTGGCGTGGCTGTGGGAATCGAGGTGGGTTCGGGCTGGCCCTCTGCTCCGCATTGTATTTTAAAGCGAAAACTCGAAAACAGGCACACCATATGGTCGACAGGCTTGAATATGAGATGCACATAAAACCACAGTACAGACAGATTCACATCCAAGTACAAGATAGAGGTATTCTCTCCTAAGCACCCACGCAGATGGGCTAAACACAATACGACACAAGCACCCACAAGAAAACACTAGCAAGAAACGTTAGAATCATCAGGAAGTCGCGGGGAGCAATCACGGATCCGTGAATCGAGTCCCCCGTTCGAGTTCGCGGCCAGTGCCAATTCGAGGCACACGGCCCGTGTAAGGACCCTGAGAGGGGCAAGGAAAGGAAGCAAGGTAAATCCCACAGAATGTGCACACAGGTTGAAGTGCTTTACCTCTACATCACGAAAGTGTGAAGTCCTAAAAGTTGCGGGAAAGTAACTTCAAAGTTGAAGTTCCACAACTTTCCGTTCGGTGAACTAAGTACAGGTCAAACGCTCATGTGCAAGGGTGACTTTTGAAGTTGCGGAGAAGTGACGAACAAGCGACATCAATGTCATACAGAACCCAGCTGGAAAGTGATATGAGAAACTGACATATATGTCACTTCTGAGTCACAAATGCCACGTGGACCCCTGACTGCCACGTGTATATATGTTTTTTGCCAGTTGTCAAGGCTAATGAATGGATACAAACATGCGAGGAGCATTCATGTGAGTGATAAACCAGATCGCATGGCATGTGAGAGTGATAAACCAGATCACATGGCATGTGAGAGTGACGGGAAGCAAGGGAAGGGATGCACGTGACGGTCCGTCCACCATGCCTGTGACGTACCGACTGGGTAGTAATCGGGATACCACAGTCCCGACGCTGCTTATTAAGAGTTGAAAGGCACCCCTTTGACCCAGAGCAGGAACCGTCTGTCCGCGTGGCCACAAGACTGCATGCAGTGCCTGGTGATGCCAGGCAGGATAGGGAATTTGAAGAACATGCCAAGTGATTTTTAAGGCCTACTCAGGTACAACTTGAACCCGGCAACAATGTAGGCGTACGCTTACTGCTGCTGGAAATGGAAGCCTCCGCCTTACAATCCTCATGGAAAAGCAGAAACATACAGAAGAAGAGCCATTTGGAATGCCGGATAGAAACACACAGAAGGGAAACGAAAGAGGACCTAATTGTTCAGTTTGTGTTTGGATCGTCCGTACTAGTACACTGTATCTGTCTCATGATTGTACCGTCAGATGCAGACTTCTCTCCAGCCTGCAGCTTGCGGTGGCGCTGCTTGCGGGCTTCGCTGGACTTGGTGATAATCGCCGCGTTTTCTGCCGTAACGACGCCTGTCGATGCGCTCGTTGCTGGTAGGGTAGGGGCAGGTTAAGGGAGTGAAGAGGATGAAAACTGCATTGAGCCAAGTGTGTCGTGTGGGAGTGGGTCATTGCAAAATGTTCTGCGTGCACAAATTGTACAGAGAAGCTTTTCTTGCGAAAATGCTTTGGAAAAGCTTCGGCGGACTCGGGGAAAGCTCTGGCCCCGAGTGACTTTGACGTGACATGTGGCCAGTCACTTTCCCGCAACAAAAAAGCTACAGAAATGTCACTAGCGCCCCTTCATTGTCTCTGCCTACTTAACGAAAACTAACGAAATGTTACCTGTCTGACCGAAATTTCGAAAATGTTGTGTTCAACAACCAATCCACAAGTAGCGAGAAACTTTCATTGCCAACGACATTTGCGGATGTCGCCAATCACCAATGGCCAGAATTGTTTCATCAAACCCAACCCTTGGAAACTTCTAACCAATCGACGTAGGACACAAACAAGGCTCCACCAATCATAATCAGTCCTTATCTCCACATCATCTCCTCACCCACAACCCCTCCCATGTTCTCCCAACCTCCCAACCCTTTCTTCTCAGCCAGTTTCTCATCTGTTTATTTCTACATCGTAACTCCGGGTTCTTGCTGTTGTTCACATTACATCTCTAGTCCGTTTCTGTAATCTCCATCTAGGTTTCCCGCTCCTCGTTCTAGTGTTTTATCGCCCTCATGTGTTCATGGCATCTTTCTATGCTTGCGATTTCACTCTCCTAATAAAATTTTCTGTAGTCGCCGTGTTTTGTGCCATTGGAATGTTGGCTGCAGATACGACTCTGGTGTTGATGTCGATTAGGAAGACCCGGCATCGTGTTGCTTTTTTACATAGTCCAGTACGTCGCAGTATGTCGCGTTGTTTTTGTTATTTCTGCTGTGTCATTTCCGACGCTAATCGGAACTAGACGTTCTTGTCTAAACCAGCAGCGGATGCGCTTACTATGCTTTGCACAGACGGAAGCGGGAATATGGGGATTTTCGTAAATACGGCATACACGGCCAACTATATGGCCGTATTCTCTTACTCGGTTTTTTTTCATGACTTTCACTAGGTATGTTTACTACTAGATTCGTACTCGCCTGGCTAACGTCAGTTTGTTATGTCTACTACTAATTCGTATTCTCCTAGCTAACATCAGTTTTTTGCAGGTTCCATGGCAAGAGAGAAAGGGCTACCCTGCCATTCTTGAGTTTTGTTGTTTTCGTTTTTACGTGTGTTTCCGAATTTCAGGCTCACGTGGTTGAAGGGGCAGCAATGTTTGCTTCTGTTGAAGTACCTCATTTAGATTATTTAGTTGTGCCAGATCATGTTGATTATGGTGTTGGTGCGAATTGTTAGCTCTGATGTACTATTGTATTTATAAAAGTCTATTTCTCAATGTACAAATATTCTTCACACTTTTTATTGCATGGGCCAATATGCGTCTTGAAATCTGATTAGTCCACGTGGCATTTTTCATGCATCCACGTGGCAAAAGAGGACTTAAAGCCCAAGACCTTCAGACAAATGTCACTTCTCATGTCACCTTTTAGTTGGGTTGTGCGGTTGCGATATGGCCGTTCTTTTGCAGCTTTGTCGTCACATTGTGAAAGTGTACCTAGGCTGACTGGCAAAGGCAGCGTTATCATTTCATATGGGGCAAAGGCAGCGTTATCATTTCATATGGGTTGTAGTGCATCGTTCTCGTCTTATATATGTCTACATAACAGCATACACAAATGGGTGGGCGGGTGGGAAATTAGAACTACAATTTTGAAAATGAAAACGTAGGTGGGGACGAATGTCCCCACGTCCCTCTTTTGTAGGCAAAAGAGGGTGAGTAGCGCTTCGGCGCTACCTTTGCTGTGTTGGCCACGTACCCCTTTTCACAATACAAAATTTTAGAAAGTGTTACATTTCATTACACTTTCAAAAATTATCATATTGTGAAAGTGTACTTTGGCTGACTGGCAAAGGCAGCGTTATCATTTCATATGGGTCTTCTGAGGCAAGTGCAGTCGGGGCTGCCGGTGGCGTTCGATGGATAGCTGATGCGTAGCGGGCGAGGGAGCCGTCGAAGGATCCTGCAATTGCGTAGAGAGGGAGATGAGCTGATCCTGCGCGATTGTAACGTACATCTCCTTCGCGCTGTCGCTGCGCCATCGGCCCATGCGTTTGAAGAGCCGGCCAGGAACTCCGAGGCTCGCTGCTGCAGTGGCTGCGCCTTTGCGGAATGAGTGGGTTCCGATGTGCGCGACATCCAGTCCAGCTTGCCTGCCGGCTGCGAGGCACCAGTTTCTGATCGTAACGTAGGATGGCGATTTGTCGTTCGGTGTGGCTTGTGAGTTCTTTGGGAAAACCCTTATCAGCGGTCCATGGGGCACCTTTGTGAGGCCTGCGATGTGTATGAATGCGCGCGTGCACCTCACCGGGCAGTATGGGCCTGGAATTGCCGCCACGGGGATCCAGACTCCCCTCCCCTCCTGGTCCGTCTTGGAGTGCGGAATGAGCAGCCACATTGCCTTCTCCTCGAACTGTACGTCATTCCATTGGAGCGAGACGAGGTCGGAGTAGCGCAAGAATGCCGAAAACATGAGAAGAGGAATCAATCCTTTCTGGTATTCCGCAGGAATTGATGATTCGAGGAAGGGACGAGCCATGTCATGCACTTGATGGAGAGATATGGGCTCTTTGGTTCTTGTAGGGCGGGGACCATGTCTCTTGGCGAACTCCCGCACTTGCAGGGTGAGTGGGCCGGCGGTAGGGGAGGTTTCGCCTGTCATGCGGTGGGCAAAGGCTACTGCCGAACACGTGAGGTTGATCGCGGAGAGAGTTGCTTTGTTGTTGAGCGCATGGATGAGATACAGCGCTAGCGTCAGGTCGGTTGCCGGGAGGAACTCGAGCTTAACTTGGGTACAGAAGGTGCGAAATCTCTGCCAATAAGGTTGGTACGTCTCGATTGTAGATGGTGCACGAACGTGGCTAATTACGTGCAGCAATTGTTGCTTTAGTTTGGCCAAAAGTCCTGAAATGACACATTGAGAAATTGTTATTAGACTGCATAGTTTACACGCAAAGCAATGATTGGGCTATGAGGCAATCCGAGACCAGAGAATGCAGCTGTGTGTGAACCTGCCCGAAGGCATTGACTGCCTTGGGCAAGGGAAAGGTGCTCGACTACTGCTGGAGCCCACGATTGAGTGGACGGTTGAAGAAGCGGCCACCATGACGCTCCGGTCCACTGGGGAACGACGAGCGTGAGTTCTGTCTGCGTCAGTTCCGCGTGGCGGAGTGTAGCGGGAATTAAGTGTGGAGGCGGGAAGGCAAAGCATCGCTCGCCTTTCCACGAGATGGAAAAAGCGTCGACGGCGAATGCGTCAGGGTGCGGTATCTTGGAGCAGAAGCGCTGAACGTGATTGTTCCGAACGTTAGCAAAGAGATCAATTGTGTGAGGCCCCCAGCGTCGTTCCAAGAGGCGAAACCAAGGTGCATGTAGGGAGTAGTCGTCAAAATCTTGCATCTTGGATAGGTCATCTGCATGGGCGTTGAGCTCCCTCGGAATCCATTCGATCGCGAGGCGTGTTGTGTTGCCGAGGCAGAACTGGATGATTGCTTGGCATGTCGACGTAAGATCCGCCTGACGGGATCCCCCCTTGCGCAAGATAAACATGACTGCCTGGTTGTCCACCCGGACGAGGACGTGAGCGCCCACGATTTGGGTTGCGAACGTCCGCAGTGCCCAGAGCACTCCCTCGAGCTCTCGCCGCGTACTAGATGTGGGGAGAAGCCCTTGTGGCATGCACTCGGTTGCCTCGCATGATGTACTTGGGAACTTGGCCAAGGTGGCACCCCAGCTGTGCGCGCTCGCGTCGACGTGTATCATTGCATCAAAACGCTGACTCTGGTGGAATGGGGTGCCATTGAAACGATCAAAGTGCATTGTCCAAAACAGCAGCTCCTCGGTCGCTCCTGGTGACAATAAAACCTTTGAGTTCCATGACCATGCGGAGTCGATCAAGTGGAGCAGCTCATGGCTGAAGGCCCGCGCCGTCGTGCCCAGCGCGAGCGACATGGAGCTGAGAAATCCAGTGATCCGGGCTATCTTGCGAATCGGCACTTGACGACCCGATTGCCCTTTTTGTATAAGTAGGTGGAGCTCCTGCAGTAGTTGTTCGCGCCGATCCTTTCCGACCAGGAACATCCCTCGTTCCGTGTCAAGCTCCATCCCCAAAAAGCGCAAGTGGTGTGCGGGATGCAGGTGTGATTTCTTAGAATTTATCACGAATCCTGCCGCCTTCAAGTCGTGGAGAACTTCGACGCACGTCGAACGGGCTTGCGCCTCGGAGTTGCAGAGGAATAGTAGATCGTCCACGTATGGTATTACGCGCACTCCGCGCGCGCGCCATCTCTTGGCTAGTTGCTTAATAAGCTGGGTGAAGATGAACGGGGCTGTTGCCAGGCCGAAAGGTAAGGATGTGAAGCAATAGAATTTTCCGCCCAATTGAAAGCCCAAAAACTTCCAGCATGATGGGTGGATTTCGACGTGGTGGTAGCCTGACTTGAGATCGATTGTGAACATCCAGTCGTGTGGGCAAATGATTTCCGCGACCCGACTCAAGCCTTTGTACTTGAACTTGGGAACTTGGAGGTGAGCGTTGACCTTCCGCAGGTCAAGGATGAGCCGGCATTTGTCTCGTTGCTCCACAGCATTGAGCGGGCTGATGCACGTCAGTGCGGCTTTCGACGAGACATGCATCGCGGCGCCTGACGCGATGAGGTCGCTAACCGTGTCTTGGGTGAATGCCATGTGTGCTTGAACGCCTGCGTGATTGGGCGCTTCGAAGGGGAGAGGCTCTATGCCCTTCCATGGTAGCCAGTACCCTTTGGCAATGATGGAAAGGATAAGACTGCTGTCGCACCATGATAGCCACCAATGGAGGCTGTTGCGAAATCGCATTCGCATGATGGACACCATGTTGTCCGTTATTGCGTGCTCGTAAGGGTCCCAATGAGCACTCCGCCACTCGCCTTCCACTTCTGCAATTAACGGGCAACCGAGGTTGTGTGGGGGGGGACCAGGGCCAAGGTCGATTAGACGCGAGATAATACGGGACACTTTGTCGGGCAAACTATGTCGCTTGTCTTCTACCGCCGTCGTGCCTCCCCGCACTCCTGGGGTTTTTTTTTTTTTTTTTTTTTTTTTTTTACTTCGCTTGCGCAGTCATCAGCTTTAATACCCTTGCAAGGTTTTTTTTTTTTACATTGCCTTACAACGAGATCGGCGCATTTGCGTCACTTGGTCCCACGACCTTGTTCCTCACGATGTCGTCGTGATAGTTCCTCTTGTCAGAACATTATAGCTTACTTATTTGTGTAGGCTATAGTGGGGTATCCCATAGGGGGTACAACCCAATTAGGGTTTCCTATTTGTACTCACCTCGTTCATAGTTCATTCATTCTCGTTCACTTTTTCACATGGTATCGAGCAGGTTCCCCTGTGGGAACTGTGCTTAGGGCCCACCACCACTACCTTGAAATTTTATTTTTTTCTGCCCTAGCCGCTAGCGCGCCGCCCGCCCTAGCAGCCCGAGCGCCGCCTTAGCGCCCGCGCCCAGCTGCCCGCCCTAGCGCCCTAGCGCCCTAGCGCCCGCGCGCTGCCCGCCCTAGCGCCCTAGCGCCCGCGCGCTGCCCTACGCAGCGCGTGAGCAGCTCGCGTGAGCTGCCCGTGCGCCGCCCAGAGCCGCCCGTCAGCTGCCCGCCCGCCCGTGCGCTAGCCGCCCGACGCGCCAGCCGCCCGACGCTCGCTAGCCGCCCGACGCCCGCTAGCCGCCCGGCACCCGCTAGCCGCCCGACGCCCGCGCGCCGCCCAACGCCTGCTAGCCGCCCGGCGCCCGCTAGCCGCCCGTGCAACCGCCCGTGCAGCCGCCCGTGCGCTGCCCGTGCGCCACCCGACGTGCCGCCCGTGCAGCCACCCGTGAGCCGCTCGTGCAGCCGCTCGTGCAGCCGCCCGTGCTGCCGCCCGACGTGCCGCCCGTGCAGCCGCCCTCAGCCGCCTGACGTGCCACTCGTGCAGCCGCCAGTGAGCCGCCCATGCAGCCGCCCATGCAGCCGCCCGTGCAACCGCCCGTGCAGCCGCCAGTGCAGCCGCCCGTGCAGCCGCCCACCGTGCCGCCCGTGAGCCGCCCCAGCCGCCCGTGCAGCCGCCCGTGCAGCCGCCCGTGAGCCGCCCGCGAGCCGCCTGTGAGCCGCCCGCCACGACGCCCGCGCCGCCAGTGAGCCCCCTGCGTCACCCGAGCCGCACGAGCCGCCCGAGCAGCAGAGCCGCTGACCGCCCGAGCCGCCCGAGCCGCCCGAGCCGCCCGAGCCGCCCGAGCCGCCCGAGCCGCCCGAGCCGCCCGAGCCGCCCGATCCGCCCGAGCCGCCCGAGCCGCCCGAGCCGCCCGAGCCGCCCGAGCCGCCTGAGGTGCCGAGCTCCTGCTCCTGTAGGGCTGCTGCTGCTCCTAGGCCGGCGGAGTTGCTGTGCTGCCGTGTTGCTGTGCTGCTGAGCGGCTCGACCCTTCGTGTCCGCTGAGACTGTCGGCTGCTACCATGGCCACCCCTAGTGTCCTGGCTTTTGACGCTGAGGGTCGCGCCATTGACTTTGCGGTCTGGGTCGACGACCTGCAGCTGTACTTGCTATGCGATACGGTAGATGAAGTTTCTCTCTTTGACTTTGTCTCTGGCGCTGTCCCCGCCCCTCCTGCTGATGCTGACCCCACTGTTCGCTCCAAGTGGGCCTCACGCGATGCTGCTGCACGTCTTGCTGTGCGTCGCCACCTCCCTTCCTCCGAGCGTGCACACTTTAGTCAGTGCAAGACCGCTCAGGCCTTGTACGACGCTGTAGTTGCGCGCTACTCCTCCCCTTCCTCTGCTACACTAAGCTGCCTCATGCTACCGTACCTCTTCCCTGACCTTGCTGCCTTTCCCACAGTCGCTGACCTCTTTACCCACCTCCGCGCTAGTGACACTCGCTACCGAGCTGCGCTTCCTGCTGACTTCTGCGCCGCAAACCCCCCTCCCATGTACATCACCCTCTACTTTCTCGTCACCCGTCTCCCTGAGTCTCTTTGTGTAGTTAGGGACCAGTTTCTCTTTGTCTGTCCCACCACCCTCACTGTCGACCTCCTCGAGAAGTCCCTGCTAGCGGCCGAGAAGAGCATAGTCGCTGTAGGGGCCTCTCGTGGTGACCCTCGCACCCCCATCTTTGAGGGGTGTTCTCCTTCCCCCCTGTTACCCTCTGTCGCCTCTGCTGCTGCGGCCGACCTCGTTGGTTTAGAGTCGGTCGGTGCGGCGTCTGCCCCCAGCGGTAGGCGCCGCTCTGGCAAGGGCAAGGGAGGCAAGGGAGCGGGTGGAGCTAGCGGGGGCGGTGGCGGAGGAGGTGGGGGCGGCGGGGGGAGTGGGGGTGGCGGTGGGGGTGGTGGCGGGAGTGGAGGTTCTAGTGGCGGCAGTGGAGGCGCAGGTGGCGGCGGAGGTGGTGGCGGAGGTGGCGGTGGGAGCGGCGGGGGCGAGGGTGGCGGTGGCGGCGGTGGCGGCGGAGGCGGGGGTGGCGGTGGTGGAGGTGGTCGGAGTGGCTCGTCCCAGCGGAGCAGCACTGGGGGTGGTCAGCGCCAGCAGCACCAGCAGCAGCAGCAGCAGCAGCAGCGCTCTCGCGATGTCCCCGCCCCTCAGCAGCTCCGTGAGTGGTACTCGCAGCGTCAGCGTGGTGGGGCGTTTGGTCCCTGCACCTACGTCCTTCGCACCGGCGACCGCGCGGGTGAGCAGTGTGGGGGCGCCCACACCGCCCGCCGCTGCTTTAGCCGCCTGACAGACGCTTGGCGCCAGCACTTTCCGGAGGCCTCTGAGATCCCCCGCTGGGGAGAGCTGTCTAGGGCTGGTGTAGCTATTTTTGATCTTGACTTTGATGCTATCCTTGCTGCCATGTATGCTGTGACTGTTAGTGATGAGGGTGACTGTTACTGGTGTTTCCAGCCCGACCCGGGCATTGGTACTGCTGCTCTAGGTGCTAGTGAGGCTGCTGCTCTAGGTGCCAGTGCGTCTGTACTCTCAGGTACTGGTGAGTCTGCACTCTCAGGTACTGTGTCGGCTTTGGCCTCTCACACCTTCACCCTGGACTCTGGGGCGTCTCGCTCCTTCTTTCGGGACTGCACCACTCTCACGCCGCTTAGTCGGCCGGTTGCGGTGTCCCTGGCTGACCCCTCTGGGGTTCCTGTCTTGTCTCGTTTCTCCACGGTCCTCCCGTGTCCGGCGGCTCCCTCTGGCACCCTGTTTGGTCTCTACCTCCCCTCGTTCTCTACGAACCTGGTGAGTGGTGCTGACCTACAGGATGCGGGTGTCCACCCGTTTACTCCTGCTCGTCAACGGGTGACACACAGCACAGAGGCTAGCACAGGTCGCCACCTGGCTATGTTTACACGTCAGCCAGGGTCGAGCCTGTACACACTGACCACTGCTTCTCCTCCAGGTGCTGAGTCTGGTAGGGTCCCTTCGTCTGGTCAGGTGTTTGCTGCAGCGTCCTGGTCTGGTCCTGAGTCTGCCCCCTATTCGTGTCGCCGTCTGTCTCACGAGACCCTCCTCTGGCACCACCGCCTTGGCCACCCCTCTCTGCTTCGGCTCAGAGGCATGGCCTCCCGTCTTCTTGTGTCTGGTCTCCCCCGGTCCCTCCCTCCCCTTCCTCAGGGCCCTGGCCCTGCCTGTGTCCCCTGTGTCGAGGGGCGCCAGCGTGCTGCCCCTCACTCCTCCCAGTTTCCTCCGACAGAGGCTCCGTTGCAGACGCTTCACATGGACGTGTGGGGCCCTGCCCGCGTCCATGGACTCGGTCACGAGCGCTACTTCCTGCTGGTGGTTGACGACTACTCGCGTTACACCACAGTCTTCCCCTTGCGTAGCAAGGGTGATGTCACTGAGGTGCTGATCGAGTGGATCCGCGCAGCTCGTCTCCAGCTCAGGCAGAGCTTTGGCTCGGACTTTCCTGTGTTGCGTCTGCACTCGGACAGAGGCGGAGAGTTCTCCTCTGGCCTTCTGCGTGCCTACTGTCGTGCGCGAGGCATCCGCCAGACCTTCACGCTTCCGGACTCACCGCAGCAAAATGGGATTGCAGAGCGCCGCATTGGCATGGTCATGGACGTCGCTCGTACGTCTATGATGCATGCGGTGGCCCCCCATTTTCTATGACGTTTGCAGTCAGGTACGCGGCGCATCAGATCAACCTCCACCCCAGGGTCTCCAGGCCGGAGACCTCCCCAGCCCTGCTAGGGACGGGGAAGGTTGGCGATGCGTCGGTGTTCCGGGTCGGGGGATCTCGGGCGTTTGTCCGCGACTTGTCTGCGGACAAGCTGTCCCCTCGCGCTGCTCCCTGCGTCTTCCTGGGGTTCCCCCCCGACGCCCCTGGGTGGCAGTTCTACCACCCCACCTCTCGACGTGTTCTGTCCTCCCAGGACGTTACGTTCGACGAGTCGGTACCCTACTACCGCCTCTTCCCCTACCGCACTCCGTCCCTCCCCCCACCCCCGCTCTTCTTGGTACCAGGTCCCCCCCCGGTAGACCCCCTCCCCCCTCAGAGTCCTGCCCCTTCAGGTGTGTCCCAGGTAGACGCGGTCGAGCCTGTCGAGGTCAATGGTGACTCTGGTGCTGCTGTGGGTGCTGGGCCTGGGGGTGCTGTGCCTAGGGGTGCTGAGCCTGGGGTTGCGGAGTCTGGGGGTGGTGAGTCTGGGGGTGCTGAGCCTGGGGGTGCTGAGCCTGGGGGTGCTGAGCCTGGGGGTGCTGAGCCTGGGGGTGCTGAGCCCGGGGGTGCTGAGCCTGGGGGTGCTGAGACTGGCGGTGCTCCGCGTGGAGGTGCTTTGCCTGAGGGTCCTGAGTCTGGAGGTTCTCCGCCTGGAGGTGCTTCGTCTCGCCGAGAGCCACTCTTCCCACAGGAGCTGCGTGAGTGGTTTGCCCGGCGCTGGAGGCGTGCTTCTAGTGCTGGAGGTTCTTCGGCTGCTGAGGGTGCTGCTGCCGCGCGTCCCGGAGGTGTTCGTACTGAGGGTCCTAGAGCTGCTGGGCCTGAGGGTTCTCCTAGAGCTGGTGCTGCTGCGGGTGTTGGCGCTGAGACTACCGCTGGAGGTCCGGCTGGCAGTGCTCTTGGTGCTGCTGGGGGTTCCGGGGCTACTGGAGGTGCTACTGGGGGTTCTGGAACTCCTGGAGGTGCTGCTAGAGGTGCTGGTGGAGGTGCTGCTGGAGCGGGTACTCCTGCTGGGGGTACTTGTGCTGTCCCTGCTGTTTCTGGCGTCACCACGCGGCCCCGACCGTACTTCGTTCCGCTCCTGCAGCAGGTTCTTTGTCTTACACCTTCTCCTGGTCCTCCTCCTCCTCCCTTAGAGGGTCCACAGCCTGTCCAGTCAAAGCTACAGCCTGCCTCCCCTTTGCCTGCTCCTTCTCCCTACGCTGGTCCGACTGGAGGTCTTACAGAGCGTCGTGAGCCTGCGTCTCGTCCTGCGTTGCCTGTTCGTACTGCGCGCACTAGTGGTCGCGGTTCGCGTCAGCGTCCGCCTCCTGTCCCTGGCACGCACCGGATGTCTCTGCGTCCGTCCACTGCTCCTCTGCGTGCCCCTTTGCCTTCTCCTCCTTCTTCCTCTCTTCCTGCTCTTGCCGACCCGGAGTCGGACTCTCTTCGTGCTGCCAGTCCTACTGTCACGCGTCTCCTTGCTACTGCTGTCACTGACCCTTCTTTCGAGTCTTCTGTTGCGTCTGCCCTTGTCACTGAGCTCGTCGACTTTGCTGCGCGCTGTAGTCTAGACTACGCTGCTGGTCTTGTCGCTGAGTCTGAGTCTACCTGTCCTCCGTCCGTCGGGGGTGAGTGTGCCCTTGGCACGGACGTCCTTGAGGACAGGCAGGAGGAGTTCGAGTGTCTGGCCGCCGCTTCACCTCATCTCGCGTCTGTACTGCTAGCCCCTGAGGGAGACCCAGATGCACTAGACATCCCGACTCCGCGCTCTTACGCGGAGGCGATAGAGGGTCCCTACTCCTCTTAGTGGCAGGTAGCTATGGATGCAGAGATGGCTCCCTGGAAGTCCACAGGCACCTAAGTTGACGCTGTTCCCCCTCCTGGGGCGAACATCGTCAGTGGCATGTGGATTTTTAGGGTGAAGCGGCCGCCGGGTTCTCCGCCTGTCTTCAAGGCGCGGTACGTGGCTCGTGATTTCAGTCAGCGGCAGGAAGTTGACTACTTTCAGACCTTCTCCCCCACCCCGAAGATGACCACTCTTTGGGTACTGCTGCACGTAGCTGCTCACCGTGACTACGAGCTGCACTCTCTCGACTTCAGCACTGCTTTCTTGCAGGGCAGCCTGCACGAGGAGATCTGGCTGCGTCGCCCACCAGGCTTCACTGGGTCTTTCCCTCCTGGTACCCAGTGGAGTCTCCGGCGTCCAGTCTACGGTCTCCGCGAGGCGCCGCGTGAGTGGCACGACACACTGAGGACTACGCTGGCGGCACTTGGGTTTGCTCCCTCCACTGCAGACCCGTCGCTGTTTCTGCGCACCGACACCTCTCTGCCGCCGTTCTAAATCCTCGTGTACGTCGACGACTTGGTCTTTGCCACTGCTGACACTGGTGGACTCGCCCACGTGAAGTCTGAGCTGCAGAAGAGACACACGTGCACTAACCTGGGTGAACTGCGTAGCTACCTTGGCTTGCAGATCACCCGGGACAGAGCACGCCGCACCATTACCCTGACTCAGTCACACATGGTGCAGCAGGTCCTTCAGCGCTTCGGCTTCACGTACTCCTCGCCTCAGGCCACTCCTCTGCCTACTCGCCACTCGCTCTCAGCTCTGCCTTCGGATGAGTCCGTAGAGTCGAGTGGCCCGTATGCAGAGCTTGTTGGCTGCCTCATGTACCTGATGACCTGCACACGACCTGACCTTGCATACCCTTTGAGCATTCTTGCACGCTATGTTGCTCCTGGGAGACACCGACCAGAGCACATGGCTGCAGCAAAGAGGGTGTTGCGCTACTTGTGCAGTACGTCGGGCATGGGGCTAGTGCTTGGAGGGCGCAGTCTAGTGGTCCTCACTGGGCACGCAGACGCTTCTTGGGCTGACGACCAGGCTACGCAGCGGTCGTCACAGGGTTACACCTTCAGTCTTGATTCTGGCTCTGTCTCGTGGCGGGCTACCCGCTCGTCTTCTGTTCTCGGCTCCAGCTGTGAGGCTGAGATCTACGCCGGGGCCATGGCTGCACAGGAGTTTCGCTGGCTCACCTACCTGCTGACCGACCTTGGAGAGCCGCCTCGTTCTCCTCGAGTCCTGTACGTAGACAACAAGGCCATGCTGGCCTTGTGTCGAGAGCAGCGACTGGAGCACAGGACAAAGTACATTGCTCTCCGCTACTTTCTTGCTCGTGAGCTACAGCAGCGTGGACAGTTGCGACTTGCGTACGTGGCCTCTGAGGCCAACACTGCTGATGTCTTCACCAAGGCACTTGCGCCTTGTGATCATCAGCCCTGCTGCACGCGGCTGGGCCTTGTGCCTGCCTTGCCTCACTTGCTCACTTCTTGACCTTGCTTGTACTTTTACCTACATATACTCTTGCTCTTGCTTGCTTGCCTCTTGTATATCTCTATATGTGCTCTTGCATGTGAACTGGCCTTCTGGCCTTTGAACTTGTGCTCGGAATGTGTGGTGACTTTGTGATCCACCCTGAGCTTTGCTTTGCTTTGCTTGACTGGTCTTGTGACCCCTTGTTCTCCACCACTTTGCCTATGGGGGTGTGTCAGAACATTATAGCTTACTTATTTGTGTAGGCTATAGTGGGGTATCCCATAGGGGGTACAACCCAATTAGGGTTTCCTATTTGTACTCACCTCGTTCATAGTTCATTCATTCTCGTTCACTTTTTCACACCTCTCTCTCTCTCTCTCTCTCTCTCTCTCTCTCTCTCTCTCTCTCTCTCTCTCTCTCTCTCTCTCCCTCTCTCGCTCTCTCTCTCTCTCCGTCTCCCTCTCTCTCTCTCTCTCTCGCTCTCTCTCTCTCTCTCTCTCACTCTCTCTCGCTCTCTCTCTATCTCTCTCGCCCTCCCTCGTTCTCTCTCTTTCTCTCTCTCTCTCTCTCTCTCTCTCTCTCTCTCTCTCTCTCTCTCTCTCTCTCTCTCTCTCTCTCTCTCTTTCTCTCTCTCTCTCTCTCTCTCTCTCTCTCTCTCTCTCTCTACCTCGCTCTCTCTCTCTCTCTCTCTCTCTATCTCGCTCTCCCTCCCTCTCCCTCGCTCTCTCTCTCTCTCTCACTCTCCTTCTCTCCCTCTCTCTCTCTCTCTCTCTCTCTCTCTCTCTCTCTCTCTCTCTCTCTCTCTCTCTCTCTCTCTCTCCTTCTTCTTTGTTCTTCTCTCGGTCCTTGCTTTGTCTTGCACTCCTGGCCAATTCCTCCTCCGTGGCTGCCTTCCTCAAGAGGGGGCTGATGTTTTATTTGTTGTGCCATTTGTCTTCTCGTTTCGTGTTGGCTCCCTTTCTCTCTCTCCATTGTTCGTATTTTTTTTTTTTTTTTTTTCAAAAACAACAATCTTTTATTAATCCACACAAAGGCATACAAGCCAAGCCTACACCATAACCAGCCCCTACGGCTGCCATCTTGCCCTGGCCCCCATGGCCTATCCTACTCCCCAAGGCTCCTAACCAGCCTACGCACCACCGGTGCATCCACCTACGCCCCCCGGCATAGTGGCAAGGGGCGCCGCCCCATGGGTCCTCTCACACCACGGGTGCGGGACCTTGTGCGCCACGCCCTCCCATAGGGCAATTATTTGCCATATGGCCGGGCTGGCTGCAACGGAAACACACCCCCTTGAAGCGGGGCTCGTGGCAGCTCGCGGGTGGCATGCCTTTGCTTTCCGGTTCACCGTCTCGAGGGGGAAGGCAGCCTCCGCGGGCGAAGCCGGTACGTGCACGCTTGAGGGCCGCCACGTCGGCTACCGCGAGCTTGTAAGAGCGGGATGTGAGTACGCTCTTGGCTTGGTACAGCTGGAACCGATCCGCCGCTTCGAAACCGGCCTCATCCGCCACCAAGAGCACCTCGAAGCGTTTGTTGATCAACGTGTCGATTTGCTCCACGTTGGAGAGCGCGCCCTCGACGTCGCCGTTTTGGAGCTTGAACTCGACGTGCCTCAGGTGAGCTTGAATTGCAGAGAACACCTCCGCCTGGTCACGCACTCTATTGCGCATGAAGGTAGTAGCTGCGGGTGAAGGGTTGAGGGGGGGAAGGGGAGGTGCGGGTGCGAGAATGCGACGACGGGCAAGGTTGTCGGGGGCCTCACCGTCTTCATTTTCTGAGTCGTCGCTGTCGTCGGGGATACGGGCTTGGGTTGGTGCCGGAGCTGGGGCGGGAGCAGGAGCAGCGTTGTTGGTGCGAGCGATTTCGGTGGAGCGGGGAGCCGCGACAGGTTCCTTCTGCTTTTCGATTTTAGCTGACGCAGAAACTACTTCAGCTGATGTAGCTGCAGCCGACGGTGCGTGCTGCTGCAATAACGAGAGCAGCGTCTGTAGTTGCTGCGCGGTCAAAGGGGTGGGGGCGGCGTTGACCGGGGTGACGTCAGCGGAGGGTGCCGCGCGCTGGCGTTTCTGGGTCGTGGGCCCGGATGGACCCGCGTCAGCGCCGGTCAAGACGACCTCCGCGTCAGCGGCGGTCGTCGTCTTCTGCGCAGCACGCGCGTGCCTGTCAGGCACGCGCTCTTCAGCAGCAGCCATGCGCGACTGTACAACAGTCGCGCGTTCCTCAGGGGGGGTCCGAAGGGTGCCTCCGAGCAGGAGGTCGACCGCCAAGGGTCCCTCGCTTGAAATTTCCTCGGCGGGACGTTTTCCGCCGCGACGATCCGTTGTCACGGCCGGAGTCGAGGTTTCCGCCGCGTTACCGGGGCTAGAATTATTCGAATTGTCGCGGTTAAGTGCCGGGTTGACCGGAGCCATCGTTGCGAGGTTGCGCTTAAGGATGTCGTTAAGGAGCGTTGACGGGGCAGTGAAACGCGGAAGCGACTGAGTCTTCGCCAGTGTGGACGAGAACGAAATTAGAACTACAATTTTGAAAATGAAAACGTGGGTGGGGACGAATGTCCCCACGTCCCTCTTTTGTAGGCAAAAGAGGGTGAGTAGCGCTTCGGCGCTACCTTTGCTGTGTTGGCCACGTACCCCTTTTCACAATACAAAATTTTAGAAAGTGTTACATTTCATTACACTTTCAAAAATTATCATTTCTCCGCAACTTCGAACGTCACCCCGCCGCAGAAGCCTTTGACCTATACTTTTTTTCTTGCGAAACCAAAGTTGTGGAAAAGCAACTTTGAAGCTGCTGGCCCGCAACTTTTCGGGCCTCACTCTTTCGCGATGGTGGGCTGCAATGCAATGAATTGCATGAGGGCGGCGCGAGGAGAGAGAATATGCAATGCATAAGCGGGGCGCGAGGGATTCAACTACAGGGCCTCGGCAAGGGTTTCGGGACGATATGGAAGTAGTACGACCCGTACCTTGGGCAAAAGAGAGTGCCAGGGTCGCGGCGAGGAGGAGCCCGAGGGTCGCAGCGAGGAAGAGCGCGAGACCGATGGAGAAAATGAAGCGAGCCATTGCGATGTAACGTGGTTGACTAGCTGGGAGAGATTGACAACAGACATTTAGAAAATGATTTTAGACTGATGGATTGAACGTGTTTAGTGGCGGGATTTATAGGCGCCTCTGCTAAGCGTGGTCCAAGAAAACGAGTCGCGAGGCTGAGGAGGTGTCAATCGCGGCCTCCTGCCGTGAAATGCGCTAGGGTAATCGTCGAAATACGACTCTGGGTTGGGTTGCTGAGCAGGGCTCGGCATAACAAGGCGTGTTACCCTGTTTGGCCAACTTTTCAGAGTGAGTATTTCCACCCCGCAAATGCAGCGTTCTCCGAATGTCCGCACTGCCTTTTCCCCCGCGTTGCTCAAAATGCACCCTGCTGATACTTCCGCCTCTTAAAGAACAATGCGTAAGCTTTCCTCCTGTTGGGGTGACTGATTTGCTGAATTAATTGTGAACTAACTGAATTTACTCGAAAATGAATAGCACACTTTAGAAGAAATTGGCTTAGAAAACCCTAGGGCTTGTGCCACTTCAAGGTTAAGGGATTTCCCCCAGCTCAATCCCTCTTCCTTTTCGAGCTTTATGGATGTTTCTTACGGAAAAGTGTTTGCTAAAATTCCACACTGCCCGTTCCGACACCCAACGATTTCACCCTGCAATTTCCCAGCTAAGCCGCGCCTGGCACACTGCAGTGGCAGGGTGAAGCTCGTCATAACTCGGATCCGTCAAGGTCCCTTCAAACGAATCGAGAGGCATGCTCCAGAGGCAAAGAGAGTGAATTATGGAATTTCGGTGATTATTCAAAAGTAATAATGCACTATGCGAGCTGCCCGGTCGGGAAAAAAATATTGTGACGCGTTCGAAGTCGAACAGTTGGACGATCAAAAGCCTAGAACCAATCCGCCACCGTCGATGAGATTCACGCGATTTTTTCCAAGACTCCATCGCGTCCCGAGAATTCCTACTGGCTGCCGCAGTCGGCGGTAGAAATAATATCATCAGGACACTGTGAAAAATTTGAAGAGAGAAAAAAGATTGCACTAGCAAGAAGGGGGATACAAATAGCAAACCCTAGAAGGGTTGTACTTGCTATAGAGCACCCCACTACAGGCTAGAGCATAAGATAACATTGTGACACACCCCCATAGCCAAAGTGGGGTGTAATCAGCAGAGCAAACAAAGCAGTACAAGCTCAAGGTGGATCACAATGTCACCACACATTCTGAGCACAAGTTCAAGAAGCAATAGTTCAAAGTTCACAATTATGTGCAAAGCTAGTGGTAGTCACAACGGGCAAGTGAGGAGGAGGAGAGAGAGTGAGAGGAGAGGAGATAGGAGGCGACGGCTGAAGCTGCAGACACACGGGCAACAGGAGGCAGACTGGCACAGCGGCTACCGGGCGAAGCCCCCGGAATACTGGAGTAACTGGCCCCGCGGCTAAAGTAGCGGCAGACGAGCAACGGACCCACGGGCGGCTGGCACAGCTGGCTACGACTGGGCTACCGGGCGAAGCCCCCGGAATACAGGTGCTGCTGACAACACGACGGCAACCTCCATGCAGCTTCCCCAAACTATCCAACTCCCCCTGGCACACACCCGCTGCTACACCGCTAGCTCCACTCCCCCTTCACCCCCCCTTAGTACCACTCCACCGGCTCCAACACATCCACCCCTCCTCAGCGGCAGCTGCAGCACAGGGAGACGGAGGAGGAGGAGGAGCGGGGGAGACCACACACCCGCCACCCCCCAGCCCCCGAAGGAGCCGCGACGGGTGACGGGAAAAGGGGGGGAAGGGGGGGAGGCGGTGTCGTAGGTAGGGCGACGGGGCCGGGGCCGAGGCGCAGGTAGGGCAACGGGGCGCAGGTAGGGCGACGGGGCGCAGGTAGGGCGACGGGGCGCAGGTAGGGCGACGGGCCGACCACGGGCCTGGTAGGGTCGCCCGAACCGCGCGCAGGTGGCCCGAGCCGCGCGCGGGGCTGGCGCCGCCTGTACGGGCCCCGCGCGGGTCTGGCGTAGCCCGTAGGGGCCGCGCGTCGCCTGTACGGGCCGCGCTCAGGCCACGACGGGCGACGGGGGGCGACGAACGGGTCCCCGTCGCCCGTCGCGGCGCCGCCCAAGGGCGACGCGCCGGTCGACGGGGTAGAAGCCCGCGGCGCGCCTCGGGGCGCACAGTGGGCAGAGAACCGCCGCGCGCCTCGGGGCGCACGGCGGGAAGAAAAATGCCGCAGGCCACGGGGCGTGCGGCTCAGAGGGTAGTTGCAGTAGTAGCAGCGGAAGCGAGAAGGTGGTAAGCCCACCCACAGGATCGATCCAAGGGGATCGACCTGCTCTGATAGCATGTGAAAAATTAGAAGAGAGAAAAAAGATTGCACTAGCAAGAAGGGGGATACAAATAGCAAACCCTAGAAGGGTTGTACTCGCTATAGAGCACCCCACTACAGGCTAGAGCATAAGATAACATTCTGACAGACACCTCTTGGAATACAGTAAATGAGTAGCAATATTAGGCACTTTCTAGTGCAGAGATTGTTTTGCAACATGTAAGGACAGGTGGGTGTAAAAATTTAGACCATTTTGAGCCCTCAGATCATCCAGGCTATACTGGAATAAGGTTTTTTTTTTAATTATTATTATTAAGGCAAACTCAAGCCTACCAAGGTCAAAAAGGTGTAGTCCAAGCTCTAGTAATAGCCTTTCTTGAAAATGCTAGCCCTCTATGGATAATGATGAATTTATCCTGAATGTTTTACAGGAATTATCAGAAAAATAAACAAAACCATTTATACGGCAAATGTATAAGCAGCCTATGATTCCACTCACTGGGCACCAATAAAGTTGGTTTGGCCTCTCCACGGCAATGGAAGAAGTCATGTGAAATATTTGTGGACGTAGAGTGAATAGAAGCTTGCACAATTGTATGGAAAATACTTTGTTGTGTTACTGCCATATTGTTCTGGTATCTGATTATTAGCTCAAGGCCCGAATTGCGCATGATTAGTAATCTTGCGCAAGAGTTTGGGCTGGTGGTTTGGGAGGTGCACTGAAAGACGAGAAAGTGGGGCTGGCTTATTTCGCACAAGCTCTCGCCAAA
The DNA here is from genome assembly GCA_948144175.1 of Closterium sp. NIES-65. Classification (NCBI taxonomy): domain Eukaryota; kingdom Viridiplantae; phylum Streptophyta; class Zygnematophyceae; order Desmidiales; family Closteriaceae; genus Closterium; species Closterium sp. NIES-65. The sequence goes on along the minus strand of CANXME010001881.1, from coordinate 437,989 downwards.
ATACAATCTTACTTGTAGGCTATAGTGGAGCACTCCTTATGAGGTACAACACTTCTAGGGTTAGTACTTGTACCCCAACTCTTGCTAATCGAATCATTCCTGCACATTTATTCTGACATGGTATCAGAGCAAGAAATCTGTTAAGTTTTTAGGGCCCACCGATCGTCTTGCTAAGTTCCTGCTCGAAGCGCCCTTGCGCTGTCCAGCCCGAAGCGCCCTTGCGCTGCTCGAGCGCCCTTGCTGCTGTGATAATGGCCATGATAGGCAGTGACGGTTAGTAGTAGGTCCAGGACCTCCAGCACCAGTAGCACCTCCACCATGTCAAACTCATACCATATAGCTTGTCTAGGCTATAGTGGGGTAGACACTATGGGGTACAGTTTCCTAGGGTTTCCTACTTGTACCCAACCTTGTGCTAGTTCATTCATTTTTCGTTCTATCACATGGTATAGAGCAAGTTCCCTAGTGGGAACGCTTCCTTGGGCCCACCACTGAAACTTTTTTCTGACCGAAGCGCGAGTCGCTCATGCCCGAGGCGCGCCTTCTGGGCCGCCCTTCTGTCGAGCTCTCTTAGAGGCCCCTCTCACGGCCCCTCGCACCGCCCTTAGCGGCCCCGTCGCCGCCCCTAGCGGCCCAGTCGCCGCCTTCCGGGCCCCTCGCGGCCCCTAGCGGCCCCGTCGCCGCCCCTACGCGGCCCCATCGCCGCCCCTAGCGGCCCCGTCGCCGTCTCCCCCCCTACGCGGCCCACTCGCCGCCCCTAGCGGCCCCGTAGCCGCTCCCCTCCCTACGCGGCCCCATCGCCGCCCCTAGCGGCCCCGTCACCGCCCCTACCCGGCCCCGTCGCCGCCCCTAGCGAGCAGCCGAGCCGCCGAGCCGCCCAGCAGCTGAGCACCCGAGTCGCCGAGCAGCCGAGCCACCCCTGCAGCAGCCGCCCCTGAAGCAGCCGCCCCTGGAGGAGCCGCCACTGCAGCAGCCGCCCCTACAGCAGCCGCCCCTGGAGTAGCCGCCCCTGGAGCAGCCGCCACTGCAGCAGCCGCCCCTATAGCAGACGCCCCTGGAGCAGCCTGTCAGACTTTATATTATTTATATTTGTAACTGCCTGTAGCTGTAGTTAGTGTAGTTATTGTAAAATTTGTTAGGTGGTGCACCCTTTTGTTTCCTATGCTATATGTTCCTTGAACCTATAGTGAAACCCCACTTTCCAACTTTCTCGACCCTCTCACCCTTGGCTCAACTCACTCGACATCCTAGTTGGGCCTAGGCTACTAAGCCTAGGCCCTAGTTAAAACTTAGTAACCTCGAGCTCATTTTAACATGGATTCAAAGCACGTTTCGATCTGGCCTGTGTGGGCCAGCCTTATGCTTCCGCTGCTACTTTTCCGGTCGCGCACCTAAGGCGCGTGGCGATTTTCTTATTGTCCCGCCCCCGGTTGGCGTGTGACTCTTTCTCTGCCCGTCGCGCGCCCCGTGGCACGCGACGGTGCCCTAAACCTGCCCGTCGTACGCCCCGTGGCACGCGACGGTGCCCTGCTCGTCGTGCGCCCCGAGGCACACGATCGGGCCCTAAACTTAAACTTACCCGTCGTGCGCCCCGTGGCACGCGACGGGCCTTTCCGCACCCGTTCTCACTGCAGCCGCCCCTGACCTACCAGCGCCTACATATTGTAGCCGCTCTGCGGCTTTCTTCCCGCCCACCCCCTCCTCCTTTGTCTCCCTGCAGCCGTGGGGAGGAGGGTATGGGGGTGGCGGGTGTTGATGTTAGGTCGTCTCCTTCCCTTCCCCTCCTCCTTTCGTTCCCACTGCTGCAGCTGCCGCTGGGGGGAGGGTGTGAGGGTGTGGGGGAGCAGGGGGAGTGGCACCAGGGTGGCGGGTGTGAGGCAACAAGCAGCCGTCCTTCACCTCTCCTCTCTTCCCCCCTTCTCTGCTGCTCCTGCAGCAATGTGGGGGAAGGGAAGGAGGAGGGTGAGGAGACGGAGGGGGTGACCAGCCAGAGTCAGCCCGCCTGCAGTACCTGCTGTTGCTTGTTTAATTTCTTGCTTGTGTTGCTTGTGTACCCCTGCAAGTTGTGTTCTGCACAAACTCCTGCTGCAGGCAGTTATGGGGGAGTGTCAGACTTTATATTATTTATATTTGTAACTGCCTGTAGCTGTAGTTAGTGTAATTATTGTAAACTTTGTTAGGTGGTGCACCCTTTTGTTTCCTATGCTATATGTTCCTTGAACCTATAGTGAAACCCCACTTTCCAACTTTCTCGACCCTCTCACCCTTGGCTCAACTCACTCGACATCCTAGTTGGGCCTAGGCTACTATGCCTAGGCCCTAGTTAAAACTTAGTATCCTCGAGCTCATTTTAACACAGCCGCCCCTGGAGCAGCCACCCCTGCAGCTGCCGCGGAGCTCTCGCCCTACAGTGGTAGCGGCCTCGCCGTTGCCGCCGTCGTACGCCTGCCCTTCTTGCCACTGGTGAGCACTCCCGTGCCCGTATTGCTGTTACTGCTGCTCTTGCTGCTAGTGCTCTTTCTACTACTACTGCTGCTGCTCCTGGCGTGGCCAGATGCAGCTCCAGCGTTGCCCGCGTGAGTCCCTCATCCCCCAGCAGCTTCGTGAGTAGTACGCTAGTTGGGGTTGTCGGGTTGGCCGCAGTGGGAGTCGTCCTGGAGTGAGTAGTTCCGCAGCTGCTTGTAGTGGCAGGATGCAGCTCCAGCGTCGCCCGCGTGAGTCCCTCACCCCCCAACAGCTTCGTGAGTGGTACGCTCAGAGTGGAGGGTCGCTGAGTACTGCTCGCTGCTTCGCCCATCTGAGCGACGCTTGGCGTACAGAGTTTGGCGACGACGCTGAGCTCCCCGACTGGGTGGAGCTGCTTAGGCAGAGGGTAGATATCTTTGCTCTTGACTATGATGCTATTCTCACTGCAATGTATGCATTGTCTACTAGTGCCGAGGGAGTCTGTCACCTGTGTGTGACGCCTGACCCCGGTATCCCGTCTGCTGCTCTAGGTGCTGGTGAGGCTGCTACTCTAGGTGCTAGTGCGTCTGCTGCCCCAGGTGCTGGTGAGTCTGCTCTCTCAGGTACCACGTCGGCTCAGGCCTTACACAACTTCACCCTTGACTCGGGTGCTTCCCGCTCCTTCTTTCGAGACCGCACCACGCTTACGCTGCTTAGTCGAACGGTTGCGGTCTCCCTAGCGGACCCCTCTAGGGGTCTTGTCCTTGCTAGCTTCTCCATTGTCTTACCGTGCCCAGCAGCCCCCTCTGGCACCATGTGAGGTCTCTACCTCCCCTTGTTCTCTACGAACTTGGTGAGTGGAGCTGATCTACAGGATAGGGGGGTTGACCAGTTCACTCCTGCGAGTCAGCGGGTGACCCACTACACGTGTGCTTGGACAGGACGACACTTGGCCACGTTCACCCGTCGGCCGGGGTCGAGCCTGTACAAACTGACTGCTGAGTCTGGTCAGGCAGCTGCGTCAAGTCAGGTGTTTGCTGCAGCGTCCAGGTCTGGTCCTGAGTCTGCTCCCTGCTCGTGTCATCTCCTGTCTCACCAGACTCTCCTTTGGCACCACCGGCTTGATCACCCCTCCCTGCCTCGTCTCCGAGGCATGGCCTCCCGTGTCCTTGTCTGTGGTCTCCCCCGGTCTCTCCCTCCCCTACCTTTGGGGCCCGCCCCTGCCTGCGTCCCCTGCGTCGAGGGGCGTCAGCGCGCCGCCCCTCACTCATCCGAGTTTCCTCCGACGGAGGCTCCGCTGCAGACTCTTCACATGGACGTGTGGGGCCCCGCCCGCGTCCGTGGACAGGGGCACGAGCGTTACTTCCTGTTGGTGGTTGAAGACTACTCGCGTTACACCACAGTCTTCCCCTTGCGCAGCAAGGGTGACGTCACTGAGGTGTTGATCGACTGGATCCGCGCAGCTCGTCTCCAGCTCAGAGAGAGTTTCGGCTCGGACTTTCCTGTTCTGCGTCTGCACTCTAACAGAGGCGGGGAGTTTTCCTTTGCCCGTATGGGAGCCTTCTGTCGTGCACAGGGCATCAGTCAGACCTTCACGCTTCCGGCCTCTCCACAGCAAAATGCGACTGCTGAGCGCCGCATTGGCATGGTCATGGACGTCGCTCGTACGTCCATGATCCATGCGGCTGCCCCCCATTTTCTGTGGCCGTTTGCGGTTCCGTACGCAGCGCATCATCTCAACCTTCAGCCCCGGGTCTCCTTGCCTGAGACCTCCCCCACCTTGCGGTGGACGGGGAAGGTTGGCGATGCGTCTCCGTTTCAGGTCTGGGGATCTCGGGCGTTTGTCCGCGACTTGTCTGCGGACAAGCTGTCCCCCCGTGCTGTTCCCCGCGTCTTCCTTGGCTTCCCCCTTGATGCGCCTGGGTGGCAATTTTACCACCCCACCTCGCGCCGTGTTCTGTCCTCCCAGGACATCACCTTTGACAAATTGGTGCCTTACTACCATCTCTTCCCCTACCGCACTGTGCCGCTCCCCCCGCCGCCGCTCTTCCTTGCGCCAGGTCCTCCCCCGGTAGACCCTCTCCCCCCTCAGGGTCCTGCCCCGTCAGGTGTGTCCCAGGTAGACGGAGTCGAGCCTGTCGAGGTAGCTGTTGACTCTCGTGCTGCTAGAGGTGCTGTGCCTGTGGGTGCCGGGTCTAGGGGTGCGGAGCCTGGGGGTGCTGAGTCTGGGGGTGCTGAGCGTGGGGGTGCTGAGTCTGGGGGTGCTGAGCCTGGGGGATCTAAGCCTGGGGGTGCTGGGTCTGCTCGTGTGACCTCTCGCGGTGCTTCGTCGAGGCGGGAGCCACTCTCTCCGCAGGATCTGCGCGAGTGGTTTGCCCGGCGCTGGAGCCGTGCTGCTAGAGCTGGAGGTACTACTGTTGCTGCTGGTCCCGGAGGTGCTCGTACTGGCAGTACTGGAGCTGCTGGGGCTGGGGGTGCTGCTGGAGGTACTGCTGGAGCTGCTGGCGGTACTGGAGCTGCCGGTCCTACTGGAGTTGGTGCTGCTGGAGCTGCAGGAGCTACTGGAACTGGAGCTGCTAGGGGTGTCGGCGCTGGTGGTTCTGCTGGCGCTGGTGGTTCTGCTGGCGCTGGTGCGTCTGAGGGTGCTGGAGTTGGCGCTGTTGGCGCTGGCGGTGCTGCTGACACTGGTGCTGCCGTTGGGGGTACTGGTGCTGTCCGTGCTGGTTCTGGAGGCACTGCGCAGCCGCGGCCGTACTTCGTTCCGCTACTTGAGCAGGTTCTTGGTCTCCCGCCCTCTACTGGTTCTGCTCCTCCCTTAGAGTGTCCACAGCTTGTCCAGTCGCAGTCACAGTTACAGCCCTCCTCCCCCCTGCCTGCTCCTTCTCCCTACACTGGTCCTACTGGAGGTCTTGTTGAGCGTCGTGAGCCTGCGTTTCGTCCTGCGTCGCCTGTTCGTGCTGCTCGCACTAGTGGTCGTGCTCCGCGTCCCAGGCACACACTAGATGGCACTACGTCCTTCCACTGCTCCTCTGCGTGTCCCGTTGCCGTCCTCTAGAGTCCTCTCTTCCTAACCATGCTGACCCGGAGTCTGACTCTCTTCGTGCTGCCAGTCCTACTGTCAAGCGTCTCCTGGCTACTGTTGTCACTGACCCCTCCTTTGAGTCCACTGCTGCATCTTCCTTGGTTGCTGAGCTTGTTGACTTTGCTGCTCGCTGTCGTCTAGACTACGCTACTAGTCTTGTTGGTGAGTCTGAGTCTGTCTGTCCTCCGTCCGTCGGGGGTGAGTGTGCTCTTAGCATGGACGTCCTTGAGGACAGGCAGGAGGAGTTCCAGTGTTTTGCTGCTGCTTTGCCTCATCTCGAGTCCACGCTGATTGCCCCTGAGGGAGACCCGGATGCACCATACATCCCGACTTCTCGATCGTACGCTGAGGCGATCGAGGGTCCCTACTCCTCTCAGTGGCAGTCAGCCATGGACGCAGAGATGGCTTCCTGGAAGTCCACAGGCACCACCTACGTCGACGAGGTTCCCCCACCTGGGGCGAACATCGTCAGTGGCATGTGGATCTTCACAGTGAAGCGGCCGCCGGGTTCTCCGCCTGTTTTCAAGGCGCGTTACGTGGCTCGAGGCTTCAGTCAGCGGCAGGGAGTTGACTACTTTCAGACCTTCTCTCCCACCCCGAAGATGACCAATCTTTGGGTGCTGCTGCACATAGCCGCTCAGCGCGACTGCGAGCTTCACTCTCTTGACTTTAGCACTGCTTTCCTACAGGGCAGCTTGCACGAGGAGATCTGGCTGCGCCACCCTCCTGGCTTCACTGGGTCGTTTCTTCCTGGTACCCAGTGGAGCCTCCGGTGGCCAGTCTACGGTCTCCGCCAGGCGCCCCGTGAGTGGCACGACACACTGAGGACTACACTTGCGGCTCTTGGGTTTGCTCCTTCTACAGCCGACTCGTCGCTGTTTCTGCGCACCGACACCTCTTTGCCGCCGTTCTACATCCTCGTGTACGTCGACGACTTGGTCTTTGCCACTGCTGACACTGCTGGACTCGCCCACGTGAAGTCCGAGCTGTAGAAGAGACATACGTGCACAGACCTGGGTGAACTGCGCAGCTACCTTGGCTTGCAGATCACCCGGGACAGAGCACAGTGCACCATTACCCTGACTCAGTCACACATGGTGCAGCAGGTCCTTCAGCGCTTCGACTTCACGTACTCCTCGCCTCAGGCCACTCCTCTGTCTACTTGCCACTCGCTCTCAGCTCTGCCTTCGGACGTCAGCGGCATTTTGTCAGTAGATCTGCACTGTGGATGCCCGATTGATCCTGGAGAGGGTTACAGGCGCGTTCCCCTAGGGGGTTATGGGCGCACTGACCCGCTACTGAAAAAAAGCCTTTTTATCCCAATGGTATAGTGGTTGGGATTCTGACATGGTATCAGGGCGGTCTCGGGTTCGATTCTCGGTGTATGCACATGTAGGCCGTTGCGGCTGTGCTTAGTCCTGGGCCTCCCAGTGTGGGGGGGTGTCCGTAGATCTGCATTGTGGATGCCCGATTGATCCTGGAGAGGGTTACAGGCGCGTTCGCCTAGGGGGTTATGGGCGCACTGATCCGCTACTGAAAAAAAAGCCCTTTTATCCCAATGGTCTAGTGGTTGGGATTCTGACACGTTTTGATCCCCTGGATCCGTGCTACTCGTCGCCAACTGCGCGAGCGGTTTGGTCAGGACTTGCCAGTCCTGCGTCTGCACTCTAAGGGGCGGTGAGTTTTCTTCCAGCCTCCTTGAGGAGTCCTGTTGAGACTTGGGCATCCGCCAGACGGTCACGCTTTTGGTGTCTCCTCAGTAGAATGGGATTGTTGAGCATCGCATTGGCTTGATCGTGGAGGTTGCTCTGATCCATGCGTCTGCTCCCCATTTTCTGTGGTCGTTTATTGTTCGATACGCTATGCATCAGCTCAACCTTTGGCCCCGTGTCTCTCAGCCAGAGACCTCGCCCACACTCCGGTGGACGGGGAAGGTTGGTGATGCGTCGGTGTTTTGGGTCTGGGGCGCGCTCTCCCTTGTTCGCAATGCCAAAGCGAGCAATCTCTCCTCTCGCACTCTCCGTTGCGTCTTCCTTGGCTTCCCCACCGACGCCCCGCCGTGGCAGTTCTACCACCCACACGAGCGTCGACCAGGACGTCACCTTTGACGAGTCTGCCTATTTCTACCGGCTACATCTTCACGTGTCCCACCCGGTCCCCCTCGCGCCTCTCTTCCCGGTACCAGTCCCCCCCCCGGTAGACCCCCTCCCCCCATAGGGCCCTGCTCCCTCAGGTGTGTCTCAGGTAGACCCACCCCCCTTAGTTGAGTCTCTTGAGATCTCTTCTGACTCCTCTGGCCCATCTAAGGGGGGTGACCCCGCCGCTGACGTCATGGTTGCCACTCGCCGGAGCAGCTGGTGCTGTTGATGCTGGAGGTGCTGGAGGTGCTACTAGAGCTGCTGGTACTGGAGGTGCTGGAGGTACTGCTGGTACTGGAGGCGCTGGAGCTGGAGGTACTGGAGGTACTGGAAGTGCTGAAGCTGCTGGTCCTGGAGGTGCTCGTACTAGGGGTGCTGGAGCTACCGGAGCAGGTGGTGCTGCTCGTGCTAGAGGTGCTACTGGAGCTGGAGGTGCTGGTGCTGGAGCTGCTGGTATTGCTTTGCGCCGACTGTTTCTTTGTCTCAGTCCTTCACCCGCAGCCGGAGTCGTCCCTGCCGCCGCCTGACTCAGTCCTTCGCCAGGTTCTTTGTCTCCCGTCTTCCACTAGCCTCACTCCACCTCTCATGTGTCCACCGACAGACCAGTCTCAGCCACAGCTACTACCTCGCTCCCCACTGCCTGCTTCTGCTCCTCACACTGAGGTGACTGAGTCCAAGACTGAGCGTTGTGAGCCTGAGACTCATGCTTCCACACCTGTTCGTGCTCCTCCTCGTCCTTGTCCTCCTGCTGTCCCAGGCACTCACGTTATGGCACTTCGTCCTTCCTCTGTTCCACAGCGTGCTGCCCTGCCGTCTCCTCTGGCGTCCTCTCTTCCTGACTTTCTTGACCCTAAGTCAGACCTGGCTCGTGCTGCCTGTCCTACTGTCACTCGTCTCCTCACTACTATCGTCACAGACCCTGACTTTGAGCCTACTGCTGCGTTTGCCCTAGTCACTGAGCTTGTCGACTTTGCAGCTAGGAGTCGTCTCGACTACGTAGCGAGTCTTGTTACTCAGTCTGAGTCTGTCTGTCCTCCGTCTGTCGGGGGTGAGCCTGCCCTTAGCAGTGACGTCCTTGAGGACATGCAATTTGAGCTTGCGTGTCTTGCGGTCGCTTCACCTCGTTTCGCATCCATGCTGCTTTGCCCTGAGGGAGACCCGGGATGCACTTGACATCCCTACCCCGCGCTCTTACGCTGAGGCGAAAGCAGGTGAGTACTCCTCTCACTGGCAGACAGCCATGGACGCAGAGATGGCTACCTGGAAGTCCACAGGCACCTACGTCAATCAGGTTCCTCCTCCTGGGGCGAACATAATCGATGGCATGTGGATTTTCAGAGTAAAGCGGCCGCCGGGTTCTCCGCCTGCCTTCAAGGCGCGTTACGTTGCTCGAGGCTTTAGTCAGCGACAGGGGGTCGACTTCTTCCAGACTTTCTCCCCCACCCCGAAGATGACTACTCTTCGGGTGCTGCTGCACGTTGCAGCACAGCGTGACTACGAGCTGCACTCTCTTGACTTCTCCACAACTTTCTTGCAGGGCAGCCTTTACGAAGAGATCTGGCTGCGCCGCCCACCTAGCTTCACTGGGTCGTTTCCTGCGCGTACCCAGTGGAGCCTCCGGCGGCCAATCTACGGTCTCCGCCAGGCGCCCCAAGAGTGGCACGACACACTGAGGACTACACTTGCGACTCTTGGTTTTGTTCCTTCCTCTGCTGACCCGTCGCTGTTTCTAACACCGACACTACCCTGCCGCCGATCTACGTTCTCGTGTACGTTGACGACTTGGTTTTTTTCTACTACTGACACTAAGGCGCTGGCCCTAGTGAAGGCGGAGGTGCTGGAGAGACATACCTGCACTGACCTGGGTGAGCTGCGTAGCTATCTTAGCTTGCATATCACCCAGAACAGAGCACGGCACACCATCACCTTGACTCAGTCACACATGGTGCACCTGGTCCTTCGACGCTTCGGCTTTCAGTACTCCTCGCCACAGCCCACTCCTCTACCTACCGGCCACTCTCTCTCAGCTCCACCTTCTGACGAGTCCGTAGAGCCGAGTGGTCCGTACCCAGAGCTTGTGGGTTGCCTCATGTACCTGATGACCTGACCTCGTGTACCCTGACAGCCTCCTGGCTCGCTGCGTGGCTCCCGACAGACACCGAAAGGTGCGCTTTGATGCTGCCAAGAGGGTACTGCGATACTTGTGCAGTACATCGGGCATTGGGCTCGTGCTTGGAGGACAGGGTTCACTGGTACTCACGGGACACTCCGACACTGACAAGGTGCGTCATAGGGGTACACCTTCAGTTTTGGCTCTGGTTCTGTCTCGTGGAGGTCCACTCGTTCTTCTTTTGTGCTTGGTTCCAGCTGTGAGGCCGAGATCTACGCTGGGGCCATGGCTGCACAAGAGCTATGCTGGCTGACCTATCTGCTGACCAGCTTGGGGGAGCAGCCTCGTTCTCCTCTAGTTCTGTAGATCGACAACAAGGCCATGCTTGCCTGGTGTTGGGAGCAGAGACTGGAGCGCAGAACGAAGCATATTGCTCTTCGCTCCTTTCTTGCTCGATAGTTGCAGCAGCGTGGTCAGCTTCGTCTTTCTTACATGGCCTCTCAGGCCAACACTGCTGATGTCTTCACCAAGGCCCTCGGGTCTGGTGATCTTCAGTCTGAGAGTACGACGGCTTATGCTGGCTTTGCTAGCTTGCCTAGACTTTACTATGCTATTACTGGCTTGGGTTTTATTCATCATGCATAAATATGCTTGATTTCCTAGGTTAGGTGCATTCCTATATTTTATTATAGTTATAGCACCGAACCAGGTTACGTGTACCGAACTCAAGCCTTTTCGGTTGCCACCGAATTGCTTTCTACTGAGTTCGGGAAGGTTCTGTTCGGGACGCTTTGCGACCCTCAGAACATTCGCGTAACACCTGGGTAACTGACCTTGTATCAAGCCTATATATAGCCTCGTCTTGTACCTAGGTGAATCATTCAATTACAATTCTCTTTTCTGAGCTCGATCCTAGATCCTCACATTCAGCGTTTTTGCACTGCTCTTGGGGTTCTGCCCATTCTACCTCACCTGCTTGTCTCTTAATCTTGCACTTGTTGTACACTGATTTCTATATTTATACCTGCTTGTTTCCTCTTGCTACGTTGTGATTAGTGTACTGCCTACTATTTTAACTCTTCATGTGAACTGGCCTTGTGGCCGCTTGCTTGTGCTCGGATTGTGTGGTGTCCTCGAGATCCAACCTGAGCTTTGCTCAGTTGTCTTGCTTGACTGGTCTTGTGACCGTCTTGTTGTCCCCCACTTAGCCTAGGGGGGTGTGTCAAAGTACAATCTTACTTGTAGGCTATAGTGGGGCACTCTTTATGGGGTACAACACTTCTAGGGTTAGTTCTTGTACACCAACTCGCAACACTTCCCGAGTCATCAAACTCTGGGCCAAACATTCTGCTTGGATCCTAGAGTCCCAAATTGAGAAGCACTGAAACTTGAAGTTTGCGTAGTGGATTTGGTCTCGACCAATCAGATTCATTCGTACCTAGTGTAACCCAACATTCGCCAACTCATAGCACCCAAACAGCAACTGAGCAAGGTTAATAATATTGCCCAACGCAGCCCGCAATTTGGGCCTTGAGCTTTATTTTTTCACTCACCAATCTCAAGCCTAGCGTACTGGCCATAGGACTAGTAAATGTCGTAGGAGAGCAGAAGGGTTGTATTACCAGTGATTCAATACAGCAGATTGTCACCCAAATAGTGAGGTAGGTTCACATCCAAGCACATAGTTCCCTCCCCTAAACACATAGCTCCGACGTGTTCCCTCCCCTAAGCACTCAACCCTTCATATGCAGTAAACATTAGCCGACACTCCCACGCCACAACACTGGCTCGAAACCAAGGAAACACTAAAACAATCACATCACGAGAAGCTAGAGCCCTCCTTTAAGAGTTATTTCGTCAATTTTCTGGGAGGGGAAACGGAAGGGAGAAAGGGGAATGCCGTAGTAGAGTTTGCAAACATGGATGACGTAGTCTACCCTACACTGGATGGGATGTGGCATGCGACGAGCTTTCATGTGAGAATGAGAGAGTGACAAAACGAAGCAAGGGAAGGGAGCATGGGAAACCCCACGAATATGCACACAGGGTGAGCTGGTCTACCCTGCACTAGAAAGATGTGGCATGCGATGAGCCTTCATGTGAGAGTGACACGTGACATGCTAGGAGAGACAGAACGAAGCACGCGAATGGATGCAGGTGACAACCACGTCCACCATATTTTTGACGTACCACATTAAGCAGCGTGCTACATTTGAGACACTGCGCGTGAAGTCTGTTAAGGCACGGCTTGTACCTCTAGCAAAAATTGTCATTCCGCCCGGCCAATGTAAGACAGCTAGTGCCTGGGTATCAGAGGCACCGCCAACAGAGACAACAGGTAGGATAGGGGATTCGATGAGCATGGGTAGTGAACCTTTTTGGCCAAAAAGCGCGGCAAGGCAGTCAGACTCTCATTGCTGCAAGAGAATGGATTTCGACGCCTCTAGTACCTTCTCATCACAATTTTAGATTTGTGATGAGACAATTGTAGAAGCCACTGCACGAAGTGAAACCTCATGCCATGAGGGTTTAAGTGTGAAAATGAGGAGTAGAAGTAGGCGCCATAGCTAGGTAAGCGCTAGCTAGGCAAGAGAAAGTTTAGGGAAAGAGGGGGTTCACTAGCAGGAATGAGGATACAAATAGCAAACCCTAGAAGGGTTGTACTCGCTATAGAGCACCCCACTACAGGCTAGAGCATAACATTCTGACATTAAGAGCAGTGGAAAAGTACAAGAGAACAAGAGCACAAGAGAACAAGAGCACAAGAGAACAAGAGAACAAGAGCACAAGAGAACAAGAGCACAAGAGAACAAGAGCACAAAAGAACAAGAGCACAAGAGAACAAGAGCACAAGAGAACAAGAGCACAAGAGAACAAGAGCACAAGAGAACACGAGCACTCTGGATTGACAGATAGAACGCCAAGGGAGTGCACAAGGAAAGGCCTGACCTTATATTCAACGTTCAGGATTGTCCGTACCGTCGGATGTATATGACCTTGCGGTGGCTTTGCTCGTGCGCTGCGTTGGGCTGGACAGCACTCGCCGCGTTTTTTACTACGACTCGGTTTCAGGCGTTTGTGACGGTAAAAAAATGTGACGCGTCTCCACAGAGAAACGCATCCTAAGAAATCGGCTGGATGTCGCTGAGTGCGGAAAGGCCCACCGTTGGTAAACCGCACACACCTACGTCAGACTCTAATTGTCCTGTGCCTTTATCCCCCCCCCCCCCCCCCCCCATATGCACGATTCGATGCAGTCGCACTGCAACTAACGGTGGGAGGAGCAGGGTGCTCATTGAGATGCCTGAGAGAGTGGGGTCGGGCTGAGCCCCTGGGGCGGCGAAACCACGTGGTTGGGTGTGAAAATCTAGGTGGTATACCAGTGCTCCGCTATTTATTTTCTGGTGAAAGCATGAGTACGAGCCATACCATATGGAGGAAAGGCATGAATACATGGCAAGCCAATTCGTGCTAAGAAAGGCCAATATGTGAGTCAATCCAAGGGTTCCCTCACTGGGTACTCTTTCTGCTGGGTTGGGCTCTGCACAGCAATGGCAGAGGTCACATCTATACAATGTGTAACTGGATTTGCATGCTCTTCTGGTATCTAATCACTACCGATATGCCCTGTATTCGCTCACCAATCCCAAGCCTACTGAACTGGCCAATAGGTGGTCTAGGTTTGAAGAAATGAGGAATGAATGAACTAGCAAGCAGGTGGGTACAAGTAGGAAAACCTAGAAGTGTTGTACCCCATATTGTCTACCCCACTACAGCCTACACATACTGTAGCATAAGAGTTTGACACACCCCCATAGGCAAAGTGGGGGAGAACAAGAGGTCATAAGACCAGTCAAGCAAAGCAAAGCAAGCTCAGGGTGGATCACAACGTCACCACACAGTCCCAGCACAAGCTAAAGGCCACAAGGTCAGTTCACATGCAAGATCATATATAAAGGTAAACAAGCAAGTGCAGGTATAGATAGATCACAGTACAAGTAAGGTCAAGAAGTGAGCAAGTGAGGCCAAGTAGGCACAAGACCTAGCATCGTACAGAAGCGCTAATGATCACAAGGCGGAAGTGCCTTGGTAAAGATATCAGCAGTGTTGGCCTCAAAGGCCACGTAAGCAAGGCGCAGCTGACCACGCTGTTGCAGCTCACGAGCAAGGAAGTAGCGAAGAGCAATGTGCTTCGTTCTGTGCTCCAGTATGTGCTCCCGACACAAGGCCAGCATGGCCTTGTTGTCTACGTACAGGACTGGAGGAGAACGAGGCAGCGCTCCTAGGTCAGTCAGCAGGTAGGTGAGCCAGCGTAGCTCCTGTGCAGCCATGGCCCCCGCGTAGATCTCAGCCTCACAGCTGGAGCCGAGAACAGAAGACGAGCGGGTAGCCCGCCACGAAACGGAGCCGGAACCAAGGCTGAAGGTGTAACCCTGTGACGACCGCTGCGTAGCCTGGTCGTCAGCCCAAGAAGCGTCTGCGTGACCTGTGAGGACCACTCGACGTCGCCCTCCAAGCACTAGCCCCATGCCCGACGTACTGCACAAGTAGCGCAACACGCTCTTCGCAGCAACCATGTGCTCTAGTCGGTGTCTCCCAGGAGCAACATAGCGTTCCAAGATGCTAAGAGGGTATGCAAGGTCAGGTCGTGTGCAGGTCATCAGGTACATGAGGCAGCCAACAAGCTCTGGGTACGGGCCACTCGGCTCTACGGACTCATCCGAAGGCAAAGCTGAGAGCGAGTGGCGAGTAGACAGAGGAGTGGCCTGAGGCGAGGAGTACGTGAAGTCGAAGCGCTGAAGGACCTGCTGCACCATGTGTGACTGAGTCAGGGTAATGGTGCGCTGTGCTCTGTCCCGGGTGATCTGCAAGCCAAGGTAGCTGCGCAGTTCACCCAGGTCTGTGCATGTGTGTCTCTTCTACAGCTCGGACTTCACGTGGGCTAGTCCAGCAGTATTAGCAGTGGCAAAGACCAAGTCGTCAACATACGCGAGGATGTAGAACGGCGGCAAAGAGGTGTCGGTGCGCAGAAACATCGACGGGTCGGCAGTAGAAGGAGCAAACCCAAGAGCCGCAAGTGTAGTTCTCAGTGTGTCGTGCCACTCACGGGGCGCCTGGCGGAGACCGTAGACTAGCCGCCGGAGGCTCTACTGGGTACCAGGGGGAAACGACCCAGTGAAGCCAGGTGGGCGGCGCAGCCAGATCTCCTCGTGCAGGCTGCCCTGCAGGAAAACTGTGCTGAAGTCAAGAGAGTGAAGCTCGTAGTCGCGCTGAGCGACTATGTGCAGCAGCACCCGAAGAGTGGTCATCTTCGGGGTGGGAGAGAAGGTCTGAAAGTAGTCAACTCCCTACCGCTAATTGAACCCTCGAGCCACGTAACGCGCCTTGAAGACAGGCGGAGAATCCGGCGGCCGCTTCACCCTGAAAATCCACATGCCACTGACGATGTTCGCCCCAGGTGGGGGAACCTCGTCGACGTAGGTACCTGTGGACTTCTAGGAAGCCATCTCTCCATCCATGGCTGACTGCCACTGTGAGGGGTAGGGACCCTCGATCGCCTCAGCGTACGATCGAAGAGACGGGATGTCTGGTGCATCCAGGTCTCCCTTAGGGGCAATAAGCGTGGACACGAGATGAGGCGAAGCAGCAGCAAAACACAGGAACTCCTCTTGGCTATCCTCAAGGACGTCCGTGCTAAGAGCAAACTCACCCCCGACGGACGGAGGACAGGCAGACTCAGACTCAGCAACAAAACTAGCAGCGTAGTCTAGACGACAGCGAGCAGCAAAGTCGACAAGTTCAGCAACTAAGGCAGACGCAGCAGTGGACTCAAAGGAAGGGTCAGTGACAGCAGTAGCTAGGAGACGCGTGACAGTAGGACTGGCAGCACGTAGAGAGTCAGACTCCGGGTCAGCAAGGATAGGAAGGGAGGACTCTGGAGGAGACGGCAACGGGACACGCAGAGGAGCAATGGAAGGACGTAGTGCCATCTGGTATGTGCCTGGGACCGCAGGAGGACGCGGACACGGAGCACGACCACTAGTGCGAGCAGTACGAACAGGCGACGCAGGACGAGACGCAGGCTCACGACACTCAGCAAGACCTCCAGTAGGACAAGTGTAGGGAGAAGGAGCAGGTAGGGGGAAGGCGGGCTGTAACTGTGACCGCGACTAGACAGGCTGTGGACACTCTAAGGGAGGAGGAGGACCAGTAGAGGGCGGGAGACCAAGAACATGCTAGAGGAGCGGAAAGAAGTACGGCCGCGGCCGCGCAGCGCCTCCAGAACCAGCAGGGGCAGCACCAGTACCCCCAGCGGTAGCACCAGCGCCAGCAGCACCTCCAGCTCCAACAGCGCCAACTCAAGCACCCTCAGACGTACCAGCGCTAGCAGCACCTCCAGCGCCAACACCCCCAGCAGCTCCAGCTCCAGCAGGGCCGTCAGCTCCAGTTCCGCCAGCAGCTCCAGGAGTACCTCCAGCAGGACCAACTCTAGCAGCCCCAGCAGCACCCCTAGTCCCAGCAACTCCTGTACCGCCAGTACGAGCACCTCTAGGACCAGCAGTAACAGCAGCTCCTCCAGCTGCAGTAGCACGGCTCCAGCGCCGGGCAAACCACTCGCGCAGCTCCTGAGGAGAGAGAAGCTCCCGCCTCGACGAAGCACCGCTAGAGGCCACACGAGCAGACCCAGCACCTGTACGAGCGTCGTCCATGACCATGCAAATGCGGCGCTCAGCAATCCCATTTTGCTATCGATAGGCTAGAAGCGTGAAGGTCTGTCAGAGTGCAGACGCAGAACAGGAAAGTCTGAGCCGAAACTCTCTCTGAGCTGGAGACGAGCTGCGCGGATCCAGTCGATCAACACCTCAGTGACGTCACCCTTGCTGCGCAAGGGGAACACCGTGGTGTAACGCGAGTAGTCGTCAACCACCAAAAGGAAGTACCGCTCGTGACCCTGGCCACGGACGCGGGCGGGGCCCCACACATCCAGGTGAAGAGTGTGCAGCGGAGCCTCTGTCGGAGGAAACTCGGAGGAGTGAGGGGCGGCGCGCTGCCGCCCTTCGACGCAGGGAACGCAGGTAGGGGCAGGCCCCGGAGGGAGGGGAGGGAGGGACCGGGGGAGACAAGAGACAAGGACACGGGAGGTAATGCCTCGGAGACGAGGCAGGGAGGGGTGACCAAGGCGGTGGTGCCAAAGGAGAGTCTGGTGGGACAGGAGACGACACGAGCAGGGAGCAGACTCAGGAACAGACCTGGACGCTGCAGCAAACACCTGACTCGATGCAGCTACCTGACCAGACTCAGCAAACGGAGGAGACTCAGTAGTCAATGTGTACAGGCTCGACCCGGCCGACGGGTAAACGTGGCCAAGTGTCGGCCCGTCCGAGCACACGTGCAGTGGGTCACCCGCTGACTCGCAGGAGTGAACTGGTCAACCCCCCCATCCTGTAGGTCAGCACCACTCACCAAGTTCTTAGAGAACGAGGGGAGGTAGAGACCTGACAGGGTGTTAGAGAGGGCTGCCGGACACGGTAAGACAGTGGAGAAGTGAGCAAGGACAAGACCCCTAGAGGGGTCCTCCAAGGAGACCGCAACTGGCCGACTAAGCGGCATAAGCGTGGTGCGGTCTTGAAAGAAGGAGCGGGAAGCACCCGAGTCAAGGATGAAGGTGTGTAAGGCATGAGCCGACGTGGTACCTGAGAGAGCAGACTCACCAGCACCTGGGGCAGCAGACCTACTAGCACCTAGAGCACCAGCCTCACCAGCACCTAGAGCAGCAGCCTCACCAGCACCTAGAGCAGCAGCCTCAATGCCCGGGTCAGGCGGAACACACAGGTAGCAGTCACCCTCATCACTAGTAGACACAGCATACATGGCAGCAAGAATAGCATCATAGTGAAGATCAAAGATAGCAACCCCCGCCCTAGACAGCTTTCCTAGCGAGGGATCTCCGTGGCGTCAGGGAACTGGTGACGCCAAGCATCCGTCAGGCGGCCGAAGCAGCGCTGGGTGGAGTGCGAGCCCCCGCACTGCTCACCAGGACGGTCGCCGGAACGGAGGACGTAGGTATAGGGAGCAGTACCCCCACCCCGCTGACGCCCAGCGTACCACTCACGAAGCTGCTGGGGGGACGGGGTCTCACGAGTGCGCTGCTGCTGCTGGCGCTGACCACCACCTAAGCCGCCCCGCTGCGCAGAGCCACCCCGACTAGCTCCACCTCCTCCGCCGCCACCTCCGCCACCGCCGCCACCGCCTCCTCCTCCGCTCCCACCGCCACCGCCGCCGCCGCCTCAGCCGCCTCCGCCACCACCGAAGCCCCCACCCCCGCCACCACTCCCACTACCACCCCCACTCCCTCCGCCTCCTCCACCTCCACCTCCACCGCCCCCGCCAGCCCCTCCAGCGCCCTTGCCCCCCTTGCCCTTGCCGGTGCGATGTCGCCCGCTAGGGGCAGACGCAGCGCCGACCGACTCGGTGCCAACGAAGTCGACGGCAGCAGCACAGGAAACAGAGGGCAAAAGAGGGGAGGGGGAGCACCCCTCAAAGACAGGGACACGCGGGTCACCACGAGAGGCTCCTACAGCGACTATACTCTTCTCAGCTTCCAGGAGGCGCTCCTCGAGGAGGTTAACGGTGAGTGTGGTGGGGCAAACAGAGAGGAAGTGGCCCCTGACCGAGCGAAGGGAGTCAGGGAGCCGGGTGACTATGTAGTAGAGGGTGATGTACATGGGGGGGGGGGGGGGTTCTTGGCGCAAAACTCAGCAGGAAGCGCAGCTCGGTAGCGGGTGTCACAAGTGCGAAGGTGCGTAACGAGGTCAGCGACAGTGGGAAAGGCGGCGAGGTCAGGAAACAGGTACGGCAGCATGAGGCGGCTAAGGGCAGCAGTGGCAAGGGAAGAGTAGCGTGCAACTACAGCGTCGTACAAGGTCTTAGCACTCTTGTACTGACTGAAGTGCGCACGCTAAGTGGTCGGTAAGTGGCGACGCACAGCAAGACGGGCAGCAGCATCGCGGGTGGCCCACTGTGAGCGAACAGGCTGTCAGCATCAGCAGGCGTGGTAGGAGAGGTACGAGAGGTGAGATCGAACAGGGAGAGTCCGTCTGCCCTATCGCACTGTAGGAAGAGCTGTAGGTCATCGACCCAGACCTCGAAGTCAACAGCACGACCCTCAGCATCTAAGGTAAGGACACTGGGGGTAGCCATGACAGCAGTGGTCTAGCAGGGAGTGCTCTCACCAGTCCGGGCTGCAACCGCGGTAGCAGTGGCTCGACAGTGGCCTCGGCGGCTCGGCTGCTGGGCGGCTCGCCGGGTCGGCTGCTGGGCGGCCCGGCGGCTCGGCGGCTCGGCTGCTGGACGGCTCGGTGGCTCGGCGGTTTGGCGGCTCGGCTGCTGGGCGGCTCGGCGACTCGGCTTCTCGGCGATGAAGGGGCCAGGGAGGGGCCGAAAGGGGCGGCGACTGGGCCGCAAGGGGCGGCGACGGGGCCGCTAAGGGCGGCGACGGGGCCGCGAGGGGCGGCGACGGGGCCGCGAGGGGCGGCGACGGGGCCGCTAGGGGCGGCGACGGGGCCGCGTAGGGGCGGCGACGGGGCCGGTAGGGGCGGCGACGGGGCCTGGTAGGGGCGGCGACGGGGCCGGTAGGGGCGGCGACGGGGCCGCGTTGGGCGGCGACGGGGCCGCTAGGGGCGGCGACGGGGCCGCTAGGGGCGGCCACGGAGCCGGTAGGGGCGGCAACGGGGCCGCGTATGGGCGGTGACGGGGCCGGTAGGGGCTGCGACGGGGCCGCTAGGGGCGGCAACGGGGCCGCGAGGGGCGGCAACGGGGCCGCTAGGGGCGGCGACGGGGCCGCGTAGGGGCTGCGAGGGGCTTGGGAGGGCGGTGACGGGGCCGCTAGGGGCGGCGACGGGGTCGCGAAGGGGCCTCGAGGGGCCTAGAAGGGCGGCGACGGGGCCGCTAGGGGTGGCGACGGGGCCGCTAAGGGTGGCGCGAGGGGCCTCTAGGAGGGCTCGATAGAAGGGTGGCCCACGGGGCGCGCCTCGGGCAGGAGCGACTCGCGCTCCGGTCAGAAAAAAAAAGTTGGTTTCAGTGGTGGGCCCTGAGAATCGTTCCCACTAGGGAACCTGCTCTATACCATGTGAAGAAATGAGGAATGAATGAACTAGCAAGCAGGTGGGTACAAGTAGGAAAACCTAGAAGCGTTGTACCCCATATTGTCTACCCCACTGCAGCCTTCACAGACTATAGCATAAGAGTTTGACACTAGGCAATAGTAGGGGTGCAATATAAGCTTTTACAAATAAAAGATACACACATGTAACCACAGTATAGGCACATTCACATCCAAGCACAGAATATCGAGGTGTTCTTTCTCCTAAGCACCCACCCACCGCGCGGGATAAACACAAACGGCACAAGCAGCCACAAGAATACACTAGCAAGAAACCGAAGAATCATCAGAAGACCACCATCACACGAGGGTTTCAGGGGATCAAAGTCAATTCTTGATAAGGGGAGCCAACTCAAGGCATCAGGGGGAGGTCGGCTGCGGGAGGACGCTGTGAGGGGCAAGGGAAATTCCACAGAAGGTGCACACAGGGTGAGGTGGTCAAATTTGTACTGGAGTGAACAACTGGTATGCGATGCCATCATGTGAGAGTGACATACCAGATTGCATGGCATATGTGAGTGTCAAACCTGAACGAAGCAAGAAAAATGATGCACGTGACAAACCGTCCACCATATGTCTGTGACGTACCCACGGGGTGAGTCACTCACGAGACCACAGTTCTGACGCTGCCGATAAAGACTTTGAAGTCACCTCACCATACCAGAGCAGGAACTGTCCGTCCGCGTTGCCACAACACTGCATGGCGTGACTGGTGATTACAGGCACCGCACAGTGGGGTAGCAAGCAGGATAGGGAATTGGAGGAAACATGGGAAATGAATCTTCAGGCGTAGTCTCATTGCTGTTGGAAAATGGAAGCTGTCGCCTCACAATTATGCATTGCACGGCATGATGTCAGAAACAAGAAGTGATTGAACTATGAAACATTGGAGTACAAGTATGAAACTCTAGAGTTGTGTACCCCCTAAAGGCTAACCCACTGTAGCCTACACAGCAATAACACATATATAATGTTTGACACACCCCCATAGGCAAAGTGGGGGAGAGCAAGGGGTCACAAGACCAGTCAAGAGAGGCAAACAAGCTCAAGGTGGATCACAACGTCACCATAGACTCTGAGCACAAGTAAAGGGCCACAGGGCCAGTTCACATGCAGAGGCATATATGCAACACAAACAGCAAGGTGATCTCAACCTAGCAAAGCAAACAGGTAGGCATATATATAAAGAGATGACAGTACAGGCAAAGCCTACAGCAAGTGAGGAAAAGTGGGCACCAGCCCCAGCATGGTGCAGAAGCGCTGATGATCACCAGGCTGAAGTGCCTTGGTGAATATATCAGCGGTGTTGGCCTGAGTGGCCACGTAACGCAGACAAAGCTGACCGCGCTGCTGCAGCTCTCGAGCCAGGAAGTAACGGAGAGCGATGTGCCTCGTTCTGTGCTCCAGTCTGTGCTCCTCACACAAGGCAATGGCAGCCTTGTTGTTGACGTACAGCACTGGAGGAGAACTAGGCCGCTCTCCCAAGTCGGTCAGCAGGTAGGTCAGCCAGCGTAGCTCCTGTGCATCCATGGCTGTGGCGTAGATCTCAGCCTTACAACTGGAGCTGAGTGCAGAAGACGAGCGATTAGAACGCCAAGAAACTGAACCAGAGCCAAGGCTGAAGGTGTAACCCTGTGACGACCGCTGAGTAGCCAGGTCGTCAACCCAAGAAGCGTCTGAGTGCCCAGTGAGAACAACTGAGCTCCCTCCTCCAAGCACAAGCCCCATGCCTGATGTACTGCACAAGTAGCGCAATACCCTCTTTGCAGCATCCCAGTGCATCTTTCGGTGCCTGCTAGGAGCCACAAAGCGGGCCAGAAGGCCAAGAGGGTATGCTAGGTCAGGACGAGTGCAAGTCATCAGGTACATGAGGCAACCAGCTAGCTCTGGGTAAGGACCACTCGGCTCTACGGACTCATCCGAAGGCAGCACTGAGAGCGAGTGACCTATAGCCAAAGGAGTGGCCTGTGCTGAGGACCAGGTGAAGCCAAAGTGCTGAAGAACCTGCTGCACCATGTGTGACTAAGTCAGTGTGATGGTGCGGCGTACTCTGTCCCGGGTGATCTGCAAGCCAAGGTAGCTGCGTAGTTCACCGAGGTCTGTGCACGTGTGTCTCTTCTGCACCTCCGACTTCACGTGGGCGACAGCCTCAGTGTCAGCAGTGGCAAAGACCAAGTCGTCGACGTACACGAGGATGTAGAACGGCGGCAGCGAAGTGTCGATGCGCAGAATCAGCGACGGGTCATCAGTAGAGGGCGCGAACCCAAGTGTCGCAAGAGTAGTCCTCAGTGTGTCGTGCCACTCACGTGGCGCCTGGCGGAGACTGTAGACCGGCCGCCGGAGGCTCCACTGGGTACCAGGAGGAAACAGCCCAGTGAAGCCAGGAGGGCAGCGCAGCCAGATCTCCTCGTGCAGGCTGCCCTGCAAGAAAGCTGTGCTGAAGTCAAGAGAGTGAAGCTCGTAGTCACGCTGAGCAACAACGTGCAGTAGCACCCAAAGAGTGGTCATCTTTGGGGTGGGGGAGAAGGTCTGAAAGAAGTCTACTCCCTCTCGCTGACTGAAGCCTCGAGCAACGTAACGAGCCTTGAAGAGAGGCGGAGAACCCAGCGGCCGCTTCACCCTGAAAATCCACATGCCACTGACGATGTTCGCCCCAGGAGGGGGAACCTCTTCGACGTAAGTGCCAGTGGACTTCGAGGATGCCATCTTTGCGTCCATGGCTGACTGCCACTGAGAGGAGTACTCACCCGCGATCGCCTGAGCGTAAGAGCGCGGGGTCGGGATGTCTGGAGCATCCGGGTCTCCCTCAGGGGCAATCAGCATGGAAACGAGATGAGGCGCAGCGGCTGCAAGACACTCAAGGTCCTCTTGCCTGTCCTCAAGGACGTCCGTGCCTAGAGCACACTCACCCCCGACGGACGGAGGACCGAGAGACTCAGACTCAGCAACAAGACTCGCAGCGTAGTCTAGACGATAGCGAGCAGCAAAGTCGACAAGCTCAGCAACTAGGGCAGACACAGCAGCAGACTCAAAGGAAGGGTCAGTGACAGCAGTAGCTAGGAGACGCGTGACAGTAGGACTGGCAGCACGTAGAGAGTCAGACTCCGGGTCAGCAAGGACAGGAAGGGAGGACTCTGGAGGAGACGGCAACGGGACATGCAGAGGAGCAATGGAAGGACGTAGTGCCATCTGGTGTGTGCCTGGGACCGCAGGAGGACGCGGACACGGAGCACGACCACTAGTGCGAGCAGTACGAACAGGCGACGCAGGACGAGACACAGGCGACATAGGACGAGACTCAGGCTCACGACGCTCTGTAAGACCGCCTGTCGGACCAGTGTAGGGAGAAGGACCAGGAAGTGGCAAGGCAGGCGGTAGCTGTGACTGCGACTGGACAGGCGGAGGACACTCTAAGGAGGGAGGAGGACTAGGAGGAGGCTTCTGACCAAGAAACTGCTGAAGGAGCGGAACGAAGTACGGCCGCGGCCGTGAAGTGCCCTCAGAAGCAGCAGAGACAGCACCAGAACTTCCAGCCAAACCAGCACCAGCATCACCTCCGGCAGCTCCTGAACCTCCAGCAGCACGGGCAGCACCTCCAGCAGCTCCAGAACCTCCAGCAGCACCAGCAGCACCTCCAGCCGCTCTAGGACCTCCAGCAGCAGCAGCAGCACCTCCAGCAGCTCCAGGACCTCCAGCAGCACCAGCAGCACCAGCAGCACCTCCAGCAACACCAGCACCAGCAGCACCTCTAGCAGCACCAGCACCAGGAGTACCTCCAGCAGCACCAGCACCAGCAGTACCTCCAGCAGAACCAGGACCTCCAGTAGCAGCAGGGCCTCCAGCTGGCGGTACCACAACACCAGGAGCTCCACTCCGAAGGCTGCAGCGCCAAGCGTACCCCTCACGTAGCCGCTGAGGGGAGGGAGGCTCTGGCTGCGACACTGCACCTGCCGGGCCACTAGCCCCGACTCCAGCAGACCCCCCAGCTCCAGTAGCCCCACGACAGAGGCTGTAGCGCTGGGGGTACCACTCACGCTGCTGCTGTGAAGAGGGAGCGCCACCTGGCTCAGCACCCCCAGTCTCAGCACCCTCAGTCTCAGCACCCCCAAGCTCAGCACCCCCACTTGCAGCACCTCCAGGCTCAGCACCCAAAGTCTCCGCACCCCCAGACACAGCACCCCAAGTCTCCGCACCCCCAGGCTCAGCACCCCCAGTCTCAGTGCCCCCAGACCCAGCACCACCAAGCTGTGCACGCTTAGCACCTCGCGCAGGACTAGAGTCAACAGCTACCTCGACAGGCTCAACCGGATCTACCTGGGAAACACTTGAGGGAGCAGCACCCTGGGGAGGGAGGGGGTCTACCAACGGGAACCTTGGGGTAAGGAAGAGCGGCGGGGGAGGGAGCGGGGCAGTGCGGTAGGGGAAGAGACGGTAAAAGGGTACCGAATCGTCAAAGGTGACGTCCTGAGAGGCGAAGACACGGCTTGAGGTGGGGTGGTAAAATTGCCAGCCAGGCGCGTCAGGGACAAAGCCAAGGAAGACACAAGGGACGGCACGGGAGGAGAGTTTGTCCGCGGACGTATCGCGGACAAAGGCTTGACATCCCCAGACCCGGAACAGCGACGCATCGCCAACCTCCCCCGTCCAACGCAAGGTAGGCAAGGTCTCCGGAACAGAGACACGGGGCCAAAGGTTGAGCTGATGCGCGGCGTACTGCATTGCAAACGGCCACAGGAAATGGGGGGCAGCCGCATGGATCATGGAGGTACGAGCAACCTCTATGACGAGACCAATGCGGCGCTCAGCAACCCCATTCTGCTGCGGAGAGGCCGAGAGAGTGAACGTTTGGCGGATGCCGTGCTCCGCACAGTAGGCTGCCAAGGGGTCAGAGGAAAACTCGCCACCTCTGTCAGAGTGCAGACGTAGGACGGGAAAGTCCGACTGGAACCGCTGGCGGAGCTGGAGACCAGCGCGGATCCAGGGGATCGAGACATCAGGGACCTCACCCTTGGTACGCAAGGGGAAGACCGTGGTGTAGCGCGTGTAGTCGCCGACGACCAGCAGAAAGTACCGCTTGTGGCCCTATCCCCGGACGCGGGCGGGGCCCCACATGTCCAGGTGGAGAGTCTGCAGGGGAGCCTCTGTGGGAGGGAACGATGAAGAGTGGGGAGCGGCGCGCTGCCGCCCCTCGACACAGGGAAGACAGGGAGGAGCAGGCGAGGGTGGCAGGGGAGGGAGAACCCTGGGAAGACCAGAGACAAGGTACCTGGAGTGCATGCCGCGAAGGCGCAGCACTGACGGGTGACCAAGGCGGTGGTACTAGAGGACAGTCCTGTGCGACAGGGAGCGACACGAGCAGGGGGCCGACAGCTGACCTGACGCAGACGCAGCTACCTGAGGGGACTCAGTGGTCAGTGTCTACAGGTCCGACCCTGGCTGCCGAGTGAAGGTAGCCAGGTGACGACCCGCCTGGGCACACGTGCAGTGCGTCACACGCTCGTAGGCCGGGGTGAACTGGTGAACACCCGCGTCTTGTAGCGCGAAACCCGCCACCAAGTTCGTAGAGAACGAGGGGAGGTAGAGGCTTGACAGCGTGCCAGACGGGACAGCAGGACAAGGGAGGGCAGTGGTGGAGGTCGCAAGGACCGGACCTTTTGAGGGGTCAGCCAGGGAGACAGCAACCGGTCTAGGAAGCTGCTCTAGGGCAGTGCGATCGCGAAAGAAACAGCGGGAAGCACCTGAGTCCAGTGTGAAGGGGTGCAGTGCCTCAGTAGGTGCGGTACCAGCAGACGCAGACGCACTAGCACCTAGGGCAGCAGCCTCACCAGGACCTGGAGCAACAGACGCGCTAGCACCTAGAGCTGCAGCCTGACTGGTCCCAATACCCGGGTCGGGCGGTACACTCAGATAGCAGTCACCCTCAACACTATCAGTCAATGCATACATAGCAGCAAGGATAGCATCATTATCAAGAGCAAAGATATCAATTCCCTTCTTAAGGAGATCAGCCCAGCGGGGCAGCTCAGAGGCATCAGGAAAGTGCTCGCGCCAGGCGTCATTGAGGCGAAAGAAACAGCGCCGTGCCGTGTGAAACCTCCCACAAGTCTGGCCAGTGCGGTCACCTGTGTGGATGACATACGGGCAGGTACCTCCACCCCCAGACCCCCCACGCTGAGAGTACCACTCACGGAGCTGCTGGGGCGAGGGAGTCTCGCCGGGACGCTGCTGCTGCTGCTTCCTCTGGCCACCGCTGAACCCCCCACGCAGCACCGCTCCACCGCGCCCGCCACCCGCTCCACCGCCGCCACCACTGCCACCACCGCCCCCAACACCTCCACCACCGCCGCCGCCACCACCCCCTGTGCCGCCACTGACCCCCCCACCACCCACGCCACTCCCACCTCCGCCACCACCCCCGCCCCCCCCACCCCCTCCACCGCCGCCGCCCCCGCCTCCACCTCCACCACCCCTGCCCCCCTTGCCCCTGCCGCCCTTGCGCCTCCCACTAGGAGCAGACGCGGCCCCGACCCCCTCAGCTCCGAGGTAGTCGACAGCAGCAGCAGATGCAATGGAGGGGAGGAGGGGGGAGGGGGAGCACCCCTCACAGAAGGGGGTGCGGGGGTCACAGCTACAATGCTCTTCTCAGCTGCTAGGAGTTCCTTCTCGAGGAGGTCGTCAGTGAGGTCAGTGGGGGAGAGGGCGAGAAACTGGTCCCTGACAGTGCGAAGGGAGTCAGGGAGGCGGGTGACAAGGTGGTACAGTGTGAGGTACATCGGGGGGGGGGGGGGGGGGGGGGGGGGGGTCTTGGCGAGGAGATCAGGGGGGAGCGCGGCACGGTAGCGGAGGTCACTGGTACGGAGGTGGGTGATAAGGTCTGCTACAGTGGCAAAGGCGGACAGGTCGGGGAAGAGGTAGGGCAGTGAGAGACGGCCTATAGCAGCAGTGACAAGGGAGGAGTAGCACGCGACTACTACGTCGTATAGCTCTTTAGCGGTCTTATGCGCTCATCTAACGGCAGGTGGCTGCGAACGGCTAGGCGAGCGTGAGCATCACGGGTCTGCCACTAGGAGTGAGCAGTACTGTCAGCAGTAGTGGGAGGTGCGGGAGCGGCGCCTGACATGTGGTCATACAGGGAGACATCGTCCTTGGCAGTGATCTGGAGGAACAGGTGGAGGTCATCTTGTCAAACTCATATGCTATAGTCTATGTAGGCTGTAGTGGGGTAGACAATATGGGGTACAGCATTTCTAGGTTTTCCTACTTGTACCCACCTGTTTGCTAGTTCATTCATTCCTCATTTCTTCACATGGTATAGAGCAGGTTCCCTTGTGGGAACGCTTTCTAGGGCCCACCACTGAAATCGATTTTTTCTGACCGGAGCGCGAGTCGCCCCTGTCCGAGGTGCGCCCCGTGGGCCGCCCTCTTGTCGAGCCCTCCTAGAGGCCCCTCTCACGGCCCCTCGCGCCACCCTTAGCGGCCCTGTCGCCACCCCTAGTGGCCCCGTCGCCGCCCTTCTAGGCCCCTCAAGGGCCCTTCGCGGCCACGTCGCTGCCCCTAGCGGCCTCGTCGCCGCCCTTCCAGGCCCCTCGCGGCCCCCTAGCGGCCCCGACGCTGCCCCTAGCGGCCCCGTCGCCGCCCTTCGAGGCCCCTAGCAGCCCCTACGCGGCCCCGTCGCCGCCCCTCGCGGCCCCGTTGCCACCCCTCGCGGCCCCGTCGCCGCCCTTTGCGGCCCCGTCGCCGCCCCTACCGGCCCCGTCGCCGCCCCTACGCGGCCCCGTTGCCGCCCCTAGCGGCCCCGTCGCCGCCCTCGCGGCCCCGTCGCCGCCCTTCGCGGCCCCGCCGCCGCCCCTACCGGCCCCGTCGCCACCCTCTTGCGGCCTCGTCGCCGCCCTTAGTGGCCCCGTCGCTGCCCCTTGCGGCCCCGTTGCCGCCCCTTTCGGCCCCTCCCCGGCCCCTTCACCACCGAGCCGCCGAGCCGCCAAGCAGCCGAACAGCCGAGCAGTCGAGCTGCCCAGCAGCCGAGCCGCCGAGCCGCCGAGCAGCCAAGCCACCGAACCGCCGAGCCGCCGAGCCGCCCAGCAGCCGAGCCGCCGAGCCGCCCAGCAGCCGAGTCGCCGAACCGCCGAGGCCGCCGTCGAGCCGCCACTACCGAGCCGCTGCTGAGCCGCTGTCACCGCGGTTGTCGCCCTGTTCCTTCCGGCGCGCCCCGGCCCTACCCACTCGGACAGGTGAGAGCACTCCTTGCTAGACCACTACTGTCATGGCTACCCCTAGTGACCTTACCTTAGATGCTGAGGGTCGTGCTGTTGACTTCAAGGTCTGGGTCGATGACCTACAGCTCTTCCTACAGTGCGATAGGGCAGACGGACTCTCCCTATTCGATCTCACCTCTCGTGCCTCTCCTACCACACCTGCTGATGCTGACAGCCTGTTCGCTCACAGTGGGCCACCCGCGATGCTGCTGCCCGTCTTGCTGTGCGTTGCCACTTACCGACCACTGAGCGTGCGCACTTCAGTCAGTACAAGAGTGCTAAGACCTTGTACGACGCTGTAGTTGCACGCTACTCTTCCCTTGCCACTGCTGCCCTTAGCCGCCTCATGCTGCCGTACCTGTTTCCTGACCTCGCCGCCTTTCCCACAGTCGCTGGCCTCATTACGCACCTTCGCACTAGTGTCACCCGCTACCGCGCTGCGCTTCCTGCTGAGTTTTGCGCCAAGAACCCCCCCCCCCCCCCATGTACATCACCCTCTAATACATAGTCACCCGGCTCCCTGACTCCCTTCGCTCGGTCAGGGACCACTTCCTCTCAGTTTGCCCCACCACACTCACCGTTGACCTCCTCGAGGAGCGACTCCTGGCAGCTGAGAAGAGTATAGTCGCTGTAGGAGCCTCTCGTGGTGACCCTCGTGCCCCCTTCTTTGAGGATTGCTCCCCCTCCCCCCTGTTGCCCTATGTTGCCTCTGCTGTTGCCGTCGACCTCGTTGGCTTCGAGTCGGTCGGAGCTGCGTGTGACCCTAGCGGGAGACGTCGCACCGGCAAGGGCAAGGGGGGCAAGGGCAAGGGGGGCAAGGGCGCTGGAGGGGCTGGCGGGGGCGGTGGAGGTGGCGGTGGAGGCAGTGGAGGGGGTGGGGGTGGTGGTGGGAGTGGTGGCGGGGGTGGAGGTGTCTGTGGCAGCAGTGGAGGCGGAGGAGGCGGCGACGGTGGCAGTGGGAGCGGCGAAGGCGGAGGTGGCGGAGGCGGCGGCGGCAGCGGTGGAGCTGGTCGCGGCTCTGCGCGAAGGAGTGGCTCCGGTGGTGGTCCGCGCCAGCTGCAGCAGCGCACTCGTGAGACCCCGTCCCCCCAGCAGCTTCGTGAGTGGTACGCTGCGCGTCAGCGAGGTGGGGGTACTGGTCCTTGTACCTACATCCTCCGTACCGGCGACCGCGCTGGTGAGCAGTGCGGGGGCTCGCACTCCACCCAGCGCTGCTTCGGCCGCCTGACGTACGCTTGGCGTCACCAGTTCCCTGACGCCACTGAGATCCCTCGCTGGGGAGAGCTGTCTAGGGCGGGGGTTGCTTTCTTTGGTCTTGATTATGATGCTGTTCTTGCTTCCATGTATGCTGTGTCTACTAGTGAGGAGGGTGACTGTTACCTGTGTGTTTCGCCTGACCCGGGCATTGAGGCTGCTACTCTAGGTGCTCGTGCGTTTGCTGCCCCAGGTGCTGGTGAGTCTGCTCTCTCAGGTACCACGTCGGCTCAGGCCTTACACACCTTCACCCTTGACTCGGGTGCTTCCCGCTCCTTCTTTCGAGACCGCACCACGCTTACGCCGCTTAGTCGGCCAGTTGCGGTCTCCCTGGCGGACCCCTCTGGGGGTCCTGTCCTTGCTCGCTTCTCCACTGTCTTACCGTATCAGGCAGCCCCCTCTGGCACCCTGTCAGGTCTCTACCTCTCCTCGTTCTCTACAAACTTGGTGAGTGGTGCTGACCTACAGGATGGGGGGGTTGACTAGTTCACTCCTGCAGGTCAGCGGGTGACCCACTGTACGTGCCCACGGACGGGCCGACACTTGGCCACGTTTACCCGTCGGCCGGGGTCGAGCCTGTACACACTGACTACTGAGACCCCTCCGGTTGCTGAGTCTGGTCAGGTAGCTACGTCGAGTCACGTGTTTGCTGCAGCGTCCAGGTCTGGTCCTGAGTCTGCTCCCTGCTCGTGTCGTCTCCTGTCCCACCAGACTCTCCTCTGGCACCACCGACTTGGTCACCCCTCCCTGCCTCGTCTCCGAGGTATGGCCTCCCGTATCCTTGTCTCTAGTCTCCCCCAGTCCCTCCCTCCCTTCCCTTCCGGGCCTGCCCCTACCTGCGTTCCCTGCGTCGAGGGGCGGCAGCGCGCCGCCCCTCACTCCTCCGAGTTTCCTCCGACAGAGGCTCCGCTGCACACTCTTCATATGGACGTGTGGGGCCCCGCCCGCGTCCGTGGCCAGGGTCACGAGGGTTACTTCCTGTTGGTGGTTGACGACTACTCGCGTTACACCACGGTGTTCCCCTTGCGCAGCAAGGGTGACGTCACCGGGGTGTTGATCGACTGGATCAACGCAGCTCGTCTCCAGCTCAAAGAGAGTTTCGGCTCGGACTTTCCTGTTCTGCGTCTGCACTCTGACAGAGGCAGGGAGTTTTCCTCTGCCCTTCTAGGAGCCTTCTGTCGTGCATAGGGCATCTGCCAGACCTTCACGCTTCCGGCCTCTCCACAGCAACATGGGATTGCTGAGCGCCGCATTGGCATGGTCATGGATGTCGCTCGTACGTCCATGATCCATGCGGCTGCTCCCCATTTTCTGTGGCCGTTTGCGGTTCGGTACGCAGCGCATCAGATCAACCTTCAGCCCCGAGTCTCCTTGCCGGAGACCTCCCCCAACCTAAGGTGGACGGGGAAGGTTGGCGATGCGTCTGCGTTCCGTGTCTGGGGATCTCGGGCGTTTGTCCGCGACTTGTCTGCGGACAAGCTGTCCCCCCATGCGGTTCCCTGCGTCTTCCTTGGCTTCCCCCCTGACGCGCCTTGTTGGCAGTTTTACGACCCCACCTCGCGCCGTGATCTGTCCTCCCAGGACGTCACCTTTGTCAAGTCGGTGCCTTACTACCGTCTCTTCCCCTACCGCACTGCGCCCCTCCCCTCGCCGCCACTCTTTCTTGCGCCAGGTCCTCCCCCGGTAGACCCTCTCCCCCCTCAGGGTCCTGCCCCGTCAGGTGTGTCCCAGGTAGACGCAATCGAGCCTGTCGAGGTAGCTGTTGACTCTGGTGCTGCTAGGGGTGCTGAGCTTGCGGGTGCTGGGTCTAGGGGAGCTGAGCCTGCGGGTGCTGGGTTTAGGGGTGCTGAGCCTGAAGGTGCTGAGTCTGGGGGTGCTGAGCCGGGGGGTGCGGAGCCTGGGGGTGCGGAGCCTGGGAGTGCAGAGCTTGGGGGTACGGAGCCTGGGGGTGCTGATTGCCACTAAGTCTATCTGTCCTCCGTCCGTTGGGGGTGAGTGTGCTCTTAGCACAGACGTCCTTGAGGACAGGCACGAGGAGTTCCAGTGTTTTGCTGCTGCTTTGCCTCATCTCGTGTCCACGCCGATTGCCCCTGAGGGAGACCCGGATGCACCAAACATCCTGACTCCTCGATCGTACATTGAGGCGATCGAGGGTCCCTACTCCTCACAGTGGCACTCAGCTATGGACGCAGAGATGGCTTCCTGGAAGTCCACTGGCACCTACGGTGACGAGGTTCCCCCACCTGGGGCGAACATCGTCAGTGGCATGTGGATTTTCAGGGTGGAGCGGCCGCTCGGTTCCCCGCCTGTCTTCAAGGTGCGTTACGTGGCTCGAGGCTTCAGCCAGCGACAGGGAGTTGACTACTTTTAGACCTTCTCTCCCACTTCGAACATGACCACTCTTTGGGTGCTGCTGCACACAGCCGCTCAGCGCGACTACGAGCTTCAGTCTCTTGACTTCAGCACAGCCTTCCTGCAGGGCAGCCTGCACGAGGAGATCTGGTTGCGCCGCCCACTTGGCTTCACTAGGTCGTTTCCTCCTGGTACCCAGTGGAGCCTCTGACGGCCAGTCTACGGTCTCCGCCAAGCGCCGCGTGAGTGGCACGACACACTGAGGACTACTTTGCGGCTCTTGGGTTTGCTCCTTCTACTGCCGACCCGTCGCTGTTTTTGCGCACCGACACCTCTTTGCCGCCGTTCTACATCCTCGTGTACGTCGACGACTTGGTCTTTGCCACTGCTGGACTCGCCCACGTGAAGTCCGAGCTGCAGAAGAGACACACGTGCACAGACCTGGGTGAACTGCGCAACTACATTGGCTTGCAGATCACTCGGGGCACAGAGCAGCTCACCATTGCCCTGACTCAGTCACACATGGTGCAGCAGGTCCTTCAGCGCTTCGACTTCACGTACTCCTCGCCTCAGGCCACTCCTCTGTCTACTCGCCACTCGCTCTCAGCTCTGCCTTCGGATGAGTCCGTAGAGCCGAGTGGCCCGTACCCAGAGCTTGTTGGCTACCTCATCGACGAGAGCACATGGCTGCAGCGAAGAGGGTGTTGCGCTACTTGTGCAGTACGTCGGGCATGGGGCTAGTGCTTGGAGGGCGGCGTTTAGTGGTCCTCACAAGTCATGCAGACGCTTCTTGGGCTGACGACCAGGCTACGCAGCGGTCGTCACAGGGTTACACCTTCAGCCTTGGTTCCGGCTCTGTTTCGTGGCGGTCTACCCGCTCGTCTTCTGTTCTCGGCTCCAGCTGTGAGGCTGAGATCTACGCGGGGGCCATGGCTGCATAGGAGCTACGCTGGCTCACCTACCTACTGACTGACCTAGGAGTGCCGCCTTGTTCTCCTCCAGTTCTGTACGTAGACAACAAGGCCATGCTGGCCTTGTGTCGAGAGCATAGACTGAAGCACAAAACGAAGCACATTGCTCTTCGCTACTTCCTTGCTCGTGAGCTGCAGCAGCGTGGTCAGCTGCACCTTGCTTACGTGGCCTCTGAGGCCAACACTGCTGATATCTTTACCAAGGCACTTCCGCCTTGTGATCATCAGCGCTGCTGTACGATGCTAGGTCTTGTGCCTACTTGGCCTCACTTGCTCACTTCTTGACCTTGCTTGTACTATGATCTTGCATGTGAACTGGCCTTGTGGCCTTGAACTTGTGCTCGGAATGTGTGGTGACGTTGTGATCCACCCTAAGCTTGCTTTGCTTTGCTTGACTTGTCTTGTGACCTCTTGTTCTCCCCCACTTTGCCTATGGGGGTGTGTCAAACTCATATGCTATAGTCTGTGTAGGCTGTAGTGGGGTAGATCATATGGGGTACAACACTTTTAGGTTGTCCTACTTGTACCCACCTGTTGTGAAAGTTTAGAAGAAAGAAGAAGATTGAACTAGCAAGAATGGGGATACAAAGAGCAAACCCTAGAAGGGTTGTACTCGCTATGGAGCACCCCACTACAGGCTAGAGCATAATATTCTGACACACCCCCATAGCCAAAGTGGGGTGTAATCAGCAGAGCAAGCAAAGCAGTACAAGCTCAGGGTGGATCACAATGTCACCACACATTCTGAGCACAAGTTCAAGAAGCAATAGTTTAAGATTCACAATCATGAGCAAAGCTAGTGGTAGTCACAACGGGCAAGTGAGGAGGAGGAGAGAGAGTGAGAGGAGAGGAGATAGGAGGTGACGGATGAAGCTGCAGACACACGGGCAACATGAGGCACAATGGCACAGCGGCTACCGGAACAACGCCCCGGAATACTGGAGTAACTGGCCCCGCGGCTAAAGTAGCGGCAGACGAGCAACGGACCCACGGGCGGCTGGCACAGCTGGCTACGACTGGGCTACCGGACGAAGTCCCCGGAATACAGGTGCTGCTGGCAACAGGACGGCAACCTCCATTCAGCTTCCCCAAACTATCCCACTCCCCCTGGCACATACCCGCTGCTACACCGCTAGGGTCACTCACACCCCACCCCCTAACACAACTCCGTCGACTCCCACACACCCACCCCCTCAGCGGCAGCTGCAGCAGTGGGAGACAGAGGAGGAGGAGGAGCAGGGGAGACCACACACCCGCCACCCCCTACTCGCCACCCCCAAACCCTAACACAGGGCAGGGCGGGATGGCGGGTAGGGAGGTTACGGGGGGGGAGGGGGGGGGGGGACAGATGCGCGGCCTCCCAGGGCGCCACAATAGGCGGTAGAAGGGGCGGCGCCCGCCCCCCTCCCCCAGGTCGCCCCTCCCGTTGCCCGTCGAGGCGACCCTCGGGGGCCGGGGCCGGGGCCGTGCAAGGGCGGCGACGGGGTCGCTGCGGGCGGCGATAAGGCCGCTGCGCGAGGCGACGGCGCGGCCGATGCGGGCGGGGACAGGGTCGCTGCGGGCGGTGACGGGGCCGCTGCGCGCGGCGACGGGGTCGCTGCGGGCGGCAACGGGCCTGCTGCGGGTGGCGACGGGGCCGATGCGGGCGGCGACGGGGCCGACGTGCGGGTCCCCGTCGCCCGTCGCAGCGCCTCCCGAGGGCGACGCGCCGAGTGACGGGGCAGAAGCCCGCCGCGCGCCTCGCGGGCCGAGAACCGCCGCGCGCCTCGGGGCGACGGTGGGCAGAAAACCGCCGCGCGCCTCGGGGCGCACGGCAGGAAGAAAAAACTGCCGCACGCCACGGGGCGTGCGGCACAGAGAGTAGCAGTAGCAGTTGTAGCGAAAGCAACGAGGTGGTGAGCCCACCCACAGGATCCATCCAATTGCATTCATTCCTCATTTCTTCACATGGTTTATGCTCTCTAACGTCTCGCGTGATATTGCTTTTGTCGTGGTGTAGGTCTGCACAGTACATACGACGGTGTCGTGTAGGCAGGGTTTCAATATGGCAATTTGGGAAATTATGCCTGTGATTGTTTTTGACATATGAAACGCCCAATCAAAATCTGTAACTCCTCAAATCACTCTTGGAATTCAGGGGAAATTTTATCGTGCACGTAGTTTTGTTCGTAGTGTTACGAGACGCTGCTAGTTGCGAAATATTTTCACGACCGCTCTCGTTAACTCACAAAAAACATCTGCAACATCTCTCGTTAAGCTTGTTGCGCATTGTTCACTGTTGACTTGTGTGCTGTTTGATTTATTTGGAATGACCCTCAAAATATTGCTTTTAGACGGGCGGAACACAAAGGTTAATTCTGCTTCCTAAGAAAAAAACTAAAACCCGTTCGGATAGGATTTCCTTCGGGAGGCATCAACCGTAAAGACCTTGTCACAAGGTGTTTAGGGTTGATGCATCCCGAAGGGGCATGCCATCCTTCAGGGGGTTATTTTTTTCTTCAGTCCCCTAAATATCAGGCTAGAATCATGCGCGAGGGTAACAAGCAATCGAGATTGGGTTTCCTACATTTCTCTACCGTTTCTTTTGTGGTTTCAATAAAATTATGCTTGTTTCATTGAGTGACCAAACGTGATAGCTTTTCGGGGCAAGGTATGACAATCCGTGATAGCACCGTGATCACCAGCGATAGAAGTTTACTTTATTGTAACTGTTTGTGATATCCTTGTGACCAAACGTAATCATGGTAGGCATATCGTGTCAGAATGTTATCTTATGTTCTAGCCTGTAGTGGGGTGCTCTATAGCGAGTACAACCCTTCTAGGGTTTGCTATTTGTATCCCCATTTCTGCTAGTTCAATCCTCTTTCTTTCTTCTAATTTTGACATATCGCACCTACTGATACGCGTAATCTTACTCTGCAAAAAGCGACAGACACTACCACCCACAAACCTACGAATTTTGAGAAACCCTAACGCAGTAGTAATACTTGCGACAGAGTGACCATTTCGTGCTTGCAAGTGTAGAAAAAGGGTCGATCGATCGGAGTTTTGGAATTCTAAATTGTGCTGATGTGGTGCACGAGTGGTCGACTGTTAAAATGAGCTCGAGGTTACTAAGTTTTAACTAGGGCCTAGGCTTAGTAGCCTAGGCCCAACTAGGATGTCGAGTGAGTTGAGCCAAGGGTGAGAGGGTCGAGAAAGTTGGAAAGTGGGGTTTCACTATAGGTTCAAGGAACATATAGCATAGGAAACAAAAGGGTGCAGCACCTAACAAAGTTTACAATAACTACACTAACTACAGCTACAGGCAGTTACAAATATAAATAATATAAAGTCTGACACTCCCCCATAACTGCCTGCAGCAGGAGTTTGTGCAGAACACAGCTTGCAGGGGTACACAAGCAACACAAGCAAGAAATTAAACAAGCAACAGCAGGTACTGCAGGCGGGCTGACTCTGGCTAGTCACCCCCTCCGTCTCCTCACCCTCCTCCTTCCCTTCCCCCACATTGCTGCAGGAGCAGCAGAGAAGGGGGGAAGAGAGGAGAGGTGAAGGACGGCTGCTTGTTGCCTCACACCCGCCACCCTGGTGCCACTCCCCCTGCTCCCCCACACCCTCACACCCTCCCCCCAGCGGCAGCTGCAGCAGTGGGAACGAAAGGAGGAGGGGAAGGGAAGGAGACGACCTAACACGAACACCCGCCACCCCCATACCCTCCTCCCCACGGCTGCAGGGAGACAAAGGAGGAGGGGGTGGGCGGGAAGAAAGCCGTAGAGCGGCTACAATATGTAGGCGCTGGTAGGTCAGGGGCGGCTGCAGTGAGAACGGGTGCGGAAAGGCCCGTCGCGTGCCACGGGGCGCACGACGGGTAAGTTTAAGTTTAGGGCCCGATCGTGTGCCTCGGGGCGCACGACGAGCAGGGCACCGTCGCGTGCCACGGGGCGTACGACGGGTAGGTTTAGGGCACCGTCGCGTGCCATGGGGCGCGCGACGGGCAGAGAAAGAGTCACACGCCAACCGGGGGCGAGACAAGAAGAAAATCGCCACGCGCCCTAGGCGCGCGACCGGAAAAGTAGCAGCGGAAGCATAAGGCGGGCCCACACAGGCCAGATCGAAACGTGCTCTGATACCATGTTAAAATGAGCTCGAGGTTACTAAGTTTTAACTAGGGCCTAGGCTTAGTAGCCTAGGCCCAACTAGGATGTCGAGTGAGTTGAGCCAAGGGTGAGAGGGTCGAGAAAGTTGGAAAGTGGGGTTTCACTCTAGGTTCAAGGAACATATAGCATAGGAAACAAAAAGGTGCACCACCTAACAAAGTTTACAATAACTACACTAACTACAGCTACAGGCAGTTACAAATATAAATAATATAAAGTCTGACATCGACCGGATTGACAGAAATCCGAAAACCGTTGAGTCGCGTGATTTTTCCACAAATATGTGACGCATTCAAAAGTAGGAAACCTGATGGATCAAGGGTCCAGAATCAATCCGCAGCCGAAATTGGAGTTTTTTTCTGCCTTTTGTTGATAATGCAAGGACATTCTGTGTATGTAACGATGCTGGAAATCTACCGCGACCATACGAGTCCTATTGGACGCCGCAAATGGCGGTGGAAAGCGAAAAACAAATTATTGCAATAAACGAACACTCGTTACAGGAAACAAATGTTTGAAGTTGAGGGTGCGTTTCAATCCCGTGTCAGACATCAAGTCATGCGGCCTTAGTCTCAAATTCGTCTCTTTCGAACTTCCAATCGCCCCAACAACAAGCCACTTCGGGTCTTCCGAACCTCCGCTTCGTGTCAAACCTAATGTCTGACACGGGTTAGAAACGCACCCTGAGTTCTGGGCAGATATTTTGTTTAGGAGACAAAAGAAATTATGGTTGAACTTTTCATTCTCCTAATGATCATTTCACAAAGCATGTAAAACAATAAGTGCGTTAACTGCTTGAGACCAAGCTGAACCACCAAACCAACTGCTTAAGAGAGGCGTCGCGCATGAGATGCGCCAAGGCGTGGAGCCATATGGCCGGGCAGTGGGACTTACGGTATTCTTGCAGTGGTACACTTGACGACTGAGAGGCCCCAGGGAGTGGAGCCATGTGGCCTGGCAGTGGGAAGGTGACCTTCAAATTACTTACAGGCGTGACGCCTACAGCCATATGGCAAAGAAGTGGGACTGTGACCTTCTGAGTACATGCAGATATGACGCTGACTGTGAACTTTGGAGAACTTGCAGGCGTGACACCTGAGAGACTACGCTAGGGCGTGGAGTCATATGGCGTAGCAGTGGGACTACTTGGTACGTTACTGAGTTTGAGTGATGTTTTGATACCCAGTGGTTTTGTTCGTCTCTCACCAATCCCAAGCCTCGTGGAATAGTAGGTGGCAAGAATAATCGGAATACAGAAAAGCAGCAGATGCACATTCAACAAACTCTAGGTGCTTCCTCTTCTAAGCACCGACCCACTCGTGGGATAAAACATCATGTGACGCGGAAGCACGCAAGAAGAAACTAGCGAGAAACCGAAGAAGCATCATCACTAGCTAAAAGCTTTATCTTGAATAGGCTACATAGACTTCTAAAACACAGGTGGGGCCCAGGATTTTTTGGTCAACAAGGCACATATTCATGGCTGCAAGTGTTGACGGTGGTTAGCTAACCACGACCTAGCACAGCCTGGAGTGACCTACATCGACCTAAGAAAAACCTACTTTGACGAGCTGAGACTATGGGGAAGCGAAGACCTAAGAAGAAGAGAGACTACCTATGTTGGGACGGTGGAAGGAGAAACACGGTAGCAGCGCGACCTGCAGTGGGAAACGAAGAGAAGGAGATGAAGCGTGCTAAAATGGAGAAGAACATGGCTGAAATGTCGTGCTTTCAAGTGACGTGAAGAGAAGTCACGCCGGGTCAAAGGCGCGTCCAAGGAAGTCTGAATTTCGAACTCGAGGCACGTTCGGTGCATGGTTGGATTTGGAAATTGAGCCGAGTACAACTCAGCTCGAAATTAGGCGCGGCGCGAGGGCGAAATCAGAAATCCTTTTGCTTATAACTTGCTTTGTGTTTTCTGTTTTTGTATGCCTTCTTCAATGAAATTACTTCAACTTTCTGCCTTGGCGTTTTCCATCAAATTCCTTCACACAGTTGAAGCCAGAGGTTACTACGCATACTACTATGACTCTAAATAGTCTTCATTGTCTAGACTAAAGGCTGCGCACGCTCAAGAGCTGGTATCAGAGCTGGTTTAAGGCGTGTTATAGCGTTTTAAGGATAGGCGGAGATCATACTGAGGCAAGTTCGGGCTCCTTTGTGAGCATTGGAGGCTCTGAACTACAGGCCATCCTAACAGCGCTAGCACAAGCTAAATTGACGGCGAAACCAATGATTGGGCTTAGCGAGGCCCAACGGTTCCATGGAGAAAATTATAGCACGTGGCGACTCAAGTTCATTCGTAGAGCGGAGGAAGTCGATCTCTGGCCGTACTATCATCCCGACAAGGAGACGGGAGAGGGCGTCCCACCATCTGCAAAAGAAAAACCAGAAGAAAATGCGTCATTAAAAAAAGGAGTAAGCAAGCCTTTTTTTCAATTGTGCCATTCGGTTTCTGACAGCATTGCAGTGGGGCTGGATCAATTTGCGGGAGAGGAGAACTTGTCAGAACTTTAAAGCTTATGCTTTTGTGTAGGCTGTAGTGGGGTAGCCCATATGGGGTACAACCCAATTAGGGTTAGTACTTGTACCCAACTATTTCATAGTTCAATCATTCTCATTTCTTCTCATGGTATCAAGCAGGTTCCCTCGTGGGAACTGTTCCTAGGGCCCACCAAGTCGATTTTTTTTTTTTCCTGCCCGGAGCGCGCTCTGCCTAGGCCCGAGTCGCACCTCGTGTGCCCTCTCTACCGTCGCGCCTTCCTAGGCCTCCTTCGGCCCCGTCGCGTCGCCCCTAGCGGCCTCCCTCGAGCCGCCCTTATTCGGCCCGTCGCCGCCCTACGCGGCCCGTCGCCGCCCTTCGCGGCCCGTAGCCGCCCTACTCGGCCCGTCGCCGCCCTTACGCGGCCCGTCGCCGCCCTACGCGGCCCGTCGCCGCCCTTACTCGGCCCGTCGCCGCCCTTTCGCGGCCCGGTGCCGCCCTACGCAGCCCGTCGCCGCCCTTGCCCGGCCCGTCGCTGCCCGTCGCGGCCCGTCGCCGCCCTTCCGCGGCCCGTCGCCGCCCTTACGCGGCCCGTTGCTGCCCTTCTCGGCCCGTCGCCGCCCTTCGCAGCTCGGCGCCGCCCTTCCCGGCCCTTCGCGCTGCCCTAACGGCTCGGCGCCGTCCTCTTACGGCCCGCCAACGCTACCCATTGGCTCAGCCCGCCGCCCTTGCGGCCCCACAAGCCGCCTGTCGGCCCACCGTGCGCCACCCTACCCGGCCCCGGCGCCTCCTCCTCCGATCCCGCAGCCGCCCCACTTTCCCTTGGGCCGCCGCTCCACCTGGCCCCTCGGGCCGTCGTCACGGAGGCACGAGCTGCAGCAGCCGAACCGCCGAGCCGCCGAGCCGCCAAGCAGCCGATCCGCCGAGCAGCCAAGCCGCCTAGCGGTCGAGCCGCCGAGCCGCCGAGCCGCCCAGCAGCCGAGCCGACGAGCCGCCGAGCCGCCCACCAGCCAAGCCAACGAGCAGCCGAGCCGCCCAGCAGTCGAGCCGCCGCACTGCCGAGCCGCCCACCAGCCGAGGCGCCGAGCCGCCGAGCCGCCCGCAGCCGATCCGTCGAGTCGCCTGCACTTCCGAGCCGCCCGAGCAGCCCTGTCCGGTAAGTGCGGCGCCTCTGTCACTACACTGCCCCTACCCTACTGTTCGCGCTGCTAGTCTACTTCTGTCATGGCTACCCCTAGTGTCCTCGCCTTTGACGCTGAGGGTCGGGCCATTGACTTTGACGTCTGGGTAGATGACCTGCAGCTTTTCCTACAGTGCGATAGGGCAGACGGTCTCTCCCTCTTTGACCTCACCTCTGGTGCCTCTCCTGCTCCTGCTGCTGATGCTGACGCCACTGTTCGCTCACAGTGGGCCACGCGCGATGCTGCTGCACGTCTTGCTGTGCGTCGCCACCTCCCTACCTCTGAGCGTGCGCACTTTAGTCAGTACAAGAGTGCTCAGACCTTGTACGACGCTGTAGTTGCCCGCTACTCCTCCCCTGCCACTGTTGCACTGAGCCGTCTCATGCTACCGTACCTCTTCCCTGACCTCGCTGCCTTTCCCACAGTCGCTGACCTCATTACGCACCTCCGCACTAGTGACACTCACTACGGCGCTGCGCTTCCTGCTGAATTCTGCGCCAGGGACCCCCCCCCCCCCCCCCCCCCCCCATGTACATCACCCTCTACTACATAGTCACCCGGCTCCCTGACTCCCTTCGCGTAGTCAGGGACCACTTCCTTGCAGTGTGCCCCACCACTCTCACCGTTGACCTCCTTGAGAAGGCCCCCCTAGCAGCGGAGAAGAGCATAGTCGCTGTAGGCGCCTCTCGTGGTGACCCCCGCACCCCTGTCTTTGAGGGGTGTTCTCCCTCCCCCCTCTTGCCCTCTGATGCGTCTACTGCTGCGGCCGACCTCGTTGGTTTTGAGTCGGTCGGCGCTGCGTCTGCCCCTTCGGGGAAGCGCCGCACAGGCAAGGGCAAGGGGGGCAAGGGCGCTGGAGGAGCGGGCGGGGGCGGTGGAGGCGGTGGTGGAGGCGGCGGAGGGAGTGGGGGTGGTGGTAGGAGTGGTGGCGGGGGTGGGGGTGTCGGTGGCAGCGGTGGAGGCGGAGGCGGAGGCTGTGGTGGCGGAGGGAGCGGAGGCGGCGGTGGTGGCGGAGGCGGCGGCAGTGGCGGAGGCGGCGGAGGTGGCGGTGGAGGAGGTCGCGGTTCTGCACAGAGGAGTGGCTCAGGTGGTGGTCCGCGCGAGCAGCAGCAGCGCGGTCGTGAGACCCTGTCCCCTCAGCAGCTCCGTGAGTGGTACACTGCACGCCAGCGGGGTGGGGGTTTTGGTCTGTGCACCTACGTCCTGCGCACCGGCGACCGTGCGGGTGAGCAATGTGGGGGTGCGCACCCCACTCAGCGTTGCTTTGGCCGCCTGACGGACGCTTGGCGTCTCACCCGTTTCCGGAGGCCACGGAGATCCAAGGCTGGGGTGAGCTGTCTAGGGCCAGAGTAGCTATCTTTGATCTTGACTTTGATGCTATTTTTGCTGCCATGTATGCTGTGACTATTAGTGAGGAGGGTGACTGTTACCGGTGTTTCCCGCCCAACCCGGGCATCGAGACTGCTGCTCTAGGTACTGGTGAGGCTGTTGCTCTAGGTGCTAGCAAGGCTGCTGCTCTAGGTGCCAGTGTGTCTGCTCCCTCAGGTGCTGGTGAGTCCGCGCTCTCAGGTACCGAGCCGGCTTCGGCCTCCCTCCCCTTCACCCTTGACTCGTGGGCTTCTCGCTCCTTCTTTCGAGACCGCACCACTCTCACGCCGCTTGGTCGGCCAGTCGCGGTCTCTCTGGCAGACCCCTCTGGGAATCCTGTCCTTGCTTACTTCTCCACTGTCCTCCCGTGTCCGGCGGCTCCCTCTGGCACCCTGTCTGGTCTTACCTCCCCTCGTTCTCTACGAACTTGGTGAGTGGTGCTAACCTTCAAGATTGGGGAATTCACCAGTTCACTCCTGCGAGCCAGCGGGTGACCCACTGCACGGACGCTCGGACGGGCCGACACTTGGCCACGTTTACTCGTCGGCCGGGGTCGAGCCTGTACACACTGACCACTCCGTCTCCTTCTGTCCCTGCGTCTAGCCAGGTAGCTCCGTCGGGTGAGGTGTTTGCTGCAGCGTCCAGGTCTAATCCTGAGTCTGCCCCCTGCACGTGCCGCCTCCTTTCTCACGAGACTCTCCTCTAGCACCACCGTCTTGGTCACCCCTCCCTGCTTCGTCTCCAAGGCATGGCGTCCCGTGTCCTTGTCTCTGGTCTTCCCCGGTCCCTCCCTCCCCTTCCTCCGGGGCCTGGCCCTACCTGCGTCCCATGTGTTGAGGGGCGACAGCGCGCTGCCCCTCACTCCTCCCAGTTTCCTCCGACAGAGGCCCCGCTGCAGACGCTTCACCTGGACGTGTGGGGCCCCGCCCGCGTCCGGGGACAGGGTCACGAGCGCTTCTTCCTGCTGGTGGTTGACGACTACTCTTGTTACACCACAGTCTTCCCCTTGCGCACCAAGGGTGATGTCACTGAGGTGCTGATCGACTGGATCCGCGCAGCTCGTCTCCAGCTCAGGCAGAGCTTCGGCTCGGACTTTCCTGTTCTGCGTCTGCACTCTGACAGAGGCGGAGAGTTCTCCTCTGGCCTTCTGCGAGCCTACTGTCGTGCACGAGGCATCCGCCAGACCTTCACGCTTCCGGACTCTCCACAGCAAAATGGGATTGCAGAGCGCCGCATCGGCATGGTCATGGACGTCGCTCGTACGTCCATGATGCATGCGGCTGCCCCCCATTTTCTGTGGCCGTTTGCGGTTCAGTACGCGGCGCATCAGATCAACCTCCACCCCAGGGTCTCCCGCCCGGAGACCTCCCCAGCCTTGCTATGGACGGGGAAGGTTGGCGATGCGTCTGCGTTCCGGGTCTGGGGATCTCGGGCGTTTGTTCGCAACTTGTCTGCGGACAAGCTGTCCCCTCGTGCTGCTCCTTGCGTCTTCCTGGGGTTCCCCCCTGACGCGCCAGGGTGGCAGTTCTACCACCCCACCTCTCGCCGTGTTCTGTCCTCCCAGGACGTCACGTTTGACGAGTCGGTCCCCTACTACTGTTTCTTCTCCTACCGCACTCCGTCCCTCCCCCCGCCGCCGCTCTTCCTTGTACCAGGTCCTCCCCCGGTAGACCCCCTCCCCCCTCAGGGTCTTGCCCCTTCAGGTGTGTCCCAGGTAGACGCGGTCGAGCCTGTCGAGGTCACTGGTGACTCTGGTGCTGCTGAGGGTGTTGAGCTTGGGGGTGCTGACTCTGCGGGTGTTCAGCGTGTGCGTGCTGCGTCTGGGGGTCCTGAGAGTGGTGGTGCTGAGCCTGGGGGTGCTTTGCCTTGGGGTGCTGAGCCTGGGGGTGCTGCGCCTGGGGGTGCTGAGCCTGGGGGTGCTACATCTGGCGGTGCTGCGCCTGGGGG
The DNA here is from genome assembly GCA_948144175.1 of Closterium sp. NIES-65. Classification (NCBI taxonomy): domain Eukaryota; kingdom Viridiplantae; phylum Streptophyta; class Zygnematophyceae; order Desmidiales; family Closteriaceae; genus Closterium; species Closterium sp. NIES-65. The sequence goes on along the minus strand of CANXME010001881.1, from coordinate 394,088 downwards.
TGCTGCGTCTGGGGGTGCTGAGCCTGGGGGTGCTACGTGTGGAGGTGCTGAGCCAGGGGGTGTGGAGCCTGAGGGAGCTGGGCCTGCTTGTGAGGCGTCCGGCGGTGCTAGGCCGGGAGGTTCTCCGGGTGTTTCGTCTCGGCGGGAGCCGCTCTCTCCACAGGAGCTACGCGAGTGGTTTGCCCGGCGCTGGAGGCGTTCTGGTGGAGCTGGACGTTCTTCGGCTGCTGAGGGTGCTGGTGCCATGGGTTTCGGAGGTGCTCGTACTGGAGGTACTGGAGCTGCTGGGCCTGCGGGTACGACTGAGGCTGGAGCTTCTGTGGGTGTTGGCGCTGAGGCTACTGCTGTCGATGCTGGAGGCGTTTCAGCTGGGGGTGCTACTGGTGCTGCTGGAGGTTCTGGAGCTGGAGGTGCTGCTGGCGCTGGTGCTGCCACTGGGGGTGCTGGTGCTGTCCCTGCTGTGTCTGGAGTCGCTGCGCGGCCTCGGCTGTACTTCGTTCCACTCCTTCAGCAGGTTCTTGGTCTCCTGCCTTCTGCTAGTCCTCCTCCTCTGTTAGAGTGTCCACAGCCTGTCTCGTACAGTTACAGTTACAGCCCGCCTCCCCACTGCCTGCTCCTTCTCCCTACACTGGTCCTACTAGAGGTCTTAACGAGCGTCGTGAGCCTGCGTCTCGTCCTACGTCGCCTGTCCGTGCTGCTCGCACTAGTGGTCGCAGTTCGCGTCAGCGTCCTCCTCCTGTCCCTGGCACGCACCGGATGTCTCTGCATCCGTCCACTACTCCTCTGCGTGCCCCTTTGCCCTCTCCTCCTGATTCCTCTCTTCCTGCTCTTCCCGACCCGGAGTCGGACTCTCTTCGTGCTGCCAGTCCTACTGTCACGCGTCTCCTTGTCACTGTCGTCACTGACCCTTCCTTTGCGTCCACTGTCGCGTCTGCTCTTGTTGCTGAGCTCATTGACTTTGCTGCTCGCTGTCGTCTAGACTTCGCTGCTAGTCTTGTCACTGAGTCACTCAGAAATAGTCCGAACGAGCTTGGGAGTACACGGAAGCTGCTTACCTTGGGCTTACGGATACAAACAAAGCAGCCATTCGAAAGAAACTCCTTCTATTGAGTATGGAGCCGAGGGAGAGGGTCATTGACTACATGAATCGAGCAAAGGGGTAGAATGATGACCTCAAGGCGATGGGGGCAGCAGAAACTGAAGGAGAAATGATGGGGTACATCATTACTGGGCTGCCCAAGGAGTGGGAAGCAGAGATAGGGCTCCTAACCCGCAACCCACCCGCGAATATGACCAAGCTGTTGGAGACGCTCCAAGCCCTGGAGCGGGTGAAAGCTGATCGGCTCAGGAAGGCGATTAGCTTGAGCGGAATGGGACCAGTCACTCATGCTATGGTAAATGCAGCAGCGACAGGGAAAGGATACGTAGGTTTCGGGGTGTGTTTTCAGTGTGGGAAGAAGGGTCATAAGCAGATAGACTGCTATGACAACCCGAGGAGCAGAAATTTCAAGGGAAAGTGGATCGGTCCGCAGCAAAGGGGCCTGCAAAATGGAGGGCAGCAGAGAGAGGGGGAGGTTCGAGGCGATAAAAAGATGCAGAGAGGCGGATTTTCAGGGGCATGTCACTATTGCCAGAAAATTGGGCATAGGGCAGCCAGCTACTACTCGGACCCGAATAGCAGGAACTACCGAGGGGCAAACCAGCAGCAGAATCAACCACCAGCAGCAAAAGCAAATGCAGTGGAAGCTGAAAACAGTGAGGCGGACGTTATTTTGGGGGGGGCTCACAAGGCAAACGTGGCAAGGGCATCGGGAGTGTGTTTGATGGCAAAGGGGTTTGGTGAAGCTGCGTGGTTCATGGATAGTGGCTGCACGCAACATATGACCAATCATCGTGAGTGGCTTACCGGATTGAGGGAGTCTAGTGTACCCTACGTTCTATTGGGCGATGAAGGGAAACTGAGTGTGAAGGGGGAAGGAGAGTTGCTGCTCCAGGGAGAGTAGAGAGAGTTGAAACTGGAGAATGTGCTTTTAGTGGAGAAGCTGTCACTGAATCTGATCAGCCAAACTCAACTTGACAACGCGGGGTGCAAAACCTTCAGCGACAAGGGGAAGCTGTGGGTTTTCAATGAGGATTGGAAGGTGGTTGCAGAAGGGAACAGAAATCAGGGATTGTATGAAATGAAGCTGAGAAAGAAGGGGCTGGAGGATGAGAATGCCACCTACCTGCCATCACTCGAAGGGGACCTAGCTAGGGAGGAGTTGAAGGCTCGGCTTGGTGGCTTACCAGTGAAGGAGCTGTAGCAGGAAGCTTCAGCCATGGTGGTTGGGATGGAGAAGGTGGAATTGGAGACCTTGCACAGGCGCATGGGGCATGCAAGCATGGATAGGGTCAAGGAGTTGGTAAAAAAGGGCATGATAAAAGGTGTGGCACTGAAGGAGGGGGCTGCAAAGAGAGAGCTCTGCAAGTATATCAGTCCATGGTGGGGTCTATCTTGTATCCGGTCTCATGCACGCGCGTCGACATGGCATACGCAGCTAGCTATCTAAGGCAACAAGTGCAGCAGCAAGGGGAGAGAAAATGGAGAGAGATGAGGAGGACTATCGACTACCTACTGCAACATGAAGATGAGGGGCTGTCATTTGAAGGAGGTGAGGAAACCCTGGAGTTAGTGGGGTATGCGGATGCTTCACATGCATCCGATAAGTAAACAAGGAAGGGAGCATATGGTTACGTATTTTTGCTCGGCGGGATAGCAATCATGTGGCAAGCAAAAAGGTTGGCTGACATAGCGCTCTCTAGTGCGGAAGCGGAGTACATGGCTCTGTTTTTCGCGTGCCAAGAGGGGGTTTGGCTGAGAAGGCTACTCAAGGAGATGGAAATCAAGGTGGAAGGGCCGACGGTGATACACACGGATAGCAAATCTGCCATTGACTTGGCTCACAACGACAATTGGCACGGGAGGACCAAGCATATGGATGTGAAGTATCATTGGGTGCGTTCAAAGGTGAGTAGCAAGGAGTTCAAGTTTGAATTTGTACGTACGGAGGCACAAGCAGCAGATTTTCTGTCTAAGGTGTTACCAAGGGCTAATTTTGAGCGTTGCAAGAGAGAGGTTGGGATACGTACCTTGGCTGAATTGCAGGGGAGTGTGGAGCAGGCATAGAGCTGGTTCAAGGTGAAACGTGCGTAAGCTGGTTAGCAAACCACAGGGGACGCATGTGACAACCACAGTGCTGACATGGCTGTGCTGTGCTGTGCGGTGCTATGCTGTGCTGCGCCGTGCCGTGCTGTGCAGTGCTGTGCTGACAACCATAGTGCTGACATGGCCCGTCCATCATGTGTGTGACGTACCGGTGGGGCTTGGCCAGAGCAGCCCGGACCCCACACGTTGATGGAGTCCACGCACTGCCTAAACAGGTCCATTTCGCCCATGTTGTATTATGCGTTGCAGATTTACATTCTCCGCGCTATCGCGTCTTGGCATGAGGGACCGCCCAGTGAGGCGGAAGGCAGGGTAGGAGAATTGAGGAGCTTGATGAGAAAACGTTCTTGGCCTTTGCCGGAGAATCCGTGACAGCAACGCGGGCAATGTCTCGTTGCTGTAGAAAGTGGAGTCTGCGGCCTTGCAATTCCAAATGCCACGACACTCAGCTATTCCGCATGGAAATGGCACGGACATTTGGAGACAAAATAGAGCACTCTGGAAAATGCAGGGCATTTAGAGAAAATAGAGCACTTTGAAAGCCGGCTAGAATGCAGAGGGGACCAGCAGAGGACCTTGTCGCTCATTCTACGCTTGCCAAGCCCTAAACCAGTGGTTTGTCCGTACAAGTAGACTGACTCTAAGTTTCATGATCATCGTACCATCGGATACCGACGGGAGCTTGCGGTGGCGCTGACTTTTGAGTCGAACCACAAGTCAACTACGTTTGGTTTGTCCAAGCAAGACGACTGAATCCCATCTGACGAGTCATCGTAAACTGACTTACCATCGGAAATTACGGGAGCTTGCGATGTGAGATGAGATCAATGGCGCGTTCGATGCACGGATTCAGAAAGAAGTAGCTAAACACGCAGGCGTCATAGGCTGCATATGTGGAAAAAATCGGATGAGCCCGTTAATCTACATGTGGTGTGAGGGATCGCGTGTGCTGCAGTAGAGGCGAAAGTGAGAAAAGAGTAGTAATGCAACACGAGTGCACAAGCGAGACACAGAGCATCGGCTTAGGTTTCGCGATGGCACGAGAATAATGTGGTACCTTGGGTGAAAGAGAGCGTCAGGACTGCAGCGAGGAAGAGCGCGAGGCCGACGGAGAGAATGGCGCGAGCCATGGCGTTGTAGTGTGATGGACTAGATGGGAGAGATTGAGAGCTGAGCGTTAAAATAGGAACTGAGACTGATGGTTAGCGCATCTTCAGCAACGCGATGTGAGAGCGACAAACCAGGGACGCTAGATGTATCTGGCGTGTGAGCGGCACACAGGATCACATGGTATGTGAGAGCGATAGAACGAAACAAGGGAAGGGATACACATGACAACCGCAGTGCTCATGTCGTACCCCATGTGTGTGACGTACCGATTGCGACGCGTTAGGGCAAGGAAACATCTGCAAAACGTTGCGAGCGCAATTCGCGGCTAAGCTCGGATTATTCCGGTAAACTGAGTAGCACGTTTGAACTTTCCGCGCGCGCTTCGTCTGGCATGAGGGAGCTGGTGGTAAGGGGGACCACCCAGTGAGGGCAGAAGGAAAGATAGGAGATTTGAGGAGCTTGGGTAAGGAATGCTCTCAGACTTTGCGCGGACGAAACGCGACATCAAGGCGGGAAATGTCTTTGCTGCTGGAAAGTGAAAAGGCCAATGCCTTGCAATCATCCGATGCCACGGCACGGACATTTGGAGAAAAGAAAAGAGCACGCTAGAAAACCGGTTATAATGCACAGGGAGGACCGGCAGAGAACCTATGTCCGTTTGGTCTAGACCGGCTCCCATCATCTTACCGTCGGCGAATGACTCAATGAGCTTGCGATGGCGCTGCGCCTCGCGCGGCACTTCGTTGAGCAGGGCGGTAATCGCCGCGTTCTCCGCTGTGTCTTTGCCTGCCGCCTCGGCGCTCGTTGCATTGCGGAAAAGGAAATTTGCGATTTTGAGGGTCCGAAGGTTTTTCTGCGAAAAACCTGCGACTTAGTTGCGCGGAGTGTACAAAACACAACGCACGCAAAGTGCAACAAACCACACACCAGTTTCGAGGGTTTTGACCGATACAAAACTGTCACGCAAAAGTTGCATTTGCGTCAACATTTTCGCGTCATGCGGTGACGCTCGGTCGACACAGATTAGAAGAGGTTTAGCACTGTGAAAATGTTTGTGAAATGTAACAGCCGAACAAACGAAACAAAGCGACACCACGAAATCAAGCGAGTTAGTGCAGCTGGAAACCTGCTTCTCGTTATTCCAAAATCTGAACCCAGACCAACCCACTCCAAGCCTCAGACAGCGGAAGGCTTCTTCAGTGGTGTGACGTGTGACCCTAAAAATCATTTTCATCCAATCCGCACAAGCCGAAATATACACGTCAGCCAACCCAACCTAGGCAAACCAAACGTCCACCGAAAATGCCCTCACCTTCCCACGAGAATCTTTCTCCCACGATTCCCCTCCACACATGTAGTCCCAGTACCACACAACCAAACTTATTCTCCCCCCCCCCCCTTATTATCTTTTTCCCTTCGACGTTCACCAGATGCAAGCTCCAAGTACCTTCAAGCCGATAACTATGTTATGTTTTAGAACGTCCTGACTATGTTGCGTTCGCCATGTCAGTATCCTAATTTTTTTTCAACACTCTCCCTTTTGCACAACTCTCCCCTTTTCATACGGCAGCTTCCTTCCGCCATCAACGTCGCGCTGCAGTAGTTGCGCTGGCTGCTGGGTAACACGTGCGTCACGGCGGGGAAAGACATTGTCACGCAACATCGCAGGTACGTTTACAATTCTCATCTTGCAAGTGAAGCTGTCCTTATGTTATTTTATCGTGCATTTTAATCTGGAGGTATCTTCAGGTTCATACTCCTCTCAATGTGACGTTTCCTATCTTCGTTTCGTGCGTAGCAGCCATTGTCGCGAAGATCGATATGTTGCGACTAAGGCAGTCGAAACAGCATACCAAGTCAACGGATTTGGTCTAAGGTGTCAGCCTTGGGCATGCACCCAAGTAGCGACGCGATATCATCAGTTTTTTGCCATGTGGCCACGCGACAATTGCTAAGGCTAAGTATTTGACCTTTGGTGTCTTACAAAATCTGCCTTTACTAACCCCGCTGTCGCAAAGTCAGCGGGATGCGAAACAGCACCATGTGAAGAAACGAGGAATGAAGAAGAGAGGGGTTGCACTAGCAGCAGTTGGCATACATATAGGAAACCCTAATTGGGTTGTACTCGCTATAGAGTACCCCACTGCAGGCTAGACAATTATAACATTCTGACACACCCCCATAGCCAAAGTGGGGTGTAATCAGCACAATGAGCAAGCAGGCATAGAGCAGGATCACAAGGACAAGCAAAGGTAGAGGCATTCACAAAGGGCAAGTGAGGAGGAGGAGGCGAGATTGTAAGAGGAGAGGAGATAGGAGGCGACGGCTGAAGCTGCAGACACACGGGCAACAGGAGTCACACTGGCACAGCAGCTACTGGAACAGCGCCCCGGACTACTGGAGTAACTGGCTCCGCAGCTAAGACGAGCGGCAGGAGCAACGGACCCACGAGCGACTGGCGCAGCTGGCTACGACTGGGCTACCAGAGCAGCGCCCCGGACTACTGGTGCTGCTGACGACACGACGACAGCCTCCGTTCAACCTCCCCCAACTGTCCCACCCCCCTTTCACACACTCCTTGCTGCACCCCTAGCTCCACTCCCACGTCACCCCTCTTTTCACACACCCCCTGCTGCACCCTAGGTTCACTCACACCCCACCCCCTAGCACCACTCCGTCGACTCCCACACACCCACCCTCCTCAGCGGCAGCTGCAGCAATGGGAGACAGAGGAGGAGGAGGAGGAGGAGGAGGAGGAGGAGGAGGAGGAGGAGGAGGAGGAGGAGGAGGAGGAGGAGCAGGGGAGACCACACACCCGCCACCCCCTACTCGCCACCCCCAAACCCTAACACTGGGCAGGGCCGGGCGACGGGTAGGGAGGTTACGGGGGGGGGGGGAGGGGGACGCACGGCCTCCCAGGGCGCCAAAACAGGCGGCAGAAGGAGCGACGCTCGCCCCCCCCCCCCCCCCAGGTCGCCCCCAGGGAGCCGCGACGGGCGATGGGAAAAAAGGGGGGGGCGGGGCACGTGCCCTCGGTGCGCCGCGACAGGCGACGGAGCATGGCCGGGGCGGGGCCGGGGAAGGGTCGAGGCAGGGCCGAAAGGGGTGGCGACGGGGCCGCAAGGGGCGGCGACGGGGCCGCTGGAGGCGGCGACGGGGCCGATAGGGGCGGCGACGGGGCCGCGAGGGGCCTGGAAGGGCGGCGACGGGCCGCTAGGGGCGGCGACGGGGCCGCGAAGGGGCCGCGACGGGCCTCAAAGGTCGGCGACGGGGCCATTAGGGGCGGCGACGGGGCCGCGAAGGGGCCGCGAGGGGCCTGGAAGGGCGGGAACGGGGCCACGAAGGGGCCGTGAGGGGCCAAGAAGGGCGACGACGGGGCCGCGAGGTTGGCGACGGTGCCGCGAAGAGCGGCGACGGGGCCGCTAGGGGCGGCGACGGGGCCGCGAAGGGCGGCGACGTGGTCGCTAGGGGCACGCCAAGGGGCGTGAAGCACACAGAGTAGCAGCGGAAGCAGTTAGGTGGGCCCACGGGCCAGGAGCGTAGATGCTCTGATAGCCTGTGAAGAAACGAGGAATGGGATACCCCACTATAGCCTACACAAAATGTATAAGCTACAATGTTCTGACACACCCCCATAGGCAAAGTGGGGGAGAACAAGGGGTCACAAGACCAGTCAAGCAAAACAAGCTCAAGGTGGATCTCAAAGTCACCACACATTCCGAGCACAAGTTCAGGGCCATAGGGCCAGTTCACATGCAGGAGTACATATATATAAAAGCTAGACAAGCAAGAACAGGTATAGATATATGTAACAGTACAAGCAAGGTCAAGAGGTGAGCAAGTGAGGCAAGACAGGCACAAGACCCAGCTGCGTGCAGAAGCGCTGATGATCACAAGGCGCAAGTGCCTTGGTGAAGACATCAGCAGTGTTGGCCTCCGAGGCCACGTACGCAAGCCGCAACTGACCACGCTGCTGTAGCTCACGAGCAAGGAAGTAGCGGAGAGCAATGTGCTTTGTTCTGTGCTCTAGTCTCTGCTCTCGACACAAGGCCAGCATGGCCTTGTTGTCTACGTACAGGACTGGAGGAGAACGAGGCGGCTCTCCAAGGTCGGTCAGCAGGTAGGTGAGCCAGCGAAGCTCCTGTGCAGCCATGGCCCCTGCATAGATCTCAGCCTCACAACTAGAGCCGAGAACAGAAGACGAGCGAGTAGCCCGCCACGAAACAGAGCCGGAACCAAGGCTGAAGGTGTAACCCTGTGACGACCGCTGCGTAGCCTGGTCGTCAGCCCAAGAAGCGTCTGCGTGCCCAGTGAGGACCACTGGACTCCGCCCTCCAAGCTCTAGCCCCATGCCCAACGTATTGCACAAGAAGCGCAACACCCTCTTCGCTGCAGCCATGTGCTCTGGTCGGTGTCTCCCAGGAGCAACATAGCGTGCGAGAATGCTAAGAGGGTATGCAAGGTCAGGTCGTGTGCAGGTCATGAGGTACATGAGGCAGCCAACAAGCTCTGGGTACGGGCCACTCGACTCTACGGACTCATCCGAAGGGAGAGCTGAGAGCGAGTGGCGAGTAGGCAGAGGAGTGGCCTGAGGCGAGGAGTACGTGAAGCTGAAGCGCTGATGGACCTGCTGCACCATGTGTGAGTGAGTCACGGTAATGGTGTGGCGTGCTCTTTATCGGGTGATCTGCAAGCCAAGGTAGCTGCGCAGTTCACCCAGGTCTGTGCACGTGTGTCTCTTCCGCAGCTCGGACTTCACGTAGGCGAGTCTAGCAGTGTCAGCTGTGGCAAAGACCAAGTCATCGATGTACACGCGGATGTACAACGGCGGCAGAGAAGTGTCGGTGCGTAGAAACAGCGACGCGTCGGCAGTAGAGGGAGCAAACCCAAGAGCCACAAGTGTAGTCCTCAGTGTGTCGTGCCACTCACGCGGTGCCTGGCGGAGACCATAGACTGGCCGCCGGAGGCTCCACTGGGTGCCAGGAGGAAAATTCCCAGTGAAGCCAAGTGGGCGGCGCAGCCATATCTCCTCGTGCAGGCTGCCCTACAGGAAAGCAGTGCTGAAGTCAAGAGAGTGTAGCTCGTAGTCACGGTGAGCAGCTACGTGCAGCAGTACCCGAAGAGTGGTCATCTTCGGGGTGGGAGAGAAGGTCTGAAAGTAGTCAACTCCTTGCCACTGACTGAAGCCACGAGCCACGTAACGCGCCTTGAAGACAGGCGGAGAACCCGGCGGCCACTTCACCCTAAAAATCCACATGCCACTGACGATGTTCACCCCAGGAGGGGGGACAGCATCAACGTAGGTGCATGTGGACTTCCAGGAAGCCATCTCTGCATCCATAGCTTCCTGCCACTCAGAAGAGTAGGGACCCTCTATCGCCTCCGCGTAAGAGCGCGGAGTCGGGATGTCAAGTGCATCCGGGTCTCCCTCAGGGGTAAGCAGTACGGACACGAGATGAGGTGAAGCAGCGGCCAAGCACTGGAACTCCTCCTGCCTGTCCTCAAGGACGTCCGTGCCAAGGGCACATTCACCCCCGACGGACGGAGGACAAACAGACTTAGACTCTGCAACAAGACTGGCGGCGTAGTCTAGGCGACAGCGAGCAGCAAAGTCAATGAGCTCAGCAACTAGGGCAGACGCAGCAGTGGACTCAAAGGAAGGGTCAATGACAACAGTAGCAAGGAGACGCGTGACAGTAGGACTGGCAGCACGAAGAGAGTCCGACTCCGGGTCGGAAAGAGCAGGAAGAGAAGACTCAGGAGGAGAAGGTAAAGGGGCACGCAGAGGAGCAGTGGACGGACGCAGAGACATCCGGTGCGTGCCAGGGACAGGAGGAGGATGCTGACGCGAGTTGCGACCACTAGTGCGAGCAGCACGGACAGGCGACGCAGGGCGAGACGGAGGCTCACGACGCTCAGCAAGACCTCCAGTAGGACCAGTATAGGGAGAAGGAGTAGGCAGTGGAGAGGCCGGCTGTAACTGTAACTGGGACGGGACAGGCTGTGGACACTCTAAGGGAGGAGGAGGAGGACCAGTAGAAGGCGGGAGACCAAGAACCTGCTGAAGGAGCGGAAAGAAGTACGGCCGAGGCCGCACGGCGACTCCAGACACAGCAGGGACAGCACCAGTACCCCCAGCGGCAGAACCAACACCAGCAGCACCTCCAGCTCCAGTACCTCCAGCAGCACCAGTAGCACCCGTAGCAGGGCCGCCTCCAGGACCGACAGCAGAAGCCTCTGCGCCAACACCCGCAGCAGCTCCAGCTCCAGAAGTACCCGCAGGCCCACCAGCTCCAGTACTCCGAGTATGAGCACCTCAGGAACCCGCAGGAATCAGCACCCCCAGGCTCGGCACCCCCAGACTCAGCACCCCCAGACTCAGCACCCCCAGGCTCAGCACCCCCAGGCTCAGCACCCCCAAGCTCAGCACCCTCAGCAGCACCAGAGTCACCAGAGACCTCGACAGGCTCGACTGCGTCTACCTGGGACACACATGAAGGGGACGGACCCTGAGGGGGAAGGGGGGGGACCTGGTACAAGGAAGAACGGCGGTGGGGGGAGGGACGGAGTGCGGTAGGGGAAGAGGCGGTAGTAGGGGACCGACTCGTCAAACGTGACGTCCTGGGAGGACAGAACACGGCGAGAGGTGGGGTGGTAGAACTGCCACCCAGGCGCGTCAGGGGCGAAACCCAGGAAGACGCAAGGAGCAGCACGAGGGGACAGCTTGTCCACAGACAAGTCGCGGACAAACGCCCGAGATCCCCAGACACGGAACGCAGACACATCGCCAACATTCCCCGTCCACAGCAAGGCTGGGAGGTCTCCGGCCTGGAGACCCTGGGGTGAAGGTTGATCTGATGCGCCGCGTACCGAACCGCAAACGGCCACAAAAAATGGGGGGCAGCCGCATGCATCATGGACGTACGAGCGACGTCCATGACCATGCCAATGCGGCGCTAAGCAATCCCATTTTGCTGTGGAGAGTCCGCAAGCGTGAAGGTCTGGCGGATGCCTCGTGCACGACAGTAGGCTCGCAGAAGGCCAGAGGAGAACTCTCCGCCTCTGTCCGAGCCGAAGCTCTGCCTGAGCTGGAGACGAGCCGTGTGGATCCAGTCTATCAGCACCTCAGTGACCTCACCCTTGCTGCGCAAGGGGAAGACTGTGGTGTAGCGCGAGTAGTCGTCAACCACCAACAGGAAGTGGCGCTCGTGACTCACTCCACGGACGTGGGCGGGGCCCCACACGTCCAGGTGAAGCGTCTGCAGCGGGGCCTCTGTCGGAAGAAACTGGGAGGAGTGAGGGGCAGCGCGCTGCCGCCCCTCGACGCAGGGAATGCAGGTAGGGCCAGGCCCCGGAGGAAGAGGAGGGAGGGACCGGGGAAGACCAGAGACAAGGAGACGGGAGGCCATGCCTCGGAGACGAAGCAGGGAGGGGTGACCAAGGCGGTGGTGCCAGAGAACAGCCTAGTGAGACGGGAGGTGACACGAGCAGGGGGCGGACTCAGGACCAGACCTGGACGCTGCAGCAAACACCTGACCCGACGCAGCTACCTGACCAGACGCAGGGACAGGAGGAAACGGAGTGGTCAGTGTGTACAGGCTCGACCCCGGCCGACGTGTAAACGTGGCCAAGTGTCGGCCCGTCCGAGCGTCCGTGCAGTGGGTCACCCGCTGGCTCGTAGGAGTGAACTGGTGAACTCCCCCATCCTGAAGGTCAGCGCCACTCACCAAGTTCGTAGAGAACGAGGGGAGGTAAAGACCAGACAGGGTGCCAGAGGGAGCCGTCGGACACGGGAGGACAGTGGAGAAGTGAGCAAGGACAGGACCCCTAGAGGGTCCGCCAGAGAGACCACAACTGGCCGACCAAGCGGCGTGAGTGTGGTGCGGTCTCGAAAGAAGGAGTGAGACGCCGCCGAGTCAAGGGTGAAGGTGAGGGAGGCCGAAGCCGACTCGGTACCTGAGAGCGTGGACTCACCAGCACTTGAGGAAGCACACTCACGAGCACCTAGAGTAGCAACCTCGCTAGCACCTAGAGCAGCAGCCTCACCAGTACCTAGAGCAGCAGTCTCAATGCCCGGGCCGGGCAGGAAACACGGGTAACAGTCACCCTCATCACTAATAGCCACAGCATACATGGCAGCAAGGATAGAATCAAAGTCAAGATCAAAGATAGCTACCCTCGCCCTAGACAGCTCACCCCAGCCGGGGATCTCAATGGCCTCCGGAAACTGGTGACGCCAAGCGTCTGTCAGGCGGCCAAAGCAGTGCTGGGTGGAGTGCGCACCCCCACACTGCTCACCCGCGCGGTCACTGGTGCGCAGGACGTAAGTGCACCGACCAGTACCCCCACCCCGCTGGCGAGCAGCGTACCGCTCACGGAGCTGTTGAGGGGAGGGGGTGTCACGAGCGCGCTGCTGCTGCTGCTGCTGCTGGCGCTGACCACTACCGGAGCCGACCCTCTGCGCAGCGCCACCCCGACCAGCTCCACCTCCTCCGCCACCGCCCCCTCCACCGCCGCCACCTCCGCCACCTCCGCTCCCACCGCCACCGCCGCCGCCGCCTCCGCCTCCACTGCCGCCACCGACACCTCCACCCCCACCTCCACCCCCACCACCACCCCCACTCCCCCCGCCGCCTCCACCTCCGCCTCCACCGCCCCCGCTAGCTCCTCCAGCGCCCCTGCCCCCCTTGCCCTTGCCAGAGCGTCGTCTCCCGCTAAGGGTAGACGCCGCACCGACCGACTCAAGCCCAACGAGGTCGGCCGCAGCATCAGAGGCAACAGAGGGCAGAAGGGGGGAAGGGGAACACCCCTCAAAGATGGGGGTGCGCGGGTCACCACGAGAGGCTCCTACAGCGACTATACTCTTCTCCGCTGCTAAGAGAGCTTTCTCGAGGAGGTCAACAGTGAGAGTGGTGGGACAGACTGAGAGAAAGTGGTCCCTGACTACGCGAAGGGAGTCAGGGAGGCGAGTGACTATGTAGTAGAGAGTGATGTACATGGGGGGGGGGGTTCTTGGCGCAGAACTCAGCAAGAAGCACAGTGCGGTAGCGAGTATCACTAGTGCGGAGGTGCGTAATGAGGTCAGCGACTGTGGGAAATGCAGCAAGGTCAGGAAATAGGTACGGTAGCATGAGGCGGCTCAGTGCAGCAGTGGCAAGGGAGGAGTAGCGTGCAACTACAGCGTCGTACAAGGTCTGAGCACTCTTGTACTGACAAAAGTGCGCACGCTCAGAGGTAGGGAGGTGGCGACGCACAGTAAGACGTGCAGCAGCATCGCGCGTGGCCCACTGGGAGCGAACAGTGGTGTCAGCATCAGTAGCAGGGGCAGGAGAGGCACCAGAGGTGAGGTCAAAGAGCGAGAGACCGTCTGCCATATCGCACTGTAAGAAAAGTTGCAGGTCATCTATCCAGACGTCAAAGTCAATGGCCCGACCCTCAGCGTCAAAAGCGAGGACACTAGAGGTAGCCATGATAGCAGTAGACTTGCAGCACAAACAGTAGGGTAAGGGCAGTGCACTGACAGAGGCGCTGCTCTTACCGGACAGGGCTGCTTGGGCGGCTCGGTGGTGCGGGCGGCTCGGCTGCTGGGTGGCTCGGCGGCTCGTCTGCTGGGCGGCTAGGCGGCTCGGCGGCTCGGCTGCTCGGCGGCTCGGCGGCTCGGCGGCTCGGCGGCTCCGCTGCACAACGGCTCGGCTGCTGGGCGGCTCGACTGCAGGGCGGCTCGGCGGCTCGGCTGCTCGGTTGCTGGGCGGCTCGGCGGTTCGGCTGCAGGGCGGCACGGCGCTCGGCTGCTCGGCTGGGTATGGCGGCTCGGGCAGCTCGGGTGGCAGGCGGCGCTGCAGCTGGCAACGGGGCCGCAGGTAAGGGCGGCGGGGCCGCAGGTAGGGGCGGCGGGGCTGCAGGTAGGGGCGACGGGGCCGCAGGTAAGGGCGGCGGGGCCGCAGGTAGGGGCGGCGGGGCCGCAGGTAAGAGCGGCGGGGCCGCAGGTAAGGGCGGCGGGGCCGCAGGTAAGAGCGGCGGGGCCGCAGGTAGGTGGCGCGCCCGCAGGTAGGTGGCGGGGCCGCAGGGATGTGGCGGGGCCAGCAGGTAGGCGGCGAGGCCGCAGGTAGGTAGCGGGGCCGTGGGTAGGTGGCGGGTCTGCAGGTAAGGGCGGCGGGGCCAGCAGTTAGGCGCCGGGGCCGCAAGTGAGGGCGGCGCGAGGGGCCGCGAAGGTCGGCGGCGTGCCGTAAGGGCGGCACGCGAAGCCGCGAAGGGCGGCGACGGGCCGTTACTGGCGGCGCAAGGGGCCGTAGAGGACAGCAACGGGCCGCGTAAGGGCGGCGACGGGCCGCGAAGGGCGGTGACGGGCCGAGTACGGGCGGCAACGGGCCGCTTAAGGGCGGCGCGAGGGAGGCCGCTAGGGGCGACGCGACGGGGCCAAAGGAGGCCTAGGGAGGGCGCAACGGTAGAAAGGGCGCACGAGGCGCGACTCAGGCCTAAGCGGAGCGCGCTCCGGGCAGGAAAAAAAAATCGTAGTGGTGGGCCCTAGGAATCGTTCCTGTTAGGGAACCTGCTCGATACCATGAGAAGAAACGAGAATGAATGAACTATGAAAGAATTGGGTGCAAGTACTCACCCTAATTGGGTTGTACCCCCTATGGGATACCCCACTATAGCCTACACAAAATGTATAAGCTACAATGTTCTGACACACAGTTTTCGAGTCAAACTTTTCTTTTGCGTGGGAAATGCAACTGGAAAGTTACGGGCAGGCCCCTAGATTCTTTTTGAGGTAGTCTAACACCTTAGAGTACACCCCTCCTGGAACTCTGTCTGTCAGAGGTGCCTCAAAATTTTAGTCTAAAAATTCAGACAAGCACAATTTTTTTTGTCTGAACTGTCAGAGTTACCCTCAAATTTTAAGATGATGATGCAGTATCGTAAAAGCATATTTATAATAGCATTGAAGCTGATTACAGCATACCAACTCAACTGTGCGGTACGAACCAGTCAGGGTCGGCGGGTTTGCATCAGGCAAAGTGCTCGTGCATCGGCTTGGTTGTTTTGTCACGTGCAGCCCATGGGTTGTTTCTACTTATTAGATTTCGTTTCGTCGTGTGTGTGATGACCGTTTTGTACCCATTTTCTCGCCTGTGTGCCGATTTTGTCAATTTTAGATTTGCGTTTCAAGCGATGTGATCATTCACCCGATCTGGTTGTTGTCACGTACAGTGCCAGGTGGGCCAAGTGCCACGCAGCTGAGCTGGCAACAGGCAGAAAGTGTTGGTTGGCGTGGCGTGTGTGAGCATCAGGCAGTGCCGCACGAAACTTACACTACAAATCAGGAGCTTCGCAATTTCACAGTAGTGCGTGCTGCATATTTTATTACAAAGAATCAGCATCAAAATCGCCAATTCTTTAAAATACATTGGCGATAACTTACATGTGACGAGATTTTGTCTACGAAATCTCGTAATCACGCAACCATTTTCTTAGTGTAACTGGGAGATATTCTCGACCAGGCCCTCATATTCGTTTTTAGCCTGTCTGATTCGTCAAACTCTCCCAAAGCTGTAGTCTGAATCTGACAGAGTTGCAAAAAAAAAGGCTGATAGTTCAGAGTTCCCTAAAATAAAAGTCTGCAAGATTCAGACTCACCCGCCTATCAAGTTTGATTGTCTTTCTAGCTGTCTTGCTGAACTGTTTGTCTTGTTTGAACTATGTAACGTGAGAAAACTGAAACGAGAATGATTCAACTATGAAAGAGTTTGGGTACAAGTACTAACCCTAATTGGGTTGTACCCCATATGGGCTACCCCACTACAGCCTACACAAATGTATAAGCTATATGTTCTGACACACCCCCATAAGCATAGTGGGGGAGAACAAGGGGTCACACGACCAGTCAAGCAAAGCAAAGCAAAGCAAGCCCAGGGTGGATCACAAAGTCACCACACATTCCGAGCACAAGTTCAAGGCCATAAGGCCAGTTCACATGCAGGATTACATATATATATAAGGCTAGACAAGCAAGAGCAGGTATATATATGTAACAGTACAAACAAGGTCAAGGGGTGAGCAAGTGAGGCAAGACAGGGACAAGACCCAGCTGAGTGCAGAAGCGCTGATGATCACAAGGTGGAAGTGCCTTGGTGAAAACATCAGCAGTGTTGGCCTCAGAGGCCACGTACGCAAGCCGCATCTGACCACGTTGCTCTAGCTCACAAGTAAGGAAGTAGCGGAGAGCAATGTGCTTTGTTCTGTGCTCCAGTCTCTGCTCTCGACACAAGGCCAGCATGGCCTTGTTGTCTACGTACAGGACTGGAGGAGAACGAGGCGGCTCTCCAAGGTCGGTCAGCAGGTAGGTGAGCCAGCGAAGCTCCTGTGCAGCCATGGCCCCGGCGTAGATCTCAGCCTCACAACTAGAGCCGAGAACAGAAGACGAGCGAGTAGCCCAACACGAAACAGAACCGGAACCAAGGCTGAAGGTGTAACCCTGGGACGACCGCTGCGTAGCCTGGTCGTCAGCCCAAGAAGCGTCCGCGTGCCCAGTGAGGACCACTGGACTCCGCCCTCCAAGCACTAGCCCCATGCCCGACGTACTGCACAAGTAGCGCAACACCCTCTTCGCTGCAGCCATGTGCTCTGGTCGGTGTCTCCCAGGAGCAACATAGCGTGCAAGAATGCAAAGAGGGTATGCAAGGTCAGGTCATGTGCAGGTCATCAGGTACATGAGGCAGCCAACAAGCTCTGGATACGTGCCACTCGACTCTACGGACTCATCCGAAGGCAGAGCTGAGAGTGAGTGGCGAGTAGGCAGAGGAGTGGCCTGAGGCGAGGAGTACGTGAAGCCGAAGCGCTGAAGGACCTGCTGCACCATGTGTGACTGAGTCCGGGTAATGGTGCGGCGTGCTCTGTCCCAGGTGATCTGCAAGCCAAGGTAGCTGCGTAGTTCACCCAGGTCAGTGCACGTGTGTCTCTTCTGCAGCTCAGACTTCACGTAGGCGAGTCCAGCAGTGTCAGCTGTGGCAAAGACCAAGTCGTCGACGTAGACGAGGATGTAGAACGGCGGCAGAGAGGTGTCGGTGCGCAAAAATAGCGACGGGTTGGCAGTAGAAGGAGCAAACCCAAGAGCCGCAAGCGTAGTCCTCAGTGTGTCGTGCCACTCACGTGGCGCCTGGCGGAGACCGTAGACTAGACACCGGAGACTCCACTAGGTACCAGCAGGGAAAGACCCAGTGAAGCCAGGTGGGCGGCGCAGCCAGATCTCCTCGTGCAGGCTGCCCTGCAAGAAAGTTGTGCTAAAGTCGAGAGAGTGCAGCTCGTAGTCACGGTGAGCAACAACGTGCAGCAGTACCCGAAGAGTGGTCATCTTCGGGGTAGGGGAGAAGGTCTAAAAGTAGTCAACTCCCTGCCGCTGAATGAAGCCACGAGCCACGTAACGCACCTTGAAGACAGGCGGAGAACCCGGCGGCCGCTTCACCCTGAAAATCCACATGCCACTGACAATGTTCGCCCCAGGAGGGGGGCGTTAACGTAGATGCCAGTGGACTTTCAGGAAGCCATCTCTGCATCCATAGCTGCCTGCCACTGAGAGGAGTAGGGACCCTCTATCGCCTCCGCGTAAGAGCGCGGAGTCGGGATGTCAAGTGCATCCGGGTCTCCCTTAGGGGTGAGTAGTACGGACACGAGATGAGGTGAAGCAGCTGCCAGACACTGGAACTCCTCCTGCCTGTCTTTAAGGACGTCCGTGCCAAGGGCACACTCACCCGCGACGGGCGGAGGACAGAAAGACTTTGACTCAACGACAAGACTAGCAGCGTAGTCTAGGCGACAGCGAGCAGCAAAGTCATCGAGCTCAGCAACTAGGGCAGACGCAGCAGTGGACTCGAAAGAAGGGTCAGTGACGACAGTAGCCAAGAGACGCATGACAATAGGACTAGCAGCACGAAGAGAGTCTGACTCCGGGTCGGCAAGAGCAGGAAGAGAGGACTCAGGAGGAGAAGGCAAAGGGGCACGCAGAGGAGCAGTGGACGGACGCAGAGACATCCTGTGCGTGCCCAGGACAGGAGGAGGACGCGGACGCGAACCACGACCACTAGCGCGAGCAGCACGGACAGGCGACGTAGGGCGAGACGCAGGCTCACGACGCTCAGCAAGACCTCCAGAAGGACCAGTGTAGGGAAAAGGAGTAGGCAAAGGGGAGGTAGGCTGCAACTGTAACTGTGACGGGACAGGCTGTGGACACTCTAAGGGAGGAGGAGGACCAGTAGAAGGTGGAAGACCAAGAACCTGCTGCAGGAGTGGAACGAAGTACGGTCAAGGCCGCCGACGACGCCAGAAACAGTAGGGACAGCACCAATACCTCCAGCAGGAGCCCGCGCTCCAGCAGCACCTCCAGCAGCTCCAGAACCTCCAGCAGCACCAGTAGCACCCCCAGCAAGACCGCTAGTGGTAGTCTCAGCGCCAACACCCTCAGCAGCACCAGCTGCAGTCGAACCTGCAGGCCCTGCAGCTCCAGTACTCCCAGGACGAGCACCTCCATGACCCGCGACAGCAGCACCCTCTGTAGCTGACGAACCTCCAGCACCAGCAGCACGGCTCCAGCGCCGGGCAAACCACTCGCGCAGCTTCTGTGGAGAGAGTGGCTCCCGGCGAGACGAAGCACCCGGAGAACCTTCAGGCGGAGCACCTCCAGGCTCAGCACCCCCAAGCCCAGCACCCCCAGGCAAAGCACTCCCAGGCGTAGCACCCCCAGGCTCAGCACCCCCAGGCTCAGCACCCCAAGGCTCAGCACCCCCAGGCTCAGCACCCCCAGGCTCAGCACCCCCACGCTCAGCACCCCCAGGCTCAACACCCCTAGGCTCAGCAACCCCAGTAGCTGTAGAACCTCCAGCACCAGCAGCACGGCTCCAGCGCTGGGCAAACCACTTGCGCAGCTCCTGTGGAGAGAGTGGCTCCCGGCGAGACGAAGCACCCGGAGATTCCCATGCGGAGCACCTCCAGGCTTAGCACCCCTAGGCCCAGCACCCCCAGGCTCAGCACCCCCAGGCTCAGCACCCCCAAGCTCAGCACCCTCAGCAGCACCAGAGTCACCAGTGACCTCGACAGGCTCGACTGCGTCTACCTGGGACACACCTGAAGGGGCAGGACTCTGAAGGGGGAGGGGGTCTACCTAGGGGGGACCTGGTACAAGGAAGAGCGGGGGCGGGGGGAGGGACGGAGTGCGGTAGGGGAAGAGGCGGTAGTAGGGGACCGACTCGTCAAACGTGACGTCCTGGGAGGACATAACACAACGAGAGGTGGGGTGGTAGAACTGCCACCCAGGCGCGTCAGGGGGGAACCCCAGGAAGACGCAAGGAGCAGCACGAGGGGATAGCTTGTCCGCAGACAAGTCGCGGACAAACGCCCGAGAGCCCCAGACTCGGAACGCCGACGCATCGCCAACCTTCCCCGTCCACAGCAAGGCTAGGGAGGTCTCCGGCTTGGAGACCCTGGGGTGAAGGTTGATCTGATGCGCCGCGTACCTCACCGCAAACGGCCACTGAAAATGGGGGGCAGCTGCATGCATCATAGACGTACGAGCGACGTCCATGACCATGCCAATGCGGTGCTCAGCAATCCCATTCTGCTGCGGAGAGTCCGGAAGCGTGAAGGTCTGACGGATGCCCCGTGCGCGATAGTAGGCTCTCAGAAGGCCAGAGGAAAACTCTCCGCCTCTGTCCGAGTGCAGACGCAGAACAGGAAAGTCCGAGCCAAAGCTCTGCCTGGGCTGGAGACGTGCTGCGCGGATCCAGCCGATCAGCACCTCAGTGACATCACCCTTGCTGCGCAAAGGGAAGACTGCAGTGTAACGCGAGTAGTCGTCAACATCGAGCAGGAAGTAGCGCTCGTGACCCTGTCCACGGACGCGGGCTGGGCCCCACACGTCCATGTGAAGCGTCTGCAACGGGGCCTCTGTCGGAGGAAACTGGGAGGAGTGAGGGGCAGCACGCTGGCGCCCCTCGACACAGGGGACACAGGTAGGGCCAGGGCCCTAAGGAAGGGGAGGGAGGGACCAGGGGAGACCAGAAACAAGAAGACGAGAGGCCATGCCTCTGAGCCGAAGCAGAGAGGGGTGACCATGGCGGTGGTGCCAGAGGAGAGTCTCGTGAGACAAGAGACGACACGAACAGGGGGCAGACTCAGGACCAGACCTGGACGCTGCAGCAAACACCTGACCCGACGCAGCTACCCTACCAGACTCAGCAACAGGAGGAGACGGAGTGGTCAGTGTGTACAGGCTCGACCCCGGCCGACGAGTAAACGTGGCCAGGTGTCGGCCTGTCCGAGCGTCTGTGCAGTGGGTCACCCGCTGACTCGCAGGAGTGAACTGGTGAACCCCCGCATCCTGCAGGTCAGCACCACTCACCAAGTTCGTAGATGACGAGGGGAGGTAAAGACCAGACAGGGTGCCAGAGGGGGCCGCCGGACACGGGAGGACAGTGGAGAAGTGAGCAAGGACAGGGCCCCCTGAGGGGTTTGCCAGAGAGACTGCAACTGGCCGACCAAGCGGCGTGAGTGTGGTGCGGTCTCGAAAGAAGGAGCGGGAAGCCCCTGAGTCAAGGGTGAAGGTGTGAGAGGCCGGAGCCGGCGCGGTACCTGAGAGAGCAGACTCACCCGCACCTGAGGAAGCAGACTCACTAGCACCTAGAGCAGCAGCCGCACCTGTACCTGGAGCAGGAGACACACTAGCACCTAGAGCAGCAGCCGCACCAGCAGCTAGAGGAGCAGGCTCTATACCCGGGTCAGGCGGTACGCACAGGTGACCGGCACGGTCAGCACTAGTAGGCAATGCATACATGGCAGTGAGAATAGCATCATAGTCAAGAGCAAATATATCTACCCTCTGCCTAAGCAACTCCACCCAGTCGGGGAGCTCAGCCTCGATGCCAAACTCGGTACGCCAGGCGTCGCTCAGACGGGCGAAGCAGCGGGACGGTGTGTGACTAGGCGTCCCACAAGGCTGACCAGTCCGAGCACCAGTGCAAATCACGTAAGAGCAGCGAACAGAACTGAGAGACCCTCTACTCTGAGCGTACCACTCACGAAGCTGCTGGGGCGTGAGAGACGCGCGTGGGCGTCGCTGGAGCTGCATCTGGCCGCCGCCAGTAGTAGTAGCAGTAGTAGCGGCGCCACCCCTACAACCCCAACCAGCGTACCACTCACGCAGCTGCTGGGGCGTGAGGGACTCACGCTGACGTCGCTGGGGCTGCATCTGGCTCCACCAGTAGAAGCAGGAGCAGGAGTAGCAGCAGTAAGGCAGGCAGCCAAGCAAGCGGCAGGCAGCGCGCTAGTAAGGCAGGGGCTCACATGTGGTGGGAAGAACAGGCTCGATGACTCGGCGACTCGGCGACTCGGCGGCACGGCGGCACTGCGGCAACTGCGGCTCGGCGGCTTGGGCGACTCGGGCGGCACGGCGGCTCGGCGGTACGGGTGCTCGGCAGCAACTGCAGCTCGGCGGCTCGGCGACTCGGCGGCTCGGGCGGCTGAGGTGGCGCTGCGGCTCGGGCGGCTCAGGCGGCTCGGGTGGCTCGGCACTAGCTCGGCGGCGCCGGAGGCTCGGTGGTGATGGTGGGGCCGCTTGGGGACGGCTGCGGGGCCGGGTGGAGCGGGGACGGGGCCAGCAGAGGTGGCGCCGGGGCCGGGAAGGGCGGAGCCGGGGCCGAAGGGGCAGGCGACGGGGCCAGCAGAGGCGGGGCCGGGTCGGGAAGGTCGGCGTCGGGGTCACCGGGGTAGGCGACGAGGCCAGCCAAGGTGGCGCCGGGCCCGGGAAGGGCGGAGCCGGGGCCGCAGGGGCAGGCGACGGGGCCAGCAGAGGCGGGGCCGGGTCGGGAAGGTCGGCGTCGGGGTCGCCGGGGTAGGCGACGGGGCCAGCCGAGGTGGCGCCGGGGCCGGGAAGGGCGGAGCCGGGGCCGTAGTGGCATGCGACGGGGCCAGCAGAGGCGGGGCCGGTTCGGGAAGGTCGGCGTCGGGGTCGCCGGGGTAGGCGACGGGGCCAGCCGAGGTGGCGCCGGGGCCGGGAAGGGCGGAGCCGGGGCCAGGAAGGGTGGCGCTGAGGCCGCAGGGGTAGGTGACGGGGCCACTAGGGCGGCGGATCGGGGCCGCGAGGGCGGCGCGACGGGGTAGTGGGGCCGCGCGCCTCGGGGCGCGCGCCAGAAAGAAAATCGCCGCGCGCCAACGGCGGGGCGTGCGACAGATCGAGTAGCAGCGGAAGCAGTAGTAGGGCCTTAGGAACAGTTCCCACGAGGGAACCTGCTCGATACCATGAGAAAACTGAAACGAGAATGATTCAACTATGAAAGAGTTTGGGTACAAGTATTAACCCTAATTGGGTTGTACCCCATATGGGCTACCCCACTACAGCCTACACAAATGTATAAGCTATATGTTCTGACATAACGTACATTGCAAAAGCCTACATACAAAATGCTACTTTTCTTTGATTAGCTCCCAGCTAGAACTACCCTATTCATGTATCCTAGCACGACAACATCCTACTAATCCTCCTCTCCTAGACTCCTACTCATTAAATCCATCATCATCATCGGAGTCAACTGCATCCTGCTCATCTTCTAGGTCAACTACTACATCCATCTCTTCATCTGCCTCCCTGCCCTTCTTGTTGTGTTGCTTTCCTGCAGGCGGGAGTGGAGCGTTGCTCTGGGGCTTGCGCTTCTTGTAACTCCTCTAGACTGTCACAATCTCATCCCAGTCGGGGGCGTAATCCATCAAGCTCATGCACATAAAGTCCCCCAGGCGAGCATCCTTGAGCGCGCCCCTCTTCCACGACTTAATGATATTCTGGCGGGAGAACCCCCGCTCGCACTCCACGGTGCTCAGCGGCAGTACAGCAACCGCCACCCACAGGAGCACCAAGTTGGGGTAGTTCTCCCGCCAGTCGGGAGTCTTGAGCATGGCAGTGAGACCCGCGTGGAAACTGCGCTCGCCCTTGGTAGATGCTGCAAGCACCGAAGTGAGCATGCGCAGCTCCTTCTCTGCGCGGCGCTTGTCAATTCCTGACGGGATAGGAAGTAAAACAGGAGGAGCAAGCTCAGAACCCAAATTCAAACATTAATTGAAGCGACATGCAATACAAACGATGCATCGGGATAGCCTGATATTAAAACCAAGCTGCTTAATGGCTTACCTGGCAGGATCTCATCCGTCAGGTCGGCCTTGAACAGCGTGACAAGCGACCGAAGCCACTCGAGGCACCTACGGTTCCTCTCTCCACGCTCCAGCGGGTACTCGTCGGGGGTGAAGAGCCTAGCGCCGGACATCCCGTTCAGGTCGCCAAGCCGGTGCTCGAGTTGGTGCACGATCACCTCGGCAAACTGTGTGCAAACCTCCACACAATCATCGTGGGTGGCGGGCCCTTCAAACTCCTCTAGCTCGTCCTCGTGCAGCACGAATTTGAAGCGTGCTGGTCGGCCGTCCGAATCAATCCCTTCAACCTTCACCTCCCGGTTTCCTCCAGGCCCATGGCGCGCGATGAAGGGGGACAGCAGCTCGCTGACGCCGCCTCCAAAGTCGTCTCCACAGTCGACGTAGCGGCTCTCGATGTGGGATGTTGTACGCTTGATCTGCGCATGCACGCTGGCATAATCAAGCTGGAAAAAAACACGTGGACATGTGGTTAGTGACTAAGGTTAGAAGAAACGAAGCTGGCATTAGCACAAAGACTTAACTAGTAACAAGAAACCAGAGCTTACCTCCTTGTGCTAGAATGCCCTGTTGGGTATGTGCGGCTGCTCAAGCACATCTGCAATGAAAAACAGGAGGAAATGAAACATGTAGCTCATCACCAGCGCATAAAGCGTCGCGTCCCACTCCTTCAACATCACGATGAGAGCCGGAAGGACGGCGACGAGTCTGAGCACTGCGTCGCCCCGCGAAAGCCAACGGACTGCATGGATCCCTTGCAGCTCCAGTGAGGTGGAGGTGAAGACTTCGTGCAGCCCCATGAACCGCTGATGCCATGGCCCACTTCGACCGAGATGCTCAGCCACGGTGCGGATCACCGTGTCAATGACGTTGAAGGCGAGAATCTTCTCTGCGGCTGTTTTAGCCGCCAGTGCCTCCCTGTAAAAACAAAAAAGGGAAACATTAGTCAAATGTAGCCGTTAAAGAACTTCAAAAAACCCTATGCACCTACAGGTTTACCTGTGAGCGATGCAGTGGGATGACACCAAATGGAAAATGCGCATGCGGAGGCGTGTCGTGAGGCCGCCCTTGCAGCCCATCATGACGTTCGCACCGTCGGTGCTGATGCCTGCAATGCGCTGCAGGTCGACCCCGACTGCCAGCAGGTGTGATAGCAGAACGCCCAGAAGAGAAGCGGCGTCGGCCTTCTCCACGGTGAGAAGCGCCATGAACTCCGTGACGACCTTGAAGTCACGGACGAAGGTGATGAACAGGATCAAGTGCTTCCCGCTGCACCTATCCGTGCTCTCGTCAATCGAGATGTCGACGAAGGGCGACGATAGCACATGTTGCAGCTGGGTTGTCTGGAGCCATGTAGCTGTAGCTTGCGTCAGCTCACCGAAGCCGTATCTGCACATGGAACCAATAGTCACTAACAATTTAGATTATTAAAACGTGGGTACTTATAAAGAGGCGTACGGCAGTTGCACTCACGTGGTGTAGTAGGTGCCGTACCCTCTCTTAGGGAAGCCTTGCACGCCCTTCTCCAACAAGTACCGCACCAGTTTCACCCGCATCCCCATGGGCGCATTGGACCTGCTGATGAGCAGCAGCGAGTCCAGAAGGGCGACGGTCCGCATCTTCTCAGTGTCCACCGCGGCGCGATGTTGGTCGATCTGTGGCTGCCGTCCACCGCACTCCTCTTCATATTTCTGTCTCTCAACCGCCAGCTTGTGCTTCGTCGTGCCAGCGTGTTTACGGAAAGACTGTGTCTGCAGGTCGGTGGCGCCTCTCCCACGCCTCCCGCACTTTCCTGCATCCCCAGCAAAGGCTGCACAAACGGTACACTTGAACGCAGGCAAGCCGGTAGTGGTTTTAGTGATTCTGAGCCACTGAAAACGGGTAGACCAATGATTTTTGAACTTGTCAATCGCTTCGTCGTAAACTCCCTCGATGAGCTCGGCCAGATTGATATTGAGGCGAGGTCGCGGTCGGTCAGATGTTCCGGGAGCGTTCGTGACGTTGGCAGTTGACGATGCAGGTTTGCCGAAGGTCAAGGTCGCCTGCTTGAGACGGGTTGTGTGTGCTGTGGTCTGAGTCGGAATCTGCGACTGTGAATCACCGGTTGGTTTCGCAGATGTCTCTGCCACATGGTCGGCAGAAAGTGAGAAAACTGGAGCCGCGGGTGCTTTCTGTATGGGAATCGTATCGGGCATGGCGCGTGCAGCTTTATCGAGATCTAGTGTACTAAGCAAGAAGTCCAAGCCTGTTAAGGTAGGCCGCTCATCAGGGTCGTCGTCGCCTGTGGCGGGATTGTCCAGCACCGCCATGGCGGGGCTGTCAAAGAGCCTGTCGAGCAGAAACTAACTACAGAGATGATGGCTGAGGCAAAACTGGGCACTGGCTTAGGCCCGTGAGATGTAGCTGAGGGGTGTGGATGAAACCCTGGCACAAAGACGAAGGCCCTTTACCAAGATGGGCCATCATTGAGTTGTGTGGGTGGTTGCCTACCATGCACGGCAACGACGAGGCGCATCGTTGCAGTGTGTGGTGTGGATGTTGCAGCATCGTGGTACACGATGCTGCCTAAAGGAGTGTCTGCTTGCCATCACGTTTACGTGGGTGGCATGGCAACTGCTGCAGCATCTGACACCGAGAGAAAGAACGCGCCGCAGGGCGGGTGAAACATCCAGCTGTACGAGGGAAACATCGGGCCGCAGGGCGGCGGTACAGGTACAATGCATGTAACCACAGCTAATCCTGGGTGTCGGCGCGCAGGTAGATTCATTCAGAGTCGGAACTCGTTTGTACTCTGAATTCATCAGAGTACACTCCCGGAAAACTCTGAAACGTCAGAGTCAGCCTAGAGAACTTAGCAGCGGAAAACCTTAGCAGCGGAAGTGTAAAGTGGGCCCACAGGCCAGGACAAACCTAGCTCCAATAACATGTCAAAAGTAAAAGGAATTAAGTTGAAAGGTGGGGCCTAGGCTTAGGAGCCTAGGCCCGAACTTAGGTGTCGAGTAGGTTTCCCTAGGCGAGGTATCGAGTGAGTTGGAAGAGAGAAATTGGAGAATGAGTTTCACTATAGGTTTCAAGAAACATATAGCATAGGAAACAAAGTTGGTGCACCACCTACAAAGTACAATAACTACACTACAACTACAAGCAGTTATAAAATATGACAATCATATTTCGACACGCCCCCATAATGCTTGTAGGTAGAAATGTAGTTACGCCCCCTGAGGGGGTACACCATGCAAAATAATCACAAGCAACAGCAGGTAATGCAGGCGGGCTAACATTAAAGAGTTACCCCCTCCATCTCCTCACCCTCCTCCTTCCCCTCCCCCACACTGCTGCAGGAGCAGCAGAGAAGGGGGGGAAGAGAGGAGAGGTGGAGGGACGGCTGCATGTTGCCTCACACCCGCCACCCCGGTACCACTCCCCCTACTCCCCCACATCCTCACACCTTCTCCCCCCAGCGGCAGCTGCAGCGGTGGGACTGAAAGAAGGAGGAGGGGAAGGGAGAGAGGTGACGCCACACTCCAACACCCTCCACCCCCATACCCTCCTCCCCGCGGCTGCAGGGAGACAAAGAAGGAGGGGGGTGGGAAGGAAGAAAGCCGCAGAGCGGCGAAAAGGTGTCGGTGCAGTGGTGTCAGGGGCGGCTTCAGGGAGTGCAGGGGCGGAAAGGCCCGTCGCGGGCCAGTGCCACGGGGCGCACGACGGGTAGAATAGAAGGGCCCGATCGTGTGCCTCGGGGCGCACGACGAGCAGGGCACCATCGTGTGCCACGGGGCGCACGATGGGCAGACGAAGGGCACCGTCGCGTGCCACGGGGCGCGCGACGGGCAGGGAAGGAGTCACTCGCCCGTGGGCGGGACAATGTAAAAATAAAATCGTCACGCGCCCTAGGCGCGCGACCGGAAAACCTTAGCAGCGGAAGTGTAAAGTGGGCCCACAGGCCAGGACGAACCTAGCTCCGATAACATGTCAAAAGTAAAAGGAATTAAGTTGAAAGGTGGGGCCTAGGCTTAGGAGCCTAGGCCCGAACTTAGGTGTCGAGTAGGTTTCCCTAGGCGAGGTATCGAGTGAGTTGGAAGAGAGAAATTGGAGAATGAGTTTCACTATAGGTTTCAAGAAACATATAGCATAGGAAACAAAGTTGGTGCACCACCTACAAAGTACAATAACTACACTACAACTACAAGCAGTTATAAAATATGACAATCATATTTCGACACGTTTGTACTCTGAATTCATCAGAGTACACTCCCGGAAAACTCTGAAACGTCAGAGTCAGCCTAGAGAAAAAATCTGATTTTCACAGACTTGAGACAATAAAAACTCTGAATTTTACAGAGTACACCCTAAAAAAAGTCTGAAATCTCAGACTAAAACAAGCAAATCAGACAAAAAAGTCTGACTTCTGGGGGCCTGTTCTCGACGAACGAGTGTACTCGGATGTCCCAGCTGTTGAAGCGTGCGTTGCTCACGTCCTCGCACTCCACTTCCATCTCGGAAGTGGGCATATCGAAACGAAACTTCCAGGAAACTTCATTTCGATAAGCTCGCAGAGTGCACCCCCGACACAAGTCTGAGGCTCAGCCTACACCCCTAAAAATTGGCTGAAATTTCAGCGGTTACAATAAAAAACTCTGAAAAATCAGAGAAGGTACATAAAAAAAAACTTACAGTTCAGACCAGGTACAAAAAAAAAGTCTAAATGGACGCTGAATCAGCGTAAAAAGTCTGATATCTAGGGCACTGGTTACGGGGCAGTAACTTTTCAGTTGTTTTTCGCATCTCCCTTTTCCGCGATGTGCTGGTAGGGGCAGGAAAAGAGGAGTGAGAAGAGTGAAGGTCAGAGAGAATGTTAAGCAGAGGAGGCCTGGGCAGTTTGACATGGGATGCGTGGGGGAGACATGAGACGAGTTAGTAGATGGCTTGGTCGATGCAGGGAGGAAGGAGTCAGGAGTCAGGCAGAGAGGTTCACTTTCCTGAAAGCAAGTGCCAAGACGGGTATTTTTATGCAACACGGGGTGAGGGCGCGATGCATAAGCGCGGCGCCAGGAATTAAGTTCGGCGATGGCACTACGAGACGCCGTACCTTGAGCGAAAGACAGCGCCAGGATTGCAGCGAGGAAGATTGCGAGGGCGACGGAGAGAATGGGGTGAGCCATGGCGTTCTGCGTGATGGACTGGCTGGGAGGGATTGAGAGAGCTAAGAATGGAAATATGAATTGAGTCTGATGGTTAGTGCCCGTTTTGCGGCAGAATTTTATAGACGGGATGAGCCCGTTTGCATGGACGAAGAATAACGAGAGCGCGACATTGAGGGGCGTCCGTTTCTACCTACAGCTGTGAAACGCGCAAGAGTACTCACGAAAGGAGTCTGGTTGGGCTGCTGAATGTGAATTATGCAATTTCGGTGATAATGCAAGTGCAATAATGCGCAAGCTGCCCCGTGTTAGAACCTGTGACGCGTTGACTCTCCGTTGGGCTGCTGAAGAATTGTGATGCGTTGAGGGTGGAGATGGAGGATCTACGGCTCAATTTCAATCCTCTAAGGTGTAGAATGTTTCGTCCTGCGACCCAGGAAGCCAGCTCGACATTCCATCTTTCTTCCTTACCGCGTACTCAGGAGCTTCATTGGCTACCGCAAATGGTGGTGGAATTGGAAGAACAAGCGAGCTGCAACAATTCCAGTGAGAGATTGTTCATTACTCGCAAGAATGAACGAGAAAGTACGTTTGGTGCTTCTTGACGCTTGATACGAAAATGGGCACTCGTTACTTATATCCTGTACAGAAATCAAACTTCTATTTGAACATACATTCCCAATGCGTTCCCAATAGCAACAATCCACCCTTTTGCACAGATTCACTACGAAAACCCAAAAGAAAACACCACCGAAGCATACCCCATAACGATATTCTTTCCCCACCATGCCCACTAGTAGAAATCACTTTTTGGCGCTTGGCCTTGCTGAGTTACTAGGCTTGCTTGCTCCTCCTGCCAGAGGATACTCGGTCTGCAAAAACAGGGACAAGGGAAGGAGAAAGGGCAGAATAACAGAATGTGCACACAGGGTGAGATGGTTTCTCATGCACTGGAAGGGACACCTGGCCTGTGGCGGGTAGTTATGGAAAGATGATGCGCACTGAAAAAACAAATGGAATAGGCATTTGTGAGTGGTAAGCCAGATGGCACAGCATGTGACGCCACATCACGCACGTGACTTACCGCTGGCCTCATGCACTGCTCCATCTATGCTTTTAAGGCGGCTCAAAAGTGTCTTACCCGTACTGGCTTGCCTCCGCACCGCTCAATCTGCGCCAGCACTTCTTCCTTGCACTATGCTCTATTCCCAAGGCGGCTCAAAAGGGCCTTAGGGTAAATTCTGAGCCGTCCATGCTTACCCGTACTGGCTTGCCTCCGCACTGCTGAATCTGCGCGAGAAGGTCTTCCTTGCACTTGTCCATGCTCTTCTGCGTTCTCACGAGGGAGAGTGAGTAGCAGTCCTGCACTTTCCGCTTGAACACCAGACTGCAGGGCGTGCCTGCTCACGGGGAGGCACCGCAGGAAGCAACGGGCAGGTGTGGGATCTGAACGCCCATGATTTGACCTAAAATAACCCGCATGAAAAAGGCTCAGATTTTTTCAGAGAAGCGTCCCTCGCAATTGTCGGATACACCAACAACAGGAACGCGAGCGGGGCGCTCTGGTCATTCATGCGATCTCTGGAACCGTGCGTAGCAATATTACGAATAAAATCGGTCATCTTACCGTCATCTGCCTTGCGCATTCCAGCCAGGAGTTTGTTCGCATCATCTGCAATAACTCTGACGCCTTGAGCGCACGAGACGCAGGAGAGAGCCAGAACTGCAGCGAGGAAGAGCGCGAGGCCGACGGAGAGAATAGAGCGAGCCATGACCATACGATATAAACTGAAGGCTCCAGAAATACGTGGCTGGATGGTGGCGGCTGTTCGAGTAGCGCGCTAGTAGTACTGCTAACAATGCTGTCACAGCGAAGTAAGATTGGCTCCAGCATAGTGACATACTTTATACGTGCGAGGAACGTGGGCACCATTGGCTGAGGGGAAAAAACGTCACATGCCACAGAATAATTATTCTGCGTAGCGCTGCTGCCGCCGCCGAATGCGGAAGGCTACGGGTGATATTTTGTGCGGCTAAGGCTTGGCAAATGATGTTGGGCGTGTGGGGTGGGGAAGAGTCACAGTCGCGAGATTGGAGGTATTGGTGCGGTGAGACGTTGTTTTAGTGCGTTTAGACGCGGTTTTGACTTACCGTGGCGATTATTGGTTTTGCGATTTCGCATAATGGCGGAGTTCGCCAGCACCAATGAAGCGAAAAAACACGGGCCCTGTTCTGTTGGCGCACAGGCCGTTCGCAGCTGCCGCACAGGTACTGCGGACAGCGTTTTCCTCGACAGAAAGGGAGGGACTGAATCCTCGTCGAAGGGTTTACTAATCGACAAAAATACGAACTTTTTTCTCCCGTGTGCCCAATTTTTTTTTCCACCCGATACCCGTTTGAATCCCCCATACTTGGGTTGTGTTCCGGGCTTATAAGTGTTCTGGGAATTTCGCCCATTTCGTTCCATTTCGCCAGGGTGTTAAGGTGCTTCTAAAAAAAACAGGTTGTAACTCGTTTTGTTTTTCCAAAAAAGTTCTGGTGGGCCTGTGTTGTTGTTAGTTCAAGGTTTAGGATTTATGTTTGTTTCTGGCCAAGAAACAAGAACACACCGGGTCAGCATGGTTTGTTTTGCGCCAAAGATTCATACTTTGGCGTTTTCTTGCCCAAATGCAACTTGATCCGCGTGCCTATAACGTGGGTGCAACTGACTTGGAAAAAAAACACGGGTGCAGAGTTTCTGAAATGGGCAAGGCAAATTCGCGCGCAATGGTTGGGCATCATGTGTACACACTGACCTGGCACTCTTCAAAGGGAAATTATACATGCAGTCGCAATTAAGCCCGTTTTATAACGTTTGGTCACAGGGGTGTCACGAACAGTCACACTACAACACATTTCTATCGCGGGTGATTACAGTGCTATGGCAGGTGGTGAAGTACCTTGGGCTAGAGATCTTGCGCGACAGGCCGGCCAAGAAGCTGTGGCTGCACCAGCAGGGCTACGCCGACAAGCTGCGCAGGCGCTTCATCGACGAGGAGCTGGGCGGTCGAGTCCCGAAGACGCCAGTCTCAGTTGACGCCTACGCTCAGCTGACGTTCGACGACGAGGAGGCTCAAGAGCGAGAGGAGGAGTACCGGCAGAAGGTCGGCTCGCTGCATGTCGCGGCGACGACGACCAGGCCGGACATCGCGTTCGCCTGCAACAAGCTGGGGAGCGGCCTCACGGTGAGGAGCGACCAGCATTGGCACGAGGTCGACCGCTGTCTCGCCTACCTCGCCTGCCACCCGCGACACTGCCCTGGAGTTTGGCGGTGGACCAGAATCGTTGGAGCTGATCGGCTACGTCGATGCCGACGACGCAGGCGACAAATAGAGCCGGACGAGCACGGGAGGCTACGTGTTCGTCTACGGAGGGGCCGCAATCTCCTGGTCGAGCTCGTGCATCAAGTGTGCGACCTTATCATCGACCGAGTCGGAGTGCGTGGCGGCAACGGACGCCGGCAAGGAGGGGCATCGACTTCACTTCCTCCTTGCGGAATTCAAGCTGCTCGACGCTGGGAAGCCGACCATCGTCCGCGTCGACAACAAGTCGGCAATTACGGTCGCTGAGGGCTTGGGGCTGACGGGCAACCTCAAGCACATGGAGCGACGCTACGCCTGGCTGCAGCACATGGTGAGGCGCGGGAAATTTGTGCTGAACTACATCCCTACCACCGAGCAGCCGACGGACTTCCTGACGAAGGCGCTGCATTTTCCGGCTTTCAACCGGTACTGTGTCGCCATCGGCCAAGTTTGCCTGGTCGACGTCGGTGACGACGACGACGAGGTGCAGCAGTAGGTGCCGTGCCCTTCTGCACGGCTGGTGCGGTGACGGCGTGCTGTGTGTGGGGTGCACGCCGAGGACGAGTTTTCTCCGTGGAGTACTGCCGTGTGGGCTGGAGGCCCAAGCGTGAGCGCGGCAGGGGAGTGTTAACAAGAATGGAGTGTTGGCCCCGCCCTCGCTTGGGCAATGTTCGCTTGGGCAATGCCGACGACTTGATCGGATGCACGGGAGTAGCAGCCGGCTGTTCACAGTGGGATAGCTGCTCGACAGGTTACGTCGAGCTGCACCGGACCGCTGTGGTGTTGCTGTCGACCAAGGAGCTCGACAGCTGCAACTGACTGGTCTGTGCGACGGGTGGGCCGTCCGGGAGGTTGACGAAGCAGTCCGTCGACCTACAGTTCGACAGGGAGGTCTACGGAGCATCTTGTCAAACTCCAGCTCAACCGGGAGGTCTGGAGAGCATCCCGTCGACCTGCAGTTCGATTGGGAGGTGGACAAAGTAGTTCTGGTCGACGGAAGGGGTCCGTCGACCAGGGGGTAGCTCGACGGGAGTTGTGGTCGACCAGGAGCGCCTGGTGGTCGACCAGAGGGACCCAGTGGTCGACCGGAGGCACCTGGGGGTCGGCCAGAGCACCAGGGGTCGACCAGGTGGACCGGGTAACCTGCTCGACGAGTTCTGCGGAGGCTCGCGAACGTCGTCGAGATCGCGATGGCGCAGGTGACTTCGAACTGGTATCCCGAAGTCGATGTGGCTCGTCAGGCGCAGACAACAGCCGACGGATGCCCAACGAGGCAAGTCGGGCCAATCGTCTGCGCACACCTGCGAGCGCGCGCACTGCTGTGTTCTACGGGGCACGCCGTCGACCTGCTTTGTTGGCAGGTCGCCCTTCTACAGTGCTGGCGCGGCTCCTCTATGCAATGCTGGCAGGCGGTCGACCGAGCTGCGCTGGCGGTCGACCAGGCTAGCTGCAGGGTTGCTAGGTGCCTGATGTAGTCATTGTTGTCATTGCTTCTTGGATTATTCTGGGATTCTCAACTTTGCTAGTGGAAACTCTTGCCAATTTCTCCCGTGAATGTGCAAGCACTAAGGAACCAAGCAAAGCTACGATCACCTCTAGTAGTTCGTGCCAACCCTGTAGTCCAGCTCACAACCGTTGTAGAATGTATCTCCGCATGGTGCGGTGAGCGTGGATCGAACACGCGACCTTCAGATTGGAGCCGACTTTTGCACCTACTAAGTCGTTCGTAGGCCGCCAGCAGCGATAGTCGCCATGGTCGATCCCGTGGTTGATGCGGGTGTAACGGACACCTTGGAGGCACGTTTGGCTGACGCGAGGAGACGCCACGTGGATGGCGAGTACGGGACGATCCCCTTGGTGATCGCCGAGTTGGGCATTCGGTCGCAGTGGGCGACGAAACACCCTTCCCGTCCTACTTCTCCTCGTCCGGTGCGCAACGAAGGTGGCGTCGACGACGAGGTCAACGGTGGTGCACGAGTCAGCGGCAGCGAAGGCACGAGGCAGAGAGGAGTGATCAAGGTCGACGGTGGTGTGGACGGAATCCAGTGTCAGAACATATATGTAGCTTATGCTGTTGTGTAGGCTACAGTGGGGTATACCATAGGGGGTACAACCCAATTAGGGTTTTGCTATTTGTACTCACTTCACTCATAGTTCATTCATTCTCGCTCTATTATCCACATCCAGGCGCGAGTGCAGCGGTCGACGGCGGCTGCAGGCAGCTCGCACGCCAACGTCGATGTTCGACGTCGCTCTCCTCTACGAAGTGGTGGCGGGCTCTCGGCGACGACGCATGTGACGGCGGGCGAGATTGCACCGGCGTATGGCTACTTCAAGTTTTCGCCGGATCGAATCACCGTCGCTCCGCTGCAAGGTCGACGGGACCTCATCACCTGGAGGGAGTCGATCGAACCTCAGCTAGAGGTCGCCGAACTGAAGGGCTTCGCCGACGGCACCGTGCCAATTCCGCCCGAGGAGGATGTCGGGCTGCGCGGGGAGTTTCGTTCTGCTCACCTTCATGGTCATCTTGAGGTGCTGCTCGCCGGTGGTGCAGCTGGCGCTCAGGAGCTGTCGAGAGCGATTGGATGCTGGTCACCAGGCATGGCGCTTCATCATATCGACGTACCAGGTCAGGGACGACCTGTACATCGGACAGCTAGAGGAGAAGATGACTCACATTCGGATGGGCGAGCAGGAGTCGGCGACGGATTACTGCAACGGTGCTCGACGGATCCTGGCTGAGATGCGAATGGCGGGCGCCGAATACTCGACGGCGTCCTACATCACCCACATCGTCAAGGGCTTGCCGCACAGCTACAATCTCATGAAGAGGATGATGATGGTGCCCGGCACGCGTGAGTCCCTCGACGAGGACTCCATCACCAGCTACAATCTTCAAGATGAGGCGATGCAGGAGGCCGAACAGCCCACTGAGCTTCTTCCGTAGGCGAACTACGTTGCATCGACGAAGCTGAATCAGCAGCAAGGGCAGCACGGGAAGCCGGGCGGAAGTGGTAGCGGAGGTGGGCGGTCGACGAAGGACGTCGACGAGAAGAGGTCGACGCGGGACAAGGGTCGACGAGGTGGTGGTCGACGGCGGGAGTGCTGGATCTGCGGCGATCCCGACCATCTCTCCTTTGAGTGCCCCGACCACGATGACAGTGACGAGGACAACAACGAGGGAGGCCGCGGACGATCGGCCAGTCGTCGCCCCCGTCAAGTTGAGAAGCCGCGCAAGGAGAAGCAAGCGTCAAAGAATACGTCGTCGACGAAAGACGTCGACAGCTCCAGCGGCAAGAGCCGAGGCGACGGGGAGGCGTCGTGCTCGATGGTCGGCGTGGTGGAGCCGACGGTCTCGCTGGCGCCGGAGGCCGGCGAGGAATTCCAGGCAGTGGCGGCAGCTGTGCAGGCCAACCCGATGGCGGTGCTGCTCGACAGCGGGTGCTCCCACCACCTGATGGGGACGAAGTTGGTCTTCGTCGACATGGGGCCGAGCGACGGGGTGAAGCACGTGCGTGGATTCAACGGGGCATTGCAGCCTGTCGAGGGTCGCGGAACCGTCGCTCTGCAAGGGGAGGCCGGGAAGCGGGTCCTCATCCTCGACGTACTCTACGTTCCGGGCGTACAGGCAAACCTGTTGTCTACTGGCTTGTTGAAGGAGAGCGGAGTGCTGCTACAGGGCGATGGCGATGAGATGCTGCTCGTCGCCGCGACTAGGGAGGTGCTCGGACGAGCACGCTACACCGGACGAGTCCTCTGCACCGACCTTCGCCCCTGCTTGACGCCGTCGCAGTCGACCGAGGTGGTGGCTCTGCGACGAAGACGACCCCCAATAGGATGCATGCGCGGCTCGCACACGTCAGCGTCGACACGATCAAGAGCTCGGTGAAGCATGATGTTGCAACTGGGCTCGACATCACGTCGTCAACCGGAGCAGACCCGCCGTGTGTCTCGTGCGTCGGAGAAAAGCTGGCGCGGCACACCTTCCCCGCCAAGGGCTCGGATGCAGCGGAGGCGCTGGCTGTCGTGCACATTGACTTGCGCGGGCCATTTCGGGTGGCTGCCAAGGATGTCAGCTTGTACTTCCTACTGCTGAAGAATCGCCATACTCGATTCGTGTGGGCCATGCTGGTCGCTAAGAAGAGCGATGTGCTACGGGAGTTCGAGAAGTGGCTGGTGCTTGTGGAGCGACAGACGAAGAAGTCGGTCCTGTCGCTTCGCTCTGATCAAGGAGGGGAATTCCTCGGGAAGGCGTTCACCGACTTCGTCGACGGGAAGGGCATCGTCCACGACGTGACGTGCCCCTACACTCCGCAGCAGAATGGCATGGCTGAGCGGGAGATGCGCACGGTCGTCGAGTCCGTGCGGACGATGCTGCTGCACATGGGCGTGCAGCATCACTGGTGGCACCTTGCTCTACGACAAGCGGTCTGGGTGCGCAACTGCTTGGAGCGGTTGACGACGCCGCCGGGAACGACTCTGTACCAGCTGCTGACCGGGCAGAGGCCCGACCTTACACTAGCGCGGGTGTGGGGCTGCATGGTGCAGTTCATGGTTCCCGAGCAGCAGCACCGTGGGAAGCTGGCGCCGAAGGCTCGTTGGGGGCTTCACCTGGGTGTGTCGCCGGAGAGCAAGGGCTGGGAGGTGCTCGACCTGACCGACAACAAAGTGGTCACGTCGGTCGAGGTGATCTTCTACGAGACGCTGTCGGTGGAGGTGTGGAAGGCGAAGTATGGGCCGGCGTCGGAGCGGACGCAGGCGCACCCGCCGACGGACACCTCGACGGCAACCGTTCCGTTGCTCGCCGAAGTCGATGAACCTAGTGATGAGGATGTTGTGGAGGTTCTTTCCCCTCCCCCTGTCTTTGCTCCTCCGTTCCCCGTCGCAGATCGGCCTGGGTCGGCACCTGTGTCGACCACCGATGATGAGGGGAGCCTTGAGGCGTCGCCTGTGGCGCCGGTCCATGGCATCGCCGGCGGTCGACAAGGCGCCAAGCTCGTCGACCAGGATGGGAAGCCGTCGACGCCAAGGGAGCAGCCAGGGGAGCCGGTCGAACAGGAGGCTATAGCAGCGGTGCAGCCGACAGGGGAGCAGCAGCCGGGGCGGTCGACAGGGGAGCTGTCGACGTCAACAGCGGGCGAGCAGCCGGTCGACAGGTCGAAGCAGCTGGTCGACGACGAGGATGCGGATGAGGAAGGGGAGCAGTCGGCGGGTGAGGAGTCCACTGAAAGCGACGTGGTGGAAGTGCCGATCAGGAAGCCTGAGCTGCGACGCACAGGTCGAGCTCGACGGCCACCGGAGCGGCTTAGCTTCCACCCCTGCCTACCGCCAGCCGCCTTCACCACGGTGTTCGACGAGGTCGACGGCGACCTGTTGTATGACGACGCCGAGGAGGATGACGACGTGCCGGAGCTCGACCCTGACGTGCACGCTGACCCCGAACATCGCTGGGACATCGCCAAGATGACGGTGAAAGAGGCACTGTTGAGCTGGAAGGGCGAGGCGGTGAAGGCCGCCATGGAAGAAGAGATTCGCAGTCTCATCAGCATGGGGACTTCAGAGCTGGTCGAACGCCCACGCGGGGTGAACATCATGAAGAGCCGGTGGGTGCTGACGACCAAGTACCGCATCGACGACACCGTCGAGCGCGAAAAGGCGAGGCTGGTCGTGAAGGGCTTCACGCAAGTGTACGGTGCCGACTACGACGAGACGTACTCGCCGGTGAGCAGCTACATCACGCTGAGAATCTTCCTCAGCATCGTCGCCGTTCTGGACCTCAACCTGATGCAGCTCGACATGAAGAACGCTTTCCTGCAGAGCAAGCTCGACAGGGTGCTCTACATGTACCAGCCGGACTACTTCGACGACGGGACCGGCCGGGTGTGCAAGCTGCTGAAGAGCCTCTACGGGCTGAAGCAGTCGCCGCTACTGTGGTACAGGGCTCTCGACAGTGTGCTGCTGGGTGCTGGCTGGAAGAAGAGCCAGGTCGACGAGGCGCTCTACTTCAAGGCTGGCGACGATGGAGTGACCTGCTGGGTGCTGGTCTACGTCGACGACCTGCTCGCCGCCAGCAGCAGCACCGCGATGCTAAAGGAGCTGAAGGATCTGCTGGAGGCCGCCTTCAAGCTGCGTGAGATCTCGCCGGTGGTAAAGTACCTTGGGCTAGAGATCTTGCGCAGCAGGCCGGCCAGGAAGCTGTGGCTGCACCAGCAGGGCTACGCCGACAAGCTGCGCAGGCGCTTCATCGACGAGAAGCAAGGCGGTCGAGTCCCGAAGACGCCAGTCTCAGTTGACGCCTACGCTCAGCTGACGTTCGACGACGAGGAGGCTCAAGAGTGCGAGGAGGAGTACCGGCAGAAGGTCGGCTCGCTGCATGTCGCGGCGACGACGACCAGGCCGGACATCGCGTTCGCCTGCAGCAAGCTGGGAAGCGGCCTCACGGTGAGGAGCGACCAGCATTGGCACGAGGTCGACCGCTGTCTCGCCTACCTCGCCGACACTCGCGACACTGCCCTGGAGTTTGGCAGTGGACCAGAATCGTTGGAGCTGATCGGCTACGTCGATGCCGACGACGCAGGCGACAAATAGAGCCGGACGAGCACGGGAGGCTACGTGTTCGTCTACGGAGGGGCCGCAATCTCCTGGTCGAGCTCGTGCATCAAGTGCGCGACCTTGTCATCGACCGAGTCGGAGTACGTGGCGGCAACGGACGCCGGCAAGGAGGGGCATCGACTTCACTTCCTCCTTGCGGAATTCAAGCTGCTCGACGCTGGGAAGCCGACCATCGTCCGCGTCGACAACAAGTCGGCAATTACGGTCGCTGAGGGCTTGGGGCTGACGGGCAACCTCAAGCACATGGAGCGACGCTACGCCTGGCTGCAGCACATGGTGAGGCGCGGGAAATTTGTGCTGAACTACATCCCTACCACCGAGCAGCCGACGGACTTCCTGACGAAGGCGCTGCATTTTCCGGCTTTCAACCGGTACTGTGTCGCCATCGGCCAAGTTTGCCTGGTCGACGTCGGTGACGGCGACGACGAGGTGCAGCAGTAGGTGCCGTGCCCTTCTGCACGGTTGGTGCGGTGACGGCGTGCTGTGTGTGGGGTGCACGCCGAGGACGAGTTTTCTCCGTGGAGTACTGCCGTGTGGGCTGGAGGCCCAAGCGTGAGCGCGGCAGGGGAGTGTTAACAAGAATGGAGTGTTGGCCCCGCCCTCGCTTGGGCAACGCCGACGACTTGATCGGATGCACGGGAGTAGCAGCCGGCTGTTCACAGTGGGATAGCTGCTCGACAGGTTACGTCGAGCTGCACCGGACCGCTGTGGTGTTGCTGTCGACCAAGGAGCTCGACAGCTGCAACTGACTGGTCTGTGCGACGGGTGGGCCGTCCGGGAGGTTGACGAAGCAGTCCGTCGACCTACAGTTCGACAGGGAGGTCTACGGAGCATCCTGTCAAACTCCAGCTCAACCGGGAGGTCTGGAGAGCATCCTGTCGACCTGCAGTTCGATTGGGAGGTGGACAAAGTAGTTCTGGTCAACGGAAGGGGTCCGTCGACCAGGGGGTAGCTCGACGGGAGTTGTGGTCGACCAGGAGCGCCTGGTGGTCGACCAGAGGGACCCAGTGGTCGACCGGAGGCACCTGGGGGTCGGCCAGAGCACCAGGGGTCGACCAGGTGGACCGGGTACTTTGCTCGACGAGTTCTGCGGAGGCTCGCGAACGTCGTCGAGATCGCGATGGCGCAGGCGACTTCGGACTAGTATCCTGAAGTCTAAGTGGCTCGTCAGGCGCAGACAACAGCCGACGGATGCCCAACGAGGCAAGTCGGGCCAATCATCTGCGCACACCTGCGAGCACGCGCACTGCTGTGTTCTACGGTGCACGCCGTCGACCTGCTTTGTTGGCAGGTCGCCCTTCTGCAGTGCTGGCGCGGCTCCTCTATGCAATGCTCGCAGGCGGTCGACCGAGCTGCGCTGGCGGTCGACCAGGCTAGCTGCAGGGTTGCTAGGTGCCTGATGTAGTCATTGTTGTCGTTGCTTCTTGGATTATTCTGGGATTCTC
The DNA here is from genome assembly GCA_948144175.1 of Closterium sp. NIES-65. NCBI lineage: Eukaryota > Viridiplantae > Streptophyta > Zygnematophyceae > Desmidiales > Closteriaceae > Closterium > Closterium sp. NIES-65. Next base: position 354,049 of record CANXME010001881.1, on the reverse strand, counting down.
AACTTTGCTAGTGGAAACTCTTGCCAATTTCTCCCGTGAATGTGCAAGCACTAAGGAACCAAGCAAAGCTACGATCACCTCTAGTAGTTCGTGCCAACCCTGTAGTCCAGCTCACAACCGTTGTAGAGTGTATCTCCGTAGCAAAATTATTTCGTAATACTACAGACAAAACGGCGCACGCTAGAGAACTTTCCCTGAATCCCTACAGTGACTTAGGTGGTTTCATTTTTCAATAGATCGTTTCAACGAGTGACCAAATGTGATAGCTTTTCGAGGCGATGTGTGACCATCAGTGATAGCACTTGTGAAAGAACGAGGAGTGAATGAACTAGAAAGCAGGTGGGTACAAGTAGGAAAACCTAAAACAATTGTACCGCATTCAGTCAACCCCACTACAGCCGACACAAACTATAGCATATGAGTTTGACACACCCCCATAGGCAAAGTGGGGGAGAACAAGAGGTCACAAGACCAGTCAAGCAAAGCAAAGCAAGCTCAGAGTGGATCACAACGTCACCACATAGTCCTAGCACAAGAGCAAGGCCACAAGGCCAGTTCACATGCAGGATCATATATAAAGGTAAACTAGCAAGTGCAGGTATAGAAAGATCACAGTACAAGCAAGGTCAAGAACTGAGCAAGTGAGGCCAAGTAGGCACAAGACCTAGCATCGTACAGAAGTACTGATGATCACAAGGCGGAAGTGCCTTGGTAAAGATATCAGCAGTGTTGGCCTCAGAGGCCACATAAGCAAGGCGTAGCTGACCACGCTGCTGCAACTAACGAGCAAGGAAGTAGTGAAGAGCAATGTGCTTTGTTCTGTGCTCCAGTCTGTGCTCCCGACACAAGGCCAGCATGGCCTTGTTGTCTACGTACAGAACTGGAGGAGAACGAGGCGGCTCTCCTAGGTCAGTTAGCAGGTAGGTGAGCCAGCGTAGCTCCTGTGCAGCCATGGCCCCCGCGTAGATCTCAGCCTCACAACTGGAGCCGAGAACAAAAGACGAGCGGGTAGACCGCCACGAGACAGAGCCGGAACCAAGGCTGAAGGTGTTACCCTGTGACGAACGCTGCGTAGCCTGGTTGTCAGCCTAAGAAGCGTCTGCGTGACATGTGAGGACCACTGGACGTTGCCCTCCAAGCACTAGCCCCATGTCCGACGTACTGCACTAGTAGCGCAACAGCCATGTGCTCTGGTCGATGTCTCCTAGGAGCAACATAGCGTGCCAAGATGCTAAGAGGATATGCTAGGTCAGGTCGTGTGCAGGTCATCAGGTACATGAGGCAGCCAACAAGCTCTGGGTACGGGCCACTCGACTCTACGGACTCATCCGAAGGCAGAGCTGAGAGCGAGTGGCGAGTAGACAGAGGAGTGGCCTGAGGCGAGGAGTACGTAAAGTCGAAGCGCTGAAGGACCTGCTGCACCATGTGTGACTGAGTCAGGGTAATGGTGCGCTGTGCTCTGTCCCGGGTGATCTGCAAGCCAAGGTAGCTGCGCAGTTCACCCAGGTCTGTGCACGTGTGTCTCTTCTGCAGCTCGGACTTCACGTGGGCGAGTCCAGTAGTGTCAGCAGTGGCAAAGACCAAGTCGTCAACGTACACGAGGATTTAGAACGGCGGCAAAGAGGTGTCGGTGCGCAGAAACAGCTACGGGTCGGCAGTAGAAGGAGCAAACCCAAGAGCCGCAAGTGTAGTCATCAGTGTGTCGTGCCACTCACGCGGCGCTTGGCGGAGACCGTAGACTGGCCGTCGGAAGCTCCATTGGGTACCAGGAGGAAACGACCCAGTGAAGCTAGGTGGGCAGCGCAGCCAGATCTCCTCGTGCAGGCTGCCCTACAGGAAGGCAGTGCTGAAGTCAAGAGAGTGAAGCTTGTAGTCGCGCTGAGCGGCTATGTGCAGCAGCACCCGAAGAGTGGTCATCTTCAGGGTGGGGGAGAAGGTTTGAAAGTAGTCAACTCCCTGCCGCTGACTGAAGCCTCGAGCCACGTAACGCGCCTTGAAGACAGGCGGAGAACCCGGCGGCCGCTTCACCCTAAAAATCCACATGCCACTGACGATGTTCGCCCTAGGTGGGGGAACCTTGTCGACGTAGGTGCCTGTGGACTTCCAGGAAGCCATCTCTACGTCCATGGCTGACTGCCACTGAGAGGAGTAGGGACCCTCAATCGCCTCAGCGTACGATCGAGGAGTCGGGATGCCTGGTGCATCCGGGTCTCCCTCATGGGCAATCAGCGTGGACACGAGATGAGACAAAGTAGCAGCAAAACACTGGAACTCCTCCTGCCTGTCCTCAAGGACGTCCGTGCTAAGAGCACACTCACCCCCGACGGACGGAGGACAGACAGACTCAGACTCAGCAACAAGACTAGTAGCGTAGTCTAGACGACAGCGAGCCGCAAAGTCGACAAGCTGAGCAACCAAGGCAGACGCAGCAGTGGACTCAAAGGAAGGGTCAGTGACAACAGTAGCAAAGAGACGCGTGACTGTAGGACTGGCAGCACGAAGAGAGTCAGACTCCGGGTTAGAAAGGACAGAAAGAGAGGACTGTGGAGGAGACGGCAACGGGATACGCAGAGGAGCAGTGGAAGGACGCAGGGCCATCTAGTGTGTGCCTGGGACCGCAGGAGGACGCGGACGCGGAGCACGACAACTAGTGCGAGCAGCACGAACAAGCGACGCAGGACGAGACGCAGGCTCACGATGCTCAGCAAGACCTCCAGTAGGACCAGTGTAGGGAAAAGGAGCAGGAAGGGGGGAGGCGGGCTGTAACTGTGACTGCAACTGGACAGGCTGTAAACACTCTAACGGAGGAGCAGGACCAGTAGAAGGCGGGAGACTAAGAATCTGCTCAAGGAGCGGAACGAAGTACGGCCGCGGCCGCGAAATGCCTCCAGAACCAGCAGGGACAACACCAGTACCAGCGGCAGCACCAGCGCCAGCAGTACCTCCAGCTCCAATAGCGCCAACTCCAACACCCTCAGAAGCACCAGCGCCAGCAGCACCTCCAGCGCCAACAACCCCAGCAACTCCTGCTCCAGCAGCTCAAGCTCCAGCAGCTCCAGCAGCTCCAGCAGGACCGTTAGCTCCAGTACCGCAAGCAGCTCTAGCAGTTCCTCCAGTAGCACCAGCTCTAGCAGCCCAAGTAGCACCCCCAGTCCCAGCAGCTCCAGTACCGCCAGGACCAGCAGCAACAGCAGTACCTCCAGCTCCAGCAGCACGGCTCCAGCGCCGAGCAAACCACTCGCGCAGCTCCTGCGATGAGAGTAGCTCTCGCCTCAACGAAGCATTGCCACAGGCCACACGAGCAGGCTTAGCACCCCCAGGCTCCGCACCCCCAGGCTCCGTACCCCCAGGCTCAGCACCCCCAGGCTCTGCACCCCCAGGCTCAGCACCCCCAGACTCAGCACCCCCAGGCTCCGCACCCCCAGGCTCAGCACCCCCAGACCCGTCACCCGCAGGCTCAGCACCCCTAGCAGCACCAGAGTCAACAACTACTTCGACAGGCTCGACTGCGTCTACCTCGGACACACCTGACGGGGCAGGACCCTGAGGGGGGAGGGGGTCTACCGAGGGAGGACCTGGCGCAAGGAAGAGCGGCAGCGGGGGGAGGGGCGCAGTGCGGTAAGGGAAGAGACGGTAGTAAGGCACCGACTCGTCAAAGGTGACGTCCTGGGAGGACAGAACACGGCGCGAGGTGGTGTGGTAAAACTACCTACCAGGCGTGTCAAGGGGGAAGCCAAGGAAGACGCAGGGAACAGCACGGGGGGACAGCTTGTCCGCAGACAAGTCGCGGACAAACGCCCTGGATCCCCAGACCCGAAACGCAGACGCATCGCCAACCTTCCCCGTCCACCGCAAGGTGGGGGAGGTCTCTGGCAAGGAGACCCGGGGCTGAAGGTTGAGCTGATGTGCTGCGTACTGAACCCCAAACGGCCACAGAAAATGGGGAGCAGCCGCATGGATCATGGACGTACGAGCGACGTCCATGACCATGCCAATGCGGCGCTCTGCAATCCCATTTCTCTATGGAGAGGCTGGAAGCGTGAAGGTCTGGCGGATGCCCTGTGCACGAGAGAAGGCTCCCAGACGGGCAGAGGAAAACTCCCCGCCTCTGTCAGAGTGCAGACGCAGAACAAAGGAGTGTCTGGTGGGACAGGAGACGACACGAGCAGGAAGCAGACTCAGGACCAGACCTGGACGCTGCAGCAAACACCTGACTCAACGCAGCTACCTGACCAGACTCAGCAACCGGAGGAGATTCAGTAGTCATTGTGTACAGGCTCGACCCCGGCTGACGGGTAAACGTGGCCAAGTGTCGGCTTGTCCGAGCACACGTACAGTGGGTCACCCGCTGACTCGCAGGAGTGAACTGGTCAACCCCCCCATCCTGTAGATCAGCACCACTCACCAAGTTCGTGGAGAACAAGGGGAGGTAGAGACCTGACAGGGTGCCAGAGGGGGTTGCCGGACACGGTAAGACAGTGGAGAAGCGAGCAAGGACAGGACCCCCAGAGGGGTCCGCTAGAGAGACCGCAACCGGCCGACTAAGCGGCGTAAGCGTGGTGTGGTCTCGAAAGAAGGAGCGGGAAGCACCCGAGTCAAGGGTGAAGGTGTGTAAGGCCTGAGCCGATGTGGTACCTGAGAGAGCAGACTCACCAGCACATGGGGCAGCAGACGCCATAGCACCTAGAGAAGCAGCCTCACCAGCACCTAGAGCAGCAGCCTCAATGCCCGGGTCAGGCGGAACACACAGGTAACAGTCACCCTCATCACTAGTAGGCAATGCATACATGGCAGTGAGGATAGCATCATAGTCAAGAGTATAGATATCTACCCGCAGCCGAAGCAGCTCCACCCAGTCGAGGAGCTCAGCTGCGTCGCCAAACTCCGTACGCCAGGCGTCTCTCAGACGGGCAAAGCAGCGGGACTCTGCGTGACCAAACGTCCCGCAAGGCTGACCAGTCCGAGCATCAGTGCGAATGATGTACGGACAGCGAGCAGTCCCCCGTGACCCGTCACGCTGATCGTACCACTCACAAAGCTGCTGGGGCGAAAGGACCGCGCACGGACGACGCTGAAGTTGCACCTAGCCACTACAAGCAGCTGCCGAACTACTTACTTCAGGACGACTCCCACTACGGCCAACCCGACAACCCCAACTAGCGTACCACTCACAAAGCTGTTGGGGGGTGAGGGAATCACGCGGACGGCGCTAAAGCTGCATCTGGACACGCCAGGAGCAGCATAGAAGTAGAAAGAGCAGTAGCACTAGAAAGAGCAGTAGCAGCAAGAGCATCAGTAACAGCACTACGGGCAGGGCAGTGCTCACCAGTGGCGAGAACGGCAGGCGTACGACGGCGGCAATGGCGAGGCCGCTACCACTGTAGGGCGAGGGCTCCGCGGCAGCTGCAGGGGGGGCTGCTCCAGGGGCGGCTCCTGCAGGGGCGGCTGCTGGAGGGGCGGCTGCTCCAGGGGCGGCTACTGTAGGGGTGGCTGCTCCAGGGGCGGCTGCTGTAGTGGCGGCTGCTCCTGGGGCGGCTGCTTTAGGGGTGGCTGCTCCAGGGGCAGATGCTGCATTGGCGGCTGCTCCAGGGGCGGTTGCTCCAGGGGCGGCTGCTGTAGTGGCGGCTGCTCCAGGGGCGGCTACTGCAGTGGCGGCTGCTCCAGGGGCGGCTGATGCAGTGGCTGCTGCTCCAGGGGCGGCTATTGCTGGTGTGGCTGCTCCAGGGGCTGCTGCTGTAATGGCGGCTGCTCCAGGGGCGGCTACTGCAGGGGCGGCTGCTCCAGGGGCGGCTGCTGCAGGTGTGGCTGCTCCACGGGCGGCTGCTGCAGTGGCAGCTGCTCCAGGGTTGGCTGCTTCAGGGGCGGCTGCTCCAGGGGCGGCTGCTTCAGGAGCGGCTGCTCCAGGGGCGGCTGCTTCAGGGGCGGCTGCTCCAGATGCGGCTGCTGCAGTGGTGGATGCTCCAGGGGCGGCTGCTGCAGTGGCGGCTGCTGCAGTGTCGGCTGCTCCAGGGCGCGGGCTAGGGCAGGGCACCGCGGCGGGCAGCGGTGACGCCACGCTGGTCCTGCAGGGGCGTCGCGACGCATAGGAGCCGCGCCCCGCGGGTCCCGCAGGGGTGACGCGGCAGGGCCGCGAAGGGCGACGGGGCGGGGTCGCTACGGGCAGCGGGGCGGGGCCGCGAAGGGGCCGCGAAGGAAGCCGCGAGGGGGGCGCGAGGGGGCCGTGAAGGGGCCGTGAAGGGGCCGCGAAGGGCGACGGGGCGGGGTCGCTACGGGCAGCGGGGCGGGGCCGCGAAGGGGCCGCGAAGGGAGCCGCGAGGGGGCCGCTAGGGGGCCGTGAAGGGGCCGTGAATGGAGCCGCGAGGGGGCCGCGAGGGGGCCGTGAAGGGGCCGTGAAGGGGCCGCGAAGGGGCCACGAAGGTGCCACGAAGGGGCCGCGAAGGGAGGCCGCGAAGGGGAGCGCGACGGGCCATTTTGGGCAGGGGACGCGACGGGAGAGTAGGCACACGGGGCGCGACTCGGGCAGGGGCGAAGTGCGCTCCGGGCAGGAAAAAAATCGATATTCGGTGGGCCCTAGGAAACGTTCCCACTAGGGAACCTGCTCTATACCATGTGAAAGAACGAGGAGTGAATGAACTAGAAAGCAGGTGGGTACAAGTAGGAAAACCTAAAAGAGTTGTACCCCATACTGTCTACCCCACTACAGCCTACACAGACTATAGCATATGAGTTTGACAGCACTGTGATCACTCGCGATAGAAATCTGCTGTACTGTGACTGTTCGTGATACCCCTCTGACCAAACGTAATAAAACGGGCTAAATTGTGACTGCCCGTGTAATTTCCCCTTTTCAAAACTCAAAATTTTGCGAACTGATGCACTGGATATGGCAATCTTACTGGTTAGCCGTTGGATTCTTTTTAGGGTGAGTATTCCACCAAAACAATACCCCAAAACGGGCGTTTGTATCTGCCCGTTATTTGTTGTGCGTCTCTTCATTCCCCCCTCGACGAGCGCATAGGGCTCGCACAGGCCATGCAGGAAAATGGCAGTGAAACCAAGCTCGTGGAATTTTCTCAGCGCACAGAGAGTTATGCGTTCTTGCGCACGCATGAGTGATGCGCGCACAACTCCCGCACTAGAGGTTCGGGAGACAATAACGATTTGGGAGGCTCGACGTGGGCTTTAAGCCTTGTTATGCGCATTCCGAGAATGTTCAGCGTTGGGGCTGAGCACCCCTTATGCGCCAACAGAACAGGGCCGTGGGATAAGGACGGGATCAGGAAGGTGGGTCTCGCCTTCTTGATCCCGTCCGTTAGTGTTCGTTTACCTCTGTCAGCATGGTCAGCCCGTAAATAAGGTGCCGAGCCTCCCCAACCGTCCAAACCAACAATCAAAGGGGGTGTCTGGCGAACGCCTCCATTTCTCCCACATAACGAAATGCTCGACGACATATGGAAGCGGGGACGCAACTTCGTCCCCAGGCAAAGTTCCATCCCCAGGCCATGCCATCGCCATCCCTCGTTTTTCGAAGCACAGCGATGGCACAACCGTCGCATTGCCGTTCAGAGGGGAACCTCTGAACAAGCCAGTTGTTTGACAAAGAGGGGTTCGAATACCCCCCATTTTTCCCCACCCGAACACACCTTCGAAAAGCCCCTCGCGCATTACAGGGTGAGGGGGTTGTATTTGAAATGGGTGTTTTTTTTTTTTTTTTTTTTTTTTTTTTTTTTTTGCGATTGATACCCTGGTTCAGTTTTTTACCCTCGGTCTGGCACTGGTCAGTGGCGCGTAAAATTCGCGCCACTAGATGAGGAAGGTGGGGCTGGGGGTTCCATATGCGGTTGCGAAATTTCCTGTTTTGGGAATTGTAGCTTCGCGGACCGCATTACGCCCAGACCTCTTTGGCGGGTTTCGACCCCGGTTCCGGATGCGGTCACCATGCCGATGCCGCCAAAATGCGGCAGTTTTGAAAGTTGCTGGCGAACACCGCCAATATTGAGGGGGTGTGGGTTGCCGCACAAACCGGTGGATCCGTTAGAAGCGATCCCAAAGTCTTCAATAATACGTATACACCGTGTTTTCCTCTGAGTTCCTGCTCTTATTCATTCTTCTGTTTGGTTGGTCCTTGCTCAATTACACGGTTTCACTTAAAATTTGCAAAGCTCAAAGAGCAGTCAAACAATCAGCACACAAAACTCATTTCCTAGAGCAACCTAACACGTAATTTCACACATATATTCAACAGAACAACACTCAGATTCAACTGTACACAAGCTGCCTACTGTGGCAGTGGAAACCACTCCTCCAACGCCTTGCCGCAGCAGCACATACTATCCTATTCCACTCCGGTCGCTCAAGCCATAAGCACAGACCTCCAGTGTAAGCACACACTCTGCTCTGGGTACACTCATGGTATTCAGCCTTTTCCCTATCAGAGCAGGCTAACACCATCCCGGCATCACCTCCCTCCAACTCTCCTTTTCACCTGCTGTTCCTTCATCTTCCCCACAACCCACCGCCACGCCCCTCCTTCCTGCTCCTCTCTCCTCCCCTCCTTAGCCGACTCGAACATCCCCCGTCGTCGCCTCGCCACCATTCTACCCGCCCGGTGCGCCCGCACAAAGAGCTCATGCGCTGCTGCTGCATTCCCTAGCGCCTCCTCCACCTCTGCTGCATTCCCCAGCGCTGCTGCATTGCCCGGCTGGGCTGAGAGGGCCAGTGATAGGAGGGACCGGGCCTTGAGAAAGCCCCTGCTCCCGCTCCACCAAGCATGCATACCGGTATGATGGGGGACACAAGGCGGAGAGAAGCAGGGGGGGCAGGAGGTGTCAGAAGAGGAAGTGGGTGGAAACAAAGGAGGCAGTCGTAACGCATGGGAGGCACCAAACTGGGAGATTCAGTGGCTCACTGCCCTCACAGGAGCTGCAGCAGGGAAAGCGGCCTAGCAGCCTATGGAGCAGTACAGGACAGCAGTGGAGGGTGTGTACCTAGAGTGGAAACTGAGCCCGCGGAAACCTTAAGGCAGCGGTCAAACAGCCTAATCGCAGCATTAACATCATCGTCGGGACGAGTCAAGGACGGAGGGAGCCGCGCCTGTTGCGGCTGAGCTGGTGATTGTGGAGAAGGGTTTGCGTGGCGTGGGGGGGACCTCAACGGGGACCATAAGGGGAGGCTGCCGTTGCAAAGACCACCTTTTTCACGAAACTCAGAGCTTGTGTTTTTCATGTGAGCCCCCAAGCCTTCAGTTCACCCGCAGTTCCCTCACCTTCCCCGCCACCCACCGCGACACTGTCCCTTACCTCATCCCCGGTCTTTGCCTAGTCCGGCATGGTCATACTACGTGGTATGGGCCTTCCACTTGCCTGGTCTGGCCTGCTGTGGCCTGCTCAGGCCTGATCTGCCCTGGCTTGCTGTGGCCTGGTCAGCAAGCACATTAATGGTGAGTCAATCCATCTGTCAGCAGATACTTTGTATGATTATGGTGCTCTTTCCCTGGACCAATCTTATTGACCATTGGGTACTAGGTGGCTTATGGCAATAGCAGAGATGTGCTAACAGCGTTTTCAAATTAGCAATTACACATACAAGCACATAACCCATAGATATTCAATCTCCTAAGCACCCATCCACCCCATATATTATACATGGTCAAGACTCTATCAAGAAACCAAAGAAACTTTAGACAGCCACACATCACACGAAGAATCATTTTTTCTTGAGTACTTCTCCACACTGGCTTCAGAATCACAATTTGGAAGTCCGATCTTGCTGGCCTTCAAGGCACCATCACACTCGCTGAGTGGGGTAAGGGAGGAGAGTAAGGCAGTCTCAACAGAAGCACACTGCAGAGGTATGATAGTGTTCTACACGGCGCTTGATGGAACATCTGGCTTGTGACGAGCCTTCATGCGATAGTGACAAGCTAGATCACATGGCATGAGAAACCAGATACCTTGGAATGTGATTGCGACAGAGCGAAGCAAGGGAAGGATCCACATGACAGGCTGTCCACCATGCCTGTGACGTACCAGATATTGGAGACCACACTGTGCACGCTGTGTGTTAAGGTTGTTAGTGCACGTGGCTATTGCCAGCGCATTTCCCTTAAAGCGTGAGGGGCACCATGTCGCGCCCTTCAAATACACAGTCCTGCAGAAGGTGCCTGTTGGTCAAGGCGATGTGAGGCACGGGTTAGAGAAGCAGCAAAGCATGGGTAGTGAATCTCTAGGACTAGTTAGGTGAGACGCGGCAGCAAGGCAGGCTAACGCCTCACCATTCTGGATCCCACGGCAAAGTGATTTCGCTTGCAAAAGCAGAAGCATTGCGGAAGAATTAGCCTTCTGGAAAGCCGGATAGAATGCAATGAGGGAAGACGAGAGAGGGCCTAATCGTTCATTTGACGTCTGGATCGTGTTCTGGTAAATTGGGTCAGTCCCATGATACGTACTATCAGCCGTCGTCTGGAGCTTGCGGTGGCGCTGCTCGTGGGCCTTGTTGGGCTGCGTGATTCTCGCCACGTCTTCTGCTGCATCAACGCCTGTCGCCTCGCTCGTTGCTGGTAGGGTAGGGCAGGTTAAGGGGAGTGAGAGGAGCGAGGGGCAGAGAGGACGTAAGTGAAGGTCGGAGCGGTTGGCCTGCAGCGGAGGCGAAAGTGAAGGCGCAATCGTGAACGCGGCGCCAGGGATATGGCTTGGGTTTTGCGGAGGTTCGGGCCGTACCTTGGGCATATGAGACGCATGAGAGCACCAGGAATGCAGCGAGGACGAGCGCGAGGCCGACGGAGAGAGCGGAGCGAGCCATGGCGATGTAAGGTGTGATTGACAAGTTTTCAATGGGAGAGTGAGAACTTTGCGGTAAAGGTTGAAACGAGATTCGAGACTCTGATGGTTGCAGCATGTGTTCCTACTGGATATATAGCTCGAAAGGAAGAGCTCGACTGTATGGAGGGAAACCGCCGAGATGTGTTTGACTGTTTGCGTCACTCACGCTGCACTCGTGCCGGCGTGAAATCCGCGATACTTTTGTCTGCCCCAAACAAACTCTGGCATGACCGCTGAAGAAAACCAAGGTAGACGGTGTGAATTCTGGGGTTTCGGTACGATGCAATGTGGTTTATTACGATACCGTCAATAAAACTATGTCAATAATTCAACTCGATTGCTGTTTTCCTGAAAAAAAAGAACGCGGTAAAGGACAGACGACCAATGATCGAGGGCCATATGTAAATTTGCCACCGCACTGTGCCTACGCTTAAACTCTCTGCAGCCCACAGAGCCATCTCGAAACCCATTGAATAAACATGTCAAGTGAGAGCAATCGTGGTTCCCAACATTCAACGCGTCCTCTGGAGTCCTATTGGTCGCCATAGATGGCAGAGAAATTTGTTAAAACTTCACTACAAGGAAGTCAAAGTGGTTCCAAAGTGTAACGCGTCAGCTGGATTCCTATTGGTTGCCACAGAAGGCGGCGGGAATAAATAAACATTTACTACAATAAATTCTGAGGCTTTCACTTCTTGAATACCCGCAACAAAGAATGCTTCTCATGGGAAAATATATGGTTTCATGTCATCAATCATTTCACTTGGAGCACGACTCCTTCTGGTTATGCACAGTGATCATGGAATGTTCTGTTGTTGATTTTTTTTTTAAATCACTTTCTGAAAATGCGTATTGTGAAGCGCAGCTTACTGTAACGCTGTAAGGCTGTGGAAACTTAATATTTGCCGAGTTGTATACTTGTATCATTATAGTTGGACGAGAATGTTGTAATTACTCCAGCTGTACTAAAGCACGTTGCCTTGGCAAGAACAGAAAGCAAGCTTTCTCAATCCATACATATTCATGTTCCTTGTACTACCTGTACTCAATAAATTCACTAGGCATCAACATGCGATACAAGATTTGTACACCCAATATAAATCAATACAAAAGCACACCCAACCTTTAACTATGCACAAACTACTCAGTGCAGCAAAGACCACCTTGCAGATGTGTTGGCAGATCTGCATATGGTAACCCACTCTACTCCCTACACTTAAGCTACTGTATCAGCAACAACTCATTCCGTGAGCCAAATTGTTCTAAGCTTGAAAGGCACACCTACCCCATCGAAGTTACGAAGGTTAAACCAGTTTACGGGCTTATAATAATGAGCAGACACTCTCGCTGTCCCAGCCCTGTATAATCCCTCCTATCAAATTTCCCTATCTCTCCACTTCAACCGTCGCTCCCTCATCTTCCCCACCACCCACCGCGGCACCGCCACACTCCTCTGCTCCTATTGCCTCCCCTCCTTAGCCGACTCATACATCCCCCGTCTCCTTCTTGCCACCATTCTATCCGCCCGGTTAGCCTGCACAAAGAGCTCATGCGCAGAGGCTGCATTCCCCAGCGCCTCCTCCACCTGTGCTGCCTGCTGCAGCGATGCTGCGTTGCCCAGCTGGGCTGAGAGGGCTAGTGATAGGAGGGAACGGGCCTTGGCTAAGTTTCCCTGCTGCCGCTCCAAGCATGCGTATGCCTGCGAGACACGATGGTGAAGAGGGAGCGAGGAGAGTGGGGGGGGGGGCATGAGTGTTGTGAGGGGGTGATATATGCAAGTGGAGGGAGAAGGGGCATGGAACAACTTAAAGCCGCAATACGATCATACGACACTACAAAGCAGGCTGGCGGATTCCAACAAGGGAAGAAAAAGGTAGTTGCATGCGGGGTGATGTTAGAGGGGAGGGAGCATACCTGAAGAGTGGGGACTGAGTGGGGAGCAGCCTCCAGGCAGCGGTCAAACAGCTGCCTTGCAGCCTCAACTTCTCATGGTGCATGCTCCATCACACCCCACACCTGCAACGCCTGCACACACCCAGGCTGCACCTCCAAGCACTTCACAAACAGTCCCCTGGCTGTCTCTCTGCTCTCGGGTGTGGCTAGTCGGGCCTCCTGGCACGCCCATGCGTGCAGTGTGGGGATGGACCTGGGGTTGGCTGATAGAGCCGAGCGGAAGAGGGTTCGCATGCGGTCCACCTGGCCAGCCTTTGCTTCGAGGAGGGCCCATGCCTGCGGTGGAATGAGGGATAGGAGAGAGTGCATGGGTAGGGTGAGGAGGTGGTGGGTTGTTTTTGAGACGTATGAAAAACACCCTCACTTCACATGGCCCATGCCTGCAGTGGAATGAGGGATAGGAGGAAATGCATGGGTAGGGTGAGAGGTGGTAGGTTGTTTGCTCACATCTCCATGAAGTGAGGGTGTTTTTGAGACGTCTCAAAAAGAGGGCGCATGCCTGCGGTGGAATGAGGGATAGGAGAGAGTGCATGGGCGGGGTGAGGAGGTGGTGGGTTGTTTGATCACAACTCCATGAGAGGCGATTGCGATGCCACGCATTGAATTGCAGACAGCATACTAACAGGGAGAGCTCGAGAGCAGCGAAAGGAATCAACAAGGAAGAGAGAGTGAGAAGAGAGCAGCAGCAAGCGTATGAAGTTTTGCGCGAACAGTGATACAGTGAGTGAACCCACCTGCTAGGACGCAGCATCAAGAGGGGCAGCAGCAGTGGACTTCTTGAAATAGCACCGGGCGGCACTCAGGCTCTTCATGGAAGCTTCCAAGAGAGCGCGTGATAGCAGAACCACCGGGCTGCCCGGCTGAAGCTTCTTTGCCTGCTCCAGCAGGTTTCGGGCAGCTTGAAAGCTCCCTTTGCGCTTCTCAGCCATGGCCCAGGCGTGAAGGCCAATCCCAAGGCTCCCACTAGGAAACGTTCCCACTAGGGAACCTGCTCTATACCATGTGAAAGAACGAGGAGTGAATGAACTAGAAAGCAGGTGGGTACAAGTAGGAAAACATAAAAGAGTTGTACCCCATACTGTCTACCCCACTACAGCCTATACATACTATAGCATATGAGTTTGACAGCAATGTGATCACGCGCGATAGAAATCTGCTGTATTGTGACTGTTCGTGATACCCCTGTGACCAAACGTAATAAAACGGGCTAAATTGTGACTGCCCGTATAATTTTCCCTCTTCAAAACTCAAAATTTTGCGAACTGATGCACTAGATGTGGCAGTCTTACTGGTTAGCCGTTGGATTCTTTTTAAGGTGAGTTGTTAGAATGTTATGCTCTAGCCTGTAATGTGGTGCTCTATAGCGAGTACAACCCTTCTAGGGTTTCCTATTTGTATCCTCATTCTTGCTAGTGCAAGCCCTCTTTGCCTAAACTGTTCTTGCCTAGCTAGGGCTTTCCTAGCTATGGCTCCTAAGACTTCTACTCACTTTCACATGGAATCAGAGCTATATGCTCCTGGCCTGTGGGCCCCACCTAACTGCTTCCGCTGCTACTGCTACTCCCTGTCCGCAGCGCGCCCCGTGGTGCGCAGCGTTGAGTTTAGGGTTTTCATCCCAACGCGCGCTCGGAGTGTGCGGCGGTTTTCTGCCCGCCGTGCGCCCCGAGGCGCGCGGCGGTTCTCTGCCCGCCGTGGTCCCCGAGGCGCGCGGCGGGTTTCTACCCCGTCACGCCGCGCGTCGCTCCGGGGAGGCGCTGCAACGGGAGACGGGGACCCGCGCGTCGCCCCCCGTCGCCCGTCGTGGCCTGCGCCCGGCCCGTACGGTCTGCGCGCGGCCCGTACGGGCTGCGCCAGGCCCGCGCGCGGCTCGTACGGGCTGCGCCAGGCCCGCACGCGGCCCGTATGGGCTGCGCCAGGCCCGCGCGCGTCCCGTACGGGTGGCGCCAGGGCCGCGCGCTGCTCGGGCCGCCTGCGCGCGGTTCGGGAGGCTGTCCCAGGCCCATGGGCGGCCCGTTCCTCGCTGCCCCTGCCCTCCCCGCTGTCCCCCGTGCTTCTTATGGCGCCCCACCCCTCCTACTGCCCGTTCTCCTGGATTAGGATTTGGGGGTGGGGGGTCTTGGGGTGCAGCTTGTGTGTGCCGTTCCCTGCTCCTCCTCCTCCTCCGTCTCCCTGTGCTGCAGCTGCCGCTGAGGGGGGGTGGACCTGTTGGAGCCGTTGGAGCTGTACTAAGGGGGGGTGAAGGGGGAGTGGAGCTAGGGGTGTAGCAGCGGGTGTGTGTCAAGGGGGGTGGGACTGTTTGGGGAAGCTGAACGGAGGTTGCCGTCGTGTCGCCAGAAGCACCTGTAGTCCCGGGAGTTGCTCCGGTAGCCCAGCTGCAGCCACCTGTGCAAGTCGCCCGTGGGTCCGTTGCTCGTCTGCCGCTACTTTAGCCGCGGGGCCAGTTACTCCAGTAGTCCGGAGCGTTGTTCCGGTAGCCGCTGTGCCAGTGTGCCTCCTGTTGCCCGTGTGTTTGCAGCTTCAGCCGTCGCCTCCTATCACCTCTCCTCTCACTGTCCCTCCTCCTTCTCACTTGCCCGTTGTGACTACCACTAGCTTTGCTCATCATTGTGAACTTTAAACTTTTGCTTCTTGAACTTGTGCTCAGAATGTGTGGTGACATTGTGATCCACCCTGAGCTTGTTCTCCTTTGCTTGCTCTGCTGATTACACCCCACTTTGGCTATGGGGGTGTGTCAGAATGTTATGCTCTAGCCTATAGTGGGGTGCTCTATAGCGAGTACAACCCTTCTAGGGTTTCCTATTTGTATCCTCCGGTCGGTGTCTCCCACGAGCAACATAGCGTGCGAGAATGCTAAGAGGGTATGCAAGGTCAGGTCGTGTGCAGGTCATCAGGTACATGAGGCAGCCAACAAGCTCTGGATACGGGCCACTCAACTCTACGGACTCATCCGAAGGCAGAGCTGAGAGTGAGTGGCGAGTAGGCAGAGGAGTGGCCTGAGGCGAGGAGTACGTGAAGCCGAAGCACTGAAGGACCTGCTGCACCATGTGTGACTGAGTCAGGGTAATGGTGCGGCGTGCTCTGTCCCGGGTGATATGCAAGCCAAGGTAGCTGCGCAGTTCACCCAGGTCTGTGCACGTGTGTCTGCAGCTCGGACTTCATGTAAGCGAGTCCAGCAGTGTCACTTGTGGCAAAGACCAAGTCGTCGACGTACACGAGGATGTAGAACGGCGGCAAAGAGGTGTCGGTGCGCACAAACAGCGACGGGTCGGCAGTAGAAGGAGCAAACCCAAGAGCCGCAAGTGTAGTCCTTAGTGTGTCATGCCACTCACGTGGTGCCTGGCGGAGACCGTAGACTGGACGTTGGAGACTCCACTGAGTACCAGGAGGGAACGACCCAGTGAAGCCAGGTGGGCGGCGCAGCCAGATCTCCTCGTGCAGGCTGCCCTGCAAGAAAGCTGTGCTGAAGTCGAGAGAGTGCAGCTCGTAGTCACGGTGAGCAGCAACGTGCAGCAGTACCCGAAGAGTGGTCATCTTCGGGGTGGGGGAGAAGGTCTGAAAGTAGTCAACTCCCTGCCGCTGACTGAAGCCACGAGCCACGTAACGCGCCTTGAAAACAGGCGGAGAACCCGGCGGCCGCTTCACCCTGAAGATCCACATGCCATTGACGATGTTCGCCCCAGGAGGGGGAACAGCGTCAACGTAGGTGCCTGTGGACTTCCAGGAAGCCATCTCTGCATCCATAGCTGCCTGCCAATGAGAGGAGTAGGGACCCTCTATCGCCTCCGCGTAAGAGCGCGGAGTCGGGATCTCTAGTGCATCCGGGTCTCCCTCAGGGGTAAGCAGTACGGACACGAGATGAGGTGAAGCAGCTGCCACACACTAGAACTCCTCCTGCCTGTCCTCGAGGACGTCCGTGCCAAGGGCACACTCACCCCCGACGGACGGAGGACAGACAGACTCGGACTCAGCGACAAGACTAGCAGTCTAGTCTAGGTGACAGCGAGCAGCAAAGTCGACGAGCTCAGCAACTAGGGCAGACGCAGCAGTGGACTCGAAAGAAGGGTCAGTGACGAAAGTAGCCAGGAGACGCGTGACAGTAGGACTGGCAGCACGAAGAGAGTGCGACTCCGGGTCAGCAAGAGCATGAAGAGAGGACTCAGGAGGAGAAGGCAAAGGGGCACGCAGAGGAGCAATGGACGGACGCAGAGACATCCTGTACGTGCCAGGGACAGGAGGAGGACGCTGACGCGAACCACGACCACTAGTGCGAGCAGCACAGACAGGTGACGCAGGGCGAGATGCAGGCTCACAATGCTCAGCAAGACCTCCAGTAGGACCAGTGTAGGGAGAAGGAGCAGGCAAAGGGGAGGTAGGCTGCAACTGTAACTATGACTGGACAGGCTGTGGACACTCTAAAGGAGGAGGACCAGTAGAAGGTGGAAGACCAAGAACCTGCAGTAGGAGTGGAACGAAGTACGGTCAAGGCCGCGCAGCGACGCCAGACAAAGCATGGACAGCACCAGTACCCTCAGCAGGAGCACCCGCTCCAGCTGCACCTCCAGCAGCTCCAGAACCTCGAGCAGCACCAGGACAACTCGCAGTAGGACCGCCAGTAGTAGTCTCAGCGCCAACACCCTCAGCAGCACCAGCTCCAGCCGAACATGCAGGCCCAGCAGCTCCAGTACTCCCTGTACGAGCACCTCCGGGACCCGCGACAGCAGCACCCTCAGTAGCTGAAGAACCTCCAGTACCAGCAGCACGCCTCCAGCACCGGGCAAACCACTCGTGCAGCTCCTGTGGAGAGAGCGGCTCCCGCAGAGACGAAGCCCCCGGAGAATCTCCAGGCGGAGCACCTCCGAGCTCAGCACCCCCAAGCTCAATACCCCCAGGCACAGCACCCCCAGGCTCAGCACCCCCAGGCTCAGCACCCCCAGGCTCAGCACCCCCAGGCTCAGCACCCCCAGGCTCAGCACCTCCAGGCTCAGCACCCCCAGGCCCAGCACCTCGAGGCTCAGCACCCCCAGAGTCAGCACCCCCAGGCTCAGCACCCTCAGCAGCACCAGAGTCACCAGTGACCTCGACAGGCTCGATTGCGTCTACCTGGGACACACCTGAAGGGGAAGGACCCTGAGGGGGGAGGGGGTCTACCGGAGGGGGACCTGGTACAAGGAAGAGCGGCGGCGGGGGGAGGGACGGAGTGCGGTAGGGGAAGAGGCGGTAGTAGGGGACCGACTCGTCAAACGTGACGTCCTGGGAGGACAGACCACGGCGAGAGGTGGGGTGGTAGAACTGCCACCCAGGCGCGTCAGGGGGGAACCCCAGGAAGACGCAGGGAGCAGCACGAGGGGACAGCTTGTTCGCAGACACGTCGCTGACAAACGCCCGAGATCCCCAGACCCGGAACGCCGACGCATCGCCAACCTTCCCCGTCCACAGCAAGGCTGGGGAGGTCTCCGGCCTGGAGACCGTGGGGTGTAGGTTGATCAGATGCGCCGCGTACCTCACCGCAAACGACCACAAAAAATGGGGAGCAGCCGCATGCGACATAGACGTACGAGCGACGTCCATGACCATGCCAATGCGGCGCTCAGCAATCCCATTTTGCTGCGGGGAGTCCGGAAGCGTGATGGTCTGACGGATGCCTCGTGCGCGACAGTAGGCTCTCAGAAGGCCAGAGGAAAACTCTCCGCCTCTGTCGGAGTGCACACGCAGAACATGAAAGTCCAAGCCAAAGCTCTGCCCGAGCTGGAGACGAGCTGCGCGGATCCAGTCGATCAGCACCTCAGTGACATCACCCTTGCTCCGCAAGGGGAAGACTGCGGTGTAGCGCGAGTAGTCGTCAACAACGAGCAGGAAGTAGCGCTCGTGACCCTGTCCACGGACACGGGCTGGGCCCCACACGTCCATGTGAAGCGTCTGCAACGGGGCCCCTGTCGGAGGAAACTGGGAGGAGTGAGTGTCAGCCCGCTAGCGCCCCTCGACACAGGGGACACAGGTAGGGCCAGGGCCCTGAGGAAGGGGAGGGAGGGACCGGGGGAGACCAGACACAAGAAGACGGGAGGCCATGCCTCTGAGCCGAAGCAGAGAGGGGTGACCAAGGCGGTGGTGCCAGAGGAGAGTCTCGTGAGACAGGAGACGACACGAACAGGGGGCAGACTCAGAACTAGACCTGGATGCTGCAGCAAACACCTGACCCGACGCAGCTACCCTACGAGACTCAGCAACTGGAGGAGACGCAGTGGTCAGTGTGTACAGGCTCGACCCCGGCTGACGAGTAAACGTAGCCAGGTGTCGGCCTGTGCTAGCCTCTGTGCAGTGCGTCACTCGCTGACTCGCAGGAGTGAATTGGTGGACTCCCCCATCTTGTAGGTCAGCACCACTTACCAGGTTCGTAGAGAACGAGGGGAGGTAGAGACCAGACAGGGTGCCAGAGGGAGCCGCCGGACACGGGAGGACTGTGGAGAAGTGAGACAGGACAGGACCCCCAGAGGGGTCAGCCAGAGACACCGCAACCGGCCGACTAAGCGGCGTGAGTGTGGTGCGGTCCCGAAAGAAGCAGCGAGAAGCCCCAGAGTCAAGGGTGAAGGTGAGGGAGGCCGAAGCCGGCGTAGTACCTGAGAGCGCAGACTCACCAGTACCTGAGGACGCAGACACACTAGCACCTAGAGCAGCAGTGTCGCAAACACCTAGGGCAGCCGCCTGACCAGTACCTAGAGCAGCAGTGTCAATGCCCGGATCGGGCGGGAAACACCGGTAACAGTCACCCTCATCACTAATAGACACAGCATACATGGCAGAAAGAATAGCATCAAAATCAAGATCATAGATGGCAACACCCGCCGTAGACAGCTCTCCCCAGCGAGGGATCTCTTTGGCCTCCGGGAACTGGTGACGCCGCGCGTCCGTCAGGCGGCCAAAGCAGCGCTGGGTGGGGTGCGCACCCCCACACCACTCACCCGCACGATCGCCGGTGGGCAGGACGTAGGTGCATGGACCAAAACCCCCACCCCGCTGGCGTGCAGTGTACCACTTACGGAGCTGCTGAGGGGACAGGGTCTCACGACCGCGCTGCTGCTGCTGGCGCGGACCACCACCGAAGCCACTCCTCTGCGTAGACCCGCGACTAGCTCCACCGCCACCCCCACCGCCTCCGCCGCCTCCGCCGCCTCCGCTACTACCGCCCCCTCCGCCGCCTCCTCCACTGCCGCCACCTCCGCCACCTCCGCTCCCACCGCCACCGCCGCCGCCGCCTCCGCCTCCACTGCCGCCACCGACACCTCCACCCCCACCTCCACTCCCACCGCCACCCCCACTCCCCCCGCCGCCTCCACCTCCACCTCCACCGCCCCCGCTCGCTCCTCGAGTGCCCCTGCTCCCCTTGCCCTTGCCATAGCGGCGTCTCCCGCTAGGGGCAGACGCCACACCGACTGACTCAAGACCAAGGAGGTCGGCCGCAGCAGCAGAGGCAACAGAGGGCAGAAGGGGGGAGGGGGAACACCCCTCAAAGATGGGGGTGCGCGGGTCACCACGAGAGGCCCCTACAGCGACTATGCTCTTCTTGGCCGCTAGGAGGGACTTCTCGAGGAGGTCAACAGTGAGAGTGGTGGGACAGACTGAGAGGAAGTGGTCCTTGACTACGCGAAGGGAGTCAGGGAGGCGAGTGACTATGTAGTAGAGAGTGATGTACATGGGGGGGGGGGGGGGGGGGGGTTCTTGGTGCAGAAGTCAGCAGGAAGCGCAGCGCGGTAGCGAGTGTCACTATTGCGGAGGTGTGTAATGAGGTCAGCGACTGTGGGAAAGGCAGCAAGGTCAGGGAAGAGGTACGGTAGCATGAGACAGCTCAGTGCAGCAGTGGCAGGGGAGGAGTAGCGTGCAACTAAAGCGTCGTACAAGGTCTGAGCACTCTTGTACTGACTAAAGTGCGCACGCTTGGAGGTAGGGAGGTGGCGGCGCACAGCAAGACGTGCAGCAGCGTCGCGCGTGGCGTCGGCATCAGCAGCAGGGGCAGGAGAGGCGCCAGAGGTGAGGTCAAAGAGTGAGAGACCGTCTGCCCTATCGCACTGTAAAAACAGCTGCAGGTCATCTACCCAGACGTCAAAGTCAATGGCTCGACCCTCAGCGTCAAAAGCGAGGACACTAGGGGTAGCCATGATCACAGTAGACTAGCAGTGCAACACTAGGGTGAGGGCAGTGCAGTGAAAGAGGCACTGTGCTCACCGGACGGGGCTGCTCAGGCGGCTCGGAGGTAGGGCGGCTCGGCGGCTCGGCTGCACGGCGGCTCGGCTGCTGGGCGGCTCGGCTGCAGGGCGGCTCGGTTGCTGGGCGGCTCGGCTGCAGGGCGGCTCGGCTGCTCGGCTGCTGGGCGGCTCGGCTGCTCGGCTGCTCAGGTGCTGGGCGGCTCGGCCGTGCTGCTGCAGGACGGCGCGGCGGTCGGCTGCTGGGCGAGGTGAGGCGGCCCGGGCAGCTCAGGTGGCGGGCGGCGCTGCAGCAGGTGACGGGGCCACAGGGAAGGCGGCTGGGCCACAGGTAAGGGCGGCGAGGCCGCAGTTGAGGGCGGCGGGGACCGCAGGTGAGGGTGGCGAGGCCGCAGGAAAGGGCGGCGAGGCCGCAGTTGAGGGCGGCGGGGACCGCAGGTGAGGGCGGCGAGGCCGCAGTTGAGGGCGGCGGGGACCGCAGGTAAGGGCGGCGGGGACCGTAGGTGAGGGCGGTGGGTCCGCAGGTAAGGGCGGCGTGGCCGCAAGGGCGGCGCGCGGGGTCGACGGGTGGCGTAAGGCGCCACTAGGGCGGCGCGCGGGGTCGACGGGCGGCGATGGGGGGGCCGCTAGGGCGGCGCGCGGGGTCGATGGGCGGCGCAGGGGGCCGCTAGGGCGGTGCGCGGGGTCGACGGGCGACGCAAGGAGCCGCTAAGGCGGCGCGCGGGGTCGACGGGTGGCGCAAGGAGGGGCCGCTAGGGCGGCACGTGGGGTCGACGGGCAGCGCGAGGGGCCACAAAGGGCAGCGCGACGGTAGGGAGGGCACACGGGGCGCGCGCGACTCGGTCTAGTCTGAGGCGCGCTCCGGGCAGGAAAAAAAAATTCGTGGTGGGCCTTAGGTAGCGTTCCCACTAGGGAACCTGCTCTGAAACCATGAGAAGAAACGAGAATGATTGAACTATGAAAGAGTTGGGTACAAGTACTAACCCTAATTGGGTTGTACCCCATATGGGCTACTCCACTACTACCTACACAAAATCATAAGCTATAATGTTCTGACACCTCATTCTTGCTAGTGTAAGCCCTCTTTGCCTAAACTGTTCTTGCCTAGCTAGGGCTTTCCTAGCTATGGCTCCTAAGACTTCTACTCACTTTCACATGAGTATTCCACCAAAACAATACCCCAAAACGGGCGTTTGTATCTGCCCGTTATTTGTTGTGCGTCTCTTCATTCCCCCTCGACGAGCACAAAGGGCCCGCACAGGCCATGCGGGAAAATTGCCAGTGAAACCAAGCTCGTGGAATTGTCTCAGTGCACATAGAGTTATGCGTTCTTGCGCATGCATGAGTGATGCGCGCACAACTCCCGCACTAGAGGTTCGGGAGACACTAACGATTTGGGAGGCTCGACGTGGGCTTTAAGCCTTGTTATGCGCAATCCGAGAATGTTCAGCGTTGGGGCTGAGCACCCCTTATGCGCCAACAGAACAGGGCCGTGGAGTAAGGACGGGATCAGGAAGGTGGGTCTCGCCTTCTTGATCCCGTCCGTTAGTGTTCGTTTACCTTTGTCAGCATGGTCAGCCCGTAGCCGAGCCTCCCCAACCGTCCAAACCAACAATCAAAGGGGGTGTCTGGCGAACGCCTCCATTTCTCCCACATAACGAAATGCTCGACGACATATGGAAGCGGGAACGCAACTTCGTCCCCAGGCAAAGTTCCATCCCCAGGCCATGCCATCGCCATCCCTCGTTTTTCGAAGCACAGCGATGGCACAGCCGTCGCATTGCCGTTCAGAGGGGAACCTCTGAACAAGCCAGTTGTTTGACAAAGGGGGGTTCGAATACCCCCCATTTTTCTCCACCCGAACACACCTTCAAAAAGCCCCTCGCGCATGACAGGGTGAGGGGGTTGTATTTGAAATAGGTACCCTGGTTCGTTTTTTTTTTTTTTTTTTTTTTTTTTTTTTAATTGATACCCTGGTTCGTTTTTTACCCTCGGTCTGGCACTGGTCAGTGGCACGTAAAATTCGTGCCACTAGATGAGGAAGGTGGGGCTGGGGGTTGCATATGCGGTTGCGAAATTTCCTGTTTTGGGAATTGTAGCTTCGCGGACCGCATTACGCCCAGACCTCTTTGGCGGGTTTCGACCCCGGTTCTGGATGCGGTCACCATGCCGATGCCGCCAAAATGCGGCAGTTTTGAAAGTTGCTGGCGAACACCGCCAATATTTAGGGGGTGTGAGTTGCCGCACAAAGCGGTGGATCCGTTAGAAGCGATCCCAAAGTCTTCAATAATACGTATACACCGTGTTTTCCTCTGAGTTCCTGCTCGTATTCATTCTTCTGTTTGGTTGGTCCTATTGCGATCAGAAGTTGATCGTGGCCTGGGATCTACTCAGGAAGGATCGCACACAGAGAAGTGGTGTTGGAGGGCCCTTGACCTCAATAGCAGAGTGAATGTAAATGCTTGAGATGATTAAGACATGCATACATCGAGTTTATGTAAGAGTACAGGGGAATGCGAAAAGACCTAGACTCGCCATGTACTCTAAGGGGCACATTCCCTTTTTCAAATACATCCCCAACTGTGCGGCGCGAACTGTTACGAAACTGTTCCCGTCGAAACCATCCTGTCTGCAGGTGCCTAATGTTGTCTGCTACGACGGTTCAGATGCGTTCCAACCGTCTGACGCTTCGCGTTCATTCGCGATACTGCGTGCTTCTCTTTGCTGCGGTGAGGAGTGCACAATAATGTTCAGGTATTACTATTTGTAACACCCCCCTTCACTCCTGGCCGCAGCAACTTGACCTGCTTGACCACGCCACTGAGTTCGGAGCAGTGCTGATACTGCTGGCGTGGCAGTCGCTTCGTGAGGAAGTCTGCTGCCATGTCACCGGTCGGGCAGTAGGTCAAATTGACCTTGCCCTTGTCTACTTCATCCTTCATGAAGAAGTACCGCAGCGCAATGTGCTTGGTGCGGTTGACGAAACCAGGTTTGTTCGCGATCCGAATCGCGCTCTGGTTGTCGCAGTACAGGCGAAAGTTTGTTGAGGCCGGGATTTTTGCTTCCTGCAGCAGTTCCTGTAGGTAGAGACCTTCGCGAACAGCTGCTGTTGCTGCGATGAATTCAGCTTCCGCCGATGACAGGGCAACCAGCTCCTGTTTCTGAGAGTTCCAGGAGATGGGGCCGCTGGGCTCGAGGCGGAAAAGGAACCCTGTCCTGGACCGTCGATTGTCTGGGTCAGCGGCGTGATCGGCATCCACGTAGCCGACGAGACTGAAGGATGTGGTTGGGATGGTGGAATAACTGAGCCCGACATTGGGCGTGGAGATGAAAAATTGAAGGGCTCGCTGAAGATCTGAAAGATTCTCAGCCGTTGGTTTGCGTGAGTACTGAGCCAACTGGCTCGCAATGTAGGAGAGGTCGGGCCTGCAGATAACGGATGCGAAGAGCAGGCATCCCACTGCTGCTGGTAAGTGTGAAGCCCAGCGGGGGACAGGGCTTTGCTGTCAGGCTCGTGGTTGGGTCCTGGAGTGCGGTAGGGAGTGGAGAGTGGTGCAACTGCAATTTTGAAGTGCTTGCTAAGCTCCTTCGCATACTTTGCTGCTGAGAGATGAATGGCTTCCGACGAGTAGGTGATGTTGAGTCCGAGAAACTGCTTCACGTCATGATTGCAGGTGATGTTGACGCGCCCCCGTGGGTCTCCGTCGCCGTAAGTGTGTGGCTGTTCCACGTAGATCACGGCGTCCACTAATGCGTACAGGAACGCTTTCTTCACATCGATGTGCCGTAGTGGTAGGTGTCGTGCGGCTGCGGTGGCAAGGAGAATTCTCACGGACGTGTGACGGCTGACCTGTCAGAATATATTTGTAACTGCCTGTAGCTATAGTTAGTGTAGTTATTATAAACTTTGTTTGGTGGTGCACCTCCTTTGTTTCTTTGCTTTATGTTGTTGCCAACCTATAGTGAAACTCTCTTCTCTCCTCTCTCAACTTTCTCGACATCCTCCTTACCCTACAACTCGAACTACTAAGAACCTCCTTAACTATGGCTCCTAAGCCAACCTCTGCCTAGTATCTTAACATGGTATTCAGAGCAGGTACGTTCCTGCTGCCTTCCTGCTTCCGCTGCCTATCGTCTTGCCGTGCGCCTCGGGCGCGCGGCGTATTTTGCGCACGGCGATTTTCTGCCTACCGTGTGCTCGGTGCGCACGACGGGATTCTGCCCGCCGTGCGCCCTGGGCGCGCGGCGTCTTCCTCCCCCGCGCGTGGCCTGCCCTCACGCCGCCTGCGCGCCTGCCTCACGTCCACGGGCGGGCCTGATTTGCCCGCCCGTACCCTCCACTTCGCGGCGCCCTGCGAGGCGCCGCTCCTGCTCGTCGCGACGCACCTGCGGGACCCGGACGTCGCCACTCCTGCTCGTCGCGACGCCCCTGCAGGACCCGCAAGGCGTCGCCTTGCTCGTCGCGACGCCACTGTGGGACCCGCGGGGCGTCGCCACTGCTCGTCGCGGCGCCCCCTGGGCGCCGCTCCTACTCGTCGCGGCGCCCCTGGGGCGTCGCCCGTGCTCGTAGCGGCACTCATTGGGCGCCGTCCCTGCTCGTCGCAGCGCCCTCCCCCCTGGCCACCTCCTCTACCTCACCTCCGCCCGCGCCAGCATTGCAGCCGAGCGCTGGCCTACCCTGCCGCCACTGCAGCGGCCGCCCCAGCAGCAGCAGCGCCTGGAGCCGCCGCCCCAACAGCAGCAGCCCCTGGAGCCGCCGCCACTGCAGCGGCCGCCCCAGCAGCAGCAGCAGCGCCTGGAGCAGCCGCCCCAGCAGCAGCAGCCTCTGGAGCCACCGCCGCAACAGCAGCAGCCCCTGGAGCCGCCGCCACTGCAGCGGCCGCCCCAGCCGCAGCAGCAACTGGAGCCGCCGCCCCAACAGCAGCAGCCTCTGGAGCTGCCGCCACTGCAGCGGCCGCCCCAGCAGCAGCAGCGTTTGGAGCAGCCGCCCCAGCAGCAGCAGTGCCTGGAGCAGCCGCCCCAGCAGCAGCCCACGGCGCCGACCCCACAGCTGTATGCGCCGCCGCTCCTGGACTCGGTACGGCTGCCCGTGCCTGTGCTGCTTGTTACTGCCTATGCTTGTGCTGCCTGTTGCTGCCTGTTGCTGCCCGTGCCTATGCTGCCTGTTGCCGCCCGTTGCTGCCCGTGCCTGTGCTGCCCGTTGCCGCCCGTTGCTGCCCGTGCCTGCGCTGCCCGTTGCCGCCCGTTGCTGCCCGTGCCTGTGCTGCCTGTTGCTGCCCGTGCCTGTGCTGCCTGTTGCCGCCCGTTGCTGCCCGTGCCTGTGCTGCCCGTTGCCGCCCGTTGCTGCCCGTGCCTGTGCTGCCCGTTGCCGCCCGTTGCTGCCCGTGCCTGTGCTGCCCGTTGCTGCCCGTGCCTGTGCTGCCTTTGCCGCCCGTTGCTGCCCGTGCCTGTGCTGCCCGTTGTTGCGCCCCGCGGGTCCCGCAGGGTCGACGCGACGAGGCGGGGGCGACGCAGCGGGGCCGCGAAGGGCGACAGGGCGGGGTTGCTACGGGCAGCGGGGCGGGGCCGCGAAGGGGCCGCGAAGGGAGCCGCGAGGGGGCCGCTAGGGGGCCGTGAAGGGGCCGTGAAGGGAGCCGCGAGGGGGCCGCGAGGGGGCCGTGAAGGGGCCGTGAAGGGGCCGCGACGGGGCCGCGAAGGGGTCGTGAAGGGGCCGTGAAGGGGCCACGAAGGTGCCACGAAGGGGTCGTGAAGGGGCCGTGAAGGGGCCGTGAAGGGGCTACGAAGGTACCACGAAGGGGCCGCGACGGGAGGCCGCGGGCCTAATAAAACGGGCTAAATTGTGACTGCCCGTATAATTTCCCCTTTTCAAAACTCAAAATTTTGCGAACTGATGCACTGGATGTGGCAGTCTTACTAGTTAGCCGTTGGATTCTTTTTAGGGTGAGTATTCCACCAAAACAATACCCCAAAACGGGAGTTTGTATCTGCCCGTTATTTGTTGTGCGTATCTTCATTCCCCCCTCGACGAGCGCATAGGGCTCGCACAGGCCATGCGGAAAAATTCCTAGTGAAACCAAGCTCGTGGAATTTTCTCAGCGCACAGAGAGTTATGCGTTCTTGCGCACGCATGAGTGATGCGCGCACAACTCATGCACTAGAGGTTCGGGAGACAATAACGATTTGGGAGGCTCGACGTGGGCTTTAAGCCTTGTTATGCGCATTCCGAGAATGTTCAGCGTTGGGGCTGAGCACCCCTTATGCGCCAACAGAATGGGGCCGTGGGATAAGGACGGGATCAGGAAGGTGGGTCTCGCCTTCTTGATCCCGTCCGTTAGTGTTCGTTTACCTCTGTCAGCATGGTCAGCCCGTAAATAAGGTGCCGATCCTCCCCAACCGTCCAAACCAACAATCAAAGGGGGTGTCTGGCGAATGCCTCCATTTCTCCCACATAACGAAATGCTCGACGACATATGGAAGCGGGAACGCAACTTCGTCCCCAGGCAAAGTTCCATCCCCAGGCCATGCCATTGCCATCCCTCGTTTTTCGAAGCACAGCGATGGCACAGCCGTCGCATTGCCGTTCAGAGGGAAACCTCTGAACAAGCCAGTTGTTTGACAAAGGGGGGTTCGAATACCCCCCATTTTTCCCCACCCGAACACACCTTCGAAAAGCCCCTCGCGCATGACACGGTGAGGGGGTTGTATTTGAAATGAGTGTTTTTTTTTTTTTTTTTTTTTTTTTTTTTTTTTTTTTTTTTTTGCGATTGGTACCCTGGTTCGTTTTTTACCCTCGGTCTGGCACTGGTCAGTGGCGCGTAAAATTCGCGCCACTAGATGAGGAAGGTGGGGCTGGGGGTTCCATATGCGGTTGCGAAATTTCCTGTTTTGGGAATTGTAGCTTCGCGGACCGCATTACGCCCAGACCTCTTTGGCGGGTTTCAACCCCGGTTCCGGATGCGGTCACCATGCTGATGCCGCCAAAATGCGGCAGTTTTGAAAGTTGCTGGCGAACACCGCCAATATTGAGGGGGTGTGGGTTGCCGCACAAACCGGTGGATCCGTTAGAAGCGATCCCAAAGTCTTCAATAATACGTATACACCGTGTTTTCCTCTGAGTTCCTGCTCTTATTCATTCTTCTGTTTGGTTGGTCCTTGCTCAATTACACGGTTTCACTTAAAATTTGCAAAGCTCAAAGAGCAGTCAGACAATCAGCACAAAAAACTCATTTCCCAGAGCAACCTAACACGTAATTTCACACATATATTCAACAGAACAACACTCAGATTTAACTGTACACAAGCTGCCTACTGTGGCAGTGGAAACCACTCCTCCAACGCCTTGCTGCAGCAGCACATACTATCCTATTCCACTCCGGTCGCTCAAGCCATAAGCACAGACCTCCAGTGTAAGCACACACTCTGCTCTGGGTACACTCATGGTATTCAGGCTTTTTTCTATCAGAGCAGGCTAACACCATCCCGGCATCACCTCCCTCCAACTCTCCTTTTCACCTGCTGTTCCTTCATCTTCCCCACAACCCACCGCCGCGCCCCTCCTTCCTGCTACTCTCTCCTCCCCTCCTTAGCCGACTCGAACATCCCCCATTGTCGCCTCGCCACCATTCTACCCGCCCGGTGCGCCTGCACAAAGAGCTCATGCGCTGCTGCTGCATTCCCCAGCGCCTCCTCCACCTCTGCTGCATTCCCCAGCGCTGCTGCATTGCCCGGCTGGGCTGAGAGGGCCAGTGATAGGAGGGACCGGGCCTTGAGAAAGCCCCTGCTCCCGCTCCACCAAGCATGCATACCGGTATGATGGGGGACACAAGGCGGAGAGAAGCAGGGGGGGCAGGAGGTGTCAGATGAGGAAGTAGGTGGAAACAAAGGAGGCAGTCATAACGCATGGGAGGCACCAAACTGGGAGATTCAGTGGCTCATTGCCCTCACAGGAGCTGCAGCAGGGAAAGCGGCCTAGCAGCCTATGGAGCAGTAAAGGACAGCAGTGGAGGGTGTGTACCTAGAGTGGAAACTGAGCCCGTGGAAACCTTACGGCAGCGGTCAAACAGCCTAATCGCAGCATTAACATCATCGTCGGGACGAGTCAAGGACGGAGGGAGCCGCGCCTGTTGCGGCTGAGCTGATGATTGTGGAGAAGGGTTTCCGTGGCGTGGGGGGGACCTCGACGGGGACCATAAGGGGAGGCTGCCGTTGCAAAGACCACCTTTTTCACGAAACTGAGAGCTTGTGTTTTTCATGTGAACCCCCAAGCCTCCAGTTCACCCGCAGTTCCCTCACCTTCCCCGCCACCCACCGCGACACTGTCCCTTACCTCATCCCCGGTCTTTGCCTAGTCCGGCATGGTCATACTACGTGGTATGGGCCTTCCACTTGCCTGGTCTGGCCTGCTGTGGCCTGCTCAGGCCTGATCTGCCCTGGCTTGCTGTGGCCTTGTCAGCAAGCACATTAATGGTGAGTCAATCCATCTGTCAGCAGATACTTTGTATGATTATGGTGCTCTTTCCCTGGACCAATCTTATTGACCATTGAGTACTAGGTGGCTTATGGCAATAGCAGAGATGTGCTAACAGCGTTTCCAAATTGGCAATTACACATACAAGCACATAACCCATAGATATTCAATCTCCTAAGCACCCATCCACCCCATATATTATACATGGTCAAGACTCTATCAAGAAACCAAAGAAACTTTAGACAGCCACACATCACACGAAGAATCATTTTTTCTTGAGTACTTCTCCACACTGGCTTCAGAATCACAATTTGGAAGTCCGATCTTGCTGGCCTTCAAGGCACCATCACACTCGCTGAGTGGGGTAAGGGAGGAGAGTAAGGCAGTCTCAACAGAAGCACACTGCAGAGGTATGATAGTGTTCTACACGGCGCTTGATGGAACATCTGGCTTGTGACGAGCCTTCATGCGATAGTGACAAGCTAGATCACATGGCATGAGAAACCAGATACCTTGGAATGTGATTGCGACAGAGCGAAGCAAGGGAAGGATCCACATGACAGGCTGTCCACCATGCCTGTGACGTACCAGATATTGGAGACCACACTGTGCACGCTGTGTGTTAAGGTTGTTAGTGCACGTGGCTATTGCCAGCGCATTTCCCTTAAAGCGTGAGGGGCACCATGTCGCGCCCTTCAAATACACAGTCCTGCAGAAGGTGCCTGTTGGTCAAGGCGATGTGAGGCACGGGTTAGAGAAGCAGCAAAGCATGGGTAGTGAATCTCTAGGACTAGTTAGGTGAGACGCGGCAGCAAGGCAGGCTAACGCCTCACCATTCTGGATCCCACGGCAAAGTGATTTCGCTTGCAAAAGCAGAAGCATTGCGGAAGAATTAGCCTTCTGGAAAGCCGGATAGAATGCAATGAGGGAAGACGAGAGAGGGCCTAATCGTTCATTTGACGTCTGGATCGTGTTCTGGTAAATTGGTTCAGTCCCATGATACGTACTATCAGCCGTCGTCTGGAGCTTGCGGTGGCGCTGCTCGTGGGCCTTGTTGGGCTGCGTGATTCTCGCCACGTCTTCTGCTGCATCAACGCCTGTCGCCTCGCTCGTTGCTGGTAGGGTAGGGCAGGTTAAGGGGAGTGAGAGGAGCGAGGGGCAGAGAGGACGTAAGTGAAGGTCGGAGCGGTTGGCCTGCAGCGGAGGCGAAAGTGAAGGCGCAATCGTGAACGCGGCGCCAGGGATATGGCTTGGGTTTTGCGGAGGTTCGGGCCGTACCTTGGGCATATGAGACGCATGAGAGCACCAGGAATGCAGCGAGGACGAGCGCGAGGCCGACGGAGAGAGCGGAGCGAGCCATGGCGATGTAAGGTGTGATTGACAAGTTTTCAATGGGAGAGTGAGAACTTTGCGGTAAAGGTGAAACGAGATTCGAGACTCAGATGGTTGCAGCATGTGTTCCTACTGTATATATAGCTCGAAAGGAAGAGCTCGACTGTATGGAGGGAAACCGCCGAGATGTGTTTGACTGTTTGCGTCACTCACGCTGCACTCGTGCCGGCGTGAAATCCGCGATACTTTTGTCTGCCCCAAACAAACTCTGGCATGACCGCTGAAGAAAACCAAGGTAGACGGTGTGAATTCTGGGGTTTCGGTACGATGCAATGTGGTTTATTACGATACCGTCAATAAAACTATGTCAATAATTCAACTCGATTGCTGTTTTCCTGAAAAAAAGAGCGCGGTAAAGGACAGACGACCAATGATCGAGGGCCATATGTAAATTTGCCACCGCACTGTGCCTACGCTTAAACTCTCTGCAGCCCACAGAGCCATCTCGAAACCCATTGAGTAAACATGTCAAGTGAGAGCAATCGTGGTTCCCAACATTCAACGCGTCCTCTGGAGTCCTATTGGTCGCCATAGATGGCAGAGAAATTTGTTAAAACTTCACTACACCCTGTTTCGCGCTAGCAGAGCATCTGGTTGCAGAACATGCACTGGTTGTAGAACGTCACCACGTTTGAAATGGTCTTATCACCGACGGTACAAGCACATTCACAAGAAAGCGGTTAGCTAGGATGCTGCATGGTAAAGAACATTAACCAAGCGTTTCAAAGCGGTTGAAAAGGGTATACAGCGATAAAGAAAAATTTTGCCCCCAGTACCACTCCGTCAGCTGGTGCGGCTTTGCCCGCAGGTTTCAGCCATACGGTTTATGGCACCTGACCGTACTATAGCAGCGAATCGCGCAAGGTGAGAGGGTCGAGAAACAGGGTGTACAAGGAAGTCAAAGTGGTTCCAAAGTGTAACGCGTCAGCTGGATTCCTATTGGTTGCCACAGAAGGCGGCGGGAATAAATAAACATTTACTACAATAAATTCTGAGGCTTTCACTTCTTGAATACCCGCAACAAAGAATGCTTCTTGGTTTCATTTCATCAATCATTTCACTTGGAGCACGACTCCTTCTGGTTATGCACAGTGATCATGGAATGTTCTGTTGTTGATTTCTTTTATAAATCACTTCTGAAAATGCGTATTGTGAAACGCAGCTTACTGTAACGCTGTAAGGCTGTGGAAACTTAATATTTGCCGAGTTGTATACTTGTATCATTATACTTGGACGATAATGTTGTAATTACTCCAGCTGTACTAAAGCACGTTGCCTTGGCAAGAACAGAAAGCAAGCTTTCTCAATCCATACATATTCATGTTCCTTGTACTACCTGTACTCAATAAATTCACTAGGCATCAGCATGCGATACAAGATTTGTACACCCAATATAAATCAATACAAAAGCACACCCAACCTTTAACTATGCACAAAATACTCAGTGCAGCAAAGACCACCTTGCAGATGTGTTGGCAGATCTGCATATGGTAACCCACTCTACTCCCTACACTTAAGCTACTGTATCAGCAACAACTCATTCCGTGAGCCAAATTGTTCTAAGCTTGAAAGGCACACCTACCCCATCGAAGTTACGAAGGTTAAACCAGTTTACGGGCTTATAATAATGAGCAGACACTCTCGCTGTCCCAGCCCTGTATAATCCCTCCTATCAAATTTCCCTATCTCTCCACTTCAACCGTCGCTCCCTCATCTTCCCCACCACCCACCGCGGCACCGCCACACTCCTCTGCTCCTATTGCCTCCCCTCCTTAGCCGACTCATACATCCCCCGTCTCCTTCTTGCCACCATTCTATCCGCCCGGTTAGCCTGCACAAAGAGCTCATGCGCAGAGGCTGCATTCCCCAGCGCCTCCTCCACCTGTGCTGCCTGCTGCAGCGATGCTGCGTTGCCCAGCTGGGCTGAGAGGGCTAGTGATAGGAGGGAACGGGCCTTGGCTAAGTTTCCCTGCTGCCGCTCCAAGCATGCGTATGCCTGCGAGACACGACGGTGAAGAGGGAGCGAGGAGAGTGGGGGGGGGGCATGAGTGTTGTGAGGGGGTGATATATGCAAGTGGAGGGAGAAGGGGCATGGAACAACTTAAAGCCGCAATACGATCACACAACACTACAAAGCAGGCTGGCGGATTCCAACAAGGGAAGAAAAAGGTAGTTGCATGCGGGGTGATGTTAGAGGGGAGGGAGCATACCTGAAGAGTGGGGACTGAGTGGGGAGCAGCCTCCAGGCAGCGGTCAAACAGCTGCCTTGCAGCCTCAACATCTCCTGCTGCATGCTCCATCACACCCCACACCTGCAACGCCCGCACACACCCAGGCTGCACCTCCAAGCACTTCACAAACAGTCCCCTGGCTGTCTCTCTGCTCTCGGGTGTGGCTAGTCGGGCCTCCTGGCACGCCCATGCGTGCAGTGTGGGGATGGACCTGGGGTTGGCTGATAGAGCCGAGCGGAAGAGGGTTCGCATGCGGTCCACCTGGCCAGCCTTTGCTTCGAGGAGGGCCCATGCCTGCGGTGGAATGAGGGATAGGAGAGAGTGCATGGGTAGGGTGAGGAGGTGGTGGGTTGTTTTTGAGACGTATGAAAAACACCCTCACTTCACATGGCCCATGCCTGCAGTGGAATGAGGGATAGGAGGAAATGCATGGGTAGGGTGAGAGGTGGTAGGTTGTTTGCTCACATCTCCATGAAGTGAGGGTGTTTTTGAGACGTCTCAAAAAGAGGGCGCATGCCTGCGGTGGAATGAGGGATAGGAGAGAGTGCATGGGCGGGGTGAGGAGGTGGTGGGTTGTTTGATCACAGCTCCATGAGAGGCGATTGCGATGCCACGCATTGAATTGCAGACAGCATACTAACAGGGAGAGCTCGAGAGCAGCGAAAGGAATCAACGAGGAAGAGAGAGTGAGAAGAGAGCAGCAGCAAGCGTATGAAGTTTTGCGCGAACAGTGATACAGTGAGTGAACCCACCTGCTAGGACGCAGCGTCAAGAGGGGCAGCAGCAGTGGACTTCTTGAAATAGCACCGGGCGGCACTCAGGTTCTTCATGGAAGCTTTCAAGAGAGTGCGTGATAGCAGAACCACCGGGCTGCCCGGCTGAAGCTTCTCTGCCTGCTCCAGCAGGTTTCGGGCAGCTTGAAAGTTCCCTTTGCGCTTCTCAGCCATGGCCCAGGCGTGAAGGCCAATCCCAAGGCTCCCACTAGGAAACGTTCCCACTAGGGAACCTGCTCTATACCATGTGAAAGAACGAGGAGTGAATGAACTAGAAAGCAGGTGGGTACAAGTAGGAAAACATAAAAGAGTTGTACCCCATACTGTCTACCCCACTACAGCCTACACATACTATAGCATATGAGTTTGACAGCAATGTGATCACGCGCGATAGAAATCTGCTGTATTGTGACTGTTCGTGATACCCCTGTGACCAAACGTAATAAAACGAGCTAAATTGTGACTGCCCGTATAATTTTCCCTCTTCAAAACTCAAAATTTTGCGAACTGATGCACTAGATGTGGCAGTCTTACTGGTTAGCCGTTGGATTCTTTTTAAGGTGAGTTGTCAGAATGTTATGCTCTAGCCTGTAGTGTGGTGCTCTAAAGCGAGTACAACCCTTCTAGGGTTTCCTATTTGTATCCTCATTCTTGCTAGTGCAAGCCCTCTTTGCCTAAACTGTTCTTGCCTAGCTAGGGCTTTCCTAGCTATGGCTCCTAAGACTTCTACTCACTTTCACATGGAATCAGAGCTATATGCTCCTGGCCTGTGGGCCCCACGTAACTGCTTCCGCTGCTACTGCTACTCCCTGTCCGCAGCGCGCCCCGTGGTGCGCAGCGTCGAGTTTAGGGTTTTCATCCCGACGCGTGCTCGAAGCGTGCGGCGGTTTTCTGCCCGCCGTTCGCCCCGAGGCGCGCGGCGGTTTTCTGCCCGCCGTGCGCCCAGAGGCGCGCGGCGGTTCTCTGCCCGCCGTGCTCCCCGAGGCGCGCGGTGGGTTTCTACCCCGTCACGCCGCGCGTCGCTCTGGGGAGGCGCTGCGACGGGCGACGGGGACCTGCGCGTCGCCCCCCGTCGCCCGTCGTGGCCTGCGCGCGGCCCGTACGGGCTGCGCCAGGCCCGCGCGCGGCCCGTATGGGCGGCGCCAGGCCCGCGCGCTGCTCGGGCCGCC
The DNA here is from genome assembly GCA_948144175.1 of Closterium sp. NIES-65. NCBI lineage: Eukaryota > Viridiplantae > Streptophyta > Zygnematophyceae > Desmidiales > Closteriaceae > Closterium > Closterium sp. NIES-65. Next base: position 319,049 of record CANXME010001881.1, on the reverse strand, counting down.
TGCGCGCGGTTCGGGAGGCTGTCCCAGGCCCATGGGCGGCCCGTTCCTCGCTGCCCCTGCCCTCCCCGCTGTCCCCCGTGCTTCTTATGGCGCCCCACCCCTCCTACTGCCCGTTCTCCTGGATTAGGATTTGGGGGTGGGGGGTCTTGGGGTGCAGCTTGTGTGTGCCGTTACCTGCTCCTCCTCCTCCTCCGTCTCCCTGTGCTGCAGCTGCCGCTGAGGGGGGGTGGACCTGTTGGAGCCGTTGGAGCTGTACTAAGGGGGGGTGAAGGGGGAGTGGAGCTAGGGGTGTAGCAGCGGGTGTGTGTCAAGGGGGGTGGGACTGTTTGGGGAAGCTGAACGGAGGTTGCCGTCGTGTCGCCAGCAGCACCTTTAGTCCGGGGAGTTGCTCCGGTAGCCCAGCTGCAGCCACCTGTGCCAGTCGCCCGTGGGTCCATTGCTCGTCTGCCGCTACTTTAGCCGCGGGGCCAGTTACTCCAGTAGTCCGGAGCGTTGTTCCAGTAGCCGCTGTGCTAGTGTGCCTCCTGTTGCCCGTGTGTTTGCAGCTTCAGCCGTCGCCTCCTATCACCTCTCCTCTCACTTTCCCTCCTCCTCCTCACTTGCCCGTTGTGACTACCACTAGCTTTGCTCATCATTGTGAACTTTAAACTTTTGCTTTTTGAACTTGTGCTCAGAATGTGTGGTGACATTGTGATCCACCCTGAGCTTGTTCTGCTTTGCTTGCTCTGCTGATTACACCCCACTTTGGCTATGGGGGTGTGTCAGAATGTTATGCTCTAGTCTGTAGTGGGGTGCTCTATAGCGAGTACAACCCTTCTAGGGTTTCCTATTTGTATCCTCTGGTCGGTGTCTCCCAGGAGCAACATAGCGTGCGAGAATGCTAAGAGGGTATGCAAGGTCAGGTCGTGTGCAGGTCATCAGGTACATGAGGCAGCCAACAAGCTCTGGATACGGGCCACTCAACTCTACGGACTCATCCGAAGGCAGAGCTGAGAGTGAGCGGCGAGTAGGCAGAGGAGTGGCCTGAGGCGAGGAGTACGTGAAGCCGAAGCGCTGAAGGACCTGCTGCACCATGTGTGACTGAGTCAGGGTAATGGTGCGCTGTGCTCTGTCCCGAGTGATCTGCAAGCCAAGGTAGCTGCGCAATTCACCCAGGTCTGTGCACGTGTGTCTCTTCTGCAGCTCGGACTTCACGTAAGCGAGTCCAGCAGTGTCAGCTGTGGCAAAGACCAAGTGGTCGACGTACACGAGGATGTAGAACGGCGGCAGAGAGGTGTCGGTGCGCACAAACAGCGACGGGTCGGCAGAAGAAGGAGCAAACCCAAGAGCCGCAAGTGTAGTCCTCAGTGTGTCGTGCCACTCACGTGGCGCCTAGCGGAGACCGTAGACTGGACGTCGGAGACTCCACTAAGTACCAGGAGGGAACGACCCAGTGAAGCCAGGTGGGCGGCGCAGCCAGATATCCTCGTGCAGGCTGCCCTGCAAGAAAGCTGTGCTGAAGTCGAGAGAGTGCAGCTCGTAGTCACGTTGAGCAGCAACGTGCAGCAGTACCCGAAGAGTGGTCATCTTCGGTGTGGGAGAGAAGGTCTGAAAGTAGTCAACTCCCTGCCGCTGACTGAAGCCTCGAGCCATGTAACGTGCCTTGAAGACAAGCGGAGAACCCGGCGGCCGCTTCACCCTGAAGATCCACATGCCACTGACGATGTTCGCCCCAGGCGGGGGAACCTCGTCAACGTAGGTGCCTGTGGACTTCCAGGAAGCCATCTCTGTGTCCATAGCTGCCTGCCATTGAGAGGAGTAGGGACCCTCTATCGCCTCCGCGTAGGAGCGCGGAGTCGGGATGTCAAGTGCATCCGGGTCTCCCTCAGGGGTAAGCAGTACGGACACGAGATGAGGTGAAGCAGCTGCCACACACTAGAACTCCTCCTGCCTGTCCTCGAGGACGTCCGTGCCAAGGGCACACTCACCCCCGACGGACGGAGGACAGACAGACTCGGACTCAGCGACAAGACTAGCAGTGTAGTCTAGGTGACAGCGAGCAGCAAAGTCGACAAGCTCAGCAACTAGGGCAGACGCAGCAGTGGACTCGAAAGAAGGGTCAATGACGGCAGTAGCAAGGAGACGCGTGAAAGTAGGACTGGCAGCACGAAGAGAGTGCGACTCCGGGTCGGCAAGAGCAGGAAGAGAGGACTCAGGAGGAGAAGGCAAAGGGGCACGCAGAGGAGCAGTGGACGGACGCAGAGACATCCTGTGCGTGCCAGGGACAAGAGGAGGACGTTGACGCGAACCACGACCACTAGTGCGAGCAGCACGGACAGGCGACGCAAGGCGAGACGCAGGCTCACAAAGCTCAGCAAGACCTCCAGTAGGACCAGTGTAGGGAGAAGGAGCAGGCAAAGGGGAGGAAGGCTGCAACTGTAACTATGACTGGACAGGCTGTGGACACTCTAAAGGAGGAGGACCAGTAGAAGGTGGAAGACCAAGAACCTGCAGTAGGAGTGGAACGAAGTACGGTCAAGGCCGCGCAGCGACGCCAGACAAAGCATGGACAGCACCAGTACCCTCAGCAGGAGCACCCGCTCCAGCTGCACCTCCAGCAGCTCCAGAACCTCGAGCAGCACCAGGACAACTCGCAGTAGGACCGCCAGTAGTAGTCTCAGCGCCAACACCCTCAGCAGCACCAGCTCCAGCCGAACATGCAGGCCCAGCAGCTCCAGTACTCCCTGTACGAGCACCTCCGGGACCCGCGACAGCAGCACCCTCAGTAGCTGAAGAACCTCCAGTACCAGCAGCACGCCTCCAGCACCGGGCAAACCACTCGTGCAGCTCCTGTGGAGAGAGCGGCTCCCGCAGAGACGAAGCCCCCGGAGAATCTCCAGGCGGAGCACCTCCGAGCTCAGCACCCCCAAGCTCAATACCCCCAGGCACAGCACCCCCAGGCTCAGCACCCCCAGGCTCAGCACCCCCAGGCTCAGCACCCCCAGGCTCAGCACCCCCAGGCTCAGCACCTCCAGGCTCAGCACCCCCAGGCCCAGCACCTCGAGGCTCAGCACCCCCAGAGTCAGCACCCCCAGGCTCAGCACCCTCAGCAGCACCAGAGTCACCAGTGACCTCGACATGCTCGATTGCGTCTACCTGGGACACACCTGAAGGGGAAGGACCCTGAGGGGGGAGGGGGTCTACCGGAGGGGGACCTGGTACAAGGAAGAGCGGCGGCGGGGGGAGGGACGGAGTGCGGTAGGGGAAGAGGCGGTAGTAGGGGACCGACTCGTCAAACGTGACGTCCTGGGAGGACAGACCACGGCGAGAGGTGGGGTGGTAGAACTGCCACCCAGGCGCGTCAGGGGGGAACCCCAGGAAGACGCAGGGAGCAGCACGAGGGGACAGCTTGTTCGCAGACACGTCGCTGACAAACGCCCGAGATCCCCAGACCCGGAACGCCGACGCATCGCCAACCTTCCCCGTCCACAGCAAGGCTGGGGAGGTCTCCGGCCTGGAGACCGTGGGGTGTAGGTTGATCAGATGCGCCGCGTACCTCACCGCAAACGGCCACAAAAAATGGGGAGCAGCCGCATGCGACATAGACGTACGAGCGACGTCCATGACCATGCCAATGCGGCGCTCAGCAATCCCATTTTGCTGCGGGGAGTCCGGAAGCGTGATGGTCTGACGGATGCCTCGTGCGCGACAGTAGGCTCTCAGAAGGCCAGAGGAAAACTCTCCGCCTCTGTCCGAGTGCACACGCAGAACATGAAAGTCCAAGCCAAAGCTCTGCCCGAGCTGGAGACGAGCTGCGCGGATCCAGTCGATCAGCACCTCAGTGACATCACCCTTGCTCCGCAAGGGGAAGACTGCGGTGTAGCGCGAGTAGTCGTCAACAACGAGCAGGAAGTAGCGCTCGTGACCCTGTCCACGGACACGGGCTGGGCCCCACACGTCCATGTGAAGCGTCTGCAACGGGGCCCCTGTCGGAGGAAACTGGGAGGAGTGAGTGTCAGCCCGCTAGCGCCCCTCGACACAGGGGACACAGGTAGGGCCAGGGCCCTGAGGAAGGGGAGGGAGGGACCGGGGGAGACCAGACACAAGAAGACGGGAGGCCATGCCTCTGAGCCGAAGCAGAGAGGGGTGACCAAGGCGGTGGTGCCAGAGGAGAGTCTCGTGAGACAGGAGACGACACGAACAGGGGGCAGACTCAGAACCAGACCTGGATGCTGCAGCAAACACCTGACCCGACGCAGCTACCCTACGAGACTCAGCAACTGGAGGAGACGCAGTGGTCAGTGTGTACAGGCTCGACCCCGGCTGACGAGTAAACGTAGCCAGGTGTCGGCCTGTGCTAGCCTCTGTGCAGTGCGTCACTCGCTGACTCGCAGGAGTGAATTGGTGGACTCCCCCATCTTGTAGGTCAGCACCACTTACCAGGTTCGTAGAGAACGAGGGGAGGTAGAGACCAGACAGGGTGCCAGAGGGAGCCGCCGGACACGGGAGGACTGTGGAGAAGTGAGACAGGACAGGACCCCCAGAGGGGTCAGCCAGAGACACCGCAACCGGCCGACTAAGCGGCGTGAGTGTGGTGCGGTCCCGAAAGAAGCAGCGAGAAGCCCCAGAGTCAAGGGTGAAGGTGAGGGAGGCCGAAGCCGGCGTAGTACCTGAGAGCGCAGACTCACCAGTACCTGAGGACGCAGACACACTAGCACCTAGAGCAGCAGTGTCGCAAACACCTAGGGCAGCCGCCTGACCAGTACCTAGAGCAGCAGTGTCAATGCCCGGATCGGGCGGGAAACACCGGTAACAGTCACCCTCATCACTAATAGACACAGCATACATGGCAGAAAGAATAGCATCAAAATCAAGATCATAGATGGCAACACCCGCCGTAGACAGCTCTCCCCAGCGAGGGATCTCTTTGGCCTCCGGGAACTGGTGACGCCGCGCGTCCGTCAGGCGGCCAAAGCAGCGCTGGGTGGGGTGCGCACCCCCACACCACTCACCCGCACGATCGCCGGTGGGCAGGACGTAGGTGCATGGACCAAAACCCCCACCCCGCTGGCGTGCAGTGTACCACTTACGGAGCTGCTGAGGGGACAGGGTCTCACGACCGCGCTGCTGCTGCTGGCGCGGACCACCACCGAAGCCACTCCTCTGCGTAGACCCGCGACTAGCTCCACCGCCACCCCCACCGCCTCCGCCGCCTCCGCCGCCTCCGCTACTACCGCCCCCTCCGCCGCCTCCTCCACTGCCGCCACCTCCGCCACCTCCGCTCCCACCGCCACCGCCGCCGCCGCCTCCGCCTCCACTGCCGCCACCGACACCTCCACCCCCACCTCCACTCCCACCGCCACCCCCACTCCCCCCGCCGCCTCCACCTCCACCTCCACCGCCCCCGCTCGCTCCTCGAGTGCCCCTGCTCCCCTTGCCCTTGCCATAGCGGCGTCTCCCGCTAGGGGCAGACGCCACACCGACTGACTCAAGACCAAGGAGGTCGGCCGCAGCAGCAGAGGCAACAGAGGGCAGAAGGGGGGAGGGGGAACACCCCTCAAAGATGGGGGTGCGCGGGTCACCACGAGAGGCCCCTACAGCGACTATGCTCTTCTTGGCCGCTAGGAGGGACTTCTCGAGGAGGTCAACAGTGAGAGTGGTGGGACAGACTGAGAGGAAGTGGTCCTTGACTACGCGAAGGGAGTCAGGGAGGCGAGTGACTATGTAGTAGAGAGTGATGTACATGGGGGGGGGGGGGGGGGGGGGGGTTCTTGGTGCAGAAGTCAGCAGGAAGCGCAGCGCGGTAGCGAGTGTCACTATTGCGGAGGTGTGTAATGAGGTCAGCGACTGTGGGAAAGGCAGCAAGGTCAGGGAAGAGGTACGGTAGCATGAGACAGCTCAGTGCAGCAGTGGCAGGGGAGGAGTAGCGTGCAACTACAGCGTCGTACAAGGTCTGAGCACTCTTGTACTGACTAAAGTGCGCACGCTCGGAGGTAGGGAGGTGGCGGCGCACAACAAGACGTGCAGCAGCGTCGCGCGTGGCGTCGGCATCAGCAGCAGGGGCAGGAGAGGCGCCAGAGGTGAGGTCAAAGAGTGAGAGACCGTCTGCCCTATCGCACTGTAAAAACAGCTGCAGGTCATCTACCCAGACGTCAAAGTCAATGGCTCGACCCTCAGCGTCAAAAGCGAGGACACTAGGGGTAGCCATGATCACAGTAGACTAGCAGTGCAACACTAGGGTGAGGGCAGTGCAGTGAAAGAGGCACTGTGCTCACCGGACGGGGCTGCTCGGGCGGCTCGGAGGTAGGGCGGCTCGGCGGCTCGGCTGCACGGCGGCTCGGCTGCTGGGCGGCTCGGCTGCAGGGCGGCTCGGTTGCTGGGCGGCTCGGCTGCAGGGCGGCTCGGCTGCTCGGCTGCTGGGCGGCTCGGCTGCTCGGCTGCTCAGGTGCTGGGCGGCTCGGCCGTGCTGCTGCAGGACGGCGCGGCGGTCGGCTGCTGGGCGAGGTGAGGCGGCCCGGGCAGCTCAGGTGGCGGGCGGCGCTGCAGCAGGTGACGGGGCCACAGGGAAGGCGGCTGGGCCACAGGTAAGGGCGGCGAGGCCGCAGTTGAGGGCGGCGGGGACCGCAGGTGAGGGTGGCGAGGCCGCAGGAAAGGGCGGCGAGGCCGCAGTTGAGGGCGGCGGGGACCGCAGGTGAGGGCGGCGAGGCCGCAGTTGAGGGCGGCGGGGACCGCAGGTAAGGGCGGCGGGGACCGTAGGTGAGGGCGGTGGGTCCGCAGGTAAGGGCGGCGTGGCCGCAAGGGCGGCGCGCGGGGTCGACGGGTGGCGTAAGGCGCCACTAGGGCGGCGCGCGGGGTCGACGGGCGGCGATGGGGGGGCCGCTAGGGCGGCGCGCGGGGTCGATGGGCGGCGCAGGGGGCCGCTAGGGCGGTGCGCGGGGTCGACGGGCGACGCAAGGAGCCGCTAAGGCGGCGCGCGGGGTCGACGGGTGGCGCAAGGAGGGGCCGCTAGGGCGGCACGTGGGGTCGACGGGCAGCGCGAGGGGCCACAAAGGGCAGCGCGACGGTAGGGAGGGCACACGGGGCGCGCGCGACTCGGTCTAGTCTGAGGCGCGCTCCGGGCAGGAAAAAAAAATTCGTGGTGGGCCTTAGGTAGCGTTCCCACTAGGGAACCTGCTCTGAAACCATGAGAAGAAACGAGAATGATTGAACTATGAAAGAGTTGGGTACAAGTACTAACCCTAATTGGGTTGTACCCCATATGGGCTACTCCACTACTACCTACACAAAATCATAAGCTATAATGTTCTGACACCTCATTCTTGCTAGTGTAAGCCCTCTTTGCCTAAACTGTTCTTGCCTAGCTAGGGCTTTCCTAGCTATGGCTCCTAAGACTTCTACTCACTTTCACATGAGTATTCCACCAAAACAATACCCCAAAACGGGCGTTTGTATCTGCCCGTTATTTGTTGTGCGTCTCTTCATTCCCCCTCGACGAGCACAAAGGGCCCGCACAGGCCATGCGGGAAAATTGCCAGTGAAACCAAGCTCGTGGAATTGTCTCAGTGCACATAGAGTTATGCGTTCTTGCGCATGCATGAGTGATGCGCGCACAACTCCCGCACTAGAGGTTCGGGAGACACTAACGATTTGGGAGGCTCGACGTGGGCTTTAAGCCTTGTTATGCGCAATCCGAGAATGTTCAGCGTTGGGGCTGAGCACCCCTTATGCGCCAACAGAACAGGGCCGTGGAGTAAGGACGGGATCAGGAAGGTGGGTCTCGCCTTCTTGATCCCGTCCGTTAGTGTTCGTTTACCTTTGTCAGCATGGTCAGCCCGTAGCCGAGCCTCCCCAACCGTCCAAACCAACAATCAAAGGGGGTGTCTGGCGAACGCCTCCATTTCTCCCACATAACGAAATGCTCGACGACATATGGAAGCGGGAACGCAACTTCGTCCCCAGGCAAAGTTCCATCCCCAGGCCATGCCATCGCCATCCCTCGTTTTTCGAAGCACAGCGATGGCACAGCCGTCGCATTGCCGTTCAGAGGGGAACCTCTGAACAAGCCAGTTGTTTGACAAAGGGGGGTTCGAATACCCCCCATTTTTCTCCACCCGAACACACCTTCAAAAAGCCCCTCGCGCATGACAGGGTGAGGGGGTTGTATTTGAAATAGGTACCCTGGTTCGTTTTTTTTTTTTTTTTTTTTTTTTTTTTTTAATTGATACCCTGGTTCGTTTTTTACCCTCGGTCTGGCACTGGTCAGTGGCACGTAAAATTCGTGCCACTAGATGAGGAAGGTGGGGCTGGGGGTTGCATATGCGGTTGCGAAATTTCCTGTTTTGGGAATTGTAGCTTCGCGGACCGCATTACGCCCAGACCTCTTTGGCGGGTTTCGACCCCGGTTCTGGATGCGGTCACCATGCCGATGCCGCCAAAATGCGGCAGTTTTGAAAGTTGCTGGCGAACACCGCCAATATTTAGGGGGTGTGAGTTGCCGCACAAAGCGGTGGATCCGTTAGAAGCGATCCCAAAGTCTTCAATAATACGTATACACCGTGTTTTCCTCTGAGTTCCTGCTCGTATTCATTCTTCTGTTTGGTTGGTCCTATTGCGATCAGAAGTTGATCGTGGCCTGGGATCTACTCAGGAAGGATCGCACACAGAGAAGTGGTGTTGGAGGGCCCTTGACCTCAATAGCAGAGTGAATGTAAATGCTTGAGATGATTAAGACATGCATACATCGAGTTTATGTAAGAGTACAGGGGAATGCGAAAAGACCTAGACTCGCCATGTACTCTAAGGGGCACATTCCCTTTTTCAAATACATCCCCAACTGTGCGGCGCGAACTGTTACGAAACTGTTCCCGTCGAAACCATCCTGTCTGCAGGTGCCTAATGTTGTCTGCTACGACGGTTCAGATGCGTTCCAACCGTCTGACGCTTCGCGTTCATTCGCGATACTGCGTGCTTCTCTTTGCTGCGGTGAGGAGTGCACAATAATGTTCAGGTATTACTATTTGTAACACCCCCCTTCACTCCTGGCCGCAGCAACTTGACCTGCTTGACCACGCCACTGAGTTCGGAGCAGTGCTGATACTGCTGGCGTGGCAGTCGCTTCGTGAGGAAGTCTGCTGCCATGTCACCGGTCGGGCAGTAGGTCAAATTGACCTTGCCCTTGTCTACTTCATCCTTCATGAAGAAGTACCGCAGCGCAATGTGCTTGGTGCGGTTGACGAAACCAGGTTTGTTCGCGATCCGAATCGCGCTCTGGTTGTCGCAGTACAGGCGAAAGTTTGTTGAGGCCGGGATTTTTGCTTCCTGCAGCAGTTCCTGTAGGTAGAGACCTTCGCGAACAGCTGCTGTTGCTGCGATGAATTCAGCTTCCGCCGATGACAGGGCAACCAGCTCCTGTTTCTGAGAGTTCCAGGAGATGGGGCCGCTGGGCTCGAGGCGGAAAAGGAACCCTGTCCTGGACCGTCGATTGTCTGGGTCAGCGGCGTGATCGGCATCCACGTAGCCGACGAGACTGAAGGATGTGGTTGGGATGGTGGAATAACTGAGCCCGACATTGGGCGTGGAGATGAAAAATTGAAGGGCTCGCTGAAGATCTGAAAGATTCTCAGCCGTTGGTTTGCGTGAGTACTGAGCCAACTGGCTCGCAATGTAGGAGAGGTCGGGCCTGCAGATAACGGATGCGAAGAGCAGGCATCCCACTGCTGCTGGTAAGTGTGAAGCCCAGCGGGGGACAGGGCTTTGCTGTCAGGCTCGTGGTTGGGTCCTGGAGTGCGGTAGGGAGTGGAGAGTGGTGCAACTGCAATTTTGAAGTGCTTGCTAAGCTCCTTCGCATACTTTGCTGCTGAGAGATGAATGGCTTCCGACGAGTAGGTGATGTTGAGTCCGAGAAACTGCTTCACGTCATGATTGCAGGTGATGTTGACGCGCCCCCGTGGGTCTCCGTCGCCGTAAGTGTGTGGCTGTTCCACGTAGATCACGGCGTCCACTAATGCGTACAGGAACGCTTTCTTCACATCGATGTGCCGTAGTGGTAGGTGTCGTGCGGCTGCGGTGGCAAGGAGAATTCTCACGGACGTGTGACGGCTGACCTGTCAGAATATATTTGTAACTGCCTGTAGCTATAGTTAGTGTAGTTATTATAAACTTTGTTTGGTGGTGCACCTCCTTTGTTTCTTTGCTTTATGTTGTTGCCAACCTATAGTGAAACTCTCTTCTCTCCTCTCTCAACTTTCTCGACATCCTCCTTACCCTACAACTCGAACTACTAAGAACCTCCTTAACTATGGCTCCTAAGCCAACCTCTGCCTAGTATCTTAACATGGTATTCAGAGCAGGTACGTTCCTGCTGCCTTCCTGCTTCCGCTGCCTATCGTCTTGCCGTGCGCCTCGGGCGCGCGGCGTATTTTGCGCACGGCGATTTTCTGCCTACCGTGTGCTCGGTGCGCACGACGGGATTCTGCCCGCCGTGCGCCCTGGGCGCGCGGCGTCTTCCTCCCCCGCGCGTGGCCTGCCCTCACGCCGCCTGCGCGCCTGCCTCACGTCCACGGGCGGGCCTGATTTGCCCGCCCGTACCCTCCACTTCGCGGCGCCCTGCGAGGCGCCGCTCCTGCTCGTCGCGACGCACCTGCGGGACCCGGACGTCGCCACTCCTGCTCGTCGCGACGCCCCTGCAGGACCCGCAAGGCGTCGCCTTGCTCGTCGCGACGCCACTGTGGGACCCGCGGGGCGTCGCCACTGCTCGTCGCGGCGCCCCCTGGGCGCCGCTCCTACTCGTCGCGGCGCCCCTGGGGCGTCGCCCGTGCTCGTAGCGGCACTCATTGGGCGCCGTCCCTGCTCGTCGCAGCGCCCTCCCCCCTGGCCACCTCCTCTACCTCACCTCCGCCCGCGCCAGCATTGCAGCCGAGCGCTGGCCTACCCTGCCGCCACTGCAGCGGCCGCCCCAGCAGCAGCAGCGCCTGGAGCCGCCGCCCCAACAGCAGCAGCCCCTGGAGCCGCCGCCACTGCAGCGGCCGCCCCAGCAGCAGCAGCAGCGCCTGGAGCAGCCGCCCCAGCAGCAGCAGCCTCTGGAGCCACCGCCGCAACAGCAGCAGCCCCTGGAGCCGCCGCCACTGCAGCGGCCGCCCCAGCCGCAGCAGCAACTGGAGCCGCCGCCCCAACAGCAGCAGCCTCTGGAGCTGCCGCCACTGCAGCGGCCGCCCCAGCAGCAGCAGCGTTTGGAGCAGCCGCCCCAGCAGCAGCAGTGCCTGGAGCAGCCGCCCCAGCAGCAGCCCACGGCGCCGACCCCACAGCTGTATGCGCCGCCGCTCCTGGACTCGGTACGGCTGCCCGTGCCTGTGCTGCCTGTTACTGCCTATGCTTGTGCTGCCTGTTGCTGCCTGTTGCTGCCCGTGCCTATGCTGCCTGTTGCCGCCCGTTGCTGCCCGTGCCTGTGCTGCCCGTTGCCGCCCGTTGCTGCCCGTGCCTGCGCTGCCCGTTGCCGCCCGTTGCTGCCCGTGCCTGTGCTGCCTGTTGCTGCCCGTGCCTGTGCTGCCTGTTGCCGCCCGTTGCTGCCCGTGCCTGTGCTGCCCGTTGCCGCCCGTTGCTGCCCGTGCCTGTGCTGCCCGTTGCCGCCCGTTGCTGCCCGTGCCTGTGCTGCCCGTTGCTGCCCGTGCCTGTGCTGCCTTTGCCGCCCGTTGCTGCCCGTGCCTGTGCTGCCCGTTGTTGCGCCCCGCGGGTCCCGCAGGGTCGACGCGACGAGGCGGGGGCGACGCAGCGGGGCCGCGAAGGGCGACAGGGCGGGGTTGCTACGGGCAGCGGGGCGGGGCCGCGAAGGGGCCGCGAAGGGAGCCGCGAGGGGGCCGCTAGGGGGCCGTGAAGGGGCCGTGAAGGGAGCCGCGAGGGGGCCGCGAGGGGGCCGTGAAGGGGCCGTGAAGGGGCCGCGACGGGGCCGCGAAGGGGTCGTGAAGGGGCCGTGAAGGGGCCACGAAGGTGCCACGAAGGGGTCGTGAAGGGGCCGTGAAGGGGCCGTGAAGGGGCTACGAAGGTACCACGAAGGGGCCGCGACGGGAGGCCGCGGGCCTAATAAAACGGGCTAAATTGTGACTGCCCGTATAATTTCCCCTTTTCAAAACTCAAAATTTTGCGAACTGATGCACTGGATGTGGCAGTCTTACTAGTTAGCCGTTGGATTCTTTTTAGGGTGAGTATTCCACCAAAACAATACCCCAAAACGGGAGTTTGTATCTGCCCGTTATTTGTTGTGCGTATCTTCATTCCCCCCTCGACGAGCGCATAGGGCTCGCACAGGCCATGCGGAAAAATTCCTAGTGAAACCAAGCTCGTGGAATTTTCTCAGCGCACAGAGAGTTATGCGTTCTTGCGCACGCATGAGTGATGCGCGCACAACTCATGCACTAGAGGTTCGGGAGACAATAACGATTTGGGAGGCTCGACGTGGGCTTTAAGCCTTGTTATGCGCATTCCGAGAATGTTCAGCGTTGGGGCTGAGCACCCCTTATGCGCCAACAGAATGGGGCCGTGGGATAAGGACGGGATCAGGAAGGTGGGTCTCGCCTTCTTGATCCCGTCCGTTAGTGTTCGTTTACCTCTGTCAGCATGGTCAGCCCGTAAATAAGGTGCCGATCCTCCCCAACCGTCCAAACCAACAATCAAAGGGGGTGTCTGGCGAATGCCTCCATTTCTCCCACATAACGAAATGCTCGACGACATATGGAAGCGGGAACGCAACTTCGTCCCCAGGCAAAGTTCCATCCCCAGGCCATGCCATTGCCATCCCTCGTTTTTCGAAGCACAGCGATGGCACAGCCGTCGCATTGCCGTTCAGAGGGAAACCTCTGAACAAGCCAGTTGTTTGACAAAGGGGGGTTCGAATACCCCCCATTTTTCCCCACCCGAACACACCTTCGAAAAGCCCCTCGCGCATGACACGGTGAGGGGGTTGTATTTGAAATGAGTGTTTTTTTTTTTTTTTTTTTTTTTTTTTTTTTTTTTTTTTTTTTTGCGATTGGTACCCTGGTTCGTTTTTTACCCTCGGTCTGGCACTGGTCAGTGGCGCGTAAAATTCGCGCCACTAGATGAGGAAGGTGGGGCTGGGGGTTCCATATGCGGTTGCGAAATTTCCTGTTTTGGGAATTGTAGCTTCGCGGACCGCATTACGCCCAGACCTCTTTGGCGGGTTTCAACCCCGGTTCCGGATGCGGTCACCATGCTGATGCCGCCAAAATGCGGCAGTTTTGAAAGTTGCTGGCGAACACCGCCAATATTGAGGGGGTGTGGGTTGCCGCACAAACCGGTGGATCCGTTAGAAGCGATCCCAAAGTCTTCAATAATACGTATACACCGTGTTTTCCTCTGAGTTCCTGCTCTTATTCATTCTTCTGTTTGGTTGGTCCTTGCTCAATTACACGGTTTCACTTAAAATTTGCAAAGCTCAAAGAGCAGTCAGACAATCAGCACAAAAAACTCATTTCCCAGAGCAACCTAACACGTAATTTCACACATATATTCAACAGAACAACACTCAGATTTAACTGTACACAAGCTGCCTACTGTGGCAGTGGAAACCACTCCTCCAACGCCTTGCTGCAGCAGCACATACTATCCTATTCCACTCCGGTCGCTCAAGCCATAAGCACAGACCTCCAGTGTAAGCACACACTCTGCTCTGGGTACACTCATGGTATTCAGGCTTTTTTCTATCAGAGCAGGCTAACACCATCCCGGCATCACCTCCCTCCAACTCTCCTTTTCACCTGCTGTTCCTTCATCTTCCCCACAACCCACCGCCGCGCCCCTCCTTCCTGCTACTCTCTCCTCCCCTCCTTAGCCGACTCGAACATCCCCCATTGTCGCCTCGCCACCATTCTACCCGCCCGGTGCGCCTGCACAAAGAGCTCATGCGCTGCTGCTGCATTCCCCAGCGCCTCCTCCACCTCTGCTGCATTCCCCAGCGCTGCTGCATTGCCCGGCTGGGCTGAGAGGGCCAGTGATAGGAGGGACCGGGCCTTGAGAAAGCCCCTGCTCCCGCTCCACCAAGCATGCATACCGGTATGATGGGGGACACAAGGCGGAGAGAAGCAGGGGGGGCAGGAGGTGTCAGATGAGGAAGTAGGTGGAAACAAAGGAGGCAGTCATAACGCATGGGAGGCACCAAACTGGGAGATTCAGTGGCTCATTGCCCTCACAGGAGCTGCAGCAGGGAAAGCGGCCTAGCAGCCTATGGAGCAGTAAAGGACAGCAGTGGAGGGTGTGTACCTAGAGTGGAAACTGAGCCCGTGGAAACCTTACGGCAGCGGTCAAACAGCCTAATCGCAGCATTAACATCATCGTCGGGACGAGTCAAGGACGGAGGGAGCCGCGCCTGTTGCGGCTGAGCTGATGATTGTGGAGAAGGGTTTCCGTGGCGTGGGGGGGACCTCGACGGGGACCATAAGGGGAGGCTGCCGTTGCAAAGACCACCTTTTTCACGAAACTGAGAGCTTGTGTTTTTCATGTGAACCCCCAAGCCTCCAGTTCACCCGCAGTTCCCTCACCTTCCCCGCCACCCACCGCGACACTGTCCCTTACCTCATCCCCGGTCTTTGCCTAGTCCGGCATGGTCATACTACGTGGTATGGGCCTTCCACTTGCCTGGTCTGGCCTGCTGTGGCCTGCTCAGGCCTGATCTGCCCTGGCTTGCTGTGGCCTTGTCAGCAAGCACATTAATGGTGAGTCAATCCATCTGTCAGCAGATACTTTGTATGATTATGGTGCTCTTTCCCTGGACCAATCTTATTGACCATTGAGTACTAGGTGGCTTATGGCAATAGCAGAGATGTGCTAACAGCGTTTCCAAATTGGCAATTACACATACAAGCACATAACCCATAGATATTCAATCTCCTAAGCACCCATCCACCCCATATATTATACATGGTCAAGACTCTATCAAGAAACCAAAGAAACTTTAGACAGCCACACATCACACGAAGAATCATTTTTTCTTGAGTACTTCTCCACACTGGCTTCAGAATCACAATTTGGAAGTCCGATCTTGCTGGCCTTCAAGGCACCATCACACTCGCTGAGTGGGGTAAGGGAGGAGAGTAAGGCAGTCTCAACAGAAGCACACTGCAGAGGTATGATAGTGTTCTACACGGCGCTTGATGGAACATCTGGCTTGTGACGAGCCTTCATGCGATAGTGACAAGCTAGATCACATGGCATGAGAAACCAGATACCTTGGAATGTGATTGCGACAGAGCGAAGCAAGGGAAGGATCCACATGACAGGCTGTCCACCATGCCTGTGACGTACCAGATATTGGAGACCACACTGTGCACGCTGTGTGTTAAGGTTGTTAGTGCACGTGGCTATTGCCAGCGCATTTCCCTTAAAGCGTGAGGGGCACCATGTCGCGCCCTTCAAATACACAGTCCTGCAGAAGGTGCCTGTTGGTCAAGGCGATGTGAGGCACGGGTTAGAGAAGCAGCAAAGCATGGGTAGTGAATCTCTAGGACTAGTTAGGTGAGACGCGGCAGCAAGGCAGGCTAACGCCTCACCATTCTGGATCCCACGGCAAAGTGATTTCGCTTGCAAAAGCAGAAGCATTGCGGAAGAATTAGCCTTCTGGAAAGCCGGATAGAATGCAATGAGGGAAGACGAGAGAGGGCCTAATCGTTCATTTGACGTCTGGATCGTGTTCTGGTAAATTGGGTCAGTCCCATGATACGTACTATCAGCCGTCGTCTGGAGCTTGCGGTGGCGCTGCTCGTGGGCCTTGTTGGGCTGCGTGATTCTCGCCACGTCTTCTGCTGCATCAACGCCTGTCGCCTCGCTCGTTGCTGGTAGGGTAGGGCAGGTTAAGGGGAGTGAGAGGAGCGAGGGGCAGAGAGGACGTAAGTGAAGGTCGGAGCGGTTGGCCTGCAGCGGAGGCGAAAGTGAAGGCGCAATCGTGAACGCGGCGCCAGGGATATGGCTTGGGTTTTGCGGAGGTTCGGGCCGTACCTTGGGCATATGAGACGCATGAGAGCACCAGGAATGCAGCGAGGACGAGCGCGAGGCCGACGGAGAGAGCGGAGCGAGCCATGGCGATGTAAGGTGTGATTGACAAGTTTTCAATGGGAGAGTGAGAACTTTGCGGTAAAGGTGAAACGAGATTCGAGACTCAGATGGTTGCAGCATGTGTTCCTACTGTATATATAGCTCGAAAGGAAGAGCTCGACTGTATGGAGGGAAACCGCCGAGATGTGTTTGACTGTTTGCGTCACTCACGCTGCACTCGTGCCGGCGTGAAATCCGCGATACTTTTGTCTGCCCCAAACAAACTCTGGCATGACCGCTGAAGAAAACCAAGGTAGACGGTGTGAATTCTGGGGTTTCGGTACGATGCAATGTGGTTTATTACGATACCGTCAATAAAACTATGTCAATAATTCAACTCGATTGCTGTTTTCCTGAAAAAAAGAGCGCGGTAAAGGACAGACGACCAATGATCGAGGGCCATATGTAAATTTGCCACCGCACTGTGCCTACGCTTAAACTCTCTGCAGCCCACAGAGCCATCTCGAAACCCATTGAGTAAACATGTCAAGTGAGAGCAATCGTGGTTCCCAACATTCAACGCGTCCTCTGGAGTCCTATTGGTCGCCATAGATGGCAGAGAAATTTGTTAAAACTTCACTACACCCTGTTTCGCGCTAGCAGAGCATCTGGTTGCAGAACATGCACTGGTTGTAGAACGTCACCACGTTTGAAATGGTCTTATCACCGACGGTACAAGCACATTCACAAGAAAGCGGTTAGCTAGGATGCTGCATGGTAAAGAACATTAACCAAGCGTTTCAAAGCGGTTGAAAAGGGTATACAGCGATAAAGAAAAATTTTGCCCCCAGTACCACTCCGTCAGCTGGTGCGGCTTTGCCCGCAGGTTTCAGCCATACGGTTTATGGCACCTGACCGTACTATAGCAGCGAATCGCGCAAGGTGAGAGGGTCGAGAAACAGGGTGTACAAGGAAGTCAAAGTGGTTCCAAAGTGTAACGCGTCAGCTGGATTCCTATTGGTTGCCACAGAAGGCGGCGGGAATAAATAAACATTTACTACAATAAATTCTGAGGCTTTCACTTCTTGAATACCCGCAACAAAGAATGCTTCTTGGTTTCATTTCATCAATCATTTCACTTGGAGCACGACTCCTTCTGGTTATGCACAGTGATCATGGAATGTTCTGTTGTTGATTTCTTTTATAAATCACTTCTGAAAATGCGTATTGTGAAACGCAGCTTACTGTAACGCTGTAAGGCTGTGGAAACTTAATATTTGCCGAGTTGTATACTTGTATCATTATACTTGGACGATAATGTTGTAATTACTCCAGCTGTACTAAAGCACGTTGCCTTGGCAAGAACAGAAAGCAAGCTTTCTCAATCCATACATATTCATGTTCCTTGTACTACCTGTACTCAATAAATTCACTAGGCATCAGCATGCGATACAAGATTTGTACACCCAATATAAATCAATACAAAAGCACACCCAACCTTTAACTATGCACAAAATACTCAGTGCAGCAAAGACCACCTTGCAGATGTGTTGGCAGATCTGCATATGGTAACCCACTCTACTCCCTACACTTAAGCTACTGTATCAGCAACAACTCATTCCGTGAGCCAAATTGTTCTAAGCTTGAAAGGCACACCTACCCCATCGAAGTTACGAAGGTTAAACCAGTTTACGGGCTTATAATAATGAGCAGACACTCTCGCTGTCCCAGCCCTGTATAATCCCTCCTATCAAATTTCCCTATCTCTCCACTTCAACCGTCGCTCCCTCATCTTCCCCACCACCCACCGCGGCACCGCCACACTCCTCTGCTCCTATTGCCTCCCCTCCTTAGCCGACTCATACATCCCCCGTCTCCTTCTTGCCACCATTCTATCCGCCCGGTTAGCCTGCACAAAGAGCTCATGCGCAGAGGCTGCATTCCCCAGCGCCTCCTCCACCTGTGCTGCCTGCTGCAGCGATGCTGCGTTGCCCAGCTGGGCTGAGAGGGCTAGTGATAGGAGGGAACGGGCCTTGGCTAAGTTTCCCTGCTGCCGCTCCAAGCATGCGTATGCCTGCGAGACACGACGGTGAAGAGGGAGCGAGGAGAGTGGGGGGGGGGCATGAGTGTTGTGAGGGGGTGATATATGCAAGTGGAGGGAGAAGGGGCATGGAACAACTTAAAGCCGCAATACGATCACACAACACTACAAAGCAGGCTGGCGGATTCCAACAAGGGAAGAAAAAGGTAGTTGCATGCGGGGTGATGTTAGAGGGGAGGGAGCATACCTGAAGAGTGGGGACTGAGTGGGGAGCAGCCTCCAGGCAGCGGTCAAACAGCTGCCTTGCAGCCTCAACATCTCCTGCTGCATGCTCCATCACACCCCACACCTGCAACGCCCGCACACACCCAGGCTGCACCTCCAAGCACTTCACAAACAGTCCCCTGGCTGTCTCTCTGCTCTCGGGTGTGGCTAGTCGGGCCTCCTGGCACGCCCATGCGTGCAGTGTGGGGATGGACCTGGGGTTGGCTGATAGAGCCGAGCGGAAGAGGGTTCGCATGCGGTCCACCTGGCCAGCCTTTGCTTCGAGGAGGGCCCATGCCTGCGGTGGAATGAGGGATAGGAGAGAGTGCATGGGTAGGGTGAGGAGGTGGTGGGTTGTTTTTGAGACGTATGAAAAACACCCTCACTTCACATGGCCCATGCCTGCAGTGGAATGAGGGATAGGAGGAAATGCATGGGTAGGGTGAGAGGTGGTAGGTTGTTTGCTCACATCTCCATGAAGTGAGGGTGTTTTTGAGACGTCTCAAAAAGAGGGCGCATGCCTGCGGTGGAATGAGGGATAGGAGAGAGTGCATGGGCGGGGTGAGGAGGTGGTGGGTTGTTTGATCACAGCTCCATGAGAGGCGATTGCGATGCCACGCATTGAATTGCAGACAGCATACTAACAGGGAGAGCTCGAGAGCAGCGAAAGGAATCAACGAGGAAGAGAGAGTGAGAAGAGAGCAGCAGCAAGCGTATGAAGTTTTGCGCGAACAGTGATACAGTGAGTGAACCCACCTGCTAGGACGCAGCGTCAAGAGGGGCAGCAGCAGTGGACTTCTTGAAATAGCACCGGGCGGCACTCAGGTTCTTCATGGAAGCTTCCAAGAGAGTGCGTGATAGCAGAACCACCGGGCTGCCCGGCTGAAGCTTCTCTGCCTGCTCCAGCAGGTTTCGGGCAGCTTGAAAGTTCCCTTTGCGCTTCTCAGCCATGGCCCAGGCGTGAAGGCCAATCCCAAGGCTCCCACTAGGAAACGTTCCCACTAGGGAACCTGCTCTATACCATGTGAAAGAACGAGGAGTGAATGAACTAGAAAGCAGGTGGGTACAAGTAGGAAAACATAAAAGAGTTGTACCCCATACTGTCTACCCCACTACAGCCTACACATACTATAGCATATGAGTTTGACAGCAATGTGATCACGCGCGATAGAAATCTGCTGTATTGTGACTGTTCGTGATACCCCTGTGACCAAACGTAATAAAACGAGCTAAATTGTGACTGCCCGTATAATTTTCCCTCTTCAAAACTCAAAATTTTGCGAACTGATGCACTAGATGTGGCAGTCTTACTGGTTAGCCGTTGGATTCTTTTTAAGGTGAGTTGTCAGAATGTTATGCTCTAGCCTGTAGTGTGGTGCTCTAAAGCGAGTACAACCCTTCTAGGGTTTCCTATTTGTATCCTCATTCTTGCTAGTGCAAGCCCTCTTTGCCTAAACTGTTCTTGCCTAGCTAGGGCTTTCCTAGCTATGGCTCCTAAGACTTCTACTCACTTTCACATGGAATCAGAGCTATATGCTCCTGGCCTGTGGGCCCCACGTAACTGCTTCCGCTGCTACTGCTACTCCCTGTCCGCAGCGCGCCCCGTGGTGCGCAGCGTCGAGTTTAGGGTTTTCATCCCGACGCGTGCTCGAAGCGTGCGGCGGTTTTCTGCCCGCCGTTCGCCCCGAGGCGCGCGGCGGTTTTCTGCCCGCCGTGCGCCCAGAGGCGCGCGGCGGTTCTCTGCCCGCCGTGCTCCCCGAGGCGCGCGGTGGGTTTCTACCCCGTCACGCCGCGCGTCGCTCTGGGGAGGCGCTGCGACGGGCGACGGGGACCTGCGCGTCGCCCCCCGTCGCCCGTCGTGGCCTGCGCGCGGCCCGTACGGGCTGCGCCAGGCCCGCGCGCGGCCCGTATGGGCGGCGCCAGGCCCGCGCGCTGCTCGGGCCGCCTGCGCGCGGTTCGGGAGGCTGTCCCAGGCCCATGGGCGGCCCGTTCCTCGCTGCCCCTGCCCTCCCCGCTGTCCCCCGTGCTTCTTATGGCGCCCCACCCCTCCTACTGCCCGTTCTCCTGGATTAGGATTTGGGGGTGGGGGGTCTTGGGGTGCAGCTTGTGTGTGCCGTTACCTGCTCCTCCTCCTCCTCCGTCTCCCTGTGCTGCAGCTGCCGCTGAGGGGGGGTGGACCTGTTGGAGCCGTTGGAGCTGTACTAAGGGGGGGTGAAGGGGGAGTGGAGCTAGGGGTGTAGCAGCGGGTGTGTGTCAAGGGGGGTGGGACTGTTTGGGGAAGCTGAACGGAGGTTGCCGTCGTGTCGCCAGCAGCACCTTTAGTCCGGGGAGTTGCTCCGGTAGCCCAGCTGCAGCCACCTGTGCCAGTCGCCCGTGGGTCCATTGCTCGTCTGCCGCTACTTTAGCCGCGGGGCCAGTTACTCCAGTAGTCCGGAGCGTTGTTCCAGTAGCCGCTGTGCTAGTGTGCCTCCTGTTGCCCGTGTGTTTGCAGCTTCAGCCGTCGCCTCCTATCACCTCTCCTCTCACTTTCCCTCCTCCTCCTCACTTGCCCGTTGTGACTACCACTAGCTTTGCTCATCATTGTGAACTTTAAACTTTTGCTTTTTGAACTTGTGCTCAGAATGTGTGGTGACATTGTGATCCACCCTGAGCTTGTTCTGCTTTGCTTGCTCTGCTGATTACACCCCACTTTGGCTATGGGGGTGTGTCAGAATGTTATGCTCTAGTCTGTAGTGGGGTGCTCTATAGCGAGTACAACCCTTCTAGGGTTTCCTATTTGTATCCTCTGGTCGGTGTCTCCCAGGAGCAACATAGCGTGCGAGAATGCTAAGAGGGTATGCAAGGTCAGGTCGTGTGCAGGTCATCAGGTACATGAGGCAGCCAACAAGCTCTGGATACGGGCCACTCAACTCTACGGACTCATCCGAAGGCAGAGCTGAGAGTGAGCGGCGAGTAGGCAGAGGAGTGGCCTGAGGCGAGGAGTACGTGAAGCCGAAGCGCTGAAGGACCTGCTGCACCATGTGTGACTGAGTCAGGGTAATGGTGCGCTGTGCTCTGTCCCGAGTGATCTGCAAGCCAAGGTAGCTGCGCAATTCACCCAGGTCTGTGCACGTGTGTCTCTTCTGCAGCTCGGACTTCACGTAAGCGAGTCCAGCAGTGTCAGCTGTGGCAAAGACCAAGTGGTCGACGTACACGAGGATGTAGAACGGCGGCAGAGAGGTGTCGGTGCGCACAAACAGCGACGGGTCGGCAGAAGAAGGAGCAAACCCAAGAGCCGCAAGTGTAGTCCTCAGTGTGTCGTGCCACTCACGTGGCGCCTAGCGGAGACCGTAGACTGGACGTCGGAGACTCCACTAAGTACCAGGAGGGAACGACCCAGTGAAGCCAGGTGGGCGGCGCAGCCAGATATCCTCGTGCAGGCTGCTCTGCAAGAAAGCTGTGCTGAAGTCGAGAGAGTGCAGCTCGTAGTCACGTTGAGCAGCAACGTGCAGCAGTACCCGAAGAGTGGTCATCTTCGGTGTGGGAGAGAAGGTCTGAAAGTAGTCAACTCCCTGCCGCTGACTGAAGCCTCGAGCCATGTAACGTGCCTTGAAGACAAGCGGAGAACCCGGCGGCCGCTTCACCCTGAAGATCCACATGCCACTGACGATGTTCGCCCCAGGCGGGGGAACCTCGTCAACGTAGGTGCCTGTGGACTTCCAGGAAGCCATCTCTGTGTCCATAGCTGCCTGCCATTGAGAGGAGTAGGGACCCTCTATCGCCTCCGCGTAGGAGCGCGGAGTCGGGATGTCAAGTGCATCCGGGTCTCCCTCAGGGGTAAGCAGTACGGACACGAGATGAGGTGAAGCAGCTGCCACACACTAGAACTCCTCCTGCCTGTCCTCGAGGACGTCCGTGCCAAGGGCACACTCACCCCCGACGGACGGAGGACAGACAGACTCGGACTCAGCGACAAGACTAGCAGTGTAGTCTAGGTGACAGCGAGCAGCAAAGTCGACAAGCTCAGCAACTAGGGCAGACGCAGCAGTGGACTCGAAAGAAGGGTCAATGACGGCAGTAGCAAGGAGACGCGTGAAAGTAGGACTGGCAGCACGAAGAGAGTGCGACTCCGGGTCGGCAAGAGCAGGAAGAGAGGACTCAGGAGGAGAAGGCAAAGGGGCACGCAGAGGAGCAGTGGACGGACGCAGAGACATCCTGTGCGTGCCAGGGACAAGAGGAGGACGTTGACGCGAACCACGACCACTAGTGCGAGCAGCACGGACAGGCGACGCAAGGCGAGACGCAGGCTCACAAAGCTCAGCAAGACCTCCAGTAGGACCAGTGTAGGGAGAAGGAGCAGGCAAAGGGGAGGAAGGCTGCAACTGTAACTGTGACTGGACAGGCTGTGGACACTCTAAAGAAGGAGGAGGATCAGTAGAAGGCGGAAGACCAAGAACCTGCTGCAGGAGTGGAACGAAGTACGGTCGAGGCCGCGCGGCGACGCCAGACACAGCAGGGACAGCACCAGTACCCTCAGTAGGAGCACTCGCTCCAACTGCACCTCCAGCAGCTCCAGAACCTCCAGCAGCACCAGTAGTACCCGCAGTAGGACCGCCAGTAGTAGTCTCAGCGCCAACACCCTCAGCAGCACCAGCTCCAGTCGAACCCGCAGGCCCAGTAGCTCCAGTACTCCCAGTACGAGCACCTCCGGGACCCGCGACAGCAGCACCCTCGGTAGCCGAAGAACCTCCAGTACCACCAGCACGGCTCCAGCGCCGGGCAAACCACTCGCGCAGCTCCTGTGGAGAGAGCGGCTCCCGCAGAGACGAAGCCCCCGGAGAACCTCCAGGCGGAGCACCTCCGAGCTCAGCACCCCCAGGCTCAGAACCCCCAGGCAAAGCACCCCCAGGCTCAGCACCCCCAGGCTCAGCACCCCCAGGCTCAGCACCCCCAGGCTCAGCACCCCCAGGCTCAGCACCTCCAGGCTCAACACCCCCAGGCCCAGCACCCCGAGGCTCAGCACCCCCAGAGTCAGCACCCCCAGGCTCAGCACCCTCAGCAGCACCAGAGCCACCAGTGACCTCGACAGGCTCGACTGCGTCTACCTGGGACACACCTGAAGGGGTAGGACCCTGAGGGGGGAGGGGGTCTACCGGAGGGGAACCTGGTACAAGGAAGAGCGGCGGCGGGGGGAGGGACGGAGTGCGGTAGGGGAAGAGGCGGTAGTAGGGGACCGACTCGTCAAACGTGACGTCCTGGGAGGACAGACCACGGCGAGAGGTGGGGTGGTAGAACTGCCACCCAGGCGCGTCAGGGGGGAACCCCAGGAAGACGCAGGGAGCAGCACGAGGGGACAGCTTGTCCGCAGACACGTCGCGGACAAACGCCCGAGATCCCCAGACCCGGAACGCCGACGCATCGCCAACCTTCCCCGTCCACAGCAAGGCTGGGGAGGTCTCCGGCCTGGAGACCGTGGGGTGTAGGTTGATCTGATGCGCCGCGTACCTCACCGCAAACGGCCACAGAAAATGGGGAGCAGCCGCATGCGTCATAGACGTACGAGCGACGTCCATGACCATGCCAATGCGGCGCTCAGCAATCCCATTTTGCTGCGGGGAGTCCGGAAGCGTGAAGGTCTGACGGATGCCTCGTGCGCGACAGTAGGCTCTCAGAAGGCCAGAGGAAAACTCTCCGCCTCTGTCCGAGTGCACACGTAGAACATGAAAGTCCAAGCCAAAGCTCTGCCCGAGCTGTAGACGAGCTGCGCGGATCCAGTCAATCAGCACCTCAGTGACATCACCCTTGCTGCGCAAGGGGAAGACTGCGGTGTAACGCGAGTAGTCGTCAACAACGAGCAGGAAGTAGCGCTCGTGACCCTGTCCACGGACACGGGCTGGGCCCCACACGTCCATGTGAAGCGTCTGCAACGGGGCCCCTGTCGGAGGAAACTGGGAGGAGTGAGTGTCAGCCCGCTAGCGCCCCTCGACACAGGGGACACAGGTAGGGCCAGGGCCCTGAGGAAGGGGAGGGAGGGACCGGGGGAGACCAGACACAAGAAGACGGGAGGCCATGCCTCTGAGCCGAAGCAGAGAGGGGTGACCAAGGCGGTGGTGCCAGAGGAGAGTCTCGTGAGACAGGAGACGACACGAACAGGGGGCAGACTCAGGACCAGACCTGGATGCTGCAGCAAACACCTGACCCGACGCAGCTACCCTACGAGACTCAGCAACTGGAGGAGACGCAGTGGTCAGTGTGTACAGGCTCGACCCCGGCTGACGAGTAAACGTAGCCAGGTGTCGGCCTGTGCTAGCCTCTGTGCAGTGCGTCACCCGCTGACTCGCAGGAGTGAATTGGTGGACTCCCCCATCCTGTAGGTCAGCACCACTCACCAGGTTCGTAGAGAACGAGGGGAGGTAGAGACCAGACAGGGTGCCAGAGGGAGCCGCCGGACACGGGAGGACTGTGGAGAAGTGAGACAGGATAGGACCCCCAGAGGGGTCAGCCAGAGACACCGCAACCGGCCGACTAAGCGGCGTGAGTGTGGTGCGGTCCCGAAAGAAGGAGCGAGAAGCCCCAGAGTCAAGGGTGAAGGTGAGGGAGGCCGAAGCTGGCGTAGTACCTGAGAGCGCAGACTCACCAGTACCTGAGGACGCAGACACAATAGCACCTAGAGCAGCAGTGTCGCAAACACCTAGGGCAGCCGCCTCACCAGTACCTAGAGCAGCAGTCTCAATGCCCGGATCGGGCGGGAAACACCGGTAACAGTCACCCTCATCACTAATAGACACAGCATACATGGCAGAAAGAATAGCATCAAAATCAAGATCATAGATGGCAACACCCGCCCTAGACAGCTCTCCCCAGCGAGGGATGTCTTTGGCCTCCGGGAACTGGTGACGCCACGCGTCCGTCAGGCGGCCAAAGCAGCGCTGGGTGGGGTGCGCACCCCCACACTGCTCACCCGCACGATCGCCGGTGCGCAGGACGTAGGTGCACGGACCAAAACCCCCACCCCGCTGGCGTGCAGTGTACCACTCACGGAGCTGCTGAGGGGACAGGGTCTCACGACCGCGCTGCTGCTGCTGGCGCGGACCACCACCGAAGCCACTCCTCTGCGTAGACCCGCGACCAGCTCCACCGCCACCCCCACCGCCTCCGCCGCCTCCGCCGCCTCCGCTACTACCGCCCCCTCCGCCGCCTCCTCCACTGCCGCCACCTCCGCCACCTCCGCTCCCACCGCCACCGCCGCCGCCGCCTCCGCCTCCACTGCCGCCACCGACACCTCCACCCCCACCTCCACTCCCACCGCCACCCCCACTCCCCCCGCCGCCTCCACCTCCACCTCCACCGCCCCCGCTCGCTCCTCCAGTGCCCGTGCTCCCCTTGCCCTTGCCATAGCGACGTCTCCCGCTAGGCCGCAGTTGAGGGCGGTGGAGGGATCGCTTCACGAAGGTGGGTCTCGCCTTCTTGATCCCGTCCGTTAGTGTTCGTTTACCTTTGTCAGCATGGTCAGCCCGTAGCCGAGCCTCCCCAACCGTCCAAACCAACAATCAAAGGGGGTGTCTGGCGAACGCCTCCATTTCTCCAACATAACGAAATGCTCGACGACATATGGAAGCGGGAACGCAACTTCGTCCCCAGGCAAAGTTCCATCCCCAGGCCATGCCATCGCCATCCCTCGTTTTTCGAAGCACAGCGATGGCACAGCCGTCGCATTGCCGTTCAGAGGGGAACCTCTGAACAAGCCAGTTGTTTGACAAAGGGGGGTTCGAATACCCCCCATTTTTCTCCACCCGAACACACCTTCAAAAAGCCCCTCGCGCATGACAGGGTGAGGGGGTTGTATTTGAAATAGGTACCCAGGTTCGTTTTTATATATATATATATATATATATATATATATTTTGATACCCTGGTTCGTTTTTTACCCTCGGTCTGGCACTGGTCAGTGGCACGTAAAATTTGTGCCACTAGATGAGGAAGGTGGGGCTGGGGGTTGCATATGCGGTTGCGAAATTTCCTGTTTTGGGATTTGTAGCTTCGCGGACCGCATTACGCCCAGACCTCTTTGGCGGGTTTCGACCCCGGTTCTGGATGCGGTCACCATGCCGATGCCGCCAAAATGCGGCAGTTTTGAAAGTTGCTGGCGAACACCGCCAATATTTAGGGGGTGTGGGTTGCCGCACAAAGCGGTGGATCCGTTAGAAGCGATCCCAAAGTCTTCAATAAAACGTATACACCGTGTTTTCCTCTGAGTTCCTGCTCGTATTCATTCTTCTGTTTGGTTGGTCCTGTTGCGATCAGAAGTTGATCGTGGCCTAGGATCTACTCAGGAAGGATCGCACACAGAGAAGTGGTGTTGGAGGGCCCTTGACCTCAATAGCAGAGTGAATGTAAATGCTTGAGATGATTAAGACATGCATACATCGAGTTTATGTAAGAGTACAGGGGAATGCGAAAAGACCTAGACTCGCCATGTACTCTAAGGGGTACATTCCCTTTTTCAAATACATCCCCAACTGTGCGGCGCGAATTGTTACGAAACTGTTCCCGCCGAAACCATCCTGTCTGCAGGTGCCTAATGTTGTCTGCTCCGACGGTTCAGATGCGTTCCAACCGTCTGACGCTTCGCGTTCATTCGCGATACTGCGTGCTTCTCTTTGCTGCGGTGAGGAGTGCACAATAATGTTCAGGTATTACTATTCGTAACACCCCCCTTCACTCCTGGCCGCGACAACTTGACCTGCTTGACCACGCCACTGAGTTCGGAGCAGTGCTGATACTGCTGGCGTGGCAGTCGCTTCGTGAGGAAGTCTGCTGCCATGTCACCGGTCGGGCAGTAGGTCAAATTGACCTTGCCCTTGTCTACTTCATCCTTCACGAAGAAGTACCGCAGCGCAATGTGCTTGGTGCGGTTGACGAAACCAGGTTTGTTCGCGATCCGAATTGCGCTCTGGTTGTCGCAGTACAGGCGAAAGTTTGTTGAGGCCGGGATTTTTGCTTCCTGCAGCAGTTCCTGTAGGTAGAGACCTTCGCGAACAGCTGCTGTTGCTGCGATGAATTCAGCTTCCGCCGATGACAGGGCAACCAGCTCCTGTTTCTGAGAGTTCCAGGAGATGGGGCCGCTGGGCTCGAGGCGGAAAAGGAGCCCTGTCCTGGACCGTCGATTGTCTGGGTCAGCGGCGTGATCTGCATCCACGTAGCCGACGAGACTGAAGGATGTGGTTGGGATGGTGGAATAACTGAGCCCGACATTGGGCGTGGAGATGAAAAATTGAAGGGCTCGCTGAAGATCTGAAAGATTCTCAGCCGTTGGTTTGCGTGAGTACTGAGCCAACTGGCTCGCAATGTAGGAGAGGTCGGGCCTGCAGATAACGGATGCGAAGAGCAGGCATCCCAACTGCTGCTGGTAAGTGTGAAGCCCATCGGGGGACAGGGCTTTGCTGTCAGGCTTGTGGTTGGGTCCTGGAGTGCGGTAGGGAGTGGAGAGTGGTGCAGCTGCAATGTTGAAGCGCTTGCTAAGCTCCTTTGCATACTTTGCTGCTGAGAGATGAATGGCTTCCGACGAGTAGGTGATGTTGAGTCCGAGAAACTGCTTCACGTCATGATTGCAGGTGATGTCGACGCGCCCCCGTGGGTCTCCGTCGCCGTAAGTGTGTGGTTGTTCCACGTAGATCACGGCGTCCACTAATGCGTACAGGAACACTTTCTTCACATCGATGTGCCGTAGTGGTAGGTGTCGTGCGGCTGCGGTGGCAAGGAGAATTCTCACGGACGTGTGACGGCTGACCAGCGCAAATGTCTGGTCAAAGTCAATCCCATGCCTTTGATCGTAGCCGCGTACCACCCAGCGTTCCTTGAAGCTCAATCCTTCCGTCGGCTCCTGTTTTCACTCGGAAGACCCATTTGCCGGAGAGAATCCTTCTCCCTTTTACTGCTGCACGGTCGACGAGCACCCAGGTGTCGCGTGAGTCGAGTGCCCGGATTTCCGCATCCATTGCTTCACGCCACTCCTTGCTGTGTGGTCCAGAAAGAGCTTCGCGCGGATTTTGGGGCTCGACAACACGTGGCGGCTTCGAAGTTGCGGTGTGGAGCCCGAGCAGCTGTAATCCCGAGATGGTGCTGTTGTGGCGAATTTGCGGGATGACTTCCTATACGTCGTTGTCGTCGCTTTCAGGTTCAGGAGGCGCTGGTGGTGCCGTGCCTCTGCCGCTTCCGCCTGTTCCGCCTGTTCCGCTTCCGCCTGCTGCGCCCATTCCTCCTCCCGAGGAATCGTCATCGTCGTTGTCACTGCGTCGTTCTTCCCACACGGACTCGCCCCTCGTGTCCTGCTCCAAGATTGTAACAGCGGCTTCGTCTTCAGGCGTTGCGTAGCTGTGCCCGTTGTTAGCGTAGACGCGGTTCGCGTTCGTTTGTTCGTCACGGCGGAACTGGTCGAGGAAGAGGCGCTCGTAGAAGATGACGTCGCGAGCGTGGGCGATTTTCTGACTGAGGAGGTCCAGCACGATCCAGGCCTTGTACTCATGGCTGATGCCGAGGTGGATCCCCCAGCGAGCGCGGCTGGCGAATTTGCCGATGGTTGAGGTTGGCGGGCGGTATTGAACCATGCACCCCCATACGCGCAGCATGGAGGTATCCCCTTTGGTCCCGGTCCATTTGACGTGCGGGGACAGATTGCCGGTAATGGCGGTGGTCGAGAGTAGGTTGTGCACCCGTACTACGTGGTGCATTGCTTAGGTCCAGTAGATCGGCGGCAATTTCAGCTGCCTCATCAGTGCGCGCACCTTCGTCATTAGCGTGCGGTTCGTCCGCTCAGCTACGCCCTGCTGCTGGTGCGCGTAGGGGAGAGAAATATGGTGCTCGATCCCCTTTTGCGTGAGGTAGGTTTGCATCTGGTGTGAAATTGAGAAGAAAGAAGAGGACTGCACTAGCAAGAATGGGGATACAAATAGCAAACCCTAGAAGGGTTGTACTCGCTATAGAGCACCCCACTACAGGCTAGAGCATAAGATAACATTCTGACACACCCCCATAGCCATAGTGGGGTGTAATCAGCAGAGCAAGCAAAGCAGTACAAGCTCAGGGTGGATCACAATGTCACCACACATTCTGAGCACAAGTTCAAGAAGCAATAGTTTAAAGTTCACAATTATGAGCAAAGCTAGTGGTAGTCACAACGGGCAAGTGAGGAGGAGGAGAGAGAGTGAGAGGAGAGGAGATAGGAGGCGACGGCTGAAGCTGCAGACACACGGGCAACAGGAGGCACACTGGCACATCGGCTAACGGAACAACGCTCCGGAATACTGGAGTAACTGGCCCCGCGGCTAAAGTAGCGGCAGACGAGCAACGGACCCACGGGCGGCTGGCATCGCTGGCTACGACTGGGCTACCGGAGCAACTCCCCGGACTACAGGTGCTGCTGGCGACACGACGGTAACCTCCATTCAGCTTCCCCAAACTATCCCACTCCCCTTGGCACACGCCCGCTGCTACACCGCTAGCTCCACTCCCCCTTCACCCCACCTTAGTACCACTCCACCGGCTCCAACACGTCCACCCCCCCTCAGCGGCAGCTGCAGCACAGGGAGACGGAGGAGGAGGAGGAGCAGGGAACGGCACACAGTAAGGTCACCCCCATACCCCTCACCCCCAAACCCTAATTCAGGAGAATGGGGTGTAGGAGGGGTGGGACGCCAGTAGAAGCACGGGGGGACAGCGGGGAGGACGAGGGCATCGAGGAACGGGCCCACCACGGGCCTGGTAGAGACGCCCGAGCCGCGCGCAGGCGGCCCGAGCCGCGCGCGGGCCTGGCGCCGTCCGTACGGGCCGCGCGCGGGCCTGGCGCCGCGGGCCTGGCGTAGCCCGTACGGGCCGCGCACGGGTCTGGCGCAGCCCAGACGGCCTGGCGCAGCCCGTACGGGCCGCACGCTGCCTGTACGGGCCGCGCGCAGGCCATGACGGGCGACGCGCGGGTCCCCGTCGCCCGTCGCGGCGCCTCCTGAGGGCGACGCGCCAGGTGACGGGGTAGAAGCCCGCCGCACGCCTCGGGGCGCACAGCGGGCAGAGAACCGCCGCGCGCCTCGGGGCGCACGGCGGGCAGAAAACCGCCGCGCGCCTCGGGGCGCACGGCGGGAAGAAAAACTGCCGCACGCCACGGGGCGTGCGGCTCAGAGAGTAGTGGTAGTGGTTGCAGCGGAAGCAACGAGGTGGTAAGCCCACCCACAGGATCGATCCAAGGGGATCGACCTGCTCTGATACCATGTGAAATTGAGAAGAAAGAAGAGGACTGCACTAGCAAGAATGGGGATACAAATAGCAAACCCTAGAAGGGTTGTACTCGCTATAGAGCACCCCACTACAGGCTAGAGCATAAGATAACATTCTGACATCTGGTTGCTCCTGAATTCTGCCACGCCGTCAGATTGCCAGATTTTCAGCTTCTTCCTAGACTGCCGCTCTGCGTGCGCCAGCCAGAGGCGAAACACCTTGTAGGCTCTGTCGCGTGACTCCACGTTCACGACCCACACGTAGCGCGTTCCAGCGTCGATGAAGGTGAGCGTGTACATTTTGTCCTCGGTTCCGCAGTGCCCTACGTTCAGGAAATCGCTGTACGCCTTGTTTAGCTTAGGGTAGCGGTTCGTTCCAGGTTCGAGTAGCGGGAACGGTTGGTGGCTCAGCGCAACTTCGGGGCAGACGGTGCAGTTGCGCGGATGTGTTGCGCCTCTCACTTCGGAGCCATCAGGGCGCAGGAGTGCGCCAGGAGCGAAGACGCCTGCGTCGATGCAGCTTTTCAATGTCTCACGTGAAGGGTGTCCGAGGCGCTGGTGCCAGAGAGTGTCGTCAACGCGAAAGCCAGAGGTGCGTATGTAGCGTGCGCGTGCTTCCTCAGGGTCTTCGTCAGATACAGGAGCAGGTTCTGCTGCTACTCCCTCTTCTTCTTCTTTCAGCGCGTTGGTCAGCATCAGCACCAAAAACTCTCTGTCACGAATCTCAGAGAGCGGAATGTTGGTCCCGGGGATTGTGCCAAGTACAAACGCCGGTTCGCGTGGCTCTGGAGCAGGTCCGTAGATGGTGCGACGCGGGGTTGACGGCTCATTGCCCAAGATGATGGTGTCCGATGGATCGCGCCGCAGGGGGTTGTCAGGAGGAGGTGGTGCAAGTGGAACGTGTCGCGGGGGACGGCCAAGAGGAACGACTGCAGGTGTTGCCTCGGTTTCCTCAGTTTCGTCCTCTTCCCCCTTTCGTTCTTCGCGGAAAGTACCCCAGCCGCTGTTGTCGGCGCTAGTTGCGGCGCCCCATCTGCCGCTCGCGTTGGCCTGGGTTCCAGCAGTGTCTCCCCAGCCGCCAGTGTCACTTGTTCCCCATCCTCCAGAGCTTCCCCACCCCCCTTCATTGGAGGCACTTTCTTCGGCCTCGGCTCCCCAGGTGGCGTAAGCGAGGGTTCCATGTGCTTTTGCGAGGCTTAGCTGGCGAAGCTCCTTAGCTTCGCGGCGCGCCAATTCTTCCTCTTGCTCCGCGGTGAGTATTGTTGATGAGTCGCGTCGATGAGAGTAGATGGCCAAGAACTTCTCGTAGGTGTAGGGTCGCGGCTCGCCATGGGCATCAAAGGTGCCGACGCCGGTTCCGCGCAACATGCCTTGAAGGTGCTGTGAGGGGGGACCGATGAGGGGATGCTATGGCGTGCCGAAGATGCCGCGGGTGGTAACTTCAAGCTCGAGCTGCGTCATCCCTTGTGAAACAAGTGAACAGGAATGAGAATGACTAAGGAAAGATTGGGTACAAATACAACCCTAGAAACCCTGTACCCCATATGTGCTACCCCACTATAGCCTACAGCAACTATGTCATATAAATCTGACACACCCCCATAGGCAAAGTGGGGGAGAACAAGGGGTCACAAGACCAGTCAAGCAAAGCAAAGCAGAGCAAGCTCAGGGTGGATCACAAAGTCACCACACAGTCCGAGCACAAGAGCAGGGCCAGAGGCCAGTTCACATGCAGGAGTACAGACATATATATATAAAACTAGACAAGCAAGAGTAGGTATATATATGTCACATTACAAGTAAAGTCAAGAGGAGAGCAAGTGAGGCAAGACAGGCACAAGACCCAGCTGGGTGCAGAGGCGCTGATGGTCACAAGGCGCGAGTGCCTTGGTGAACACATCAGCAGTGTTGGCCTCAGAGGCCACGTACGCAAGCCGCAACTGTCCACGCTGCTGCAGCTCACGAGCAAGGAAGTAGCGAAGAGCAATGTGCTTCGTTCTATGCTCCAGACGCTGCTCTCGACACAAGGCCAGCATGGCCTTGTTGTCTACGTACAGCACTGGAGGAGAACGAGGCGGCTCTCCAAGGTCAGTCAGCAGGTAGGTGAGCCAGCGAAGCTCCTGTGCAGCCATGGCCCCAGCGTAGATCTCAGCCTCACAACTGGAGCTGAGAACCGAAGACGAGCGAGTAGCCCGCCACGAGACAGAGCCGGAACCAAGACTGAAGGTGTAACCCTGTGACGACCGCTGCGTAGCCTGGTCATCAGCCCAAGAAGCGTCCGCGTGCCCTGTAAGGACCACTGGACTCCGCCCTCCAAGCACTAGCCCCATGCCCGACGTACTGCACAGGTAGCGCAACACCCTCTTCGCTGCAGCCATGTGCTCTGGTCGGTGTCTCCCAGGAGCAACATAGCGTGCAAGAATGCTCAGAGGGTATGCAAGGTCAGGTAGTGTGCAGGTCATTAGGTACATGAGGCAGCCAACAAGCTCTGGGTACGGGCCACTCGACTCTACGGACTCATCCAAAGGCAGAGCTGAGAGCGAGTGGCGAGAAGACAGAGGAGTGGCCTGAGGCGAGGAGTACGTGAAGCCGAAGCGCTGAAGGACCTGCTGCACCATGTGTGACTGAGTCAAGGTAATGGTGCGGCGCGCTCTGTCCCGAGTGATCTGCAAGCCAAGGTAGCTGCGCAGTTCACCCAAGTCAGTGCACGTGTGTCGCTTCAGCAGCTCGGACTTCACGTAGGCGAGTCCAGCAGTGTCCGCTGTGGCAAAGACCAAGTCGTCGACGTACACGAGGATGTAGAACGGCGGCAGAGAGGTGTCGGTGCGCAGAAACAGCGACGGGTCAGCAGTAGAAGGAGCAAACCCAAGAGCCGCAAGCGTAGTCCTCAGTGTATCGTGCCACTCACGTGGTGCCTGGCGGAGACCGTAGACTGGCCGTCGGAGGCTCCACTGGGTGCCAGGAGGGAAAGTCCCAGTGAAGCCAGGTGGACGGCGCAGCCAGATCTCCTCGTGCAGGCTACCCTGCAGGAACGCAAGGCTGAAGTCGAGAGAGTGAAGCTCGTAGTCGCGCTGAGCGGCTACGTGCAGCAGCACCCGAAGAGTAGTCATCTTCGGGGTGGGAGAGAAGGTCTGAAAGTAGTCAACTCCCTGCCGCTGACTGAAGCCACGAGCGACGTACCGCGCCTTGAAGACAGGTGGAGAGCCCGGCGGCCGCTTCACCCTGAAGATCCACATGCCACTGACGATGTTCGCCCCAGGAGGGGGAACTGCGTCAACGTAGGTGCCTGTGGACTTCCAGGAAGCCATCTCTGCATCCATAGCTGCCTGCCACTGAGACGAGTAGGGACCCTCTACGGCCTCCGCGTAAGAGCGCGGAGTCGGGATGTCTAGTGCATCCGGGTCTCCCTCAGGAGCAAGCAGTACGGACGCGAGATGAGGTGAAGCAGCAGCCAGACACTGTAACTCCTCCTGCCTGTCCTCTAGGACGTCCGTGCCTAGAGCACACTCACCCCCGACGGACGGAGGACAGACAGACGCAGACTCAGCAACAAGACCAGCAGCGTAGTCTAGACGACAGCGAGCAGCAAAGTCGACGAGCTCAGCGACAAGAGCAGACGCAGCAGTGGACTCAAAGGAGGGGTCAGTGACGACAGTAGCAAGCAGACGCGTGACAGTAGGACTGGCAGCACGAAGAGAGTCCGACTCAGGGTCGGCAAGCGCAGGAAGAGAGGACTCAGGAGGAGAAGGCAAAGGGGCACGCAGAGGAGTAGTGGACGGACGCAGAGACATCCGGTGCGTGCCAGGGACAGGAGGAGGACGCTGACGCGAACCGCGACCACTAGTGCGAGCAGCACGAACAGGCGACGCAGGACGAGACGCAGGCTCACGACGCTCAGCAAGACCGCTAGTAGGACCAGTGTAAGGAGAGGGAGCAGGTAGTGGAGAGGAAGGCTCCAACGGTGACTGCGACTGGACAGGCTGTGGACACTCGACCGGAGGAGAAAGACCAAGAACCTGCTGCAGGAGCGGAACGAAGTACGGCCGAGGCCGCGCGGCAACTCCAGACTCAGCAGGGACAGCGCCAGCACCCTCAGCGACAGCACCAGCGCCACCAGCACCTCCAGCAGCAGGACCTCCAGCAGCACCAGCAGCAGAACCACCGCCAGGACAGACAGCAGCTGTCTCAGCACCAACACCCTCAGCAGCTCCAGCTCCAGTAGGACCCGCAGGCCCAGCAGCTCGGGGACCGGCAGGACCAGCACCCTCGACGGTCGAAGAAGCTCCAGCTCCAGCAGCACGCCTCCAGCGGCGAGCAAACCACTCGCGCAGCTCCTGTGGAGAGAGGGGCTCCCGGCGAGACGCAGCAGCAGGAGAAACCCCAGGCTCAGCAGCTCCAGACTCAGCACCCCCAGGCTCAGCACCCCCAGGCGTAGCACCTCCAGTCTCAGCACCCCAAGGCTCAGCACCCCCAGGCTCAGCACCCCCAGGCTCAGCACCCTCCGCAGTAGCACCCCCAGGTCCAGCACCCCCAGGCTCAGCACCCCCAGAAGTAGCACCTCCAGGCTCGGCACCCCCGCGCACAGCACCCCCAGAGTCAGCACCCGCAGCAGCACCAGAGTCACCAGTAACCTCGACCGGGTCAACTGCGTCTACCTGGGACACACCTGAGGGGGCAGGAACCTGAGGGGGGAGGGGGTCTACCGGGGGGGGAAGCGGCACAAGGAAGTCCGGTGGAGGGGGGAGGGAAGGAGTGCGGTAGGGGAAGAGGCGGTAGAAGGGGACAGACTCGTCGAACGTGACGTCCTGGGAGGACAGAACACGACGAGAGGAGGGGTGGTTGAACTGCCACCCGGGAGCGTCTGTGGGGAAGCCAAGGAAGACACAGGGAGCAGCACGAGGGGACAGCTTGTCCGCAGACAAGTCGCGGACAAACGCCCGAGATCCCCAGACACGGAACGCCGACGCATCGCCAACCTTCCCCGTCCACATCAAGACTGGGGACATCGCGGGCCGAGAGACCCGAGGGTGAAGGTTGATCTGATGCGCGGCGTACCGAACCGCAAACGGCCACAGAAAATGGGGGGCAGCCGCATGCACCATGGACGTACGGGCGACGTCCATGACAATGCCGATGCGGCGCTCAGCAATCCCATTCTGCTGTGGAGAGTCTGGAAGCGTGAAGGTCTGGCGGATGCCTCGTGCCCGACAGTAGGCTCGCAGAAGGCCGGAGGAGAACTCTCCGCCTCTGTCCGAGTGTAGACGGAAAACAGGAAAGTCTGAGCCGAAGCTCTTCCTGAGCTGGAGACGAGCTGCGCGGATCCAGTCGATCAACACCTCAGTGACCTCACCCTTGCTGCGCAAGGGGAAGACTGAGGTGTAACGCGTGTAGTCGTCAACCACCAGCAGGAAGTAGCGCTCGTGACCCTGTCCACGGACGCGGGCTGGGCCCCACACGTCCATGTGAAGCGTCTGCATCGGGGCCTCCGTCGGAGGAAACGGGGAGGAGTGAGGGGTAGCCCGCAGGCGACCCTCGACACAGGGAACACAGGGAGGGCCAGGCCCCGGAGGAAGGGGAGGGAGGGACCGGGGAAGGCCAGAGACAAGAAGGCGAGAGGCCATGCCCCGGAGACGAGGTAGGGAGGGGTGACCCATCCTGTGGTGCCACAGGAGGGTCTCGTGGGACAGGAGGCGACACGAGCAGGGGGCAGACTCAGGACCAGACCTGGACGCTGCAGCAAACACCTGACCCGACGCAGCTACCTGACCAGACGCAGGAGGAGGAGACGGAACAGTGAGTGTGTACAGGCTCGACCCTGGACCACGTGTGAACGTGGTCAGGTGTCGACCCGTGTCCGCGTCCGTGCAGTGGGTGACTCGTCGGCGCGCAGGGGTGAACTGGTCAACCCTTGCATCCTGTAGGTCAGCCCCCGCCACCAAGTTCGTAGAGAACGAGGGGAGGTAGAGACCGGACAGGGCGCCAGACGGGACCGCAGGGCACGGCAGGACAGTGGAGTAGCGAGCCAGAACAGGACCCCCAGAGGGGTCTGCCAAGGAGACCGCCACTGGCCGACTGAGCGGCGTGAGTGTGGTGCGGTCTCGAAAGAAGGAGCGAGACGCCCCGGAGTCAAGAGTGAAAGTGAGAGAGGGAGAAGTCAACACAGTACCTGAGAGAGCAGACTCACCAGCACCTGAGGACACAGACTCACTGGCACCTAGAGCAACAGCCTCACCAGCACCTGGAGCAGCAGCCTCAACAGCACCTAGAGCCGCAGTACCAATGCCCGGGTCGGGCGGGAAACACCGGTAACAGTCACCCTCCTCACTAATAGTCACAGCATACATGGCAGCAAGAATAGCATCAAAGTCAAGATCAAAGATAGCTACTCCCGCCCTAGACAGCTGGTCCCAGCGAGGGATCTCAGAGGCGTCAGGAAACTGGCGGCGCCAGGCGTCAGTCAGGCGGCCGAAGCAACGCTGGGTGGAGTGTGGACCACCACACTGCTCACCCGCACGGTCGCCAGTGCGCAGGACGTATGTGCACGGACCAGCACCCCCACCCCGCTGACGCGCAGAGTACCACTCACGGAGCTGCTGCGGGGAGAGGGTCTCCTGACCACGCTGCTGCTGCTGGCGCTGACCACCACCGGAGCCACTCCTCCTCGACGCGCCACGACCTCCGCCGCCTCCTCCGCCACCGCCGCCACCACCTCTGCCGCCACCGCTACTCCCACCGTCGCCGCCGCCACCGCCGCCTCCGCCTCCACCCCCACTACCACCGCCGCTGCCGCCCCCGCCTCCACTGCCTCCGCCGACACCTCCACTCCCGCCACCACTCCCGCTACCACCCTCACCTCCGCCGCTGCCTCTACCTCCGCCTCCACCGCCCCCACCACCGCCCCTGCCCCCCTTGCTCCTGCCAGAGCGACGTCTCCCGCTGGGGGCAGACGCCGCTCCGACCGACTCAAAACCAACAAGGTCGGCCGTAGCAGCAGAGGCGACAGAGGGAAGGAGGGGGGAGGGGGAACACCCCTCAAAGATGGGGGTGCGCGGGTCACCACGAGAGGCCCCTACAGCGAGAATGCTCTTCTCAGCTGCTAGGAGGGACTTCTCGAGGATCTCGACAGTGAGAGTGGTGGGGCAGACTGCGAGTAGGTCGTCCCTGACTCCGCGAAGGGAGTCAAGGAGGCGGGTGACAATGTAGTAGAGAGTGAAGTACTGGGGGGGGGGGGTTCTTGGCGCAGAACTCAGCAGGAAGTGCAGCGCGGAAGCGAGCGTCACTAGTGCGCAGGTGGGTAATGAGGTCGGCTACTGTGGCAAAAGCAGCAAGGTCGGGAAAGAGGTACGGTAGCATGAGGCGGCTCAGTGCAGCAGTGGCAGGGGTGGAGTAGCGTGCGATAACGGCGTCGTACAAGGTCTTAGCACTCTTGTACGACCCAAAATGCGCACGCTCAGCGGGAGGGAGGTGGCGACGCACAGCAAGACGTGCAGCAGCATCGCGTGTGGCCCACTGTGAGCGAACAGTGGCATCCTCAGTAGCAGCAGGGGCGGGAGAGGCACCAGAAGTGAGATCAAAGAGAGAGAGGCCGTCAGCTCTGTCGCACTGTAGGAAAAGCAGTAGGTCGTCTACCCACACGTCAAAGTCAATGGCTCTGCCCTCAGCGTCAAAGGCGAGGACACTGGGGGTAGCCATGACAGCAGTAGAGAGGGGGGTAGTGCGCAGAGTAAAGCTCAGTGCTCACCAGACAGGGCAGTGCAGGGCGGGCTCGGGCGGCTCGGGCGGCTCGACTGCTGGGCGGCTCGGCGGCTCGGGCGGCTCGGGCGGCACTGCAGCTGGGCGCTGGGGCGGCTCGGCTGCTGGGGCAGCTCGGCCGCTGGGGCGGCTCGGCTGCTGGGGCGGCTCGGCTGCTGGGGCGGCTCGGCTGCTGGGGCGGCTCGGCCGGGAGATGCAGGGGCGGGGCCGTCAGGTGCAGCGGCGGGCCGGCCGGTGCGGCGGCAGGCCGGCAGGTGCAGGGGCGGGGCCGAAGGGTGCAGAGGCGGGCCGTCAGGTGAAGCGGTGGGCCGCAGGGTGCAGAGGCGGGCCGGCAGGTGCAGCGGAGGGGCCGTCAGGTGAAGCGGCGGGCCGCTGGGTGCAGCGGCGGGCCGTAGAGTGCAGCGGCGGGCCGGCGAGTGCAGCGGCGGGGCCGTCAGGTGAGGCGGCGGGCCGTAGGGTGCAGCGGCGGGCCGTAGGGTGCAGCGGCGGGCCGGCAGGTGCAGCGGCGGGGCCGTCAGGTGAGGCGGCGGGCCGTAGGGTGCAGCGGCGGGCCGTAGGGTGCAGCGGCGGGGCCGTCAGGTGAGGCGGCGGGCCAAAGGGTGCAGCGGCGGGCCGGTAGGTGCAGCGGCGGGCCGGCAGGGCCGCGTCAGAGCCGGCGGCGGGGCCGCGTGAGTGGAGGCGGCGGGGCCGCGTCAAGCAGGCGGCGGGGCCGCGACGTAGCGGGCGGCAGGGCCGCGTCAGAGGCGGCGGCGGGGCCACGTCAGTGGAGGCGGCGGGGCCGCGTCAAGCAGGCGGCGGGGCCGCGATCAGGAGGGGTGGCGGGGCCGCGTCTGAGGGACAGCGGGGCCGCGAGGGAAAGGGCGACCCGAGGGGTCGCTAAAAAAATGCGCGCCTCGGGGCGCGCTTCGGTGGGCCCTAAGAAAACGGTCCTTAGGAAGGACCCGCTCTATACCATGTGAAACAAGTGAACAGGAATGAGAATGACTAAGGAAAGATTGGGTACAAATACAACCCTAGAAACCCTGTACCCCATATGTGCTACCCCACTATAGCCTACAGCAACTATGTCATATAAATCTGACATCCCTTCCTCTGGGGGCGCATGGTGCTCTGTCCGTTAGTGTTCGTTTACCTCTGTGAGCATGGTCAGCCCGTAAATAAGGTGCCGAGCCTCCCCAACCGTCCAAACCAACAATCAAAGGGGGTGTCTGGCGAACGCCTCCATTTCTCCCACATGACGAAATGCTCGACGACATATGGAAGCAGGGACGCAACTTCGTCCCCAGGCAAAGTTCCATCCCCAGGCCATGCCATTGCCATCCCTCGTTTTTCGAAGCACAGCGATGGCACAGCCGTCGCATTGCCGTTCAGAGGGGAACCTCTGAACAAGCCAGTTGTTTGACAAAGGGGGGTTCGAATACCCCCCATTTTTCCCCACCCGAACACACCTTCGAAAAGCCCCTCGCGCATGACACGGTGAGGGGGTTGTATTTGAAATGGGTGTTTTTTTTTTTTTTTTTTTTTTTTTTTTTTTTTTTTTTTTTTTTTTTTTTTTTTTTGCGACTGATACCCTGGTTCGTTTTTTACCCTCGGTCTGGCACTGGTCAGTGGCGCGTAAAATTCGCGCCACTAGATGAGGAAGGTGGGGCTGGGGGTTCCATATGCGGTTGCGAAATTTCCTGTTTTGGGAATTGTAGCTTCGCGGACCACATTACGCCCAGACCTCTTTGGCGGGTTTCAACCCCGGTTCCGGATGCGGTCACCATGCTGATGCCGCCAAAATGCGGCAGTTTCGAAAGTTGCTGGCGAACACCGCCAATATTGAGGGGGTGTGGGTTGCCGCACAAACCGGTGGATCCGTTAGAAGTGATCCCAAAGTCTTCAATAATACGTATACACCGTGTTTTCCTCTGAGTTCCTGCTCTTATTCATTCTTCTTTTTTATTGGTCCTTGCTCAATTACACGGTTTCACTTAAAATTTGCAAAGCTCAAAGAGCAGTCAAACAATCAGCACAAAAAACTCATTTCCCAGAGCAACCTAACACGTAATTTCACACATATATTCAACAAAGAACACTCAGATTCAACTGTACACAAGCTGCCTACTGTGGCAGTGGAAACCACTCCTCCAACGCCTTGCCGCAGCAACACATACGATCCTATCCCACTCCGGTCGCTCAAGCCATAAGCACAGACCTCCAGTTTAAGCACACACTCTGCTCTGGGTACACTCATGGTATTCAGCCTTTTCCCTATCAGAGCAGGCTAACACCATCCCGGCATCACCTCCCTCCAACTCTCCTTTTCACCTGCTGTTCCTTCATCTTCCCCACAACCCACCGCCACGCCCCTCCTTCCTGCTCCTCTCTCCTCCCCTCCTTAGCCGACTCGAACATCCCCCATCGTCGCCTCGCCACCATTCTACCCGCCCGGTGCGCCCGCACAAAGAGCTCATGCGCTGCTGCTGCATTCCCCAGCGCCTCCTCCACCTCTGCTGCATTCCCCAGCGCTGCTGCATTGCCCGGCTGGGCTGAGAGGGCCAGTGATAGGAGGGATCGGGCCTTGAGAAAGCCCCTGCTCCCGCTCCACCAAGCATGCATACCGGTATGATGGGGGACACAAGGCGGAGAGAAGCAGGGGGGGCAGGAGGTGTCAGAAGAGGAAGTGGGTGGAAACAAAGGAGGCAGTCGTAACGCATGGGAGGCACCAAACTGGGAGATTCAGTGGCTCACTGCCCTCACAGGAGCTGCAGCAGGGAAAGCGGCCTAGCAGCCTATGGAGCAGTAAAGGGCAGCAGTGGAGGGTGTGTACCTAGAGTGGAAACTGAGCCCGCGGAAACCTTAAGGCAGCGGTCAAACAGCCTAATCGCAGCATTAACATCATCGTTGGGACGAGTCAAGGACGGAGGGAGCCGCGCCTGTTGCGGCTGAGCTGATGATTGTGGAGAAGGGTTTGCGTGGCGTGGGGGGGACCTCAACGGGGACCATAAGGGGAGGCTGCCGTTGTTCAATTTTTGTTCAACGTCCACCAGAAGCGCTCTCCTGGTACCTGCGCCTAACAACTAAGTCCTCATGTTAATCTCACTATTATGCCACTTATTTACCGACGATTTCTCCGTCTCCTTCCGTGGTGAACATGTGCACGGCAGAGTAAACTTCATTGACTCATTCTGGACTTTCTCCCTTCCATTTACCCTAACATTCCCCTTTCCAGGTCGACCAGTTACAACACGTTCGCGGATGAAACGCGTCGCGAAATATTGAAGCTTAGCAACACGTTCGGTGATGTATACGTTTTTCAAGGTTTCGCCATATCTCATGTTTGCAGTCTCAAGTCATGTTACCTTCTGACGTTTGCATCTACATCTTTCATTATGTTAGAGACTACCAGTGTGCAGCATCTCACTTGTCGCCATGCTTAACTGCCGTGGCTAGAGCGATGCAACTGACTATCACGAACTGGTTATCACTAACCCTACCGTAGCAAGCTCAGAGACGTGCTTAACAGCAGCCTTGTGTGTGCAGGTTTCAGAGATGTGAACGTTATCGCTTACCTTTTTTTTCTTGCAGGAGTATAAGTTTCGACTTTTGCACATGCGTATTTTGCAGGGTGTACCTGTCATTGCAGGCTTATCGCATTATGTATATTTTCCAACATTGAAGCGTTCTACATTATTACTAACCCCAATGGTGAGTGTTGGAAACGCAATGTTGGTTTGCTGTTAACAAGTCTATGTCTGTTTTTCCAGTTGACATTTTCTTACCTTGATGAGTTTTACTTCTTTCAGAGATGCAGGTGTAGAAACCTAGCAATGCAGGATAAGTAAGGCGTAGGTGTAGAATAAAAGAATGTGTACAGTTTGTGTGCGTTGTGAATACTCAGTATACTGTAAAGAGAAACAAATATTATAGTAGAACTTCTGCTAATGTTGGGTCATTTAAATGCGTCGCAAGGATTTATCTAGAAATCGCCAGCCAATCGTTATTTGTTACTGTACACCAAATCGCAGGCTACGATTGGTCTATTTCGCAGTATCTCGTGCGTCGGTCCAGATTCTAATCCGACGGTTGTCGTAGAGTACAATAATCGTCACGTCAGCGTGTCTGAGTTTCATCTAGAGTACGGCATACACCACGTGGCGTCGTCATGGCACTTTCGCACAGGTTGCTCAAAGTTGACGAAAATGTTGCTTTACTGTATACTTGGTCAGTTGCCCCAATGTGTACAGTTAGAGACGGAAGAGTGACTGGGAGGTTGCTTTGTAAGTGACTGTCGCCATGCAGTTCTAAAACCTTGACTTGAAAGTGCCGGGCAGAAAATATCGGGAAAGTTGCGGGAGAGTGTATTTTTAGTTGCTTTTCGCACTTCCCCTTTTCGCGATGGCAGGAGAACGAGAACCGTAAGCAGGTTGAAACGCGCCATAATCATTACTAACGAGACGAGGGGCGAGACGTTTGGTTGAGACTGGCGGAATGCAGAAGGGAGTAACGAAGAAACTAGTGAATGAGGAGCCACGATTTGTGGGTCTGGTATCAGGAAATTATGTTGTCTGAAAGTGCACAATCTTGGGATGTGAACGCCGAGAACGCTGAAGCGGAGTTCCTCCCACAGCGCAGGGTTCACCATCGCCCAGTCCCACGGAGAGGAGTTGGGGTGACGCGTTCCAATCCAACCATAATTCATTTCGATGAGACATTTAACTTCAAAGAGAACTTTAGGTGATTAGCTGCGATACGCAAGCTTTCAGCACGGTACGTGAGGTTGAAAAGGTATGAGTGAATCGTAACCAGTGTGGGGACCAGAACTGACCGCGTTGGGGAGAATGTAGGGAAATCGCCGTGAGATGCGGTGTCAATATCAGTGAATTATGTGAGCTACACGCTGAACAAGTCACCATATATGGACACCTAAGAATGTCATTATCTCAATAATTTCATCAGGAAACTACATGATGTATATGACAACATATATAGAAAGTCAATTGTGTATAAAAATTGCGGATAATGTGTTTGAGTTTGACTAATTATAGGTGGTTGAATCTGTATTTTATGAGCTCCTAAGAACACCTAAGAATGTCATTATCTCAATAATTTCATCAGGAAACTACATGATGTATATGACAACATATATAGAAAGGCAATTGTGTAAAAAAATTGCGGATAATGTGTTTGAGTTTGACTAATCATAGGTGGTTGAATCTGTATTTTATGAGCTCGTATGTAATCAAATTGGCTTGTCTGAAGAAGTTGCTGTCCCTCCGCTTCGCCATTGCTGCCCGAAGCAGTGCAAACCTGACGTGGTAACGTGAATTGCTTTGCTGTCCCCGCCTTTGGAATTCCACCTGTAATTGACAAGTTCGCTGGCACTCGAAGCCCAGGGACTCGAGATTGCCGCGCCAGGTCCACCAATGAAAAATGAAATCGGGGCATGCGCTGTCATATCCGCTATGAACTTGACACAAACCGCGGTTCGTCACGTCATATTTCACCATCACATTTCCAAGCCAACAGAAGCAATCAGGCCTGCATCAGGAACTCCCAACTCCCACGAATTTCCCACACCAAACCAAGTAGAGCTCCTTTTCTGCTCGACACTTGCAGCTTTCCCACAGTCAGGAACGAGCGTTTGTTCCTGACCAAGGCAAGCACATTCTTCTGCTTGCTGATCAAGCCTTCAGCTTCCGCTGTTGCTTACTTTCCGTTCCGTAAACAGCAACCATGGTGGTCCTCGCTTCGTCCCTGTCCGTGTCCTCGCGCTTGGCGATGCCGTCCGCGGCGATGACGGCAAGCAGTAGCAAGCTGAGCGCCGCGAGCTCGTTCGCGCCGAGCGTGAAGCACAGCTTCGGGTGCTCCGCGCCGAGCAGCCGCGTGGTGATGGCGGCGGCCGCCGCCGGGAAGGACAAGCCGAGGGACGGCTCTAAGGAGCCCGCGCAGGAGACGCTTCTCACGCCGCGCTTCTACACCACCGACTTCGACGAAATGGAAGCGGTACGCCCACTCGCCACACCGCCGAGGCGTTTCGATTCGCTTATTATTCATGGTCTCCCGATCACTCTCCTCGATCGCGCAAACCCGTCGATCTGAAACATACTTTGCTCGATCCTTCATTTTCACTGAAAAGAACTGGCACTTCAGAATGCGAGAGCTAATCATTCTTACTTCTCCTTCTCCTTCTCCTTCCCCACACCCCCTTTCCCCCCGCTGCCTCGCGATCCGCCGCGCTTCCGCCCCTTGCAGCTGTTCAACCGCGAGATCAACCCGTACGTGAACCAGGCGGAGTTCGACGCGTGTCTGGAGGAGTTCCGCGCGGACTACAACCAGACGCACTTCGTGCGCTCGCCCGAGTTCAAGGAGGCGGCCGACAAGATCCAGGGCCGCGCGCGCGAGATCTTCGTGGAGTTCCTCGAGCGCTCCTGCACCGCCGAGTTCTCCGGCTTCCTGCTCTACAAGGAGCTGGGCCGCCGCCTCAAGAAGACCAACCCGTGCATTGCGGAGATCTTCACGCTCATGTCGCGCGACGAGGCGC
This sequence comes from Closterium sp. NIES-65, assembly GCA_948144175.1. NCBI lineage: Eukaryota > Viridiplantae > Streptophyta > Zygnematophyceae > Desmidiales > Closteriaceae > Closterium > Closterium sp. NIES-65. The sequence continues at coordinate 274,207 of CANXME010001881.1, read as the reverse complement.
GGCACGCGGGGTTTCTGAACAAGGCGCTGTCGGACTTCAACCTGTCGCTGGACCTGGGGTTCCTGACCAAGGCGCGCAAGTACACCTTCTTCAAGCCGCAGTACATCCTCTACGCCACGTTCCTCTCGGAGAAGATCGGCTACTGGCGCTACATCACCATCTGCCGCCACCTCATGGCGAACCCCGAGTTCGCGTGCTACCCGATCTTCGGCAAGTTCGAGAACTGGTGCCAGGACGAGAACCGGCACGGCGACTTCATCACGGCCATGCTCAAGTGCTACCCCAAGTTCCTGACGGCGTGGGACTCGAAGCTGTGGGCGCGCTTCTTCTGCCTCTCCGTGTACGTGACCATGTATCTCAACGACCACCAGCGCGGCGCCTTCTACCGCAACCTGGGGCTGGACGTGAAGCAGTTCGACCTGCACGTGATCAAGGAGACGAACCGCACGTCGGCGCGCATCTTCCCCGCCGTGCTCGACGTCGATAACCCCGAGTTCGAGCGCAAGCTGGACCACCTCGTGCGCCTCCACGAGAGCATCATCGCCGTTGACGCCAACCAGGGTGCGCCCGAGCTGCTGCGGCGCGTGCAGAAGCTGCCGCTGCAGGCGGCGTTTGTGGGCGAGCTGCTCGCCATGTACCTCATGCGCCCCGTCGACGCGGGCTCCGTCGAGTTCGACCAGGAGGAGGCGCGCATCGTCTATTGAGAGCTGCGGAAGCCGTCTTAAAGGATATGTATTTTTTTCTCTCTTTAATTTCTTCTGTGGTACAGCCAGCCGCTGGCCCTGATTTTGTGTACATTTTCCCTTCATCAATAAACGGGATTGCCCCTTTTCGACCATAGACTATCCTTCACAGTGGCGCATCTTTTTGCTGTTCAGAGCAACCGTGGAAGCGAATGAGGCGAGAGTGATGGTGACGGCAAGCTGGAGAACGAAGAGGTCGTAAGCAGGCGGAAACACCATCACAATAACCAGGTCCGGTTTTCGGCTTGTTCTCAGTCCGAAAACAGTACGCGCGGCTGAAATCAGGCAGGAAAGCATGGTAGTTTTCAGTCTGAAACCAAGGCAGTCGCTCGAGTGGTTTTCACATGATTTGCGGGCGTAACACAGCCACATTTCAGGGCTTTGTTCCCGACCAGGTTCAGCATGGTTTCGGACCGTAATTTGTTACGGTTACAAGGTACGGCGGGGATCCGTTTTAGGGTTACACGAATGTGTACACCATAAATATGTACTCGCACTATAATGGTTGTTTGTTTTTTTTTCTGCATTTTATAAAAGCAATTCTGGATAATTCTAGAAATATAAATGCCACTATTATTTATTTGCTTTGTTCACCACCACTGCAGACCCCAAAGATATAATGAACCAAAAATTAGCCTGTGAGTTAAAAAAAAGGGTTATTAAGCCTAATACCTATGCTACCAGAAACTCTAAGCGTGACACGACGCCAGCTTGCGTCCTTTTTTGCTCAAGTACGGGGGAGTTGTGGGAAGTCAGATGCATCAATGCAAACACCATGGCCGCCAAACACATACGCCTGCGCAGCGCGATCATAGGGGACCGCCAACTTGAGCACGGAATGCTCCACCCACCGGCGAACCCTGTCACATGTCTCGTGAAACTTGGTGCGGTTCTCACTCTGGTCGTTGCTCAGCTTGCCATCAGTAGCCTTTTCCAGAAGAGGGTTCTCCAGCTGCAACATTGGTGTATGGGTGGAAGGGGCAAATTGGGGTATGGGTGTGAGGGGCACATTGGGGTTTGGGTGAGGGGCAGATTGTGGTGTGGATGAGAGGGACAGATTGGGGTATGGGTGAGAGGGGCAGATTGGGGTGTGGGTGTGAGGGGCAGATCGGGGTTTGGGTAGGAGGGACAGATTGGGGTATGGGTTTAGGGGACAGATTGGGGTTTGCTGTGAGGGGCAGATATGGGTGTGGGTATGAGTGGTAGCTGCGGAAAAAAACATATTGCCATACTACTTACAGTGAACAACGCGAAAGCCACCATGCGTGACTTCCACACCACGAGGTGCACACCACGCCTCGTGAACGCCCTCCTCATTGCGACGGCAAAGAGCTTCGTGGCAAAAGGATGTTGGGTGATGGGGTTGACATGCCATCCTGGGCCCCAATCTGTCAGGGGCAGATTCGGGTATGGGTGTGAAATGGGCAATTTGTTGTATGGGTGTGAAAGGGAAGACATGGGAATGGGTGTGAGGGTGACAGCTTTGCCTATGGGTTTGAAAGGGGCTGCTTCGGGTATGGGACAGAAAGGGGCAGATCATGGGGTACATGAGAGAAAGGAAAATATGTGGGTACGGGAGAGAAATGGGCATTTCGGGGTACAAATGAGGGGCAGATTTGGGCCTAAAGCATGAGGTACAGGGGTGGAAGTGCTTAAGGGTGTACAATCCACCGCACATGCTTTGAGCCGACAAAACCCCACTTTAACTCACCACTGATGCTGGCTTGAAGCAAGTCCTCATGCTTCACCACGTCCTTTGGGCGCGGCAGCCCTTTTGGCAGGTACTTCACCTTGGTCGTGTACTTGTCACTGCCCAATGCAGCGAATACAATACGCCTAAAAACCTTGCCTATAGAGCAGCGCGTGTTGCTACACGCTTTGAGGAAGGCACCCTTGGTGGTGGGGCACTGGTGCTTCCATAGCATTATCAGATGAGGAATTGTGTCAGGAGACAAATATCCTCTGAAACCCTCAATGACCTCTGTCTCTGAGGGGTACATTTCGATCATATCCGCATCCCTTGACCAGTAGAATTCTGTGATCAGCGTGCGACACTTCCCCTGTTGGCACGAGGTGGGAAGAGGGTGGGATATTATCAGAGAAGTTACAGAAACGTATTTCCACAGCCGAGACGAAATATGTGAAAGTTGTCAGGCCAGAGAGGGATGGAGAGACATGGAAGCGGGGGGTAGGGGGTGGGCTGGGGTAATGGGGGTGGGCTGGACGGGGGGGCCAGATTGGTGGACGGGAGAATGTGTTTAGGTTGGTGTGGATTGAGAAACACACCTTCCAGTCGCCGGCATCACAGAAAACCGCATCCAAAGCGATTTGCTCTGGACCACGGTTTTCCACACGTTGCACGCCCGTAGTTGCGTTGGGTGGCACACCCGGTGCGGTGCCTGGAACCAGTGGAGCATGTGCGATTGCACGAAGGATTTCGGCCCTAACTGCTTCCAGCTCCGCACGCGTGACAAACGCCTGCTGATTTGTCCTCGCAGTGACTGGTACCAGCGCCCTTGCAGCTGCAGCTGCGGTAGTTCCTGGACCCCTTGCGCCCGCCACCGCCCTTGGTGCAGCACCTGCGCTTGTTCCCTGCCCCCTCGCACCAGGGACCGCCATTGGAGCTGAACCTGCGCTTGGTCCCTGTCCCCTTGCGCCAGATAACGCCCTGCGAGCTGCACCCGCGCTTGCTCCCTGCCCCAGAGAACCTTCAGAAGGCGGTGACTCGGGAGCTGCACCCGTGCTCCCCCCTGCGCTTGCTCCCTGCCCCCTCGCACCAGATAACGCCTTGCGAGCTGCACCCGCGCTTGCACCCTGCCCCTTAGCACCTGCAGATGGCGGTGACCCGGGAGCTGCACCCGTGCTCCTTCCTGCGCCTGCTCCCTGCCCCCTCGCACCAGATAACGCCTTGCGAGCTGCACCCGCGCTTGCACCCTGCCCCTTAGCACGTGCAGATGGCGGTGACCCGGGAGCTGCACCCGCGCGCCTTTCTGCGCCTGCTCCCTGCCCCTTCGCGCCGGCCACCGCCCTTGGAGCTGCCCCCGCGGTTGCTCCTGCGTTTTGGGGCTGGCCCCTCACACCTGAGGAACATGTGTAGGGAGTAGGAGAAATGAGTCAAAGATTGGAGATTTGGAGGAATGGGCTTAGTAAGAGAGGCGAGAGTGAGATAGGCAGGATAGAATGATCCATCGTACGTCATGGTAGCAACCTCAAAATCAAGCTAACAATAAAACACCACAACACTAGCTGTGAGGTCAGAACAATGAGCGGCACTAAATGTGGGTCAGACTGGAAGGGAAGTGGGGGGTGGGGCTGGGGGAGAGGGGGCGGATTCGAGGAAGGAGCTAAACATGGTACGAGGATATGTCAAAGCACCGCAAGAAGAGGCAACACTCAAGCGAGGAGAGGCAAATCAAGCTCGCTGCCTTTTTCTCAGGATAGGACAAGATCGACGCACCTGATGCAGCCCTTTGAGGACCGGCCGCCGCCCTTGCTGCCTCGGAGATTTTCGCTGCAGCTGTCTTTGCTCCCTCCAGGACTGCCACCATTGCGCTCGCTGCCTCCTCACTTGGCACGAGCGACCCTGCCCCACTGTGTAGCTTTGTTGGTACCAAACCGCCATTAGAGCAGGGCGTCGACACTTGCTGGCGTGGTTTGCCGTTCTGCACCGCCTTCTTCCCCCCCGGGGTCAGTTGAAAACGCTCCACCGAGCATGGTGGACCTATACCCGTGTTGAGTACAGCTATTTGCGTGATAACAGAATGGGCACGGGAGTGACATGGGGAGAGGGAGAGACGGGAGTGACATGGGGAGAGGGAGAGACGGGAGTGACATGGGGAGAGGGAGAGACGGGAGTGACATGGGGAGAGATAGAGACGGGAGTGAGAGAGGGAGAGGGAGAGACGAGAACAAAAGTTTAGTGAATAGGATGTGAGAGAGAGGGCCTGTGAGGAGGGGCGAGAGTGCAAAGGGCAGGTTACAATGATCCGTCGCATATCAAGCTTTCAACCTGAAACAACTGGACAACTAAAAACCACGACGCTGGCTTGAACAGCTAGACTCAGTAGAACAACAATGAGATGGGTTAAAGTGTGTGATGGAGAGAGGACGGGAAGGGCAACAGAAGGGTGGGGCTGGGGGAGAGGGGGGCGGGATCAATCCAGGAGGCAAGGTACGAGGAAATGTCAGGATGCCAGAGAGTCAAACCATAAAGCAAGCTGACTGTGCATCACATGCGCCAGAGTTTGATGGACTCACCTTTCTTCTTGGTTGGCGCCTTTCCAGCTGAGCCTGGCTTTGCCTTTCCAGCTGAGCCTGGCTTTGCCTTTCCAGCTGAGCCTGGCTTTGCCTCTCCTGTGCACCACAAAAGGACATGTAAACACAGGAACGAGATATAGGGAGTGTGTTGGCATGTAATCACATATGCGACGAGAAATGAGATGCGGGAACAACTTAGTGCATAACCGTGGCACGTTCATGCAATATAGGGCAATGGGCTTGCGTAAAGGCGGGTAAGAAGTGTAGCCTTGGCGCACCTTTCTCCTCGCCCCCGTTAACCTTTCTTTTCTTCTTAGGCTGCAAAGGACGGCCATTGTTGACAGTCCGAGCGCGGCCTGCAGCAACCACGACCTCTCCTATTTTGGGAGTGGGCTCCTCTCCGTCCTCCTGTGCTTCCTGCTCGGGGAGGGCAGGGCCCAAACCGAACAACAGTTTGAACCTCCCCCTTTGCAACGCCTGTGCCTCTTCTGCATCCTCGCCCACGGTCGTCCCGCGACTAGCTTCTTGAACGCCACGCTTTCGCATCTCTCTCACAGCGTATGCACTAGCATCCGATTCCGTGCAGTCTTCATCTTCCTCCCCGGCTGCTTCCTCAACAGCCTGGTTAACCATTTCTTCATCTTCGTCCCCCTCGTCCCCCTCGTCCCCCTCGTTCCACTCGTCCCCCTCGTCCCCCTCGTCCCCCTCGTCCCCCTCGTCCCCCTCGTCCCCCTCGTCCCCCTCGTCCCCCTCGTTCTCGTCGTCCCCCTCGTTCCCCTCGTCCCCCTCGTCCTCCTCCTCGCCTTCCTCCCCTTCGTCGCCTTCCTCGCCTTCGTCACCTTCGTCGCCTTCCTCCCCTTCGTCCCCCTCGTCCTCCTCCTCGCCTTCGTCACCTTCGTCGCCTTCCTCTCCTTCGTCCCCCTCGTCCTCCTCCTCGCCTTCCTCCCCTTCGTCGCCTTCCTCCCCTTCGTCGCCTTCGTCGGCTTCGTCGCCTTCGTCGCCTTCCTCCCCTTCGTCGCCTTCGTCGGCTTCGTCGCCTTCGTCGCCTTCGTCCCCATCGTCGCCTTCTTCCTCTTCGTCGCCCTCCCCGCCATCGTTGCCTTCGTCCTCCGCACCGTCCCCCATGGCGAAATCCTCTGCCTGGTTGTCCTCGACACGCTCCTCGTGTGTTTCAACGCCTTCAGCCGTGCCATCCTGCAGGGAATGAGTGGGAACATGCTTGTTACCGGCATGGTCCCCGGCTTGACTCTCGCCGAGAATTTCGGTGTCAAAGCAGCTCACAACCGCATTATGGTTGTCAGCCGCGCCCTTATTTTTATTAGCGGCTCCCTTAACCCTCTTGCGCGGCTTGGTCGGTTCGCCCTTAGCCAATCCATGGCTACCTACTTCCGATCCCCCTCTGGATGGTACAGCCATGATTGCAAGAACAGAGGCGCGGTCTAGGTTTGTATGGCAATAAAGGTAGGTATGTGGAAAGTAGTGGGGCTAAGAATATGAAATGCCTTACCTTTAAACGAACGTCTGTGGGTGGCTTTGAAACGGTAGATGCTCTCAGCCCGCAGCTGGAACGAGTGAGTCACGGATCGCTCACGGTGTCGACGCAGGCGTGACATGCTCAAGGCGCCTTGTAAACACGCCGCCGCGAAATCTGTGCGTCGCAAATCACGGCGTCGCGAAGCATGTGGGTCGCAAACAAGGCGTCGCGAAAGTTGCGCGTCGTATACTGGGCGCCGCGTAGTATGTGCGTCGTATTTCACGGCGTCGCGAAGTCTGTGCGTCGTCAATCACGGCGTCCTGAGGTATGTGCATCTATCGCGAAACCGACCTTAACAGGGTCGCGATCAAACGCGCTCTGTAAAACCACGGACTACGTTGGCTCGCGCTGCAGGGTAACTACCGTGGCTGTAGAGTCTAAGCTGTAGGTTTGTGTGACACTTAGGACGTGTCGAGCAGGTCTTGTCGTAAGGAACGTCCATCGAGCGCTAGGAGCACGAGGAAGAGGAGAAGAGAACCTGAACAGGGACTGAGTATCGGGAAGGGGGGAGTGGAGGCGGGACGCTGAAGCGGATGACGGTCGTGGTTGGTGGGTGGCCTGGGGTGTACAAGCGAACGTGAGGAGGTCTGAACGAGCCAACGTGCACGGTTTAGGATCAACCCTAGTCTGAGGTTGTGTGGAGCTGCTTTGAAGATGCCCTGCCATAAAGCCGCAAATACTGGTCGACGTGTGATGTTCCGACCAATCCAGGAGCACCAACACCCTAAAAACGTCAAACATCAGCCACATCATTTTATGCCTGCGCCAAAGTCTGGGTGGTAAGGTACAGCTTGGACTGCACATGGTCGCATAACGGGGGCGCTGGCGTTTGTACTGTATGTCAACATGTACAACCAGGTGTGGTTAAACTGATTAAGGATCAGAAAGTCACTCACATAGATGCATAGATATGACACAAAAAATGGTGAAGTGATGTAATTCTTGCCGTTTGAAATTAACTGGGTGTATGCGATGAAGCATGGTATACAAAACCTGATTATAGCTGAAAGAATGCCCATAGTTATTCAATGAGGTGTTATGCGACTCTAAATGCAACTCCATTTCGATGGCTTCTATGGCTTACCAATACCCTGTGTGTGCTCTAAAACATCAGTTTAATGGCTCTCTTGCCTCCACCATACCTATCTTACAAGTTTCCATGGAATTTCTGAGAGTGCAAAAGATCATTATACATGTCAGACTTGAAGCTACAACACTGGAGCTCCATGCACTTGGCATCTCAGTATTTGGGTCATCACTGTGATGTAGCTCTCGAAACATATCAACGTGTTAGTGGTGACTCAGAAGGCTAGTGACATATCACCCTTTCATTAGCAGTTCATACCAGTGCCTTTGGAGCAGCACAGCGTGTCGGCGAGGCGACACGTGCCAAAGCCTGCAAAGTACTGTTGCGGGAGCTGCGCAAGGTGTGGAACAATGGTATGAAAGACCTGTGTAGTGTTATTGGATGGAGCTCTGGCTTTGCGGGTAGGCTCTAATAGGTGTTGTGGCACTCCCATACCAGTTTCAGATCATTTGGAGCAGCACAGCCTGTCGGCGAGGCGACACGTGCCAAAGCCTGCAAAGTACTGTTGCGGGAGTTGGACAAGGTGTGGAACAATGGTATGAAAGACCTGTGTAGTGTTATTGGATGGAGCTCTGGCTTTGCGGGTAGGCTCTAATAGGTGTTGTGGCACTCCCATACCAGTTTCAGATCATTTGGAGCAGCACAGCCTGTCGGCGAGGCGACACGTGCCAAAGCCTGCAAAGTACTGTTGCAGGAGCTGGACAAGGTGTGGAACAATGGTATGAAAGACCTGTGTAGTGTTATTGGATGGAGCTCTGGCTTTGCGGGTAGGCTCTAATAGATGTTGTGGCACTCCCATACCAGTTTCAGATCATTTGGAGCAGCACAGCCTGTCGGCGAGGCGAAACGTGCCAAAGCCTGCAAAGTACTGTTGCGGGAGCTGCGCAAGGTGTGGAACAATGGTATGAAAGACCCGTGTAGTGTTATTGGTTGGAGCTCTTGCTTTGTGGGTAGGCTCTAATAGGTGTTGTGGCACTCCCATACCAGTTTCAGATCATTTGGAGCAGCACAGCCTGTCGGCGAGGCGACACGTGCCAAAGCCTGCAAAGTACTGTTGCGGGAGCTGCGCAAGGTGTGGAACAATGGTATGAAAGACCCGTGTAGTGTTATTGGTTGGAGCTCTTGCTTTGTGGGTAGGCTCTAATAGGTGTTGTGGCACTCCCATACCAGTTTCAGATCATTTGGAGCAGCACAGCCTGTCGGCGAGGCGACACGTGCCAAAGCCTGCAAAGTACTGTTGCGGGAGCTACGCATGGTGTGGAACAATGGTATGAAAGACCCGGGTAGTGTTATTGGATGGAGCTCTTGCTTTGTGAGTAGCTTCTAATAGGTGTTATGGCACCCCCATACCAGTTTCAGATCATTTGGAGCAGCACAACCTGTCGGCGAGGCGACACGTGCCAAAGCCTGCAAAGTACTGGTGCAAGAAGCACATGGTATGGAACAAAGAAGGGAAAGGCCAGTTCAGAGTTAATGGATTCTCGCTCTAGCTCTGTAGGGAGTCTCTAGTAGGTGTTGGAACACCACCAACCCACTGTCAGATCATCTGGATGTCAGAACATATAGCTTACTTGATTCTGTAGGCTATAGTGGGGTATCCCATAGGGGGTACAACCCAATTAGGGTTTCCTATTTGTATTCACTTCATTTCCATAGTGCACCATTCCTGATCGCTTGTTCTCACATGGTATAGAACGGGTCCTTCTACGGACCGTTTTTTTTTTTTTTTTTTTTTGGGCCCACCGAAGCGCCCCCAGAGGCGCGATCTTTTTTTTAGCGACCCCTCGGGTCGCCATTTCCCCTGCGGCCCCGCCGCCTTCACTGACGCGGCCCCGCCGCCGGCCCTTACGCGGCCCCGTCGCCGGCTCTCACGCGGCCCCGCAGCAGGCTCTGTCGCGGCCCCGCCCCGGCCTTTACGCGGCCCCGCCGCCTGCTCTCACGCGGCCCCGCCCCGGCTCCTTCGCGGCCCCGCCGCCTGCTCTCGCGCGGCCCCGCCCCGGCTTCTAGGCGGCCCCGCCCCGGCTTTCACGCGGCCCCGCCGACGGCTTTGTCGCGGCCCCGCCCCGGCTTTCACGCGGCCCCGCCGACGGCTTTGCTGCCGAGCCGCCTTGCCGCCGAGCCGCCCGAGTCGCCCGAGCCGCCGAGCCGCCGAGCTGCCGAGCCGCTGAGTCGCCGAGCCTACTCTTCCCACCACTGGTGAGCTCTTGCCCTGCTAGCACGCTGCGCGTCGCCTGCTTGCCTGCCTGCCTGCCTTTTGGCTTGCCTGGCTGCCTGCCTCCCTCCTGCTAGTCCTACGTTGACGCTGTTCCCCCTCCTGGGGCGAACATCGTCAGTGGCATGTGGATTTTCAGGGTGAAGCGGCCGCCGGGTTCTCCGCCTGTCTTCAAGGCGCGTTACGTGGCTCGTGGCTTCAGTCAGCGGCAGGGGGTTGACTACTTTCAGACCTTCTCCCCCACCCCGAAGATGACCACTCTTCGGGTTCTGCTGCACGTTGCTGCTCACCGTGACTACGAGCTGCACTCTCTCGACTTCAGCACAGCTTTCTTGCAGGGCAGCCTGCACGAGGAGATCTGGCTGCGTCGCCCACCTGGCTTCACTGGGTCTTTCCCTCCTGGTACCCAGTGGAGTCTCCGGCGTCCAGTCTACGGTCTCCGCCAGGCGCCGCGTGAGTGGCACGACACACTGAGGACTACGCTCGCGGCACTTGGGTTTGCTCCTTCTACTGCCGACCCGTCGCTGTTTCTGCGCACCGACACCTCTCTGCCGCCGTTCTACATCCTCGTGTACGTCGACGACTTGGTCTTTGCCACAGCTGACACTGCTGGACTCGCCTACGTGAAGTCCGAGCTGCAGAAGAGACACACGTGTACTGACCTGGGTGAACTGCGTAGCTACCTTGGCTTGCAGATCCTGTTCGCTTGTTCTCACACTGGAGCATCAACCCTCTGTCGGCAAATGCATATGCGCACAAGCTGGCGACATCCTAATACAGTATGCGCATGTTGAGGAACAATGTGTCGGACTACAAGCGTGGAGTTCTTTGATGGAGCTCTTGCTCTGTAGAGAGTCTTTAATAGGTGTTGGTACACCACCAACCCTCTGTCAGATCATCTAAAGCATCACAGCCTTTTGGCAAATGCACATGCGCACATGCTGGCGACGTTCGACTGTTGTATTGGCATTCGACGAACGCCTGCACGCTGGACAGGCACGGGTGCCCATTGTTGGAGATCGTGAATAACCACATGATGGTACTGCACCGTCATTATTCTGTCTAGTGCATGCCCGTGAATGCCATACTTGTTTGAGGGCATTAGGAGGTCATCTGCTTTTGTATTTCTTATATGATGTTTAACGTGTTTGGTAAGTGTTGGATATCTATCGGTTGTAACACATACACCAACATTTCTCTGATTGCTTTGCACTTCGATCTCGAGATTCAAACAGCCTCACGACCGATAGCACCGCGCGTAGTTCGCCAAGTTAGCAGCTTAGCATCGATCACCTACCCAGACGCGATTCGAGTAGCACCTCGATGGCAGATCCCCATATTTCACCGTCATTAGTTTGTCGACGACTCATAACAGCTGTGCCCGAGTCGAGACAGTTATCGACAGCCACTCGGTTAGGGTCGTTCACGTCACAGCTGTATGTCTCAAAATGAATGGATCACGTGCATTTACTGTGGGAATCACTTCAAGAACGCCAAGGCCTTCGGACAGCACAAGGGGACCTCCAATTCGTGCCGCCTCAAGTATGCCGCCGGTCGCGCTGGTCGCTCCGATATTTTAGAGCAGTACGTGTTTATGACGGCTACACCACAGCCGCCGCCACTTGATCATGAACAGCAGTCACCTGACACCACGCACCGCCCCTTTGATGCGACGCCTAACGACGCTTGCGCCAGGGACGTCCCTCATGACACGAGCGCGACCGACGACACTCTTGACACGAGCGGGACCGACGACAACCATGACACGAGCGCGACCGACGACAGCCATGACACGAGCTCCTCTGACACGGCTGCGTGCGGATCAAGTGGAGACCCTCTGCCACCAGAGAATACCGGGGAGTCTTGTCCCCCTCCGATCTCCGTCCCGTCAACCAACAAAACGCCATCCAGCACACATCCGATTGTGTTCAAGTTCATTCATGTCATCAGGATGGCAAACGGAAAGACAGGGATGGCGGAGGTTGACATCAATCGGATCCTCCAGCTCCTCATGCATCCCGAACTCGCGGAGGCCGTGTTGTCAAAGTTCACGAACTGCAGAGAGCTTGAACGCTTCGAAATCGAGGAGATGACGGGGCTGGGCCGAGGGTGGAGTGTGGCGACTTTCAAACTGGAAGGTTTCGATGACCAGCTCATGTTCTTCAGAGATCCGGCTCAGGTGAACACCCACAGCCTGACCTGTGCTGTTTTGAGACGCCAGAGTGTCTATTCGCTGCACCGATCCATGCTGTTTTGTGTTGTTTGCTTGTCTCTTCCATGCCCTGATCCAAGTATAAAGCTGTTCGACACTATTTTTGGATTGCCTGGTGCTTCCATCCCCATCCCAATTCACGGACTGAATGTACTTTACAGGCTCTGGCTGACATGTTTGGGCACCCGGACAACGCCGAAGGATTTGTTCTGAAACCCCACGTGGACATCGACCCGGCCACTCGCAAGAGGCGCTACTCAACACCAGAGTCCGGCACCTGGTGGCATGAAGCCCACGTATGCACGTGCCAAAAGGCTTCTTCCTGATCCTGCTGTTTGCTTCTCTGCCCTGGCGTAAACATGTGAGTGAACCGCCCTGCTCCTGCTGTTTGCTTCTCTGCCCTGGCGTAAACATGTGAGTGAACCGCCCTGCTCCTGCTGTTTGCTTCTCTGCCCTGGCGTAAACATGTGAGTGAACCGCCCTGCTCCTGCTGTTTGCTTCTCTGCCCTGGCATAAACATGTGAGTGAACTGCCCTGCTCCTGCTGTTTGCTTCTCTGCCCTGGCGTAAACATGTGAGTGAACCGCCCTGCTCCTGCTGTTTGCTTCTCTGCCCTGGCGTAAACATGTGAGTGAACCGCCCTGCTCCTGCTGTTTGCTTCTCTGCCTTGGCGTAAATATGTGAGTGAACCGCCCTGCTCCTGCTGTTTGCTTTCCTTTTCCCCGCGCACAGGAATTTGTGGGAGAAGACGGAGTGGTGGCCGCCATCATCCTGTACAGCGACGTCACGCACCTGAGCGAGAACGGACACAAGCTGGCGTGGCCTGTCATGATGACCCTCGGCAACATCAAGCAAGGCAAACGCTGGGCGTCTGCAGGCCACTGCTTGCTCGGAACGCTTCCAATCCCGCCTTCGAATATGACTTCGGAGCAGAAAACGCAGCTCTTCCAACGTGCGGCCTTGACAATGCTTCAGGGTCTCCTGGACGGTCGTGAGAGGTACCTGCATGTTTCGGCGCAACATTGCGCCCTGAATCCAAAGAATTTCTTCCATCACCCAACCCAACACGAACCTCATCACTTTAACACTACAGTCCTGCTATTCCAGCCATTATCTCACTGCATTGAACCCTAAGCCCGCATCCTATGCCGACATTGTTACCAATAACTTGATCATCCTCATTCTTAAAATTCTTCCTTCCCTCCCATGTATGTGCAGCGGGTTTTTGCTAAGGGATCCCAATGGCGTCGAGCATGTTGTCAAGCCTTTGCTGTACGCATGGGTGTTAGACTATCCAGAGAGTGGGAAGGTCACTTGCACTTTCTCTGGATCCACCGGTAGACCGTGCAGCATTTGTTATGCGCAAAAGGTGAGCGTGACAGTTGGATTCATGCCCCCTCCTGTGATAACTTCACTCTTATCTCGTGTGCTCCAGTACCCTAAACGTTACACTATACCCCGTAATTATGCATCTTACCTCCCTTCTAACCTATTTCACCATGCGTTGCATATCACCCATCCCTTCAACACCACACACTGTTTGTTCTTCGTGCCTCCTAGGAACATCTCGACTGTGTCTCCGCTGTGAACACGCCGAGGACACCCGACCAGCAGCGCTGGATTGTCGAACACGCAGCGGACAAGCTGGGCACGAAGAAGGGTGCTGCAGTTCAGTTCTCGACGTTCGCATTTGAGGTAGGTCCGCTCGTGGTCCAGGCTAATGCCTCCGCTCGGGCGCCTTGCTCATGCCTCCGCTGTAAGCGAGCATCCACTGCTGCGTGTAGATGCGAGGCATGCTCACATGCTCACCTCTCCAAGTGCCGTTTATCCATACTGTCGCTCCAGCCGACCCCTCTCCCTGCCCCCTCTCAACCTCACCTTCCCTTCCTCAGCCCGTCCTTTCCTCTCTCCCGTCCCCTGCCACAACTCCCCTTTATCCTGTACCCATTTCCCAGCCTACCCTTCACCCCTTTCGCCACGCCATGAAACTCTCCCTCAGTTGTCCCATAAATTTTTCCCCTATTCGGGATTTGCTTGCATGGCAGTGTGCTCTGTGGCAGTGGGAAGTCCCTGGTGGCCCATGGGCGAACCCGTATCTGGCCATCATGCCAGACATCATGCACCAGTCCGACCTCGGGATTCTCCACCACATCGTGGCCGCTATTCGAGCTTCACACAGCGGAAGTCTGGCAATGTTCGACGGGTAAGCGCCTTACGACCCCTCATTCCTATTACCTACCCACCCTGCCATACACACTGCTGCAACTTCATGCTCCCCTCCTCTCACTCTTATTCCTATTCCTTGCCCACCCTGCCATGCAAATTCCCCGTTCATTTCACATTGCTGGACCTTCATGCTCCCTTCCTCTCACTCTTATTCCTCTTCCTTACTCACCCTGCCATGCCTATTCCCCTTCCCTTTCACACTGCTGCACCTTCATGCTCCCCTCCTCTAACCCTTAGTCCTACTCATTACCCACACTGCCATGCCTATTCCCCTTCCCATACACACTGCTGCACCTACATGCTCCCTTCCTCTCACTCTTATTCCTCTTCCTTACACACTCTGCCATGCTAATTCCCCTTCCATTTCACATTGCTGCACCTTCATGCTCCCTTCCACTCACTCTTATTCCTCTTCATTACCCACCCTGCCATGCCTATTCCCCATCCCTTACACACTGCTGCACCTTCATGCTCCCCTCCTCTAACCCTTAGTCCTACTCATTACCCACACTGCCATGCCTATTCCCCTTCCCATACACACTGCTGCACCTACATGCTCCCTTCCTCTCACTCTTATTCCTCTTCCTTACACACTCTGCCATGCTAATTCCCCTTCCATTTCACATTGCTGCACCTTCATGCTCCCTTCCACTCACTCTTATTCCTCTTCATTACCCACCCTGCCATGCCTATTCCCCATCCCTTACACACTGCTGCACCTTCATGCTCCCCTCCTCTCACCCTTAGTCCTACTCATTACCCACCCTGCCATGCCAATTCCCCCTCCCTTTCATACTGCTGCACCTTCATGCTCCCCTCCTCTCACCCTTAGTCCTACTCATTACCCACCCTGCCATGCCTATTCCCCTTCCCTTTCACACTGCTGCACCTTCATGCTCCCTTCCAATCACCCTTAGTCCTACTCATTACCCACCCTGCCATGCCAATTCCCCCTCCCTTTCACACTGCTGCACCTTCATGCTCCCCTCCTCTCACCCTTAGTCCTACTCATTACCCACCCTGCCATTCCTATTCCCCTTCCCTTTCACACTGCTGCACCTTCATGCTCCCTTCCACTCACCCTTAGTCCTACTCATTACCCACCCTGCTAGTCATGCCTATTCCCCTTCCCATGCACACTGCTGCACCTTCCTGCTCCCCTCCTCACACCCTTTTTCCTATTCATTACACACCCTGTTATGCCTATTCCCCTTCCCATACACACTGCTGCACCTTCATGCTCCCCTCCTCTCACACTTATTCCATATTCGTTACCCACTCTGCCAAGTATATTCCCCTTCCCATACTCCCCTCCTCTCACCCCTACTCACATTCCTTACCCATCCAGCAATGGCTAAACCCCTTCCCATACCCAATGGTGCACAGTCATGCTGGCCTCCTCTCACCCTGATTCCTATTCGTTACCCGTGCTGCCATGCGTATACCCCTTCCCAAACCCTCTGCTCCACATTCATGCACCCCTCCTCTCACCCTTATTCATAGTCATGACCCCTACTGCCATGCCTACACCCCCTCCCACCACCCTAAACCCATCCTCAGGCGGCTGGCGCAGATTCGAGAGGAGACCCGGATGACCAACATCCGGTTCCCAGCACACGAGTACTTCTCATCCGGGGCTCGAGTGGCAGCACACGAGCACCGAGCAGTGCTAATGGTACGTTTTCAAGTTTAGTCACATGCTGCATGTGGTGCTTTCCGGCACTCGCTGGCCGTATGAATAATCATGCGCCGTACTAACACCCTCCCGCCATTAGGTGCTCCTGTTCATCGTGTCAGACACGCTGGAGGAGAAGCGCTTGAGCGCCATCCGAGCGTACCTGGAGTGGTACCTCTTCTGCGCCAAGCAACCAGGCCACACCGAGGCAGATTTGTCGACTCTAGAGAGGTTGACGACTAGGTATTTCTCAAATTAAGTTTATTTTATTACCTTGGATTGATTTGGTACTGATTTGTGCAGACACCATTATACAACACGAAATAAACATCCTAACCCAATGAACTGCAGAATGTGATCTTTGGAGATTATCACCCCCCTTGAAATCCCAACCAATCCCACCCCAACAGGCTCGTGAAAAAGCTTCAGGCTGCTTTTCCCGAGCAGAAATCAGAGTGGTGTTTAATAAAAACACACCTGATGACCCACTAACCGGAGGCGATCAGGAGGGCGGGCCACGTCTCAAATTTTTCAACAGCCATGTTTGAGCATCTGCATGGCCCTCTGCTGAAACAAATCTACCGACGCTCAAACAAGCGCGATGTAGAGGCGCAAATCATGAAGCAACACGAGAAGAGGGCGGCATACCAATCCCTCGACACCCCCGAGTGCGCGCACAACACCTCGATGCAGAAGGTAAGGCAGTAAATTCAACGAATGCGATGCAACGCTGTTACGTCACACTTATTCGTAACATACATCACTTTGTGTACATGCAGGCCACAACTCAGGGAGTGCCGGTTGTCACGCAAGACGCGTATGCCGTCTTTGTCACACCTCCAAGTGAACCAACGAAGATGAACGCGTTTTACACGGGGTGGGCTGCGCAACAACCGATGGCTCACCAGTACTTCCGCTCGGCCTTAAGCGATTATGGACTGCGGGCTGAAAAAGTTATGGTGAGTTCACAAAATAAGTTGCACAACAATCGGTCCACTCCACACCAAATTTCCAACATGAATAACATCCCGTGTCATTGCCATGGACTGCAGGCCCATCCAACAATGGCAATCCCAGCTGATGGAGGGCCGCAATCCTCGAAGGAGGCCCATTTCGTGCGGGCTACACCTGACAGCTACCAAAAACCTTGGTTCTCAAACGTTGCCGTGTCGTGCGAGGGAGGCACGGTGGAATTTGCCAAGTTGATGCTGCTGTTTCATTGCAAGAGAAACGGGGTAACACATGACCTTGCGTATGTCATGTACTACCTTCAATCAGGCGTGGATGAAAGCACCGGCTGTATGCGGATGCGTTGGCATGCGCACGAAAACGCTTTCCGCGTTATCCCGATTGCGGCCATCCTGCGTCACGTGCATGTGGTGCAGATGTTTGGCGTCGCAGATTCGGACGAGTTCATGCTGAATAAGTACATTGTGTAATGTACAAGCGTTTCTGGTGGAAGCATGGAAAGATACATACAGATTGTTTAAGATTAAATGATTTCGTATCGAATTTGATTGTACTAAACATACTCAAATTCTGTACATTGTCGAATCAACTAAATTTGCGCCAATAAGCAACCCACAAAAAAAGTTACGACTCGCGAATTTGACAATGTCACGACGAGCCGCGTTTGTGAAAAGGCAATCCGCCTGAAATCACGCTGAAAACCAAATTTCATGCGGCTGCAAAAATTTTCAGTCGCGCCGCGGTTGAAATACAGAGCCCAAATTTCCAGTCGGAAAATTGAGGCGGTTTGGGACCGAAAATGTGCTCCGAACAAAAGGGGACCCAACCCTAAAAAAAGCGGGAAGATTGTGATGTTCTGGATCCCACGGGAAAGTGATTTCGCTTGCAAAAGCAGAAGCATTGCGGAAGAATTAGCCTTCTGGAAAGCCGGATAGAATGCAATGAGGGAAGACGAGAGAGGGCCTAATCGTTCATTTGACGTCTGGATCGTGTTCTGGTAAATTGGGTCAGTCCCATGATACGTACTATCAGCCGTCGTTTGGAGCTTGCGGTGGCGCTGCTCGTGGGCCTTGTTGGGCTGCGTGATTCTCGCCACGTCTTCTGCTGCATCAACGCCTGTCGCCTCGCTCGTTGCTGGTGTTAGTCGCGAAACGCCTCACGGGAGGCTGACGCGGCCCTGACGGGGCCTCAACGGGCCCTTCACGCGATCCTGACGCGTCCTGATTTCGAAATCAGCTTCGCGTGGCTTTCACGGGGCATTCACGGGCCCTACACTCAAGTGAAACAGATTCGGCCCTTCGTGGGGCTTTGACGGGAGTCTCGCAGCTGAGATTTCTATCACTGTTGCTTGCCTAAGCCTTCACAAAGGCTTCTCTGTAGGTTTGACGCGAATCTGACGGGAGTCTTACTATGTGTCACAAATTTCGACCAATCAGTGTGCAGCACAATTTGAAGCGAGAGAATTTCCAAAAAGTGTTACTCCAACAAACTGGTACAACAAATATATAGGTTCAAGCAAGGTACACAAGTGAGCTAGGTAACCAAACGTGTTCAACACGTTACGCCTTGCCTCGTTTCATCCCGCGTCGCACACACAACCTTTTCCACCTTCGTCGAACGCGCCTGAAGTCTGCATTTGGTTCCTTGTTGAACACGCCACGGTTGACCCACTCATTTTCCCTCGTCAACCAATTTCTCCCTGGTTCTTCACTTCTCTTTCACCCGTCAATAATCTTCTTCACTCCTTTCGTGTTTCTCTTGCCGTAGCTCCCAAGCAATGTCGAGCTTCCTCTCTGGTTCCCAAGGCACTTTCAACACGCCACTGTCAGTCCGTCATAGTCGTCGGTCCGAATTATGAGCGCCGTCGTTAGTGTGGTTCCGCGAACCACTCCAACAACCTCCCCTGTGGTTCGTGAACCACACCTCCACTCCCCTGCTCCTCTCCAGCTCTCATGGAGTCTAGTTCGGCTTCACACTCCCCTGAAGCTCCTGCAACTTGCGCATCCCCACCTTCTCCTTGCAATACTCAAAGTTAGACCTAGGTACCACCTTGGTCAAGAAATCTTCCACTTGCTCCTGAGTGGGAACGAACTCAAACTTGAAGTGCTGCTTTTCAAGCTGCTCCCGCACCCAGTGATACTTCACGTTCATATGCTTGGTCCTCCCGTGCCAATTGTCGTTTCTAGCCAGGTCAATGGCTGACTTGCTGTCCGATTTCACCACAGTAGGTCCTTCAATGGTGATGTCGAACTCCTTCATCAGCCTCCTCAGCCACACTCCCTCTTGGCACGCAAAGAAGAGTGCCATGTACTCCGCTTCAGCAGTTGACAATGCTATGTCCGCCAATTTCTTCGCTTGCCACATGATAGCAGTGCCCCCAACAAGGAACACATACCCATAGGCACCTTTCCCTGTTTTCTTGTCCGATGCATGTGAGGCATCCGCATATCCCACCAGCTGCAAAGTCTCCTCTCCTCCCTCAAAGAGAAGTCCCTCATCCTCATGCTGCACCAAATAACTAAGTGCTCGCTTCATCTCTCGCCATTTCCTTCCCTGCTGCACGTGCTGCCCCAAATAACTCGCCGCATACGCCATGTCGACCTTTGTGCATGCAACCGGATACATAACCGAACCCACCATTGACTGGTACATCTGTAGTGCCTTCTTTTCTCCTCCTCCCTGCTTCACATCCTCTTCCTGCTCGGTATCATTTGCTGCCATGCCGCTGAGTGGTGTCGTGATCTCCTTGATGAAACCCTGGCCAAACCTCTGCTGCACCCTGTTGCAATACTTCTTCTGGTACAAGAAGAGCTTCTTCTCTTCCACATTCCGCTCCAAGTTCATCCCCAAAAACAGCGTTGCCCTAGGAATCTGCTTCACATGAAAAACCTCAGCAAGATGGTCACACACGCTCTCCACCTCAGTCGGTAAAGCTCCTGCTATGAGGATATCATCCACATAGAGTAACAAGTACACCTTCTTCTCTCCTTCTCCCCTCCAATAGAACGCTCGGTCACACTCAATTTTATGGAACCCTCCTTTCAGCAACCTTTCATCCATCGCCTTATACCATTCTCTTGGACTCTGCTTCAGCCCGTACAACGCCTTCAACAACTTACACTTCCTGTCCGTGCCATCCTCAAACCCGGTTGGCTGATCCAAGTACAACTCTTCTCGCACTACCCCATGCAGAAATGCATTCTTGATGTCCAGCTGCACCATGAAATAACCCCTTGCTGCTACCACCTTTAGGAATGCTCTTGCGGTTGTAAGCTTGCTCACGGGGGCATAGGTCTCGTTGTAGTCAACCCCCTCGACCTGAGTATACCCTTTTGCCACTAACCTTGCCTTAAACCGCTCCAGCTGCCCCATATCCCCTGTCTTGATCTTAAAAATCCACTTCACACCTACTGCTGCCCTTCCTTCCGGCATAGGCACTAACTCCCAAGTGCCTCTCTCTGCTAGAGTGTCTAATCCCTCCTATATTGCAGCCATCCACTGCTCCCTCTGTGGTCCTGCCAAGGCTTCTTCAACAGTCACGGGTTCCTTAGGCAGGCTGTACTTCTCCAAACTCCCCTGTGACACTAGCGCCGTTGCAGTTGCAGCCAAGAGCAGATGGGTCCTCACATCCTTCCAAGGTGTCATAACCAGTGAAACAAACTTAGCTGGTTTCTTCTTGAACCTCAGACCGCGCCCCAACTCCTCAGCCGGTGTCACGTCCTTACTCACTTCCTTTGTCGCTGCGTATATCTCGTCAAGCCCTCGTTCCTTTCCTATCACTATGGCTCCATCCTCCAGCAGCTCATTTATCTCCTTAGCAGCTTCACAAGTAGCGTCACTATCGATCAGCTTCCATGGGCTACTCCCATCCTCCTTTGCTGACCCATCACTGTTCTCCACATCCTCCACACTCTGAGTTTCCTCCTCGGCACACGTCTCTCCAAGCTCTCCTTCATGGCGCCCTTCTTCCTCCACATCTGCTACCGCCTCTACAACCCTTTTCTTCGCTGGCTCTGAAAATATAGGTTCCTTGGTAGGTTTATCCGCACCACCTCCTGTCTCCTCCTCATCACACCCTATCCCCTCGTTCTCCTTCTCCACAAGCAGCTTCTCCACCTTATCAAGCGCAGCTGCTGCTCCTATTGCTATCTCCTGGTTTACCCCCTTCCACTGGAGATAATTGACATCTTCATAGAAGATGGCATCCCTGGTCACTGCTGTCTTCCCCTTCTCCACGTCTTTAATCACCCAGCCTTTGCTCACCGTGCACATCCCAAGGTTGATTCCCCACTTGCTCCTTGGTAGAAGCTTGTGATTCGGTCCTGCTGGCTCCCTATACTGTACCATGCAGCCCCACACTCTCGCAAACCCCATGTTCGGCTTCCTCCCATAGAATGCCTCATGCGGTGTCACATCTGCTGCAAGGCCTTTGGTAGGCAACCTGTTCTTCACCCAGCATGCCATCGCCAAGGCATCTCCCCAATACTTCAGTTGAAGACCGCTATCAGCTAGCATGGTCCTCACACTATCTAAGAGTGACCTGTTCACCCTTTCTGCAATGCTGTTGTGCTGTGGGGTGTATGGGACCGTCAGCTGCCTTAGTATTCCTTTCGTGCGCAAAAAACTGTTGAACTCCGTATTCACAAACTCCCCACCGTTGTCGGTCCTTAACACCTTCAGCTGCTTCCCACTCTGCCTTTCAGCTTCAGCCATCCAATCCAAGAAACTGGAAAACACCTCTGTCTTGTCCTTGATTTCTGTCACCCACGTGTGCCTAGTCCCTAGGTCAGTGAAAGTGACAAAGTACCGGCTCCCGTGCCTTGAACTTTCCCTCAATGGCCCACACACATCAGCTGCCACTATCTCCATTGCACCGTAGGGCTCTTGAACCTGGTGTATGGGATACGGGGTTTTTGAGATCTTGCCTTCCACACACTTGCCGCACCTCCCCTTACTCCCATCTCCTTCTTTCAGCTCCACACCGGCTGCCATGCCCTTCTTCACAAGCTCCTTAATCCGCTCCATCCCCGCATGCCCTAAATGCCTATGCAGGGTCTCTAGATCCACTTTTGCAGCTGCTGCCACCATTGCAACAGCTTCCACCTGCAGCTCCTCGACGGGCACTCCTTTCAGCTTCGCCTTCAACTCCTCCCTTGCCATCACTCCTTCCTTCGGTGGTGGCTGGTAGGTAGCCTTCTCAGCAGCCAAGACCTTCTCATTCAGTTTCATCTCATACAATCCATCATTCCTCATTCCCTTAGCAATCACATTCCATGCATGGTCAAACACCCACATCTTCCCTTTGTCACTGAAAGTCTTGCACCCGGTGCTGTCCAACTGTGATTGGCTGATCAGGTTAAAAGGCCAATCCATCCACATACAGCACATTTTCCAGCTTCAATTCCCCATACTGTCCTTGCAGCACCAATTCCCCCTCACCCTTCACAGGTAGCTTCCCTTCATTCCCCAAAATCACATACGGCACACTTGACTCCCTCATGCCAGTCAGCCACTCACAATGATTCGTCATGTGCTGAGTGCAACCGCTGTCCATGAACCACGCAGCAGCTCCACCTCCTTTTGCCAGCATGCACACCCCTGATGCGCGCGCCACATTCGCCTTATGTGCGCCACCCAGAATGGCATCTTCCTTGTCATTCTCTGCTGCTGTTGGTGCTGCTGCTGCATTTGCTTTCGGAGGTGCTGATCCCTGCTGCTGCGGTCCCCTATAGCTCCGGCTGTTGGGGTTGGAGTAGCAGTC
This sequence comes from Closterium sp. NIES-65, assembly GCA_948144175.1. NCBI lineage: Eukaryota > Viridiplantae > Streptophyta > Zygnematophyceae > Desmidiales > Closteriaceae > Closterium > Closterium sp. NIES-65. Next base: position 251,532 of record CANXME010001881.1, on the reverse strand, counting down.
AATCGCCCTATGCCCAATCTTCTTGCAATGATGACACGCTCCGTTGAACTTCCCTTTCGGTCCCCTTCCATTTCCCGCACCATTCTGCTGCGCTCCACTCCACCCCGCACCGTTCTCCTTGTAGTTTCTGCTCCTCGGGTTCTCCGCGCACTCAAACGCTTTGTGTCCCGTCTTTCCACACTGATAACAAGCTCCCGCGCCCCTTCCAGCGGCTGCCGCGTTCACCAACGCAGGCTTCTCCTCCACAAAGCCCCTTGTAAACTTCTCCCGTCGCTTCTGATGATCTCTTGCTCGCTCCAATGCCTGAAGCATGGCAATAAGCTTCGTCATATTCTCCGGTGGGTGGCAGATCAACGCCGGCCGCTCACCCGCCCAATCATCCGGAAGTCCGTTGACGATGTGCCCTATCATCGCCCGCTCGGTTTCCGGCTCGCCCATCGCAGTTAAGTCGTCGTTGTAGCTCCTCGCCATGTTGACATAGTCAATCATCTTCTGGTTCGGCTCCATCGTCATCAACAACAACTTCTTCCTCACGTCGGCGATGTTCGCGTCCATGTGCCCAAGGTATGTAGACTCCATGTACGCCCATGCCGCCTGTGCATAGTTCTCAAGCTCTGCAAACCCATCAAGACCCACTGCAATCCCGTCAGCAACAGAATGACAAACACAATACACTGAGAAAACACAATACACTGAGAAAACACAATACACTGAGAAAATGGTAAATGCTAGCTCACTCCGTTTTTCGAATTCCAAAAGTTCTTCCGATTTCGCCGCACGCTCGGCTTCGTCGCCTTTCCTGTCGGGTCGGTAGTACTTCCACAAGCCGACCTCCTTCGCTCTCCTTATAAACTTCAATCGCCACGTGCTGTAGTGCTCGCCGTGGAACCGCTGGGCTTCACTCAGGCCCATGGTGGGCTTGGTCACCACCCCTCCTTGCGCTAGCATTTCCAGAAGAGCCTTGACTTGGGGATCTCCACTGCTCACAGAGGAGCCCGAGCTAACCTCCGATTGTACGCCGACCATCTCGAAGGTTTTGCTTGCTCTTAAGAATGCTTAACGCCTCTTAAACCAGCTCTGATACCAGCTGTTAGTCGCAAAACGCCTCATGGGAGGCTGACGCGGCCTTGACGGGGCCTCAACGGGCCCTTCACGCGATCCTGACGCGTCCTGATTTCGAAATCAGCTTCGCGTGGCTTTCACGGGGCATTCACGGGCCCTACACTCAAGTGAAACAGATTCGGCCCTTCGTGGGGCTTTGACGGGAGTCTCGCAGCTGAGATTTCTATCACTGTTGCTTGCCTAAGCCTTCACAAAGGCTTCTCTGTAGGTTTGACGCGAATCTGACGGGAGTCTTACTATGTGTCACAAATTTCGACCAATCAGTGTGCAGCACAATTTGAAGCGAGAGAATTTCCAAAAAGTGTTACTCCAACAAACTGGTACAACAAATATATAGGTTCAAGCAAGGTACACAAGTGAGCTAGGTAACCAAACGTGTTCAACACGTTACGCCTTGCCTCGTTTCATCCCGCGTCGCACACACAACCTTTTCCACCTTCGTCGAACGCGCCTGAAGTCTGCATTTGGTTCCTTGTTGAACACGCCACGGTTGACCCACTCATTTTCCCTCGTCAACCAATTTCTCCCTGGTTCTTCACTTCTCTTTCACCCGTCAATAATCTTCTTCACTCCTTTCGTGTTTCTCTTGCCGTAGCTCCCAAGCAATGTCGAGCTTCCTCTCTGGTTCCCAAGGCACTTTCAACACGCCACTGTCAGTCCGTCATAGTCGTCGGTCCGAATTATGAGCGCCGTCGTTAGTGTGGTTCCGCGAACCACTCCAACAACCTCCCCTGTGGTTCGTGAACCACACCTCCACTCCCCTGCTCCTCTCCAGCTCTCATGGAGTCTAGTTCGGCTTCACACTCCCCTGAAGCTCCTGCAACTTGCGCATCCCCACCTTCTCCTTGCAATACTCAAAGTTAGACCTAGGTACCACCTTGGTCAAGAAATCTTCCACTTGCTCCTGAGTGGGAACGAACTCAAACTTGAAGTGCTGCTTTTCAAGCTGCTCCCGCACCCAGTGATACTTCACGTTCATATGCTTGGTCCTCCCGTGCCAATTGTCGTTTCTAGCCAGGTCAATGGCTGACTTGCTGTCCGATTTCACCACAGTAGGTCCTTCAATGGTGATGTCGAACTCCTTCATCAGCCTCCTCAGCCACACTCCCTCTTGGCACGCAAAGAAGAGTGCCATGTACTCCGCTTCAGCAGTTGACAATGCTATGTCCGCCAATTTCTTCGCTTGCCACATGATAGCAGTGCCCCCAACAAGGAACACATACCCATAGGCACCTTTCCCTGTTTTCTTGTCCGATGCATGTGAGGCATCCGCATATCCCACCAGCTGCAAAGTCTCCTCTCCTCCCTCAAAGAGAAGTCCCTCATCCTCATGCTGCACCAAATAACTAAGTGCTCGCTTCATCTCTCGCCATTTCCTTCCCTGCTGCACGTGCTGCCCCAAATAACTCGCCGCATACGCCATGTCGACCTTTGTGCATGCAACCGGATACATAACCGAACCCACCATTGACTGGTACATCTGTAGTGCCTTCTTTTCTCCTCCTCCCTGCTTCACATCCTCTTCCTGCTCGGTATCATTTGCTGCCATGCCGCTGAGTGGTGTCGTGATCTCCTTGATGAAACCCTGGCCAAACCTCTGCTGCACCCTGTTGCAATACTTCTTCTGGTACAAGAAGAGCTTCTTCTCTTCCACATTCCGCTCCAAGTTCATCCCCAAAAACAGCGTTGCCCTAGGAATCTGCTTCACATGAAAAACCTCAGCAAGATGGTCACACACGCTCTCCACCTCAGTCGGTAAAGCTCCTGCTATGAGGATATCATCCACATAGAGTAACAAGTACACCTTCTTCTCTCCTTCTCCCCTCCAATAGAACGCTCGGTCACACTCAATTTTATGGAACCCTCCTTTCAGCAACCTTTCATCCATCGCCTTATACCATTCTCTTGGACTCTGCTTCAGCCCGTACAACGCCTTCAACAACTTACACTTCCTGTCCGTGCCATCCTCAAACCCGGTTGGCTGATCCAAGTACAACTCTTCTCGCACTACCCCATGCAGAAATGCATTCTTGATGTCCAGCTGCACCATGAAATAACCCCTTGCTGCTACCACCTTTAGGAATGCTCTTGCGGTTGTAAGCTTGCTCACGGGGGCATAGGTCTCGTTGTAGTCAACCCCCTCGACCTGAGTATACCCTTTTGCCACTAACCTTGCCTTAAACCGCTCCAGCTGCCCCATATCCCCTGTCTTGATCTTAAAAATCCACTTCACACCTACTGCTGCCCTTCCTTCCGGCATAGGCACTAACTCCCAAGTGCCTCTCTCTGCTAGAGTGTCTAATCCCTCCTATATTGCAGCCATCCACTGCTCCCTCTGTGGTCCTGCCAAGGCTTCTTCAACAGTCACGGGTTCCTTAGGCAGGCTGTACTTCTCCAAACTCCCCTGTGACACTAGCGCCGTTGCAGTTGCAGCCAAGAGCAGATGGGTCCTCACATCCTTCCAAGGTGTCATAACCAGTGAAACAAACTTAGCTGGTTTCTTCTTGAACCTCAGACCGCGCCCCAACTCCTCAGCCGGTGTCACGTCCTTACTCACTTCCTTTGTCGCTGCGTATATCTCGTCAAGCCCTCGTTCCTTTCCTATCACTATGGCTCCATCCTCCAGCAGCTCATTTATCTCCTTAGCAGCTTCACAAGTAGCGTCACTATCGATCAGCTTCCATGGGCTACTCCCATCCTCCTTTGCTGACCCATCACTGTTCTCCACATCCTCCACACTCTGAGTTTCCTCCTCGGCACACGTCTCTCCAAGCTCTCCTTCATGGCGCCCTTCTTCCTCCACATCTGCTACCGCCTCTACAACCCTTTTCTTCGCTGGCTCTGAAAATATAGGTTCCTTGGTAGGTTTATCCGCACCACCTCCTGTCTCCTCCTCATCACACCCTATCCCCTCGTTCTCCTTCTCCACAAGCAGCTTCTCCACCTTATCAAGCGCAGCTGCTGCTCCTATTGCTATCTCCTGGTTTACCCCCTTCCACTGGAGATAATTGACATCTTCATAGAAGATGGCATCCCTGGTCACTGCTGTCTTCCCCTTCTCCACGTCTTTAATCACCCAGCCTTTGCTCACCGTGCACATCCCAAGGTTGATTCCCCACTTGCTCCTTGGTAGAAGCTTGTGATTCGGTCCTGCTGGCTCCCTATACTGTACCATGCAGCCCCACACTCTCGCAAACCCCATGTTCGGCTTCCTCCCATAGAATGCCTCATGCGGTGTCACATCTGCTGCAAGGCCTTTGGTAGGCAACCTGTTCTTCACCCAGCATGCCATCGCCAAGGCATCTCCCCAATACTTCAGTTGAAGACCGCTATCAGCTAGCATGGTCCTCACACTATCTAAGAGTGACCTGTTCACCCTTTCTGCAATGCTGTTGTGCTGTGGGGTGTATGGGACCGTCAGCTGCCTTAGTATTCCTTTCGTGCGCAAAAAACTGTTGAACTCCGTATTCACAAACTCCCCACCGTTGTCGGTCCTTAACACCTTCAGCTGCTTCCCACTCTGCCTTTCAGCTTCAGCCATCCAATCCAAGAAACTGGAAAACACCTCTGTCTTGTCCTTGATTTCTGTCACCCACGTGTGCCTAGTCCCTAGGTCAGTGAAAGTGACAAAGTACCGGCTCCCGTGCCTTGAACTTTCCCTCAATGGCCCACACACATCAGCTGCCACTATCTCCATTGCACCGTAGGGCTCTTGAACCTGGTGTATGGGATACGGGGTTTTTGAGATCTTGCCTTCCACACACTTGCCGCACCTCCCCTTACTCCCATCTCCTTCTTTCAGCTCCACACCGGCTGCCATGCCCTTCTTCACAAGCTCCTTAATCCGCTCCATCCCCGCATGCCCTAAATGCCTATGCAGGGTCTCTAGATCCACTTTTGCAGCTGCTGCCACCATTGCAACAGCTTCCACCTGCAGCTCCTCGACGGGCACTCCTTTCAGCTTCGCCTTCAACTCCTCCCTTGCCATCACTCCTTCCTTCGGTGGTGGCTGGTAGGTAGCCTTCTCAGCAGCCAAGACCTTCTCATTCAGTTTCATCTCATACAATCCATCATTCCTCATTCCCTTAGCAATCACATTCCATGCATGGTCAAACACCCACATCTTCCCTTTGTCACTGAAAGTCTTGCACCCGGTGCTGTCCAACTGTGATTGGCTGATCAGGTTAAAAGGCCAATCCATCCACATACAGCACATTTTCCAGCTTCAATTCCCCATACTGTCCTTGCAGCACCAATTCCCCCTCACCCTTCACAGGTAGCTTCCCTTCATTCCCCAAAATCACATACGGCACACTTGACTCCCTCATGCCAGTCAGCCACTCACAATGATTCGTCATGTGCTGAGTGCAACCGCTGTCCATGAACCACGCAGCAGCTCCACCTCCTTTTGCCAGCATGCACACCCCTGATGCGCGCGCCACATTCGCCTTATGTGCGCCACCCAGAATGGCATCTTCCTTGTCATTCTCTGCTGCTGTTGGTGCTGCTGCTGCATTTGCTTTCGGAGGTGCTGATCCCTGCTGCTGCGGTCCCCTATAGCTCCGGCTGTTGGGGTTGGAGTAGCAGTCAATCGCCCTATGCCCAATCTTCTTGCAATGATGACACGCTCCGTTGAACTTCCCTTTCGGTCCCCTTCCATTTCCCGCACCATTCTGCTGCGCTCCACTCCACCCCGCACCGTTCTCCTTGTAGTTTCTGCTCCTCGGGTTCTCCGCGCACTCAAACGCTTTGTGTCCCGTCTTTCCACACTGATAACAAGCTCCCGCGCCCCTTCCAGCGGCTGCCGCGTTCACCAACGCAGGCTTCTCCTCCACAAAGCCCCTTGTAAACTTCTCCCGTCGCTTCTGATGATCTCTTGCTCGCTCCAATGCCTGAAGCATGGCAATAAGCTTCGTCATATTCTCCGGTGGGTGGCAGATCAACGCCGGCCGCTCACCCGCCCAATCATCCGGAAGTCCGTTGACGATGTGCCCTATCATCGCCCGCTCGGTTTCCGGCTCGCCCATCGCAGTTAAGTCGTCGTTGTAGCTCCTCGCCATGTTGACATAGTCAATAATCTTCTGGTTCGGCTCCATCGTCATCAACAACAACTTCTTCCTCACGTCGGCGATGTTCGCGTCCATGTGCCCAAGGTATGTAGACTCCATGTACGCCCATGCCGCCTGTGCAGAGTTCTCAAGCTCTGCAAACCCATCAAGACCCACTGCAATCCCGTCAGCAACAGAATGACAAACACAATACACTGAGAAAACACAATACACTGAGAAAACACAATACACTGAGAAAATGGTAAATGCTAGCTCACTCCGTTTTTCGAATTCCAAAAGTTCTTCCGATTTCGCCGCACGCTCGGCTTCGTCGCCTTTCCTGTCGGGTCGGTAGTACTTCCACAAGCCGACCTCCTTCGCTCTCCTTATAAACTTCAATCGCCACGTGCTGTAGTGCTCGCCGTGGAACCGCTGGGCTTCACTCAGGCCCATGGTGGGCTTGGTCACCACCCCTCCTTGCGCTAGCATTTCCAGAAGAGCCTTGACTTGGGGATCTCCACTGCTCACAGAGGAGCCCGAGCTAACCTCCGATTGTACGCCGACCATCTCGAAGGTTTTGCTTGCTCTTAAGAATGCTTAACGCCTCTTAAACCAGCTCTGATACCAGCTGTTAGTCGCAAAACGCCTCATGGGAGGCTGACGCGGCCTTGACGGGGCCTCAACGGGCCCTTCACGCGATCCTGACGCGTCCTGATTTCGAAATCAGCTTCGCGTGGCTTTCACGGGGCATTCACGGGCCCTACACTCAAGTGAAACAGATTCGGCCCTTCGCGGGGCTTTGACGGGAGTCTCGCAGCTGAGATTTCTATCACTGTTGCTTGCCTAAGCCTTCACAAAGGCTTCTCTGTAGGTTTGACGCGAATCTGACGGGAGTCTTACTATGTGTCACAAATTTCGACCAATCAGTGTGCAGCACAATTTGAAGCGAGAGAATTTCCAAAAAGTGTTACTCCAACAAACTGGTACAACAAATATATAGGTTCAAGCAAGGTACACAAGTGAGCTAGGTAACCAAACGTGTTCAACACGTTACGCCTTGCCTCGTTTCATCCCGCGTCGCACACACAACCTTTTCCACCTTCGTCGAACGCGCCTGAAGTCCGCATTTGGTTCCTTGTTGAACACGCCACGGTTGACCCACTCATTTTCCCTCGTCAACCAATTTCTCCCTGGTTCTTCACTTCTCTTTCACCCGTCAATAATCTTCTTCACTCCTTTCGTGTTTCTCTTTGTCAGAATATTATCTCATTGTTCTAGCCTGTAGTGGGGTGCTCTATAGCGAGTACAACCCTTCTAGGGTTTGCTATTTGTATCCTCATTCTTGCTAGTTCAATCCTCTTTCTTCTTCTAACTTTGACATGCTATCAGAGCAGGTCGATCCCCTTGGATCGATCCTGTGGGTGTGTCCCCACCTTGCTTCCGCTGCTACTTTTTCCTCCCGCCGTGCGCCCCGAGGCGCGCGGCGGTTTTCTGCCCGCCGTGCGCCCCGAGGCGCGCGGCGGTTCATTGCCCGCTGTGCGCCCCGTGGCGCGCGGCGGGCTTCTCCTCTACGTCGCGGCCCCGCCCCGGCCCGTCGCCGCCCGTGCGCCCGCTCGACGCGGCCCCGCTCTAAGTCGCGGCCCCGCCCCGGCCCGTCGCCGCCCGTGCGCCTGCCCGGCTCGGCCCCGCCCTTCGATGCGGCCCCGCCCCTCGAAGCGGCCCCGCCCTTGCGTCGCGGCCCCGCCCCTCGAACCGGCCCCGCCCCACGTCGCGGCCCTGCCGCCGACCTGTCGCGGCCCCGCCCTACGATGCGGCCCCGCCCTGCGTCGCGGCCCCGCCCCTCGAAGCGGCCCCGCCCTACGTCGCGGCCCCGCCCCGCTCGTCGCGGCCCCGCCCCTTGTCGCGGCCCCGCCCTCCAATCAGGTCCGTGGTGGGCCCTTTCCTCCACACCCCCCCTCCCCCCATTTCCCGTCGCTGTGGGGTGGCGGGTATGGGGGTGGTCGGTGTGCCTTCCTCCCTTTCTCCTCCTCCTCCTTCTTCTCCCACTGCTGCAGCTGTCGCTGAGGGGGGTGGTTGTGTGGGAGACTGGGTTTAGGGTTTAAGGGGGGGTGCGTGGGAGTAGAGCTAGTGGTGTAGCAGTGGGTGTGTATCAGGGGGGTGGGACTGTGTGCGGGAGGATGAGCGGAGGTTGCCAGTTTGTCGTCAGCAGCACCTGTAGTCCGGGGCGCTGTCCCGGTAGCCCAGTCGTAGCCAGCTGTGCCAGCCGCCCGTGGGTCCGTTGCCCGTCCGCCGCTATTTGAGCCGCGGGGCCTGTTACTCCTGTAGTCCGGGCGCTGTCCGGTAGCCGCTGTGCCAGTCTGCCTCCTGTTGCCCGTGTGTCTGCAGCTTCAGCCGTCGCCTCCTGTCTCCTCTCCCCTCACTCTCCCTCCTCCTCCTCACTTGCCCGTTTTGACTACCACTAGCTTTGCTTATAATTGTGAACTCTAAACTATTTCTTCTTGAACTTGCGCTCAGAATGTGTGGTGACATTGTGATCCACCCTGAGCTTGTTTTGCTTTGCCTGCTCTGCTGATTACACCCCACTTTGGCTATGGGGGTGTGTCAGAATATTATCTCATTGTTCTAGCCTGTAGTGGGGTGCTCTATAGCGAGTACAACCCTTCTAGGGTTTGCTATTTGTATCCTCATTCTTGCTAGTTCAATCCTCTTTCTTCTTCTAACTTTGACACTCTTGCCGTAGCTCCCAAGCAATGTCGAGCTTCCTCTCTGGTTCCCAAGGCACTTTCAACACGCCATTGTCAGTCCGTCGTAGTCGTCGGTCCGAATTATGAGCGCCGTCATTAGTGTGGTTCCGCGAACCACTCCAAAAGCTGGTAGGGTAGGGCAGGTTAAGGGGAGTGAGAGGAGCGAGGGGCAGAGAGGACGTAAGTGAAGGTCGGAGTGGTTGGCCTGCAGCGGAGGCGAAAGTGAAGGCGCAATCGTGAACGCGGCGCCAGGGATATGGCTTGGGTTTTGCGGAGGTTCGGGCCGTACCTTGGGCATATGAGACGCATGAGAGCACCAGGAATGCAGCGAGGACGAGCGCGAGGCCGACGGAGAGAGCGGAGCGAGCCATGGCGATGTAAGGTGTGATTGACAAGTTTTCAATGGGAGAGTGAGAACTTTGCGGTAAAGGTTGAAACGAGATTCGAGACTCTGATGGTTGCAGCATGTGTTCCTACTGGATATATAGCTCGAAAGGAAGAGCTCGACTGTATGGAGGGAAACCGCCGAGATGTGTTTGACTGTTTGCGTCACTCACGCTGCACTCGTGCCGGCGTGAAATCCGCGATACTTTTGTCTGCCCCAAACAAACTCTGGCATGACCGCTGAAGAAAACCAAGGTAGACGGTGTGAATTCTGGGGTTTCGGTACGATGCAATGTGGTTTATTACGATACCGTCAATAAAACTATGTCAATAATTCAACTCGATTGCTGTTTTCCTGAAAAAAAGAACGTGGTAAAGTACAGACGACCAATGATCGAGGGCCATATGTAAATTTGCCACCGCACTGTGCCTACGCTTAAACTCTCTGCAACCCACACAGCAATCTCGAAACAGATTGAATAAACATGTCAAGTGAGAGCAATCGTGGTTCCCAACATTCAACGCGTCCTCTGGAGTCCTATTTGTCAAACATTATATATGTTGTGTTAGTTTAGGCTACAGTGGGTTAGCCCCTTAAGGCCCCGCGCGGCCCCGCGCTAGCCTCTCACGGCCCCTTAAGGCCCTGCGCTAGCCCCTTAAGGCCCCCCGTCGGCCCCGCACTAGCCTCTCACGGCCCCCGACAGCCCCACGCTAGCCCCGAACGACCCCGTGTGGCCCCGCGCTAGCCTTTCACGGCCCCTTCAGGCCCCGCGCTAGCCCCTTAAGGCCCCCCAGTCGGCCCCGCGCTAGCCTCTCACGGCCCCCGAACGGCCCCGCGCTAGCCCCGAACGGCCCCGTGCGGCCCCGCGCTAGCCTCTCACGGCCCCTTCAGGCCCCGCGCTAGCCCCTTAAGGCCCCCGTCGGCCCCGCGCTAGCCTCTCACAGCGCGACCCTTGCGAACCGCGCGACCCGAGCCGAGCCGCGCGACCCGAACCGAGCCGCGCCGCCCTCACCGAGCCGCGCCACTCAGCCGAGCCGCGCCATCTAGCCGAGCTGCACCGAGCCGCGCCGCCCTGCCCTATCTGGTTCGTCCTACCTACTTATGCTGCTGCTTCTGCTACTGCTGCTAGTCTACTGTTCCTATGGCTAGCCCACAGGTTCTCGTGTTCGATGCTGAGGGCCGCCCTGTGAAGTTTGACACCTGGCTCGATGACCTGCACCTCTACCTACAGCTCACAGCCAAGGATGACATCTCATTGTACGATCATGCCCTAGGCAATGTCACTGCCCCGGCTACTACTGCTGACAGCACTGCTCGCTCACAGTGGCAGACTCGTGATGCCCACGCTCGCTTCGCCATTCGCAACTCCCTGCCGATAGACGAACGCGAGCACTTTGGCCAGCACAAGACTGCACAGGCACTGTACACAGCTGTCGTTGCTCGCTACTCCTCACCTGCCTCTGCCGCACTAGGCCGTCTCTCCCTCCCCTACCTGTTTCCCGACCCGTCCTCCTTTCACACAGTCGCTGACCTCATCACGCACCTCCGCACTAGTGAGGCCCGCTTCCGTGCCGCCATGCCTGCTGAGTTCCTTGCCATGCACCCCTCTCCACTCTGGCTCACTCTCTACCACCTAGTCACCCGCCTCCCTGACACACTGCGTGCTGTCAGGGACCACTTCCTAGCTCGTTGCCCCACTGAGCTCACCATTGCCCTCCTCGAGAAGGAGCTCCTTGCAGCTGAGACTAGCATAGTCGCTGTAGGTGCCTCTCGTGGCAACCCCCGTATCCCGTTCTTTGAGGGGTGTTCTCCTTCCCCCCTTCTTCCCTCTGTCGCCTCTGCTGCTGCTGTCGACCTTCTCGGTGCTGAGAAGGTCGGCGCTGCGTCCGCCTCGAGCGGGCGCCGCAGCGGCAAGGGCAAGGGGGGCAAGGGTGGTAGCAGTGACGGCGGGGGAGGCGGCGGTGGGGGCGGTGGAGACAGTGGGGGTGGTGGCTCGGCTGGAGGGGCTAGTGGTAGCGGTGGGGGTGGTGGCGGCGGCGGCGGGGGAGGTGGCAGGAGTGGAGGCAGCGGTTGGGGTGGCGGTGGACGATGCGGTGGCAGGGGTTGGGGTGGTCGAGGAGGTGGCAGCGGTGGTGGTGGCCGTGGAGGCACTGGCGGTGGCCAGGGCCAGCAGCACACTCCCTCGCCCCAGGAGGTCCGTGAGTGGTACTCTCAGCACAGGGGTGGGGGTGGTCTTAGCTGCACGTACGTCATTCGCACTGGTGACCGCACTGGTCAGCAGTGTGGACGACCGCACGCCACACAACGCTGCTTCTCTCGTCTCGACAACGCTTGGCGTGTTCAGTTCCCTCATGCCACTGAGCTGCCCCGCTGGCTTGATCTCCTAAAGAAGGGGATTGATATATATGCTCTAGACTTTGATGCTATTCTATCTGCCATGTATGTGATGTCTACTAGTGGAGAGGGTGCCGAGTACTTGTGTGTGCCGCCCGACCCGGGCATTAGGGCCAGTGCGTCTGCCGCTCCAGGTACTCGCGTGTCGGTTACCCCAGGTGCTGGTGAGGCTGCTGCTCTAGGTGCTCGTGTGTCTCCTCCCCCTGGTACTGCGTCGACTGCAGCACTGCACACCTTCACACTGGACTCAGGTGCTTCTCGCTGCTTCTTTCGTGACCGCACTGCCCTTGAGCCGCTTGCTCGGCCAGTTGCTGTCTCGCTTGCTGACCCCTCTGGGGGTCCGGTCATTGCGACCTCTTCCACTGTCCTTCCCTGCCCTGCGGTCCCGTCGGGCACACTGTCAGGTCTCCACCTCCCCTCGTTCTCTACGAACTTGGTGGCAGGATGTGCTCTCCAGGACGGGGGTGTTCACCAATTCACCCCTGAGTGAATTGGTGAGTGGTACGAGCGGCGCTGCACCCTGCGGAGTGGCGTGCCTCATGTTGCAGACCCCACTGGCGTTGGAGCTGCTGTTGGTGCTGCGGACCCGGGTGTTGGAGCTGTTGCTGGTGCTGAGGACCCGAGCGTTGGAGCTGCCGCTGGTGCTGAGGACCCGGGCGTTGGAGCTGCCGCTGGTGCTGCGGACCCGAGCGTTGGAGCTGCTGCTGGTGCTGCAGACCCGGGCGTTGGAGCTGCTGCTGGTGCTGATCGCCCGGGTGTTGGAGCTGTTGCTGGTGCTGAGGACCCGGGCGTTGGAGCTGCCGCTGGTGCTGCAGACCCGGGCGTTGGAGCTGCCACTGGTGCTGAGGACCCGGGTGGTGGAGCTGCCGCTACTGCTGTGGACCCTGGGGCGAGTGTTCCTGCTGACTCTGGTGTCGCTGCTCGGTCCCGGCCGTACTTCGTTCCGCTCCTTCAGCAGGTTCTTGGTCAGCTCCCTCCTCCTTGTCCTCCTCTCTCCCTAGCGTGTCCTCCGTCTGTCCAGCTGCAGTCGCAGCTACCGTCTACCTCCTCTCTCTCTGGTCCTGCTCCTTACACTGGTCCGACTGGAGGTCTTACTGAGCGTCGTGAGCCTGAGTCTCGCCCGGCGTCACCTGTCCGCACTGCTCTCTCTAGCAGTCGTGTCCAGCGTCAGAGTCTTCCTGTTGTCCCAGGCACTCACCGGATGGCGCTTCGTCCGTCCACTGCTCCACAGCGTGTCCCACTGCCGTCTCCTCCTACTTCTTCTCTTCTTGCTCTTGCTGACCCTGAGTCAGACTCTCTTCGTACTGCAAGTCCTACTGTCACGCGTCTCCTGGCTACTGTTGTCACTGACCCTTCTTTCGAGTCTTCTGCTGCGTCCGCCTTAGTTGCTGAGCTTGTCGACTTTGTTGCTCGCTGTCGTCTAGATTACGCTGCTAGCCTAGTTGCTGAGTCTGAGTCTGTCTGTCCTCCGTCCGTCGGGGGTGAGTGTGCTCTTGGCAAGGACGTCCTTGAGGATAGGCAGGAGGAGTTTGAGTGCTTTGCTGCCGCTTTGTCCCATCTCGTGTCCATGCTTGTTCCCCCTGAAGGAGACCCGGATGCACCAGACATCCCGACCCCACGCTCTTACGCAGAGGCGATGGCCGGTCCCTACTCCTCTCAGTGGCAGTCAGCCATGGACACAGAGATGGCTTCCTGGAAGTCCACAGGCACCTACGTCGACGAGGTTCCCCCACCTGGGGCGAACATCGTCAGTGGCATGTGGATTTTCAGGGTGAAGCGGCCGCCGGGCTCTCCGCCTGTCTTCAAGGCGCGTTACGTTGCACGAGGCTTCAGCCAGTGAGAGGGAGTTGACTTCTTCCATACCTTCTCCCCGACCCCGAAGATGACCAATCTTCGGGTTCTGCTGCACGTCGCCGTTCAGCGTGACTACGAGCTCCACTCGCTTGACTTCAGCACTGCTTTCCTGCAGGGCAGCCTGCACGAGGAGATCTGGCTGCGCCGTCCACCTGGCTTCACTGGGTCGTTCCCTCCTGGTACCCAGTGGAGCCTCCGACGGCCAGTCTACGGTCTCCGCCAGGCGCCTCGTGAGTGGCACGACACACTGAGGACTACGCTAGCGGCTCTTGGGTTTGCACCTTCTACTGCTGACCCGTCGCTGTTTCTACGCACCGACACCTCACTGCCGCCGTTCTACGTCCTTGTGTACGTCGACGACTTGGTCTTTGCTACTGCTGACACTGTGGCACTCGCCCACGTGAAGTCGGAGCTGCAGAAGAGACACACGTGCACAGACCTGGGTGAACTGACAAGCTATCTTGGCTTGCGGATCACCCGGGACAGAGCACGCCGCACCATCACCTTGACTCAGTCACACATGGTGCAGCAGGTCCTTCAGCGCTTCCGCTTCACGTACTCCTCGCCTCAGCCCACTCCTCTGCCTACCGGTCACTCGCTCTCAGCTCTGCCTTCGGATGAGTCCATAGAGTTGAGTGGCCCGTATCTAGAGCTTGTAGGTTGCCTCATGTACCGGATGACCTGCACTCGACCAGACCTTGCATACCCTCTCAGCATTCTTGCACGCTATGTCGCTCCCGGCCGTCACCGGAAGGAGCACATTGATGCAGCTAAGAGGGTGTTGCGCTACTTGTGCAGTACGTCGGGCATGGGGCTAGTGCTTGGAGGGCGAGTCCCAGTTGTTCTCACTGGGCACTCAGACGCTTCTTGGGCAGACGACCAGGCTACTCAGCGGTCGTCTCAGGGTTACTCCTTCAGTCTTGGCTCTGGTTCTGTTTCTTGGCGGTCTACTCGCTCTTCCTCTGTTCTCAGCTCCAGTTGTGAGGCTGAGATCTACGCCACAGCCATGGCGGCTCAGGAGCTACGCTAGCTCACCTACTTGCTGACCGACCTTGGAGAGCAGCCTCGTTCTCCTCCAGTACTGTACGTCGACAACAAGGCAGCCATTGCCTTGTGTGAGGAGCACAGACTAGAGCACAGAACGAAGCACATTGCTCTGCGTTACTTCCTTGCTCGAGAGCTGCAGCAGCATGGTCAGCTTCGCCTGCGTTACGTGGCCTATGAGGCCAACACTGCTGATGTGTTCACCAAGGCGCTTCAGCCTTGTGACCATCAGCGCTTTTGCACTCTTCTAGGCCTTGTGCCTACTGGACCTCACTTGCTTACTTCTTGAGTCTGTTTGTACTGTGATCTCTATATATATACCTGCATGATTACTCTTGTTAGGTTGTGATCATTGTACCTTTTTCTCTATTATAAACCTGCATGTGAACTGGTCTTGTGACCACTTGCTTGTGCTCGGAATTTGTGTGGTATCCTTGAGATCCACCTTGAGCTTGTTTTGCCTTGCTTTGCCTTGACTGGTCTTGTGACCCCTAGTTCTCCCCCACTTTGCCTATGGGGGTGTGTCTAACATTATATATGTTGTGTTAGTTTAGGCTACAGTGGGTTAGCATATAGGGGGTACACGATTCTAGGGTTAGGTACTTATACTCTTTTCACTACTAGTTCATTCATTCCTGTTTCGTACTTCTGACACTATTGGTCGCCATAGACGGCAGAAAAATTTGTTAAAACTTCACTACAAGGAAGTCAAAGTGGTTCCAAAGTTTAACGCGTCAGCTGGATTCCTATTGGTTGCCACAGAAGGCGGCGGGAATAAATAAACATTTACTACAATAAATTCTGAGGCTTTGACTTCTTGAATACTGTAAGGAAAATTCATTTTCCTTACTTTGCATCCCTGCTCAACGCGTACATCACTGTAGCACCACAGTCAGCACCGTTACCACTCGCAATCCTCGCATCAAAAATCCGGCCGTCACCTTCGCACGTCGCACCCCGACCTCACGGCTCGGCGGGTAACCCGCGCTCCGGGCCTCCGCTTCGACACTTTTCCCAACCTCAGTCCCAGGCCCGTCGCGCGACAACCACAGTCCACTACCGTTACCACTGTAGTTTCGCTATATATTCTTCGCTCATGCCTTCGCTCATCGTACTCTTGCTTCGATAGTGCAATTCTCGTTCGTTCACTCAATTACACTTGTAACACTTGGTATTCAGAGCCTACGATCTCCTCTCGAACCGCACCCACACCTTCGCTTCCCCACTATCTCAATTTTTTTTGGGGGGGTAGACGTCTCTCAGCGACACAGCACCGCCGCTCGTAGTGCTCTCTCGTAAGCACGCACGGCCACGACCGAGGCTCTCGCTGAGCTCGCCCGACACCCCCGCCATGGCCGATTTCACGCTCGCCACATTGACGCAGGAGCAGCTTGACCATCTGGTGCGCCAACTTGAAGATTTGGCGCTCGAAATTGCGACGCTCATGGCGGAACGTGACTCCGCACGTCAGCAATCCACGGTGAACATTCCAGCGCCACCACACGCACCGACAAATGCATATGCACAATCGGACGAAACGATCGTCATTTCGGCCGGCACACCAACAAAACACGACGGCGTGGGACAGCGCTCAGGCGAAGCCAGTGATGGCGCCGCCCAGCCGATGCCTGGCATGGGAGGAAACAGGGTCGCACCAAGCCCGCGGGAGCCTCGTGAAGCCCGCCGGCACATGGAGTTCGCGGCGACAAGTGGCGAACAAGCCATTATGGCACCCATGCCACTCAAGCCGCAACGCCCGCCCTGCTTCGACCCAAGCCAATGTGGAGGTCCTACGGTTCAATCGTGGGTTTTCACGATGAACGTCTTCTTCGACGCGAATTACGTCGAGTCGGACGCAGCGAAGATTCGGTATGCCGTTTCGCTGTTAAGGGGCCCCGCCATGGACTGGTGGTGAGTCATCGTGACGTCGCCACCCGCCTACGAGCCACCGTCGCAAGAGGAAGGGCCCACGGGTCTAGATGTCAGCAGGAGTTCATTCTGCGATACCGCCCAATACAGCACGTGGGATGCGTGGTGCGCAGGGCTTCGGGCACGCTTCGAGCCGAGTGCGGCTTCTATTTTGGGGCGTCAGAGATTGCGCACTTGGCGGCAGCTCGGGTCGGTTCAAGATTACACGAGCGGTTTTCTCGCACTTTGCGAGAAGGTCGGCTATATGCACAAAGCGGAGCGGGTGGACCGTTACGTCGGAGGGCTGAAGCCGGATATCTCGCACGAACTCATGCTGCGCGGACTCTCAAACTTCAAAGAGATTCTCGCGCTCGCCGAGAAAATCGACATTCTACGCCGACCGAGACTGGGGTCCTACTACGGACATCGTCTTTGGGGACCGATCGAGCACGCCACTGTCAACGCTGTTGCAACAAATGCAGCTGCCGCACCGTTTCAGGGGCGCTGCTTTGCTTGCAACAGGCCGGGCCATCGCAAGAGCGAATGCCCAGAGGAGCTAAGGCGCCGCGGAGCAAAGCACGGGGGGAAGTCTCAGAGGCAGGGAAACGCCAGCAGTCAGTAGAACTTGGGCCAACTACTGACGAGACTGCCTGCTCGCCCAACCGCACCGACCCTCACCAAGTCACGGTACCGATTCACGCCATCGATCGGGCTCGGATTGTCAGAATATTCTGTTTCTCTAGTCTGCAGTGGGATACTTTATAGTGAGTATAACCCAATTAGGGTTTCCTATATGTATGCCAACTACTGCTAGTGCAACCCTCCTCTCTTCTTCATTCCTCTTTCTTCACACTGATGAATAAGGAGGGTACAGCGACGGATTGCCCAGTACTGATCCACGGAAAAATACAGGGAGCAGCAGTGAAGATTTTTATTGACAGAGGAGCAAGCCACGGTTTAGTTAATACTGCAACTGCGCGAAAATTACAACTGACACTTAGTCGCTGCTTACCTGAGATTGACGCACGCTTAGTTGATGGCACTCCACTGGCCATACGGGAGAAGGTGGAGAGAGTAAAAGTTCGCTGCGGGGGAAACTTCGGGTTTACACAGGAAATGCTAGCGACGACATTGGATTGGCATGATGTTTTACTGGGACGTGATTGGCTACGACGGTACAACCCACGAATCGACTCGACGACGAGTAGCTGCACGGTACGAAGTAGCGGTAACTTGGTCATGTGTGAAGAATGAGGAAAAAATGAACTAGGAAGCAGGTGGGTACAAGTATGAAAACCTAGAAGTGTTGTACCCGATATTGTCTACCCCACTACAGCCTACACAGACTATAGCATGAGTTCGACACACCCCCATAGGTAAAGTGGGGGAGAACAACAGGTCACAAGACCAGTCAAGCAAAGCAAAGCAAGCTTAGGGTGGATCACAACGTCACCACACACTCCGAGCACAAGAGCAAGGCCAAAAAGCCAGTTCACATGCAAGATCATATAGAAAGGTAAACAAGCAATTGCAGGTATAGAAAGATCACAGTACAAGCAAGGTCAAGAAGTGAGCAAGTGAGGCCAAGTAGGCACAAGACCTAACATCGTACAGAAGCGCTGATGATCACAAGGCGGAAGTGCCTTGGTGAAGATATCAGCAGTGTTGGCCTCAGAGGCCACGTAAGCAAGGCGCAGCTGACCACGCTTCTGCAGCTCACGAGCAAGGAAATAGCGAAGAGCAATGTGCTTCGTTTTGTGCTCCAATCTGTGCTCCCGACACAAGGCCAGCATGCCCTTGTTGTCTACGTACAGAACTGGAGGAGAACGAGGCGGCTCTCCTAGGTTTGTCAGCAGGTAGGTGAGCCAGCGTAGCTCCTGTGCAGCCATGGCCCCCGCGTAGATCTCAGCCTCACAGCTGGAGCTGAGAACAGAAGACGAGCGGGTAGACCGCCACAAAACAGAGCCGGAGCCAAGGCTGAAGGTGTAACCCTGTGACGACGGCTGCATAGCCTGGTCGTCAGCCCAAGAAGCATCAGCGTGACCTGTGAGGACCACTCGACGTCGCCCTCCAAGCACTAGCCCCATGCCCGACGTACTGCACAAGTAGCGCAACACCCTCTTCGTTGCAGCCATGTGCTGTGGTCGGTGTCTCCCACGAGCAACATAGCATGCCAAGATGAGGCAGCCAACAAGCTCTGGGTACAGGCCACTCGGATCTACGGACTTATCTGAAGGCAGAGCGGAGAGTGAGTGGCGAGTAGACAGAGGAGTGGCCTGAGGCGAGGAGTACGTGAAGTCGAAGCGCTGAAGGACCTGCTGCACCATGTGTGACTGAGTCAGGGTAATGGTGCGCTGTGCTCTGTCCCGGGTGATCTGCAAGCCAAGGTAGCTGCGCAGTTCACCCAGGTCTGTGCACGTGTGTCTCTTCTGCAGCTCGGACTTCACGTGGGCGAGTCCAGCAGTGTCAGCAGTGCCAAAGATCAAGTCGTCGACATACGCGAGGATGTAGAACGGCGGCAAGGAGGTGTCGGTGCGCAGAAACAGCGACGGGTCGGCTGTAGAAGGAGAAAACCCAAGAGCCGCAAGTGTAGTCCTCAGTGTATCGTGCCACTCACGGGGCGCCTGGCGGAGACCGTAGACTGGCCGCTGGAGGCTCTACTGGGTACCAGGAGGAAACGATCCAGTGAAGCCAGGTGGGCGGCACAGCCAGATCTCCTCGTGCAGGCTGCCCTGCAGGAAAGCTGTGTTGAAGTGAAGAGAGTGAAGCTCGTTGTCGCGCTGAGCGGCTATGTGAAGCAGCACCCGAAGATTGGTCATCTTCGGGGTGGGAGAGAAGGTCTGAAAGTAGTCAACTCCCTGCCGCTGACTGAAGCCTCGAGCCACGTAACGCGCCTTGAAGATTGGCGGAGAACCCGGCGGCCGCTTCACCCTAAAAATCCACATGCCACTGACGATGTTCGCCCCAGGTGGGGGAACCTCGTCGGCGTAGGTGCCTATGGACTTCCAGGAAGCCATCTCTGCGTCCATGGCCGACTGCCACTGAGAAGAGTAGGGACCCTCGATCCCCTCAGCGTACGATCGAGGAGTCGGGATGTCTGGTGCATCCGGGTCTCCCTCAGGGGCAATCAGCGTGGACACGAGATGAGGCAAAGCAGCAGCAAAACACTGGAACTCCTCCTACCTGTCCTCAAAGACGTCCGTGCTAAGAGCACACTCACCCCCGACGGACGGAGGACATACAGACTCAGAATCAGCAACAAGACTAGTGGCGTAGTCTAGACGACAGCGAGCAGCGAAGTCGAGAAGCTCAGCAACCAAGACAGACGCAGCAGTGGACTCAAAGGAAGGGTCAGTGACAACAGTGGCTAGGAGACGCGTGACAGTAGGACTGGCAGCACAAAGAGAGTTAGACTCAGGGTCAGCAAGAACCGGAAGAGAGGTCTCTGGAGGAGACAGAATCGGGACACGCAGAGGAGCAGTGGAAAAACGTAGTGCCATCTGGTGTGTGCTTGGGACCGCAGGAGGACGCGGACACGGAAAACGACGACCTGTGCGAGCAGCACGAACAGGCGACGTAGCACGAGACGCAGGCTCACGACGCTCAGCAAGAGGGGAGGTGGGCTGTAACTGTGACTGCGACTGGACAGGCTGCGAACGCTCTAAGGGAGGAGCAGGACCAGTGGAGGGCGGGAGACCAAGAACCTGCTCGAGGAGCGGAAAAAAGTACAGCCGCGGCCGCGCAGTGTCTCCAGAACCAGCAAGGACGGCACCAGTACCCCCAGCGGCAGCAGCAGCGCCAGCAGTACCTCCAGCTCCAACAGCGCCAACTCCAGCACCCTCAGAAGCACAAGCGCCAGCAGCACCACAAGCGCCAACACCCTCAGCAGCTCCAGCTCCAGCAGGACCGGCAGCTACAGTACCGCCAGCAGCTCCAGTAGTACCTCCAACAGAACCAGCTCCAGCAGCCCCAGTAGCACCCCTAGTCCCAGCAGCTCCAGCACCGCCAGTACGAGTACCTCCGGGACTAGTAGCAGCAGTAGTACCTCCAGCTCCAGCAGCACGGCTACAACACGGGCCAACCACTCGCGCAGCTCGTGTGGAGAGAGTGGCTCCCGCCTCGACGAAGCACCGCCGGCGGCCACACGAGCAGACCCAGCACCCCCAGGCTCCTCACCCCTAGGCTCTGCACCCCCTGACTCAGCACCCCTAGGCTCAGCACCTCCAGACTCAGCACCCCCAGGCTCAGCACCCCCAGACTCAGCACCCCCAAGCTCAGCACCCCCAGACTCCGCACCTCCAGACTCGGCACCCGCAGGCTTAGCAGCTCTAACAGCACCAGAGTCAACAGCCACCTCGACAGGCTCGACTGCGTCTACCTGGGACACACCTGACGGGGCAGGACCCTGAGGGGGGAGGGGGTCTACCGGAGGAGGACCTGGCGCAAGTAAGAGCAGGGGCGGGCACAGGGGCGCAGTGTGGTAGGGGAAGAGACGGTAGTAAGGTACCGACTCGTCAAAGGTGACGTCATGGGAGGAAAGAACACGGCGCGAGGTGGGGTGGTAAAACTGCCAACCAGGCGCGTCAGGGGGGAAGCCAAGGAAGACGCAGGGAACAGCACGGGGGGACAGCTTGTCCGCAGACAAGTCGCGGACAAACGCCCGAGATCCCCGAACCAGAAACACAGACGCATCGCCAACCTTCCCCGTCCACCGCAAGGTGGGGGAGGTCTCTGGCAAGGAGACCCGGGGCTGAAGGTTGAGCTGATGCGCTGCGTACTGAACCGCAAACGGCCACAGAAAATGGGGGGCAGCCGCATGGATCATAGACGTACGAGCGACGTCCATGACCATGCCAATGCGGCGCTCAGCAAACCCCTTTTGCTGTGGAGAGGCCGGAAGCGTGAAGGTCTGGCGGATGCCCTGTGCACGACAAAAGGCTCCCAGACGGGCAGAGGAAAACTCCCCGCCTCTGTCAGAGTGCAGACGCAGAACATGAAAGTCCGAGCCGAAACTCTCCCTGAGCTGGAGACGAGCTGCGCGGATCCAGTCGATCAACACCTCAGTGACGTCACCCTTGCTGCGCAAGGGGAAGACTGTGGTGTAACGCGAGTAGTCGTCAACCACCAAGAGGAAGTAACGCTCGTGCCCCTGACCATGGACGCGGGCAGGGCCCCACACGTCCATGTGGAGAGTGTGCAGCGGAGCCTCTGTCAAAGGAAACTCAGAGGAGTGAGGGGCACCGCGCTGTCGCCCCTCGACGCAGGGGACGCAGGTAGGGGAAGGCCCCGGAGGTAGGGGAGGGAGAGACCGGGGGAGACCAGAGAGAAGGACACGGGAGGCCATGCCTCGGAGACGAGGCAGGGAGGGGTGACCAAGATGGTGGTGCCAAAGGAGAGTCTGGTGGGAGAGGAGACAACACGAGCAGGGAGCAGACTCAGGACCAGACCTGGACGCTGCAGCAAACACCTGACACGACGCAGCTACCTGGCCAGACTCAGCAGCCGGAGGAGACTCAATAGTAAAGGTGTACAGGCTCGACCCTGGCCGACGGTGAACGTGGCCAAGTGTCGGCCTGTCCGAGCACACGTGTAGTGGGTCACCCACTGACTCGCAGGAGTGAACTGGTCAACCCCCCTATCCTGTAGGTCCGCTCCACTCACCAAGTTCGTAGAGAACGAGTGGAGGTAGAGACCTGACAGAGTGCCAGAGAGGGCTGCCGGGCACGGTAAGACAGTGGAGAAGCTAGCAAGGACAGGACCCCAAGAGGGGTCCGCCAGCGAGACTGCAACCGGCCGACTAAGCGGCGTAAGCGTGGTGCGGTCTCGAAAGAAGGAGCGGGAAGCACCCAAGTCAAGGGTAAAGGTGTGTAAGGCCTGAGCCGCATAGTACCTGAGAGAGCAGACTCACCAGCACCTGGGGCAGCAGACGCACTAGCACCTGGGGCAGCAGACGCACTTGCACCTAGAGCAGCAGCCTCACCAGCACCTAGAGCAGTAGCCTCAATGCCCGGGTCAGGCGGTACACACAGGTAACAGTCACCCTCAACATTAGTAGTCACAGCATACATTGCAGCAAGAATAGCATCATGGTCAAGATCAAAGATGGCAACCCCCGCCCTAGTCAGATCTCCCCATCGAGGGATCTCTAACGCCTCAGGGAACTTGTGACGCCACGCGTCCGTCAGGCGGCCGAAGCAGCGCTGGGTGGAGTGCGGGCCTCCGCACTGCTCACCAGCGCGGTCGTTGGTACGGAGGACGTAAGTGCAAGGACCAGTACCCCCACCGCGCTGACGCGCAGCGTACCACTCACAAAGCTGCTGAGAGGACAGGGTCTCACGACTGCGCTGCTGCTGCTGGCGCGGACCACCACCGGACCCACTCCTCTGGGCAGAGTCGCGACTAGCTCCACCGCCGCCGCCGCCGCCTCCGCCACCTCCGCCGCCTCAGCCACCTCCGCCGCCTCTGCTCCCTCCACCACCACCGCCGCCTCCTCCGCCTCCACTGCTGCCACCGCCGCCGCCACCCCCGCCACCACTCCCACCACCACCCGCACCCCCTCTACTGCCTCCACCACCACCTGCACCGCCCCCGCTAGCCCCTCCAGCTTCCTTGCCCTCCTTGCCCTTACCGGTGCGGCGTCTCCCGCTAGGGGCAGATGCAGCGCCGACCCCATAGAAACCAACGAGGTCGGCAGCAGCAGAAGAAGCAACAGAGGGCAAGAGGGGGGAGGGGGAACACCCCTCCAAGACGGGGGTGCGAGGGTCACCACGAGAGGCTCCTACAGCGACTATGCTCTTCTCTGCTGCTAGGAGGCGCTCGTTGAGGAGGTCAACGGTGAGTGTGGTGGTGCAAACTGAGAGGAAGTGGTCCCAATCTAAGCGAAGAGAGTTAGGGAGCCGGGTGACTATGTAGTAGAGGGTGATGTACATGGGGGGGGGGTTCTTGGCGCAGAACTCAGTAGGAAGCGCAGCGCGGTAGCGAGTGTCACTAGTGAGGAGGTGCGTAATGAGGTCAGCGACTGTGGGAAAGGCAGCAAGGTCAGGGAAGAGGTACGGTAGCATGAGGCGGCTCAGTGCAGTGGCAGGGGAAGAGTAGCGTACAACTACAGCGTCGTACAAGGTCTGAACACTCTTGTACTGGCTAAAGTGCGCACGCTCAGTGGTCGGTAAGTGGTGACGCACACCAAGACGGGCAGCAGCATCGTGTGTGTGAGAGTACGACGGCTTATGCCAGCTATGCTTGCTTGCCTTTACTTTATCATGCTATTTCTAGCATAGGATAATTATATGCATGCATGAATTGCTTGATTTCCTAGGCTAGGTGCTTTCCTATATTTTATTATAGTTATAGCACCGAGCTAGGTTGCGTGCACCGAATTCTGGCTTTTCGGTTGCCACCTAATTGCCTTCTACCGAATTCGGTAAGGATCTGTTCGGGATGCTTCGCGACCCGCGGAACCTTCGCGTAACACCTGGTTACGTGGCCTTGTGTCGAGCCTATATATAGCCTCGTGTTGTACCCAGGTGATCATTCAATTCAATTTGAATCATCTTTTCTGAGCTCGATCCCAGATCCTCACAGCGTGTCACCCACTGTGAGCGAACAGTGCTGTCAGCAGTGGCAGGCGGGGCAGGGGAGGCACTAGAGGTGAGGTCGAACAGGGAGAGGCCGTCTGCCCTATTGCACTGGAGGAACAGCTGGAGGTCATCGACCCAAACCTCAAAGTCAACAGCACGACCCTCAGTATCAAAGGTAAGAACACTGGGGGTAGCCATGACTGCAGTGGCCTAGCAAGGAGTGAGCTCACTAGTCCGAGTAAGCAGGGCAGGGGCACGCCGGTAGGACGAGGAGCGGCTCGACGGCAGGGCGGCTCGGCTGCTCAGCGGCTCGGCTGTCGAGCGGCTCGGCAGTTCGGCTGCTGGGCAGCTTGGCGGCTCGGCTGCTGGGCGGCTCGGCGGCTCGGTTGCTGGGCGGCTCGGCGGCTCGGTGGCTCGGCTGCTGGGCGGCTCTGTGGCTCAGTTGCTGGGCGGCTCGGCTGCTGGGCGGCTCGGCGGCTCTGCTGCTGGGCTGCTCGGTAGGGGCGGCGTTGGGGCCGTTAGGGGCGACGACGAGGCCGCTTAGGGAGGGGAGCGGCGACGGGGCCGTGTAGTGGCAGCGACAGTGCCGCTTAGAGGCAGCGACATGGCCGCGTAGGGGCGGCAACCGGGGCGCTTAGGGTCGGCGACGGGGCCGCTTAGGGGTGGCGACGGGGCCGCTTAGGGTGAGAGGCTGCGACGAGGCTGGTAGGGGCTGCGACGGGGCCGCTAGGGGCAGCGAAGGGGCCGCGTATGGGCGGCGACGGGGCCGCGTAGGGTGAGAGGCGGCGACGGGGCCGATAGGGGCGGCGACGGGGCCGCGTAGGGGCGGCGACGGGGCCGCGTAGGGTGAGAGGTGGCGACGGGGCCGCTAGGGGCGGCGACGGGGCCGCTAAGGGAGGCGACGGGGCCGCGTAGGGGCGGTAATGGGGCCGCGTGAGGGGCGGCGACGAGGCCGCTAGGGGCCACTAGGGGCCTGGAAAGGGCGGCAAAAAGGCGCGCCTCGGGCAGGAGCGACTGGCGCTCTGGTCAGAAAGGAAATTTTCAATGGTGGGCCCAAGGAAGCGTTCCCACTAGGGAACCTGCTCTGATACCATGTGAAGAATGAGGAATGAATGAACTAGGAAGCAGTTGGGTACAAGTAGGAAAACCTAGAAGTGTTGTACCCCATATTGTCTACCCCACTACAGCCTACACAGACTATAGCATATGAGTTTGACATCATGCTACCTCGCTGGCAATCGCCCGAGTCTTCAACGGTCCACGTCAACGCCATCACGATAAAACGGGTTGTCGCCGCTGGAGCTGACGTGTACACAGTAGATATAGCATTAGTAGTAGAAGCGGAGCAGCCGAGTGATTTTCAGAAACTGTTGGCAGCAGTACCGCTCGAACTACATGAACTGTTAAAACGGTACCCGGGGATTTTTCCAGACGACTTACCGGAAGGGCTGCCACCTCAGCGGGCGCATGATCATAGGATCGAGTTAGAATCGGGGGCACAGCCAACTGTACGGCGCCAGTTCAGACTGACACAGCCCGAGCTCGACGAACTAAGGAAACAGTTATATTATTTGTTAGAGAAGCAGGTTATTCGACCAAGTTCGTCACCGTTCGCTGCACCGATGCTGTTCACACCGAAAAAAGACGGAGGGTTTCGTATGTGCATCGCTTACCGAGCGCTCAACATGGTAACAGTCAAGTCGCGGTACCCCATTCCCCGCGCTGACGAACTGATTGACCAACTGCGAACAGCACGGGTGTTTTCGAAAATAGACTTACGGGGGGGTTACCATCAGATTCGGGTCGAACCATCGGACTGCGCCAAGACAGCATTTAGGACTCGATACGGGTCGTTTGAGTACACGGTGTCGCCTTTCGGGCTGACCAACGCGCCCGCAATATTTCAGATGACCATGAACGAGGCGTTTAGGCCACTCTTAGATAAATGCGTGATAGTTTACCTCGACGACATCCTCGTTTACAGTCGCAACAAGCAACAGCACTTAGCGGATCTGGAAGCAGTATTTAAAGTTTTAGAGGAACATCGGTTACTCACCAAGGGCTCTAAGTGCGAGTTTTTTCGGGACAGACTAGAATTTTTTGGGCACGTTATTTCGGAGGCGGGAGTTGAAATCGACCCAAAGAAGCTGGATACGGTAAAAGCGTGGCGTCCCCCGACGAACATCACGGAACTGCAGAGTTTTTTAGGGTTCGTTAATTATGTTCGTCGGTTCGTCCCCGACATGGCACAATTTACCGCCCTGCTGACGGATTTACTGTGAAAGGGGGTCGCTTTTACGTGGGGGGAGAAAGAGCATGCTGCCTTCTCTGCCCTGAAAAATGTTCTTTGTTCACCGCCCGTCCTGCGCATCGCCGACCCACACCGCCCCTTCGAGGTTGTTACAGATCGCAAGCGACATCGCCATTGGAGCCGTACTGCTACGAGACTTCGGCAATGGCCTACAGCCCATCGCATACGAGTCACGAAAACTGCATCCGCCCGAGCGAAATTACCCGATACACGGCCGCGAAATGCTCGCGATCGTGCATGCGTTCAAAGTGTGGCGCTGCTACTTGACCGGCGCAGACGTGACAGTATGGACAGACCACCGATCACTACAGTACCTTCGTGCACAGCCCCACCAGTACCCTGGTACCCAAATTCGGTGGCTCGATTTCCTCGAGTCAAACTTCCACTACACAGTCACCTAAAAAAAAGGAGCCTCAAACATCGCCGACGCATTGACTTGCCCCACTGCCCAGATCCACGCGATACTACTCGCCCAGACCAGCCCGCTACTGACAGGACTATTTACCCACGGATATCAAACGGACCCATTCTTCACAGGAGGAAATTCGCAACAGTTCGCAGCGGCCAAGGGAGTCTATTACGTAAAAGCCGGGACCGATCGCATCTGGGTACCAGGGTAGACACTGCTACGGGAATTACTATTATAGGAGGCACATGACGGGGTCACCTCGGGACATTTCGGGGTAGAGAAAACACGGCAGCAGCTGCAGCGGTATTATTACTGGCCCGAAATGTTGACCGACGTGCAGCGATACGAGGCATCGTGTTCCACTTGCCAGATCATGAAGTCAACACGGAAGCGGCCGGCGGGACAGTTGCAGCCAATCCCACCTCCAGAGCGTCCTTGGCAGCAGGTGACGATGGACTTTGTCACGGGGTTACCGGCCGGGGCGAGTGGAAATGACGCGATCCTGGTCGTTGTCGATCGACTGACGAAAATGGCACACTTCGCAGCCTGCAAAAAATCAATCACAGCCGAAGAAACAACCCGCCTCTTCATCTCTACCGTCGTTCGACTGCACGGGATACCAGCATCAATCATCAGCGACAGAGACACGAAATTCACCAGCAACTTCTGGCGGAACCTGTGGCAGCAGTTCGGCACGCGACTACAGTTTAGTTCATCGTACCACCCCGAAACAGACGGACAGACAGAACGGACAAATCAGACCATGGAACAGCTCATCCGGGCCACGTGCGACGATCCAAATACGTGGGAACAGCAACTGCCACTCATCGAATTCGCATGCAACAACGCCCCATCCGCCACGACCGAACAGTCACCGTTTTACCAAAATTACGGACAAGACCCAACAGTACCCATGACCCCGAATCCCGACAACCCGGTTCTACGCGCGCAACAGTTCGCCGAAATTTTGCAAGCAATTCGGACCAGGGCAGCAGACGCAATTAAAAAAGCTAACATCATCGCTAAATGCAACGCCGACCGCCACCGCAGACCCGTCACTTACGAGCTCGACGACTTAGTTTTGCTCGACTCCCAAAATCTCCGACTGTCCATCACCCCAAAACTCCGCCCCCGATACTGCGGGCCATTTCGCATAAGCCACATGATTACACCTGTCACCGCCCACCTCCTCCTCCCTGCTGACTGGTACGTCAGCCCCTCGTTCCATGTCAGCCTACTTCGCCCCTACATCCCGTTCACAAGCCAACTCCCACGCAATCACCCAGCCAGCATGACACGACCGCCGACTGAGCCAATCATCACCCCCGAAAAAATCCTGAGCCACAGAGTTCGTGACCCTCAAGGAGCCCGAAGGATCGAGTTCCTACTCCGCTGGAAAGACCGTACACCCACCGAAGACAATTGGGTTCCCCTGGACAGAATCAAAAACCACCCCGTCCTCACCGAGTATCTGCGCAGCCGAAACTTCAGGGATGTACTCGCACTCTCGTAAGGAGGACCTCCTTAGGAGGGGGGGGGTAGTGTAAGGAAAATTCCTTTTCCTTACTTCACATCCCTGCTCAACGCGTACATCACTGTAGCACCACAGTCAGCACCGTTACCACTCGCAATCCTCGCATCGACAATCCGCCCGCCACCTTCGCACGTCGCACCCCGACCTCACGGCTCGGCGGGTAACCCGCGCTCTGGGCCTCCGCTTCAACACTTTTCCCAACCTCGGTCCCAGGCCCGTCGCGCGACAACCACAGTCCATTACCGTTACCACTGTAGTTTCGCTATATATTCTTCGCTCATGCCTTCGCTCATTGTACTCTTGCTTCGATAGTGCAATTCTCGTTCGTTCACTCAATTGCACTCGTAACAAATACCTGCAACAACGAATGCTTCTCATGCGAAAATATATGGTTCCATGTCATCAATCATTTCACTTGGAGCACGACTCCTTCTGGTTATGCACAGTGATCATGGAATGTTCGGTTGTTGATTTTTTAATAAATCACTTTCTGAAAATGCGTATTGTGAAGCGCAGCTTACTGTAATGCTGTATGGCTGTGGAAACTTAATATTTGCCGAGTTGTATATGTGAAAATGAACGAGAATGAATGGACTGTGAAACAAGTGGGTACAAGTACTAACCCTAATTGGGTTGTACCCCCTATGGGATACCCCACTACAACCTACACAATATGTATAAGCTACAATGTTCTGACAGTATACTTGTATCATTATAGTTGGACAAGAATGTTGTAATTACTCCAGCTGTACTAAAGCACGTTGCCTCGGCAAGAACAGAAAGCAAGCTTTCTCAATCCATACATATTCATGTTCCTTGTACTACCGGTACTCAATAAATTCACTAGGCATCAGCATGCGATACAAGATTTGTACACCCAATACAAAAGCACACCCAACCTTTAACTATGCACAAACTACTCAGTGCAGCAAAGACCACCTTGCAGATGTGTTGGCAGATCTGCATATGGTAACCCACTCTACTCCCTACACTTGAGCTACTGTATCAGCAACAACTCATTCCGTGAGCCAAATTGTTCTAAGCTTGAAAGGCACACCTACCCCATCGAAGTTACGAAGGTTAAACCAGTTTACGGGCATATAATGATGAGCAGACACTCTCGCTGTCCCAGCCCTGTATAATCCCTCATATCAAATTTCCCTATCCCTCCACTTCAACCGTCGCTCCCTCATCTTCCCCACCACCCACCGCGGCACCGCCCCTCTCCTCTGCTCCTCTTGCCTCCCCTCCTTAGCCGACTCATACATCCCTTGTCTCCTTCTTGCCACCATTCTATCCGCCTGGTTAGCTTGCACAAAGAGCTCATGCGCAGAAGCTGCATTCCCAAGCGCCTCCTCCACCTGTGCTGCCTGCTGCAGCGATGCTGCGTTGCCCAGCTGGGCTGAGAGGGCTAGTGATAGGAGGGAACGGGCCTTGGCTAAGTTTCCCTGCTGCCACTCCAAGCATGCGTATGCCTGCGAGACACGACGGTGAAGAGGGAGCGAGGAGAGTGGGGGGGGGGCATGAGTGTTGTGAGGGGGTGATATATGCAAGTGGAGGGAGAAGGGGCATGGAACAACTCAAAGCCGCAATACGATCACACGACACTACAAAGCAGGCTGGCGAATTCCAACAAGGGAAGAAAAAGGTAGTTGCATGCGGGGTGAGGTTAGAGGGGAGGGAGCATACCTGAAGAGTGGGGACTGAGTGGGGAGCAGCCTCCAGGCAGCGATCAAACAGCCGCCTTGCCGCCTCAACATCTCCTGCTGCATGCCCCATCACACCCCACACCTGCAACGCCCGCACACACCCAGGCTGCACCTCCAAGCACTTCACAAACAGTCCCTTGGCTGTCTCTCTGCTCTCGGGTGTGGCTAGTCGGGCCTCCTGGCACGCCCATGCGTGCAGTGTGGGGATGGACTTGGGGTTGGCTGATAGAGCCGAGTAGAAGAGGGTTCGCATGCGGTCCACCTGGCCAGCCTTTGCTTCGAGGAGGGCCCATGCTTGCGGTGGAATGAGGGATAGGAGAGAGTGCATGGGCAGGGTGAGGAGGTGGTGGGTTGTTTTTGAGACGTCTGAAAAACACCCTCACTTACCGTGGCCCATGCGTGCAGTGGAATGAGGGATAGGAGGAAATGCATGGGCAGGGTGAGAGGTGGTAGGTTGTTTGCTCACAGCTCCATGAAGTGAGGGTGTTTTTGAGACGTCTCAAAAAGAGGGCGCATGCCTGCGGTGGAATGAGGGATAGGAGAGAGTGCATGGGCGGGGTGAGGAGGTGGTGGGTTGTTTAATCACAGCTCCATGAGAGGCAATTGCGATGCCACGCATTGAATTGCGGACAGCATACTGACAGGTAGAGCTCGAGAGCAGTGAAAGGAATCAATGAGGAAGAGAGAGTGAGAAGAGAGCAGCAGCAAGCATATGAAGTTTTGCGCGAACAATGATACAGTGAGTGAACCCACCTGCTAGGACGCAGCGTTAAGAGGGGCAGCAGCAGTGGACTTCTTGAAATAGCACCAGGCGGCACTCAGGTTCTTCATGGAAGCTTCCAAGAGAGCGCGTGATAGCAGAACCACTGGGCTGCCCGGCTGAAGCTTCTCTGCCTGCTCCAGCAGGTTTCGGGCAGCTTGAAAGTTCCCTTTGCGCTTCTCAGCCATGGCCCAGGCGTGAAGGCCAATCCCAGAAAAGATACAAGCAAGGAAGCACAAGAATGACTACATCAGACACCTAGCAACCCTTCTGCTAGCCTCGTCGATCGCCAGCACAGCTCAGTCGATCGCCTGCCAGAGTTGCGTAGAGGAGTCGCGCCAGCACTGCAGAAAGGTGACCTGCCAACGGAGCAAGTCGACGGCATGCCAACGCTGCAGCAGAGCGGCTGTCCAGCATTGCCCCGTACAACACAGCAGTGTGCACGCTCGCAGGTGTGCGCAAACGATTGGCCCAACTTGCCTCGTTGGGCATTCGTCGGCTGTTGTCTGCGCCTGACGAGCCATATCGACTACGGGATACCAGCCCGCAGTCGCCTGCGTCATCGCAACATCGACGACGTTCGCGTGCATCTGCAGAACTCGTCGAGCAGGTTACCCGGTCGACCCGGTCGACCACCAGGTGCTTCCGGTCGACCACCAGGTCCCTCTGGTTGACCACAACTCCCGTCGAGCTACCCCCTGGTCGACGGACCACTTCCGTCGACCAGAACCATCAGCGGTTGTCGCCGAGCTCCCCTCGTTGACTGCTTCTCATTTGTCAGGTCGACGGACTGCTCCGTCGACCACCCGGTCGAGTTGTAGGTCCTGGTCGACATCCCACCCGTCGCTCAGACCAGTCAGTTGCAGCTGTCGAGCTCCCTAGTCGACAGCAAAACCACAGCGGTCCCCTGCAGCTCGACGAAGCCTGTCAGGCAGCTCTCGTGCATCCGACCAAGTCGTCGGCGTTGCCAAAGCGAGGGCGGGGCCAACACTCCATTTCTGCTAACACTCCCCTGCCGCGCTCACGCTTGGGCCTCCAGCTCACACGGCAGAACTCCACGGAGAAAACTCATCATCGACTTGCACCCCACACACAGCACGCCGTCACCGCACCAGCCGTGCAGGAGGGCACGGCACCTACAGCTGCACCTCATCGTCGCCGTCGCCGACGTCGGATAGACGAACTTGGCCGATGGTGACAGAGCACCGGTTGAAAGCCAGAAAATGAAGCGCCTTCGTCAGGAAGTCCGCCGGCTGCTCGGGGGTCGGGATGTACTTCAGCACAAATTTCCCGCGCCTCACCATGTGTTGCAGCTAGGCATAGCGTCGCTCCATGTGCTTGAGGTTGCCCGTCAGCCCCAAGCCCTCAGCGACCGTGATTGCCGACTTATTGTCGACGCGGAGGACGGTTGGCTTCCCATCGTCGAGGAGCTTGAATTCCGCAAGGAGGAAGCGAAGTCGACGCCCCTCCTTGCCGGCATCCGTGGCCGCCACGTACTCCGACTCAGTCGATGACAATGTCGCGCACTTGATGCGCGAACTCGACCAGGAGACTGCGGCTCCTCCGTAGACGAGCACGTAGCCTCCCGTGCTCGTTCGGTTCTGCTTGTCGCCCACGTCGTCGGCATCGACATAGCCGATCAGCTCCAATGATTCTGGTCCACCGCCAAACTCCAAGGCGGTATCGCGGGTGTCGGCGAGGTAGGCGAGGCAGCGGTCGACCTCGCGCCAGTGCTGGTCGCTCCTCACTGTGAGGCCACTTCCCAGCTTGCTGCAGGCAAATGCGATGTCCGGCCTTGTCATCGTCGCCGCGAACTGCAGCGAGCCGACCTTCTGCCGGTAGTCCTCCTCTTCGCACTCCTGAGCCTCCTCGTCATCGAACGTCAGCTGAGCGTAGGCGTCGACCGAGACCGGTGTCTTCGGGACTCGACCGCCTTGCTCCTCGTCGATGAAGCGCCTGTGAAGCTTGTTGGCGTAGCCCCGCTGGTGCAGCCACAACTTCCTGGCTGGCCTCTCGCGCACGATCTCCAGCCCAAGGTACTTCACCACCGGCGAGATCTCACGTAGCTCGAATGCGGCCTCCAGCAGCTCCTTCAGCATCGCGGTGCTGCAGGTAGCGGCAAGCAGGTCGTCGACGTAGACCAGCACCCAGCAGGTCACTCCGTCGTCGCTGACCTTGAAGTAGAGTGCCTCGTCGACCTGGCTCTTCTTCCGGCCAGCGCCCAGCAGCACACCGTCGAGAGCCCTGTACCACAGCAGCGGCGACTGCTTCAGCTCGTAGAGGCTCTTCAGCAGCTTACACACCCGGCCGGTCCCGTCGTTAAAATAGTTCGGCTGGTACATGTAGAGCACCCTATCGAGCTTGCTCCGCAGGAAAGCATTCTTAATGTCGAGCTGCATCAGGTTGAGATCGAGGACGGCAACGATGCTGAGGAAGATCCTCAGTGTGACATAGCTGCTCACCGGGGAGTACGTCTCGTCGTAGTCGGCGCCGTACACCTGCGTGAAGCCCTTCACGACTAGCCTTGCCTTCTCGCGCTCGACGGTGTCGTCGATGCGGTACTTGGTCATCAGCACCCATCGGTTCTTCATGATGTTCACCCTGCGTGGGCGTTCGACCAGCTCCCAAGTCCCCATAGCGATGAGGCTACGGATTTCTTCTTCCATGGCGGCCTTCACCACCTCGCCCTTCCAGCTCGACAGCGCCTCCTTCACCGTCATCGTGGCGATGTCCCAGCAGTGTTCGGGGTCGGCATGCACGTCAGCGTCGAGCTCCGATAGGTCTTCATCCTCCTCGGCATCGTCGTACAGTAGGTTGTTGTCGACCTGGTTGTACACCGTGGTGAAGGCAGCTGGCGGTAGGCATGCGTGGAAGCTCAACCGCTCCGGCAGCCGTCGAGCTCGACCTGTGCGTCGCAGCTCGGGCTTCGTGATCGGCACTTCCATTACATCGCTGTCGGTGGACTCCTCACCCGCCGACTGCCCCCCTTTCTCGTCGACGAGAACGTCGTCGACCAGCTGCTTCGACCCTTTGACCGGATGTTCGTCTGCTGCTGCCTTCGACAACTCTCCTGTCGAGCGCTCCGGCTGCTGCTCCCCTGTCAAGTGTACCCTTGCCGTTGCCTCCTGTTCGACCGGCTCCTCTGTCTGGTGCTCCCCTGTCGTCGACGGCTTCCCATCTTGATCGACGAGCTAGGTGCCCTGTCGACCGCCGGCGATGCCATGGGCCGGCGCCACAGGCGACGCCTCAAGGCTCCCCTCATCGTCGGTGGTCGACACAGGTGCCGACCCAGGCCGATCTGCGACGGGGAACGGAGGAGCAAAGACAGGGGGAGGGGAAGGAACCTCCACAACATCCTCATCACCAGGCTCGTCGACTTCGGCGAGCAACGGAACCGTCGCTGTCGATGTATCCGTTGGCGGGTGAGCCTGCGTCTGCTCCGACGTCGGCCCATACTTCGCCTTCCACACCTCCAGCGACAGCGTTTCGTAGAAGATCACCTCGACCGACGTGACCACCTTGTTGTCGGTCAGGTTGAGCACCTCCTAGCCCTTGCTCTCTGGCGACACACTCAGGTGAAGTCCCCAGCGAGCCTTCGGCGCCAGCTTCCCACCACGTTGCTGCTCGGGAACCATGAACTGCACCATGCAGCCCCACACCCGCGCCAGCGTAAGGTCGGGCTTCAGCCCGGTCAGCAGCTGGTACGGAGTCGTCCCCGGCGGCGTCGTCGACCGCTCCAAGCAGTTGCGCACCCAGACAGCTTGTCGTAGTGCAAGGTGCCACCAGTGGTGCTGCACGCCCATGTGCAGCAACATCGTCTGCACGGACTCGACGGCCATGCGCATCTCCCGCTCAGCCATGCCATTCTGCTGCGGAGTGTAGGGGCACGTCAGGTCGTGGACGATGCCCTTCCCGTCGACGAAGTCGGTGAACGCCTTCCCAAGGAACTCCCCTCCTTGATCGGAGCGAAGCGATAGCACCGACTTCTTCGTCTGCCGTTCCACCAGCACCAGCCACCGCTGGAACTCCCGCAGCACGTCGCTCTTCCTAGCGACCGGCATTGCCCATACAAATCGAGTATGGCGATCCTTCAGCAGCAGGAAGTATAGGCTGCCATCCTTGGCAGCCACTCGAAATGGCCCGCACAAGTCAATGTGCACGACAGCCAGCGCCTCCGCTACGTCCGAGCCCTTGGTAGGGAAGGTGTGCCGCGCCAGCTTTCCACCGATGCACGAGACACACGGCGGGTCTGCTCCGGTCGACGGCGTGATGTCGAGCCGATCGTGTTGAGCCATGTTTTTCCGAGCTCTTGATCGTGTCGACGCCGACGTGCGCGAGCCTCGCATGTAGCCGATCAGGGGTCGCCTTTGACGCCGAGACGATCATCCGCAGAGCCACCACCTCGGTCGACGGCGACTGCGTCAAGCATGGGCGAAGGTCGGTGCAGAGGACTCGTCCGGTGTAGCGTGCTCGACCGAGCACCTCCCCGGTCGTAGCAACGAGCAGCATCTCGTTGCCGTCACCCTGCAGCTGCACTCCGCTCTCCTTCAGTTGGCCGGCTGACAGCAGGTTCGCCTGAACACCCAGAACGTAGAGCACGTCGGGGATGAGCACCCGCTTCCCGGCCTCCCCTTGCAGAGCGACAGTTCCACGACCCTAGACAGACTGTAATGCCCCGTTGAACCCACGCACGTGCTTCACTCCGTCGCTCGGCCGCATGTCGACGAAGACTGACTTCGTCCCCATCAGGTGGTGGGAGCACCCGCTGTCGAGCAGCACCGCCATTGGGTTGGCCTGCACAGATGCTGCCACCGCCTGGAAGTCCTCGCCAGCCTCCGGTGCTAGCGAGACCGTCGGCTCCACCACGCCGGCCATTGAGCACGATGCCTCCCCGTCGAAACGGCTCTTGCCGCTGGAGCTGTCGACGACGTCTTCTTCGACGCTTGCTTCTCCAAGCGGCTTGTCAACTCGACGGGGGCGACGACTGGCCGATCGACCGCGGCCTCCCTTGTCGTCGTCCTCGTCGATGTCATCGCGGTCGGGGCACTTGAAGGAGAGATGGTCGGGGACGCCGCAGATCCAGCACTCCCGACGTCGACCACCACCTCGTCGACCCTTGTCCCGCGTCGACCTCTTCTCGTCGACGTCCTTCGTCGACCGCGCACCTCCGCTACCACCTCCGCCTGGCTTCCCGCGCTGCTCCTGCTGAGAATTCTGCTTCGTCGATGCAGCGTAACTCACCTGCGGAAGGAACTCCGTGGGCTGCTCTGCCTCCTGCATCGCCTCATCCTGGAGGATGTAGCTGGTAAGGGAGTCCTCGTCGAGGGACTCACGTGTGTTGGGCACCATCGTAAACCTCTTCATGAGGTTGTAGCTGCGCGGCAGGCCCTTGAGGACGTGGGTGATATAGGACGCCGTCGAGTATTCGGCGCCCACCATCCTCATCTCAGCTAGGATCCGTCGAGCTCGGTTGCAGTAGTCCGTCGCCGACTCCAGCTCGCCCATTCGAATGTGAGTCATCTTCTCCTCTAGCTGTCCGATGTACAGGTCGTCCCTGGCCTGGTACGTCGACATGATGAAGTGCCATCCTGGTGACCAGCATCCAGTCGCTCTCGACAGCTCCTGAGCGCTAGCTGCACCACTGGCGAGCAGCACCTCGAGATGACCGTGAAGGTGAGCAGGTGAGCAGAACGAAACTCCCCGCGTAGCTCGACATCCTCCTCGGGCGGAAATGGCACAGTGCCATCGACGAAGCCCTTCAGCCCGGCGACCTCTAGCTGAGGTTCAATCGACTCCCTCCACGTGATGAGGTCCCGTCGACCTTGCAGCGGTGCGACGGAGATTCGGTCCGGCGAGAACTTGAAGTAGCCATACGCCGGTGCAATCCCGCCCGCCGTCACGTGTGTCGTCACCGAGAGCCCTCCACCACTTCGTGGAGGAGAACGGCGTCGAACATCGACGACGTCGGCACGCGAGCTCCCTGCAGCCGCCGTCGACCACTGCACTCGCGCCTGGATTCCGTCAACACCACCGTCGACCTTGATCACTCCTCTATGCCTCGTGCCTTTGCTGCCGCTAACTCGTGCACCACCGTCGACCTCGCCGTCGACGCCACCTTCGTTGCGCACCGGTCGAGGAGAAGCAGGACGGGAAGGGTATTCCGTCGCCCACTGCGTCCGGATGCCTAACTCGACGATCACTAAGGGGATCGTCCCGTACTCGCCATCCGCGTGGCGTCTCCTCGCGTCAGCCAAACGTGCCTCCAAGGTGTCCGCTACACCCGCATCAACTACGGGGTCGACCATGGCGACTATCGCTGCTGCCGGCCTACAAACGACTTAGTAGGTGCAAAAGTCGGCTCCTATCTGAAGGTCGCGTGTTCGATCCACGTTCACCGCACCATGCGGAAATTAACTCTACAACGGTAGTGAGCTAGACTACGGGGGTTGGCACGAACTACTAGAGGTGATCGTAACTTTGCTTGGTTCCTTAGTGCTTGCACATTCACGGGAGAATTTGGCAAGAGTTTTCACTAGCAAAGTTAGAATTCCAGAAAAGATACAAGCAAGGAAGCACAAGAATGACTACATCAGACACCTAGCAACCCTGCTGCTAGCCTCGTCGATCGCCAGCACAGCTCAGTCGATCGCCTGCCAGAGTTGCGTAGAGGAGCCGCGCCAGCACTGCAGAAAGGTGACATGTCAACGAAGCAGGTCGACGGCGTGCCAACGCTGCAGCAGAGCGGCTGTCCAGCGCTGCCCCGTGGAACACAGCAGTGTGCACACTCGCAGGTGTGCGCAGACGATTGGCCCGACTTGCCTCGTTGGGCATTCGTCGGCTGTTGTCTGCGCCTGATGAGCCACATCGACTCCGGGATACCAGCCCGCAATCGCCTGTGCCATCGCAACCTCGACGACGTTCGCGTGCCTCCGCAGAACTCGTCGAGCAGGTTACCCAGTCGACCCGGTCGACCACCAGGTGCTTCCGGTCGACCACAACTCCCGTCGAGCTACCCCCTGGTCGACGGACCCCTTCCGTCGACCAGAACCATCAGCGGTTGTCACCGAGCTCCCCTCATTGACCGCTGCTCACTTGTCAGGTCGTCGGACTGCTCCGTCGACCTTCCGGTCGAACTGCTGTCAGAATGTTATCTTATCTAGCCTGCAGTGGGGTGCTCCATAGCGAGTACAACCCAGTTAGGGTTTGCTATTTGTATCCAACTGCTTGCTAGTGAACCTCCTCTTTCTCCATTCCTGTTTCATACTTCTGACATGCTATCAGAGCAGGTCGATCCCCTTGGATCGATCCTGTGGGTGGGCTCACCACCTTCTCGCTTCCGCTGCTACTACTGCGACTACCTTCTGAGAACTGCAGGTCCTGGTCGACGTCCCACCCGTCGCCCAGACCAATCAGTTGCAGCTGTCGAGCTCCCTGGTCGACAGCAACACCACAGCGGTCCCCTGCAGCTCGACGAAGCCTGTCGAGCAGCTCTCCCACTGTGAACGGTCGGTTGCTACTCCCGTGCATCCGACCAAGTCGTCGGCGTTGCCCAAGCAAGGGCGGGGCCAACACTCCATTTTTGCTAACAGCTGTACTCTTGTGAGACACTCTCCGCCAGTTCTCGCCCGCTTTCTCCGCATCCCTCCCCCCTCCCGCCTCTTGAAATGCCTCACTCCTCTTCTCTGCGGGAAGCGTCGGCGACCGTCGACGTCGCCGTGCGAGCTGCCCGCACCCGCCGCTGGCCAGTGCACTCGCGCATGTATTCCGCCGACCCCGTTGTCGGCGGCTCTGATCACTCCACTCATCCTTCTCATGCCCTCGTCTCCGCCGACTTGGTCACCATCGTCGACCTGCTCGTCGACTCCGCCTTCGTTGTGCACCGGTTGGGGCGAGGCATGTGAGAATAAGCGAACAGGAATGAATGAACTAGAAAGGAAATGAGTACAAGTAGTAAACCCTAGAATTGTGTACCCCCTATAGGCTAACCCACTGTAGCCTACACAAGCATAACATATATAATGTTTGACACACCCCCATAGGCAAAGTGGGGGAGAACAAGGGGTCACAAGACCAGTCAAGCAAAGCAAAGCAAGCTCAGGGTGGATCACAAAGTCACCACACAGTCCGAGCACAAGAGCAGGGCCAGAGGCCAGTTCACATGCAGGAGTACAGACATATATATAAAACTAGACAAGCAAGAGCAGGTATATATATATGTCACAGTACAAGTAAAGTCAAGAGGAGAGCAAGTGAGGCAAGACAGGCACAAGACCCAGCTGGGTGCAAAAGCGCTGATGGTCACAAG
Organism: Closterium sp. NIES-65; assembly: GCA_948144175.1. Taxonomy (NCBI): domain Eukaryota; kingdom Viridiplantae; phylum Streptophyta; class Zygnematophyceae; order Desmidiales; family Closteriaceae; genus Closterium; species Closterium sp. NIES-65. The sequence goes on along the minus strand of CANXME010001881.1, from coordinate 212,428 downwards.
GCGCGAGTGCCTTGGTGAACACATCAGCAGTGTTGGCCTCAGAGGCCACGTACGCAAGTCGCAACTGACCACGCTGCTGCAACTCACGAGCAAGGAAGTAGCGGAGAGCAATGTGCTTCGTTCTGTGCTCCAAGCGCTGCTCTCGACACAAGGCAAGCATGGCCTTGTTGTCTACGTACAGCACTGGAGGAGAACGAGGCGGCTCTCCAAGGTCAGTCAGCAGGTAGGTGAGCCAGCGAAGCTCCTGTGCAGCCATGGCCCCGGCGTAGATCTCAGCCTCACAACTGGAGCCGAGAACTGAAGACGAGCGAGTAGACCGCCACGAGACAGAGCCGGAACCAAGGCTGAAGGTGTAACCCTGTGACGACCTCTGCGTGGCCTGGTCGTCAGCCCAAGAAGCGTCCGCGTGGCCTGTAAGACCACTGGACTCCGCCCTCCAAGCACTAGCCCCATGCCCGACGTACTGCACAGGTAGCGCAATACCCTCTTCGCTGCAGCCATGTGCTCTGGTCGGTGTCTCCCAGGAGCAACATAGCGTGCAAGGATGCTCAGAGGGTATGCAAGGTCAGGTCGAGTGCAGGTCATCAGGTACATGAGGCAGCCAACAAGCTCTGCATACGGACCACTCGACTCTACGGACTCATCCGAAGGCAGAGCTGAGAGTGAGTGGCGAGTAGGCTGAGGAGTGGCCTGAGGCGAGGAGTACGTGAAGCCGAAGCGCTGAAGGACCTGCTGCACCATGTGTGACTGAGTCAAGGTAATGGTGCGGCGTGCTCTGTCCCGAGTGATCTGCAAGCCAAGGTAGCTGCGCAGTTCACCCAGGTCTGTGCACGTGTGTCTCTTCAGCAGCTCGGACTTCACGTAGGCGAGTCCAGCAGTGTCCGCTGTGGCAAAGACCAAGTCGTCGACGTACACGAGGATGTAGAACGGCGGCAGTGAAGTGTCGGTGCGCAGAAACAGCGACGGGTCAGCAGTAGAAGGAGCAAACCCAAGAGCCGCAAGCGTAGTCCTCAGTGTGTCGTGCCACTCACGCGGTGCCTGGCGGAGACCGTAGACTGGCCGTCGGAGGCTCCACTGGGTGCCAGGAGGGAAAGTCCCAGTGAAGCCAGGTGGACGGCGCAGCCAGATCTCCTCGTGCAGGCTACCCTGCAGGAACGCAGTGCTGAAGTCGAGAGAGTGAAGCTCGTAGTCGCGCTGAGCGGCTATGTGCAGCAGCACCCGAAGAGTGGTCATCTTCGGGGTGGGAGAGAAGGTCTGAAAGTAGTCAACTCCCTGCCGCTGACTGAAGCCACGAGCAACGTACCGCGCCTTGAAGACAGGTGGAGAGCCCGGCGGCCGCTTCACCCTGAAGATCCACATGCCACTGACGATGTTCGCCCCAGGAGGGGGAACCGCGTCAACGTAGGTGCCTGTGGACTTCCAGGAAGCCATCTCTGCATCCATAGCTGCCTGCCACTGAGACGAGTAGGGACCCTCTACGGCCTCCGCGTAAGAACGCGGAGTCGGGATGTCTAGTGCATCCGGGTCTCCCTCAGGGGCAAGCAGTACAGACGCGAGATGAGGTGAAGCAGCCGCTAGACACTGTAACTCCTCCTGCCTGTCCTCTAGGACGTCCGTGCCAAGAGCACACTCACCCCCGACGGACGGAGGACAGACAGACGCAGACTCAGCAACAAGACTAGCAGCGTAGTCGAGACGACAGCGAGCAGCAAAGTCGACGAGCTCAGTGACAAGAGCAGACGCAGTAGTGGACTCAAAAGAGGGGTCAGTGACGACAGTAGCAAGCAGACGCGTGACAGTAGGACTGGCAGCGCGAAGAGAGTCCGACTCAGGGTCGGCAAGTGTAGGAAGAGAAGACTCAGGAGGAGAAGGCAAAGGGGCACGCAGAGGAGCAGTGGACGGACGCAGAGACATCCGCTGCGTGCCAGGGACAGGAGGAGGACGCTGACGCGAACCGCGACCACTAGTGCGAGCAGCACGAACAGGCGACGCTGGACGAGACGCAGGCTCACGACGCTCAGCAAGACCTCCAGTAGGACCAGTGTAAGGAGAGGGAGCAGGCAGTGGAGAGGAAGGCTCCAACAGTGACTGCGACTGGACAGGCTGTGGACACTCTACCGGAGGAGAAAGACCAAGAACCTGCTGCAGGAGCGGAACGAAGTACGGCCGAGGCCGCGCGGCAGCTCCAGACGCAGCAGGGACAGCACCAGCACCCTTAGCGACAGCACCAGCGCCACCAACACCTCCAGTGGCAGGACCAACAGCAGTAGTCTCAGCACCAACACCCTCAGCAGCTCCAGCTCCAGGAGGACCCGCAGGCCCAGCAGCTCCGGGACCGGCAGCACCAGCACCCTCGACGGTCGAAGAAGCTCCAGCTCCAGCTCCAGCAGCACCCCCAGACTCAGCAGCACGCCTCCAGCGGCGAGCGAACCACTCGCGCAGCTCCTGTGGAGAGAGGGGCTCCCTGCGAGGCGCAGTAGCAGGAGAAACCCCAGGCTCAGCAGCTCCAGACGCAGCCCCCCCAGGCCCAGCAGCTCCCAGCTCAGCACCCCCAGGCTCAGCAGCTCCCAACCCAGCACCCCCAGACCCAGCACCTCCAGGCACAGCACCCCCCTGCTCAGCACCCCAAGGCTCCGTACCCTCCGCAGTAGCACCCCCAGGCCCAGCACCCCCAGAAGTAGCACCCCCAGGCTCAGCACCCCGGCGCACAGCACCCCCAGAGTCAGCACCCCCAGGCTCAGCACCCGCAGCAGCACCAGAGTCACCAGTAACCTCGACCGGGTCAACGGCGTCTACCTGGGACACACCTGAGGCGGCAGGAACCTGAGGGGGGAGGGGGTCTACCGGGGGGGGAACCGGCACAAGGAAGTCCGGGGGAGGGGGGAGGGAAGGAGTGCGGTAGGGGAAGAGACGGTAGAAGGGGTCTGACTCGTCGAACGTGACGTCCTGGGAGGACAGAACACGACGAGAGGAGGGGTGGTAAAACTGCCACCCTGGGGCGTCAGTGGGGAAGCCAAGGAAGACACAGGGAGCAGCACGAGGGGACAGCTTGTCCGCAGACAAGTCGCGGACAAACGCCCGAGATCCCCAGACACGGAACGCAGACGCATCGCCAACCTTCCCCGTCCACAGCAAGGCTGGGGACATCGCAGGCCTAGAGACCCGGGGGTGAAGGTTGAGCTGATGCGCCGCGTACCTCACCGCAAACGGCCACAGAAAATGGGGGGCAGCCGCATGCATCATGGACGTACGAGCGACATCCATGACCATGCCAATGCGGCGCTCAGCAATCCCATTTTGCTGTGGTGAGTCCGGAAGCGTGAAGGTCTGGCGGATCCCCCGTGCACGACAGTAGTCTCGCAGAAGGAGAGAGGAGAACTCTCCGCCTCTGTCCGAGTGCAGACGCAGAACAGGAAAGTCCGAGCCGAAGCTCTTCCTGAGCTGGAGACGAGCCTCGCGGATCCAGTCGATCAGCACCTCAGTGACCTCACCCTTGCTGCGCAAGGGGAGGACTGTGGTGTAACGCGAGTAGTCGTCAACCACCAACAGGAAGTAGCGCTCGTAGCCCTGCCCACGGACGGGGGCTGGGCCCCACACATCCATTTGAAGCGTCTGCAGGGGAGCCTCTGTCGGGGGGAAGTGGGAGGAGTGAGGAGTAGCCCGGAGGCGACCCTCGACACAGGGGACACAGGAAGGTCCTGGCCCGGAGGGGAGAGGAGGGAGAGACTGGGGAAGACCAGAGACAAGGACACGGGAAGCCATGCTCCGAAGACGGGACAAGGAGGGGTGGCCAAGACGGTGGTGCCACAGGAGAGTCTCGTGAGACAGGAGACGACAGGAACAGGGGGCAGACTCAGGACCTGACCGGGACGCAGCAGCAAACACCTGACCTGACGCAGCTACCCGACCGGACGCAGGGACCGGAGGAGACGAAGTGGTCAGGGTGTAGAGACTCGACCCCGGCCGACGCGAGAAGGTGGCCAGGTGTCGGCCTGTGCGTGCGTCCGTGCAGTGGGTCACCCGCTGACTCGCAGGAGTGAACTGGTGAACCCCCGCATCCTGCAGGGCTGCACCACTCACCAAGTTCGTAGAGAATGAGGGAAGGTACAGACCAGACAGGGTGCCCGAAGGGGCAGCCGGACACAGGAGTACAGTGGAGAAGTGAGACAGGACAGGACCCCCAGAGGGGTCAGCAAGGGAGACCGCAACCGGCCGGCCAAGCGGCGTAAGGGTAGTGCGGTCTCGAAAGAAGGAGCGAGAAGCCCCTGAGTCAAGTGTGAAAGTGAGGGAGGACGAGGGGGACGCAGTACCTGAGAGCGCAGTCTCACCAGTACCTAAGAGCGCAGACGCACTGGCACCTAGAGCAGCAGCATCACAAGCACCTAGCGCAGCAGTACCAATGCCCGGGTCGGGCGGGAAACACCGGTAACCCTCATTCTCCTCACTATAAGACACAGCATACATAGCAGCAAGGATAGCATCAAAATCAAGATCAAAGATCGCTACACCAGTCCTAAGAAGCTCATCCCAGCAAGGGATCTCACTAGCCCCGGGGAACTGCTGACGCCAAGCGTCAGTCAGGCGGCCAAAGCAGCGCTGAGTGGAGTGGGCACCCCCACACTGCTCACCCGCGCGGTCGCCGGAACGAAGAACGTAGGTGCAGGGACCAGTACCACCTCTCTGACGCCCAGCGTACCACTCACGAAGCTGCTGAGGCGGAGGGATGTCCCGCGAGCGCTGCTGCTGCTGCCGCTGCGAGCGCTGGCCACCACCACCGCCGCTACGCTGCTGGGTACCACCCCGACCAGATCCACCCCCTCCACCACCACCGCCTCCTCCGCTGCCGCTGCCACCGCCTCCACCTCCGCCGCCTCCACCTCCGCCGCTGCCACCTCCACCACCGCCGCCACCACCACCACCGTCTCCGCCGCAGCTGCCACCACCACCACCACCACCACCACCACCACTACTCCCGCCGCCACCCCCACTCCCTCCGCCACCTCCTCCGCCACCGCCACCGCCCCCTCCAGCTCCACCCGCGCCCTTGCCCCCCTTGCCCTTGCTAGAGCGACGTCTCCCACTAGGGGCAGACGCCGCGCCGACCGACTCAAGACCAAGCAGGTCGGCAGCAGCAGTAGAGGCAACAGAGGGCAGCAAGGGGGAAGGAGAGCACCCCTCAAAGATGGGGGTGCGAGGGTCACCACGAGAGGCACCTACAGCGACTATGCTCTTCTCCGCTGCGAGGAGGGCCTTCTCGAGGAGGTCGACGGTGAGGGTGGTGGGACAGACTGCGAGAAAGTGGTCCCTGACTACGCGAAGGGAGTCAGGGAGGCGCGCGACTACGTAGTAGAGAGTGATGTACATGGGGGGGGGGGTTCTTAGCGCCGAACTCAGCAGGAAGGGCGGCGCGGTAGCGAGTGTCACTAGTGCGGAGGTGCGTAATTAGGTCAGCGACAGTGGGAAAGGCAGAGAGGTCAGGAAAGAGGTAGGGAAGCATGAGACGGCTCAGTGCAGCAGTGGCAGGGGAGGAGTAGCGCGCAACTACAGCGTCGTACAAGGTGTGAGCACTCTTGTACTGACTAAAGTGCGCACGCTCAGTGGTAGGGAGGTGGTGACGCACAGCAAGACGTGCAGCAGCATCGCGGGTGGCCCACTGAGAGCGGACAGTGGGATCAGCATCAGCAGCAGGAGCAGGAGAGGCGCCAGAGGTGAGGTCAAAGAGAGAAAGGCCGTCTGCTCTGTCGCACTGTAAAAACAGCTGCAGGTCGTCTAACCAGACCTCAAAATCAATGGCGCGACCCTCGGCGTCAAAAGCGAGGACACTAGGGGTAGCCATGGCGACGACAGCTAGGCAGTGCAAGCAGTAGGGGAAGAGCACGCAGTGACAGTGGGACTGTGCTCACCAGGCGGGACAGGTCGTGCAGCTCTGCAGAAAGGCGGCTCGGCGACTGGGCGGCTCGGGTGCACAGCGGCTCGGCTCCCGGGCGGCTCGGCGGCAGGGCGGCTCGGGTGCAGGGCGGCCCGGCTCCCGGGCGGCTCGGCGGCAGGGCGGCTCGGCTCCCGGGCGGCTCGGCGACAGGGCGGCTCGGGCGGAGGGCGGCTCGGCTCCTGGGCGGGTCGGCTGCACTGCTGCCCGACTGCTGCAGGTGGGGCGGCGAGGTCGCGTGAGAGAACCGGGGCGGGGCCGCGTCAGAGCCGGCGGGAGGGCCGCGTGAGGGCCGGGGGCGGGGCCGCGTGAGAGCCGGGGCGGAGCCGCTACAGAGCTGGCGGCGGGGCCGCAACAGAGCCGGCGCAGGGGCCGAGTCAGGGCCGGCTGCGGGGCCGCAAGAGAGCTGGGGCAGGGGCCGCGTCAGGGCCGGCGGCGGGGCCGTAAGAGAGCCGGGGCGGGGCCGCGTGAGAGCCGGGGCAGGGGCTGCGTCAGGGCCGGCTGCGGGGCCGTAAGAGAGCAGGCGGCTGGGCCGCGTGAGAGCAGGCGGCGGGGCCGCGAAGGAGCCAGGGCGGGGCCGCGTGAGAGCAGGCGGCGGGGCCGCGTAAGGGCCTGGGCTGGGCCGCGACAGAGCCGTCGGCGGGGCCGCGTGAAAGCCGGGGCGGGGCCGCGTAGAAGCCGGGGTGGGGCCGCGCGAGAGCAGGTGGCGGGGCCGCGAAAGGGCCTGGGCGGGGCCGTGACAAAGGCGTCGGCGGGGCCGCGTGAAAGCCGGGGCGGGGCCGCGTAGAAGCCGGGGCGGGGCCGCGCGAGAGCAGGCGGCGGGGCCGCGAAGGAGCCGGGGCGGGGCCGCGTGAGAGCAGGCGGCGGGGCCGCGTAAAGGCCGGGGCGGGGCCGCGACAGAGCCGGCGGCGGAGCCGCGTGAGAGCCGGCGACGGGGCCGCGTAAGGGCCGGCGGCGGGGCCCCGTCAGAGAGGGCGGCGGGGCCGCGTCAGTGAAGGCGGCGGGGTCGCAGGGGAAATGGCGACCCGAGGGGTCGCTAAAAAAAAATCGCGCCTCGGGGGGCGCTTCGGTGGGCCCAAAAAAAACGGTCCTTAGAAGGACCCGCTCTATACCATGTGAGAATAAGCGAACAGGAATGAATGAACTAGAAAGGAAATGAGTACAAGTAGTAAACCCTAGAATTGTGTACCCCCTATAGGCTAACCCACTGTAGCCTACACAAGCATAACATATATAATGTTTGACAAGGCAGACGCGCCGTCAGCTGCAGCATGGGGAGGTGGGTGGTCGCGCGCCCACTGCGCGCGAGGGCCTAGGAGTGCCCACTCCAAGGGGACCTCACCGAACTCGCCAGCTGTATAGCGTCTCCTAACATCAGCCTCTCGAGTCTCCAAAGTATCCTCTACGCCCTCTTCAACTACGGGGTCAACCATGGCGACTACGAAAGCTGGCAGCCTACCAACGAATTAGGTAATGCGCACCTAAGTCGACCATTCTGAAGGTATCTATGCGGGGCCGTCCACACTCACCGCACCATGCGGGGAGTCACTACACAACGGGAGTGGACTACGGAGGAAGGTGTCAGAATATTATCTTATTGTTCTAGCCTGTAGTGGGGTGCTCTATAGCGAGTACAACCCTTCTAGGGTTTGCTATTTGTATCCTCATTCTTGCTAGTTCAATCCTCTTTCTTTCTTCTAATTTTGTCATGCTATCAGAGCAGGTCGATCCCCCTTGGATCGATCCTGTGGGTGGGTTACCACCTCGCTTCCGCTGCTACTCTTTCCTCCCGCCGTGCGTCCCGAGGCGCGCGGCGGTTTTCTGCCCGCCGTGCGCCCCGAGGCGCGCGGCGGTTCTTTGCCCGCTGTGCGCCCCGAGGCGCGCGGCGGGCTTCTGCCCTACGTCGCGGCCCTGCCCCGACCGTCGCGGCCCCGCCCCTCGACGCGGCCCCGCCCTACGTCGCGGCCCCGCCCTATGTCGCGGCCCCGCCCCGACCGTCGCGGCCCCGCCCTCGTCGCGGCCCCGCCCTACTGTCGCGGCCCGGCCCTACGTCGCGGTCCCGCCCTACGTCGCGGCCCCGCCGCCGACCTGTCGCGGCCCCGCCCTTCGATGCGGCCCCGCCCTGCGTCGCGGCCCCGCCCCTCGAAGCGGCCCCGCCCTACGTCGCGGCCCCGCCCCTCGTCGCGGCCCCGCCCTATGTCGCGGCCCCGCCCCGACTGTCGCGGCCCCGCCCCGAATGTCGCGGCCCCGCCCTCCAATCAGGTCCGTGGTGGGCCCTTTCCTCCACACCCCCCCTCCCCCCCATTTCCCGTGAGGGGCGAGCTGTGGGGTGGCGGGTATGGGGGTGGCCGGTGTGCCTTCCTCCCTTTCTCCTCCTCCTCCTTCGTCTCCCACTGCTGCAGCTGTCGCTGAGGGGGGTGGTTGTGTGGGAGACTGGGGTTTAGGGTTTTAGGGGGGTGCGTGGGAGTAGAGCTAGTGGTGTAGCAGTGGGTGTGTATCAGGGGGGTGGGACTGTGTGCGGGAGGATGAGCGGAGGTTGCCAGTTTGTCGTCAGCAGCACCTGTAGTCCGGGGCGCTGTCCCGGTAGCCCAGTCGTAGCCAGCTGTGCCAGCCGCCCGTGGGTCCGTTGCCCGTCCGCCGCTATTTGAGCCGCGGGGCCTGTTACCCCTGTAGTCCGGGCGCTGTCCGGTAGCCGCTGTGCCAGTCTGCCTCCTGTTGCCCGTGTGTCTGCAGCTTCAGCCGTCGCCTCCTGTCTCCTCTCCCCTCACTCTCCCTCCTCCTCCTCACTTGCCCGTTGTGACTACCACTAGCTTTGCTTATAATTGTAAACTCTAAACTATTTCTTCTTGAACTTGTGCTCAGAATGTGTGGTGACATTGTGATCCACCCTGAGCTTGTTTTGCTTTGCCTGCTCTGCTGATTACACCCCACTTTGGCTATGGGGGTGTGTCAGAATATTATCTTATTGTTCTAGCCTGTAGTGGGGTGCTCTATAGCGAGTACAAACCTTCTAGGGTTTGCTATTTGTATCCTCATTCTTGCTAGTTCAATCCTCTTTCTTTCTTCTAATTTTGTCAGAAGGCACGGGCTGTGCGGGTAATCGTAGCGCTGCACTAAGTGTTCTCACTACTTGCTGCGTTCACAAAGAGTTTTGGCAAGAGTTTCACTAAGAAATTGAGAGAACAATAGATTAAAATGAGGCATGCAAGTCGATATAGCTAGAATGGCATTGCAACAGCTAGCAAGCCCTCTGCAGGGCACACTATGCCAGCGCGGCAGAAGAGTGGCTTGCCAACGCTGCAGCAGAGCAGTCTGTCAGCGTGGTATAGCAGCGGTCTGCCAGCGCCGCAGAGGCATGTGAACTTCTACGCATGTGCGCACCTACCAAGTAGGTGCAGGTAGACGGTCGCACCGCCAGGCACATTGCTCAGGTGCCAGGTAGAACACGTGCCGACGGTTTTGCTTGCGGCGCACCGTCGAGCACGTGATGCCATTCCGCAGGTTGACTTCGCGTAAACCTCCCAGGCGACATTCGCCCACATGACGAATTTCACAGTCGCGAGACTTCCGTAGAGTAGCTCGACGAATGCTCTGTGCAAATTGTAGTTAGAATGAAGGAGCCATAGCTAGGGTTTAGCTAGCTAGGCAAGAGAGAATAGGCAAAAGAGGAGAAGAAAGGTTTCACTAGCAAGCAATGGGATACATATAGCAAACCCTAGTTGGGCTGTACTCACTATAGAGTACCCCACTGCAGACTAGACAAATAACACATTCTGACATGCTCCGTCGGGCAGCTTTCGCCTAAAAAAGCCCTCTACCAGCCTCGTCGAGGAGCTCCTATACTGGCCTTGTCGAGGAGCTCCTCTACCGACCAGGTCCCGTTGAGTCAGACTCCTCGACGGACTCGTCGAACAGCGTCCTCTGCGGACGTGTCAACCGCGTCCTCTGCAGATGCGTCGAGGTCGAACTCTGCGGACAGGTCGAGGTCGCCTTCTGCGCGCAATCTGCACTGTCTTCTGCGCGCAGCCTACGTCGACTTCCGCGCGCCCCCGACTGCGAAGTCTGCTTCGCCCAAGCGAGGGCGGGGCCATTTCCAGTCAACAGAACGGACCGTTCGTGATAGCGTCGTGACTGCTCGTGATAACTCTGAAATGTTTTATGATGGCCCGTATAAAAAAACCCTATGATTCAAGGGGCAATCATGCAGTTCGCGATCTGCCCGGTCAGGAAAAACAAGTGTGACGCGTTCTGAAGGATCGAATGCCCAGAATTAATCCGCAACAAAAAATGGGAAACTTTTCTGCTAATCGGTGATGCTGCAAGGGTGTTATGAGTGCAATTGAGTGAACGAACAAGAATTGCACTATCGAAGCAAGAGTACAATGAGCGAAGGCATGAGCGAAGAATATATAGCGAAACTTCAGTGGTAACGGTGATGGACTGTGGTTGTCGCGCGACGGGCCTGGGACTGAGGTTGGGAAAAGTGTCGAAGCGGAGGCCCGGAGCGCGGGTTACCCGCCGAGCCGTGAGGTCGGGGTGCGACGTGCAAAGGTGGCGGGCGGATTGTCGATGCGAGGATTGCGAGTGGTAACGGTGCTGACTGTGGTGCTACAGTGATGTACGCGTTGAGCAGGGACTCGAAGTAAGGAAAAAGAGATTTTCCTTACAAAGGGCAACAATTCCATATGCGAGCTGCCCGATGGTGACCAATTCGCCACTACAATCGAAGATGGACGCGTTCTGTGGGGAGGATCGCACAATGCGACCATAGGAGTCCCATTGGATGCCGCAAATGGCGGTTGAAAGCAGAAAAAAGTGGAAATGCAGTAAACGAGCCTACGTTACAGGCAAGAAATGACAGTGAAAGTTGCAATTTGTGCTGATATTTTATCCAGCAAACAAAAGAACTTACTATTGGACTTTGACCTTTCAATTACTTGCAGGCTTGATGCGTGAGAGTGGCCTGACTCAGGGGAAGTGGTAAGGCTTTGAGCCACTGGCTCGGGTTTAGGACAAAAAAAAACTTCTTAGCTTGCCCAAATACTTGGTCTTTATTGTGCTTGAGTAATGTTTTGGTATCTAATGATTTCGCGCTTTTCTCTCACCAATCCCAAGCCTGTGGTGTTGGACTGAATGTCTTGTGGTATTGGACCAAGTCAATATCAGGTGGCAACAGAAGGGATGTTTAATAATAATATAAAAAGCAGCAGATATACATTCAACAACAGTAGGCACATTCAGATCAAGCACACTATCTCCAGGCTTTCCCTCTCCTAAAACACACATGCAGGTGCAACCATCCACCCCATGGGTTAAACACACACAAGAAAACACTATCTCAAAACCAATGTGGCATCATCACTAGCTCAAAAAAGGATATCCCTTCTTGAGTAGGTTGGATAGAACTTCTCCATCACAGGTAGGCCCTGGAGCACCAGTTTAGGGCTGAGAAGTTCTCAAACCAGGGCAGGGAAAGGGAGCAGACCAGACCAAAAAAAGTGCACACAGAGGTGAGGTGGTCTACCCTGAACTGGAAGCAGATATGGTATGCGATGAGCTATGTGAGAGCGGGAAACCAGGGACACATTGGATCACATGGCATGTGAGAGCGACAGAAAGAAACAAGAAAAGGGATACATGTGACAGCCACATTCCTCACATGGCCCGTCCTCCTTGTCTGTGAGGACGCATTACAACTGGGAGGGCCAAGGGAAACAACGAAGGGGCTGCACTGCACGTGACAGGCACATTCTTGAAATGATAGCCCATCCAGCATGCCTGTGACGTACCGATGATGCCATCAGGCTAAGGCAGGTCTGGCGCAGAAGCGCCAGATATTCAAGGCATCTCCTGGCGGCGTCCGGATTGCGCTGGGCGTTGCAGATTTGCGTTCTTTTATTGAGCTCCGACTGGCATGAGGCAGAACTACCTGGTGGTGGTACGGACCGACAGGTGAGGAAGCAGGCAGAATAGGATGTTCGAGGATCATGGGTTGTGAGTATTTTCGACCTTTGCCGGAGAAAACGCAACATCGAAGCGGGTGATGTCTCATTGCTGCAGAAAAATAAAGGCCGCCGCTTCACAATCCCAGACGGCACGGCGCGGAGCGATCCGTAATACGGGTAACGGAAAGCACAGGCATTTGGAGAAAGACGAGCTCTCCGGGAGAAAGCACAGGCATTTGGAGAAAAAACGAGCACTCAGGAAACCCGGCTAGAATAGACAGAGAGGGGCCGGCAGAGAACTTTTGATCGTTCATTCTACGTTTGGTTTGTCCGCGCAAGTAGACTGGCTCCCATCATTGTACCATCGGCGAATGATGGAATGAGCTTGCGATGGCGCTGCGCCTCGCGCGGCACTTCGTTGAGCAGGGCGGTACTCGCCGCGTTCTCTGCTGTGACGACGCCTGCCGCCTCGGCGCTCGTTGCTGGTAGGGGCAGGAAAAGAGGAGTGAGAGGAGTGAGGACAGAGAGAATGTTAGCAGCGGAGGCCTGGGCAGTTTGACATGATGGGATGCGTGGGGGAGAAATGAGACGAGTTGGATGGCTTGGTCGATGCAGAGAGGAAGGAGTCAGGAGTCAGGCGGAGAGGTTCACTTTCCTGAAAGCAAGTGCTAAGTAAGTACCGTGCAATAGAAGCAAGCAAGTGCCAAGACGGGTATTTTTATGTAACACGGCCCGGGGGTGAGGGCGCGATGCATAAGCGCGGCGCCAGAGATTAAGTTCGGCGATGGCACGAGATTATACGAGACGCCCTACCTTGAGCGAAAGACAGCGCCAGGATTGCAGCGAGGAAGATTGCGAGGGCAACAGAGAGAATGGCGCGAGCCATGGCGTTGTAAGGTGACGGGTTAGTAGCTGGGAGAGATTGAGATCTGTGATTGAAAATATGAATTGAGACCAATGGTTAGAGCATGTTTAGCGGCAGAAATTTATAGACGGATAAGTCCATTTGCATGGACCAAGTAAAACGAGAGTGCGACATCGAAGGGCGTCAGTTTCTTCCCAGCCGTGAAATGCGCGAGAGTACGGTACAGTGCTGATAATTCAAGTGCAATGATGCAATTTGCAAGCTGCCCGGTGTTAGAGCCTGTGACGCGTTGACTCTGCGTTGGGCTGCTGAAGAATCAGTTTCCGAGCTGCCCAGTGTGAAGAATTGTGACGCGTTGAAAGTGGAGATGGAGGATCGAGGGCTCAAAATCGATGCTCGCAGATAGAGAATGTTCAGATATGCGACCCGCTCGAATTTTCATTTTTCTTCCTTACCGCGTACCCAGGAGCTTCATTGGCTACCGCAGATGGCGGTGGAATTGTGAAGAACAAGCGAGTTGCCACTGTTACGGTAAGAGATTACTCATTACTCAGAAGAATGAACGGCAAAGTAAGTTCTGATACAGAAATGGGCACTTTTTATTTATCTACCTGTATTTATTCCACCGTACTAACTTGATGAAAGTGGGTGTAATCCCTGCAACCTATTTGAACCCAAACCTCCTAGAAACCTGTACGAAAATCAAAGATCAATTTGAGCATAGATTCCCAATAGCAACAAGCCACCCTTTTGGACAGATTCACCTTTTTGGACAATACGAACACCCAAAAGATAACACCACCAAAGCACACTTTTTAACAAGAAGCATACCCCATAGCAATATTCTTTCCCCCCATGTCCACTAATAAGACACTTTTTGGCGCTTGGTCTTGCTGACTTACTAGGCTTGCTTGCTCCTCCTGCAAGAGGATACTCGGTCTGCAAAAACAAGGACAAGGGAAGGAGAAAGGGCAGTTTCATAGAATGTGCACACAGGGTGAGATGGTTTATCATGCACTGGAATGGACATCTGGCCTGTGGCGAGTAATCGTGGAAAGATTATGTGGACTGAAAAAACAAACAGAATAGGCATGTGAGAGTTGTAAGCCGGATGGAACGGCATGTGCGAGTGAGAGTTGAAGCCGCATCACGCACGTCACTTATCAGTCGCCGCTGGCCTCACACACTGCTCCATCTATGCCAGGCGGCTCAAAAGTGTCTTACCCGTACTGGCTTGCCTCCGCACTGCGCAATCTGCGCCAGAAGGTCTTCCTTGCAGTTGTCCATGCTCTTCTGCGTCCTCACGAGGGAGAGCGAGTAGAAGTCCTCCACTTTCCGTTTGAACACCAGACTGCATGGCGTGCCTGTTCACGGAAAGGCACCACGAGAGGCAACAGGCAGGTGAGCGGAGCTGAATGCCCATGGTACTACCAAAAGGCTCAGATTTTCACAGAAACGCCCCTCGCCATCGTTGGATGTACCAAGAACGAGAACGGGAGAGAGGGGCTCTGGTCATTCGTGCAAGCTCTGGAAGTCTGCGTAGTAATACTACGAATCAAATTGGTCCGTATCGTCATCTGCCGAGCGCATTCTAGCCAAGAGTTTGTTCGCATCATTTGCGATCACTCTGGCGCCCTGGGCGCACGAGACGCAGGAGAGAGTCAGAACTGCAGCGAGGAAGAGCGCGAGGCCGACGGAGAGAACGGAGCGAGCCATGGCGATAGGGCATACACTGAAAGCTCCAGATATACGTGCCTGAATGGTGGCGACTGTTCGAGTAGCGCGCTAGTGGTATGATTGGCTCTGTTGGAGGTGGCGTGTGGTTGAAGCAAGTGGTGGTGGGGTGGTTGTATGCCCCCAACCCACCGAATGTGTTGCTTCTACTTGCCTTCACTGCAGGTTTCGTGAAGTGTCAAATTATATATGCATGTTTAGGTTATCTAGGCTGTATGGGGGTTATCACTAAGGGGTACAGAAACTTCCTGACACTTGTACCCCAACCTTGATATAATCTCACCATTCCCTTGACTTAGTCTAAACATGGTAACTGGAGCAAAATTCGGGCCCACATAACTGTGTTACCACCTGCCTTCCTTGCCTACTGCCCGCGCGCGCCTCGGCTGCAGCGCGCGTCACGTTTTTTTTCCTGCGCGCGCCTCGGTTTCTGGCACGCGCGTCACTGTTTTTTTGCGCGCGCCACTGCTGCAGAGCCGCGCGCCGGCCCGCGTCGCCCGGGCAGCCCGCGTAGAGCCCGCGAGCCCCTTACGCCGCCCGCGCGCAGCCTGCTTAGGCCCGTCGCCGCACGCAGCCCGCAGCCGCGCGCGTTGCCCGTCACCACGTGCAGCCAGGAGCCGCGCGCAGCACGTAGCCACGCGCAGCAGAGAGCCGCGTGCAGCCCTCAGCCGCACGCAGCCAGCAGCCGCGTGTGCCCTACTCGTGTACCTGCCTGTGAGGCTCACTGTTGCCGAGCCCGCTGTTGAAATGAACGAACATGAATGATTGAACTAACAGTGAAATGAGTACACCTATCCCTAGAATTGTGTACCCCCTACAGGCTAGCCCACTGTAGCCTAAACAAGCATAACATCTATAATGTTTGACACACCCCCATAGGCGAAGTGGGGGAGAACTAGGGGTCACAAGACAAGTCAAGCAAAGCAAAGCAAAGCAAAGCAAGCTCAGGGTGGATCACAAAGTCACCACACATTCCGAGCACAAGTTCAAAGGCCACAAGGCTAGTTCACATGCAGAAGTACATATATATATAAGGCTAGACAAGCAAGAACAGGTATATATACATGTAACAGTACAAGAAAGGTCAAGAGGTGAGCAAGTGAGGTCAGACAGGCACAAGACCCAGCTGGGTGCAGAAGCGCTGATGATCACAAGGCGCAAGTGCCTTGGTGAAGATATCAGCAGTGTTGGCCTCAGAGGCCACGTACGCAAGCCGCAACTGACCACGCTGCTGTAGCTCACGAGCAAGGAAGTAGCGGAGAGCAATGTGCTTTGTTCTGTGCTCCAGTCTCTGCTCTCGACACAAGGCCAGCATGGCCTTGTTGTCTACGTACAGGACTGGAGGAGAACGAGGCGGCTCTCCAAGGTCGGTCAGCAGGTAGGTGAGCCAGCAAAGCTCCTGAGCAGCCATGGCCCCTGCGTAGATCCCAGCCTCACAACTGGAGCCGAGAACAGAAGACGAGCGAGTAGCCCGCCACGAAACAGAGCCGGAACCAAGGCTGAAGGTGTAACCCTGTGACGACCGCTGCGTAGTCTGGTCGTCAGCCCAAGAAGCGTCTTCGTGACCAGTGAGGACCACTGGACTCCGCCCTCCAAGCACTAGCCCCATGCCAGACGTACTGCACGAGTAGTGCAACACCCTCTTCGCTACAGCCATGTGCTCTGGTCGGTGTCTCCCAGGAGCAACATAGCGTGCGAGAATGCTAAGAGGGTATGCAAGGTCAGGTCGAGTGCAGGTCATCAGGTACATGAGGCAGCCAACAAGCTCTGGGTACGGGCCACTCGACTCTACGGACTCATCCGAAGGCAGAGCTGAGAGCGAGTCGCGAGTAGGCAGAGGAGTGGCCTGAGGCGAGGATTACGTGAAGCCGAAGCGCTGAAGGACCTGCTGCACCATGTGTGACTGAGTCAGGGTGATGGTGCGGCGTGCTCTGTCCCGGGTGATCTGCAAGCCAAGGTAGCTGCGCAGTTCACCCAGGTCTGTGCACGTGTGTCTCTTCTGCAGCTCGGACTTCACGTAGGCGAGTCCAGCAGTGTCAGCTGTGGCAAAGACCAAGTCGTCGACGTACACGAGGATGTAGAACGGCGGCAAAGAAGTGTCGGTGCGTAGAAACAGCGACGGGTCGGCAGTAGAGGGAGCAAACCCAAGAGCCGCAAGTGTAGTCCTCAGTGTGTTGTGCCACTAACGTGGTGCCTGGCGGAGACTGTAGACTGGCCGCTGGAGGCTCCACTGGGTGCCAGGAGGAAAAGTCCCAGTGAAGCCAAGTGGGCGGCGCAGCCAGATCTCCTCGTGCAGGCTGCCTTGCAGGAAAGCAGTGCTGAAGTCAAGAGAGTGTAGCTCGTAGTCACGGTGAGCAGCTACGTGCAGCAGTACCCGAAGAGTGGTCATCTTCGGGGTGGGAGAGAAGTTCTGAAAGTAGTCAACTCCCTGCCGCTAACTGAAACCACGAGCCACGTAACGCGCCTTGAAGACAGGTGGAGAACCCGGCGGCCGCTTCACCATGAAAATCCACATGCCACTGACGATGTTCGCCCCAGGAGGGGGGACAGCGTTAACGTAGGTGCCTGTGGACTTCCAGGAAGCCATCTCTACATCCATAGCTGCCACTGAGAAGAGTAGGGACCCTCTATCGCCTCCGCGTAAGAGCGCGGAGTCGGGATGTCAAGTGCATCCGAGTCTCCCTCAGGGGTAAGCAGTACGGACACGAGATGAGGTGAAGCAGCTGCCAAGCACTGGAACTCCTCCTGCCTGTCCTGAAGGACGTCCGTGCCAAGGGCACACTCACCCCCGACGGACGGAGGACAGACAGACTCAGACCCAGCAATAAGACTGGCGGCGTAGTCTAGGCGACAGCGAGCAGCAAAGTCGACGAGCTCAGCAACTAGGGCAGATGCAGCAGTGGACTCAAAGGAAGGGTCAGTGACAACAGTAGGACTGGCAGCACGAAGAGAGTCTGACTCCAGGTCGGCAAGGGCAGGAAGAGAAGACTCAGGAGGAGAAGGCAAAGGGGCACGCAGAGGAGCAGTGGACGGACGCAGAGACAGCCGTTGTGTGCCAGGGACAGGAGGAGGACACTGACGCGAACCGCGACTACTAGTGCGAGCAGTACTGACAGGCGACGCAGGGCGAGACGCAGGCTCACAACGCTCAGCAAGACCTCTAGTAGGACCAGTGTAGGGAGAAGGAGCAGGCAGTGGGGAGGCGGGCTGTAACTGTAACTGTGACTGGACAGGCTGTGGACACTCTAGGGGAGGAGGAGGACCGGTAGAAGGCGGGAGACCAAGAACCTACTGAAGGAGCGGAACGAAGTACGGCCACTGCCGTGCAGTGACTCCAGAACCAGTAGAGACACCAGCGCTAGGGTCCTCAGCACCAGCAGCAGCTCCAACTCCCGGGTCCTCAACACCAGCAGCAGCTCCAATGCCTGACTCCACAGCACCAGCAGCAGCACCAGCGCCAGGTTCCTCAGCACCAGCAGTAGCTCCAACGCCTGGGTCCTCAGTACCAGCAGTAGCTCCAACTCCCAACTCCACAGCACCAGCAGCAGCACCAACGCCCGGGTCCTCAGCACCAGCAGCAGGACCAGCGCCCGGGTCCTCAGCACCAGCCGTAGCTCCAACGCCCGGGTCCGCAGTACCAGCAGAACCAGTAGAGACTCCAGCACCAGCAGCACCACCAGCAGAACGGGGTCCGCGACACTAGGCGTGCCACTCCGAAGAGTGCAGCGCCGCTCGTACCACTCACGGATCCGCTCACGGGAGGGGAGCTCCCGGCTAGGAGGAGAAGCACTAGCACCAGTCCCAGTAGTACGCCTGGCTCCAGAGGTACCTCTCCCGAGGCTGCAGTACTGCAAGTACCACTCACGCAGCTGCTCCGAGGAGAGGGCTCCTCCAGGTGGAGGACTCTCAGGCTCAGGACCTCCAGACTCAGAACTATGCGGCTCAGCACTCCCAGGCTCAGCACCCCAAGGCTCAGTACCCCCAGGCTCAGCACCCCCATGCTCCGCACCCCCAGGCTCAGCACCCCTAGGCTCAGCACCCCCAGGCTCCGCACCCCCAGGCTCCGCACCCCCAGGCTCAGCACCCCAAGGCTCCGCACCCGCAGTAGGACGAGAGTCGACAGCTACCTCAAGAGGCTCAACCGGGTCTACCTGAGACACACCTAAGGGAGCGGCACCCTGAGGGGGGAGGGGGTCTATGACAGCAGCACCTGACGAGAGGAAGAGAGGCGGGGGGGGGGAGCGGGGCAGTGCGGTAGGGGAAGAGGCGGTAGTAGGGGACGGACTCGTCAAAAGTGACGTCCTAAGAGGGCAAGACTCGGCGCGAGGTGGCGTGGTAAAACTGCCAACCAGGCGCGTTCGGGACAAGGCCGAGGAAGACGCAGGGAACAACACGGTAGGAGAGCTTGTCCGCAGACGTATCGCGGACAAAAGCTCGAGATCCCCAGACCCGGAAACGCGACGCATCGCCAACCTCTCCCGTCCACAGCAGTGTGGGTGAGGTCTCTGGCAAGGAGACACGGGGCCGGAGGTTGAGCTGATGCGCAGCGTACCGGACCGCAAACGGCCACAGAAAGTGGGGGGCAGCCGCATGGATCAAGGAGGTACGGGCGACCTCCATGACTAGGCCAATGCGGCGCTCTGCAATCCCATTCTGCTGTGGAGAGGCCGGAAGCGTGAACGACTGCTCAATGCCGTGCTCAGCATAGTAGGCTGCGAAGAGGTCGGAGGAGAACTCACCGCCTCTGTCAGAGTGCAAGCGCAGGACAGGAAAGTCCGAGTGGAAACGCTCGAGACGGGCTCAAGACGGATCCAAGGGATCAAGACATCAGGGACCTCACCCTTGGTGCGCAAGGGGAAGACCGTGGTTCGTCAACAACTATCAGGAAGTACCTCTCCTGACCCTGACCACGGACGCGGGCTGGGCCCCACATGTCCATGTGGAGCGTCTGCAAGGGAGCAGTCGTCGGGGGAAAAGAGGAGGAGTGAGGAGCGGCGCGCTGCCGCCCCTCGACACAGGGAAGACAGGGAGGAGCAGGCGAGGGAGGGAGGGGAGGGAGGACCCTGGGAAGACCAGAGACAAGGTACCGGGAGTGCATGGCACAAAGGCGCTGCACAGACGGTTGGCAGAGGACAGTCTCGTGCACTAGCGAGCGACACGAGCAGGGGGTAGACAGCTGACCTGACGCGAACGAAGACGCAGACGCAGCGACCTGAGGGGACGCAATGGTCAGTGTGTACAGGTCCGACCCTGGCTGCCGAGTGAAGGTAGCCAAGTGGCGGCCCGTACGAGCACACGTGCAGTGTGTCACACGCTCGTAGGCAGGGGTGAACTGGTGAACACCCCCGTCCTGGAGTGCACAACCTGCCACCAAGTTCGTAGAGAACGAGGGGAGGTGGAGACCTGACAGTGTGCCTGACGGGATCGCAGGATAGGGAAGGACAGTGGAGGAGGTCGAAATGACCAGACCCCCAGAGGGGTCAGCGAGGGAGACAGCAACTGGCCGAGCAAGCGGCTCAAGGGCAGTGCGGTCACGAAAGAAGCAGCGAGAAGCACCTGAGTCCAGTGTGAAGGTGTGCAGTGCTGCAGTCGACTCAGTACCAGGGGGGGCAGACGCACAAGCACCTAGAGCAGCTGCCTCACCAGCACCTGGGGTAGCAGACACGCGAGTACCTGGAGCGGCAGACGCACTAGTCCTAATGCCCGGGTCGGGCGGCACACACAGGTACTCAGCACCCTCTCCACTAGTAGACATCACATACATAGCAGTGAGAATAGCATCAAAGTCTAGAGCATAGATATCAAACCCCTTCTTCAGGAGATCAACCCAACGGGGCAGCTCACTGGCCTGAGGGAACTGAACACGCCAAGCGTCGTTGAGACAAGCGAAGGAGCACTGTGTGGCGTGCGGTCCTCCACACGGCTGACCAGCGCTGTCACTAGTGCGAATGACATACGTGCAGCTAAAGCCACCCCCCCCCCCCCGTGCTGAGAGTACCACTCACGGACCTCCTGGGGCGACGGAGTGTGCTGCTGGCCCTGGCCACCGCCAGCGCCTCCATGACCACCACCGCCGCCGCCACCTCCTCGACCACCCCAACCCCTGCCGCCGCTGCGTCCACCGCCACCCCCACCACCGCCTCCGCCCCTGCCACCTTCCCCGCCGCTGCCGCCACCACCCCCACCGCTGCCACCAGCCCCTCCAGACGCGCCACCACCCCCACCGCCGCCACCGCCCCCACCACCGCCTCCCCCGCTGTCACCACCACCGCCCTTGCCCCCTTTGCCCTTGCCGCTGCGGCGCCCGCTCGAAGCAGACGCAGTCCCGACCTTCTCAGCACCAAGGAGGTCGACAGCAGCAGCAGAGGCGACAGAGGGAAGAAGGGGGGAAGGAGAACACCCCTCAAAGAACGGGGTACGGGGGTCGCCACGAGAGGCACCTACAGCGACTATGCTAGCCTCAGCTGCAAGGAGTTCCTTCTCGAGGAGGGCAATGGTGAGCTCAGTGGGGCAGCGAGCTAGGAAGTGGTCCCTGACTGAGCGCAGAGTGTCAGGGAGGCGGGTGACTAGGTGGTAGAGAGTGAGCCAGAGCGGGGGTGGGTTCTTGGCAAGGAACTCATCAGGCATGGGGGCGCGGAAGCGAGCCTCACTAGTGCGGAGGTGCGTAATGAGGTCAACGACTGTGTGGAAAGAGGCTAAGTCGGGGAACAGGTAGGGAAGAGAGAGACGGCCTAGTGCGGCAGAGGCTGGTGAGGAGTAGCGGGTAGCGACAGCAGCGTACAGTGCCTGTGCAGTCTTGTGCTGCCCAAAGTGCTCGCGCTCATCTATCGGCAGGGAGTTGCGAATAGCGAAGCGAGCGTGGGCGTCACGAGTCTGCCACTGTGAGCGGGTTGTGCTGTCAGCAGTAGCAGCAGGAGCAGTAGCATGGCCTAGGGCGTGATCGTACAGTGAGATGTCATCCTTGGCAGTGAGCTGTAGGAAGATGTGTAGGTCATCTAGCCAGGTTTCGAACTTCACTGGGCGGCCCAGTTCGGGCGGCTCGGTTCGGGCTGGGCGGCTCGGTTCGGGCGGCTCGGTTTGGGCTGGGCGGCTCGGTTCGGGCTGCTCGGTTCAGGCTGGGCGGCTCGGTTCGGGCGGCTCGGTTCGGGCGGCTCGGTTCGGGCGGCTCGTTCTGGCAGGGCCGTTCGGGGCCTCTAGGGGCGAGCGCGGGGCCGTTCGAGGCCTCTAGGGGCGAGCGCGGGGCCGTAAGGGGCCACTAAAGGCGAGCGCGGGGCCGTTCGGGGCCTGTAGGGCTGAGCGCGGGGCCGTAAGGGGCCACTAAGGGCGAGCGCGGGGCCGACAGGGGCCTCTAGGGAGGTGAGCGCGGGGTCGACGGGGCCGTTAGGGGCGATCGCGGGGCAGACGGGGTCGCTAAGGGGCGAGCGCGGGGCCGTAAGGGGCGAGCGCGTGGGCCGACGGGGCCTTAAGGGGCGGCGCGCAGGTCGCTAAGGGGCGGGTCTCGGGTCGCGGGGCCTTAGTGGGCCGTGAAGAACGAGGCGCCCTAGGGCGTAGTTAGGTAGGTAGGTAGGTAGTGGTGGGCCCTAAAAACGGTCCTAGCGAAGCACCTGCTCTGATACCATGTTTAAATGAACGAACACGAATGATTGAACTAACAGTGAAATGAGTACAAGTACCTATCCCTAGAATTGTGTACCCCCTACAGGCTAACCCAATGTAGCCTAAACAAGCACAACATATATAATGTTTGACACCCGCTGCCTTGGAACTGTGCGGCCTGCTACTGTCTAGAGCGCCACCTTAGGAGCTCGAGTGCAGCAAGCTACTGCCCTGCACGTTGCCTGTAGTGCCTGCTGTCTACCGCCTCTGTCTTAGCCTGCTGTCTACTGCCTGCTGCCTCGTGTCAACTGCCTGCCTGCTTTCTGCTGCCTTTGCCTGCTGCCGTTATGACGACGCCTAATGTTCTCGTGTTCGAACCTGACGGTCGCCCCATAGAGTTCGCTGTGTGGCTAGACGACCTGCAACTGTTCCTTGTGACCGATGCCAAAGAGGGCGTTTCATTGTTCGATTACGTGTCTGGCACTGCCGTTGCTCCTGCTGCCGATGCTCCTGCTCTCGAACACTCGCAGTGGCAGACTCGCGATGCTGCTGCACGCCTAGCTATTAGGAACCATCTGCCGATCACTGAACGCGCGCATTTCAGCCAACACAAAACTGCTAAGAAACTGTACGATGCTGTAGTTGCGCGCTACTCCTCCCCGGCCACTGCAGCCATAGGTCGACTCATGCTACCCTACCTGTTCCCCGACCTTTCCTCGTTCACCACTGCTGAGGACCTCATTTCCCACCTACGCGCTACTGACACTCGCTTTCGTGCCGCCCTTTCAACCCAGTTCTGCGCCACTAACCCCCCCCCCCCCCCCCCCCGATGTACTTCACTCTCTATTTCCTCGTCACCCGCCTCCCTGACACTCTTAGCTCAGTCAGGGACCACTTCCTCGCGCTAGACCCCCCCACTCTTACTGTCGACGACTTCGAGAAGCACCTCCTCGCAGCAGAGAAGAACATCCTCGCTGTAGGTGCTGCTCGTGGCACTCCTCGCTCTCCCCTCTTTGAGGGGTGCTCCCCTTCCCCTCTCACCCCCTCCTACGCCTCCGCAGCTGCTGCTCACGACTACCTTGGTGCTGAGGAGGTCGGAGCTGCTTTTGCTCCTAGTGGGAAGTGTCGCAGCGGCAGGGGCGGCAGGGGTGGTAGGGGCGGTGGGGGTGGCGATGGAGGTGGCAGTGGTGCAGGCGGCGGGGGAGGTGGAGGTGGTGGGGGTGGTTGTGGGGGTGGAGGCGGTGGAGGTGGTGGTGGGGGCGGCGGAGGCACTGGGAGCGGTGGAGGGGGTAGCAGCGGCGGTGGGGAAGGAGGGAGCGGTGGTGGTTGTGGTGGTCAGGGCCAGCAGAAGCCTCAGCAGCAGCCTCAGCAGCAGCAGCAGCAGCAGCAGTGTCAGCGCCAGACCCCCACTTCCCAACAGCTTCTTGACTGGTATGCCGGGCGTGGGGCTTCTGGGGGTCCTGGTCGCTGCCCCTATATCATTTGCACAGGTCCCCGCACTGGTCGCCAGTGCACAGGTTATCACACTAAGCAGCGCTGTTTCGCTCGTCGTAGCGACGCTTGGCGCGCCAAGTTTCCTGATGCTCCTGAGTTCCCCAACTGGGCAGAGCTGCTTAGGCGTGATGTACCTATCTTTGATCTTGACTATGAGGCTATTCTTGCTGCTATGTATGCATTGTCTGTTAGTGCTGAGGGTGACTGCTACTTGTGTGTGCCGCCGGATCCTGGTATAGTCCCTGGTATAGCGCCTGCAGCACTAGGTGCTTGTGAGTCTGCTCCCTATGGTACTGCGCCTGCACAGGCCTTGCACACTTTTACACTTGACTCTGGTGCTTCCCGCTGTTTCTTTCGTGACAGTACCACAGTCACTCCCCTCCGTGCACCTGTTCCTGTCTCACTGGGTGACCCCTCTGGGGGCCCGGTGTTTGCGCGGTCTTCCACCGTGCTTCCGTGTCCGGCAGTCCCGTCTGGTGAGCTGGCTGGTCTCCACCTTCCCTCGTTCTCTACGAACTTGGTGAACAACGCTGTCATCCAGGATGCGGGTGTTGACACCTTCACCCCTGGCCGACAGCGTGTGGCGATCTGCACGTGCTCCCAGACCGGCCGCCACCTGGCCACGTTCACACGTGCGCCAGGGTCCAGTATGTACACCCTCACCACTGAGTCACGCTCCACCCCTTTGTCTCCCCAGCTGCACGCGTCTGCTCAGGTTGCTACCCAGTGTGAGTGTCGCCGGCTGTCTCACTTTCTGGTTTCTGGTCTTCCCAGGTCTCTGCCTGCTCTCCCTCCCTCGCCTGCGCCGCCCTGCATTCCTTGCGTCGAGGGGCGGCAGCGCGCCGCTCCTCACTCCTCCTCGTTCCCTCCCACAGAGGCTCCACTGCAGACTCTCCACATGGACGTGTGGGGCCCAGCCCGCGTCCATGGAAAGGGCCACGAGCGGTACTTCCTGCTGGTTGTCGAGGACTACACGCGTTACACCACGGTCTTCCCCTTGCAGCGCAAGGGGGATGTCCCTGATGTTTTGATCCCCTGGATCCATGCTGCTCGTCTCCAGCTCCGCGAGCGGTTCCAGTCAGACTTTCCTGTCCTGTGTCTGCTCTCTGACAGAGGTGGTGAGTTCTCCGCAGACCTCTTGGCAGCCTTCTGTGCGGAGCACGGCATCCACCAGACTTTTACGCTTCCGGCCTCTCCACAGCTGAATGGGGTTGCTGAGCGCCGCATTGGCTTGGTCATGGAGGTCGCTCGTACCTCCATGATCCATGTGGCTGCCCCCCATTTTCTGTGGCCGTTTGCGGCCGGTACGCCGCGCATCAGCTCAACCTTTGAAACCGTGTCTCCTTGCCGGAGACCTCGCCCACACTGCTGTGGACGGGGAAGGTTGGCAACGCGTCGCAATTCCGGGTCTGGGATGCTCGTGCCTTTGTCCGCAATACCACCGCGGACAAACTCTCCCCTCACGCCATTCCTTGCGTCTTCCTTGGCTTTGTCCCTGACGCGCCCGGCTGGCAGTTTTTCGACCCCGCCTCGCGCCGTGTCTTTCCGTCTCATGACGTCACCTTTGACGAGCCGGTCCCCTTTTACTGCCTCTTCCCCTACCGCACTGCTCCTCCCCCCCTCCCGCCGCTCTTTCTTGCCCCAGGTCCTCCCCAGGTAGACCCCCTCCCCGCGCCAGGTCCTACTCCTTCAGGTGTTTCTCAGGTAGACCCTCCCGTCCCTGCGCCTGTTGAGGTCACTGGTGACTCCGGTCCTGCTGGGAGTGGTGCTGTCCTTGGGGGTGCGGAGCTTGGGGGTACGCAGCGTGGGGGCGCTGAGTCTGGGGGCGCTGAGCGTGAGGTGCCTGAGGGTGCGGAGCCAGGAGGGGCTGAGCCTGCGCGTGAGGAACCTGGAGGTCTTGAGCTTGGGGGTGCTGTGTTTGGGGGTGCTGCGTCTTGGGGTGCTGCGTTCGGGGGTGCTGAGCCTGCGTGTGCGGAGCCTGGGGGTGCTGAGTCTAGGGGTGAGTTGCCTGAGGGGTCTGAGACTGCTGTTCCACGGTCTCCTTGGAGTAGCCGTCTTCGTCCACGTGTGCCTCTCACCTCCCAGCAGCTGCACGACTGGTACGGTCGCCGTCAGCGTCGCGCTTCTGCACCTCAGGGCTCTACTGCTGGAGGTTCTTCTGCTAGCGACACTGGAGCTGGGAGTGGTGCTGGTCCTTTGCCTGCTGGAGGTGCTGGTGTCCCTGGTCCCGGAGGTGCTCGTACCGGGGGTACTGGAGCTACTGGGGCTGGCGGTGGTGTGTCTGAGGGTACTGCTGCTGGTGGCACTGCAGTTGGAGACCCTGGGACTGGGGGTGCTACACCAGGAGGGGCTGGAGCTGCTGAGGGTGCTGGAGCTGCTAGAGGTATTGGAGCTGCTGAGGGTACTGGAGCTGCTGGAGGTACTGGAGCTGCTAAGGGTACTGGACCTGCTGGAGGTGCTGGAGCTGCTGAGGGTGCTGGAGCTGCTGGAGGTGCAGGAGCTGCTGAGGGTGCTAGAGCTGCTGGTGCTGGTGGCACTGCACAGCCGCGTCTGTTCTTTGCTCCGCCGTCTCCGTCGTCTCTGCCACCGCCTGACTCCGTGATTCGCCAGGTTCTTAGCCTCCCGTCGTCTACTGGTCTACTGTTACAGCCTGGCTCACCTCTCCCTGCTCCTTCTCCTTACGCTGAGCAGACAGGGGGCCTTACTAAGCGACGTGAGCCTGCGTCGCGTCCTGTCTCACCTGTCCGTTCTGGTCGTTCCAGTCGTCGTGTTCCTCGTCAGCGTCAGCCGGCTGTCCCCGGCCCTTCCCTTGTAGTCCGTCGTCCTTCCTCTCCTCCGCAGAGTGTTCCTCTGCCGTCTCCTCCTGCGTCTTCTCTGCCTGTCGTTGCAGACCGTGAGTCTGACCAGTTTCGTACTGAGCACCCTACTGTCACGCGTCTGCTAGCCACTGTTGTCACTGACCCGTCGTTTGAGTCCATTGCTGCGTCTGCCCTAGTCCCTGAGCTAGTCGACTTTGCTGCTGCCTGTCGTCTAGACTACGCTGCTAGTCTTGTTGCGAGTCTGAGTCTGTCTGTCCTCCGTCCGTCGGGGGTGAGTGTGCTCTTAGCACGGACGTCCTTGAGGACAGGCACGAGGACCTTGAGTGCCTTGCGGCCGCTGCGCCTCATCTCGTGGCCATGCTGCTTGCCCCTGAGGGAGACCCGGATGCACCAGACATCCCCACCCCGCGCTCTTACGCTGAGGCGATCGCGGGTGAGTACTCCTCTCAGTGGCAGACGGCCATGGACGCAGAGATGGCATCCTAGAAGTCCACAGGCACGTACGTCAACGAGGTTCCCCCTCCTGGGGCGAACATCGTCAGTGGCATGTGGATCTTCAGGGTGAAGCGGCCGCCAGGTTCTCCGCCTGTCTTCAAGGCACGTTAGGTTGCACGAGGTTTCAGTCAGCGAGAGGGAGTAGACTTCTTCCATACCTTCTCCCCCACCCCGAAGATGACCACTCTTTGGGTGCTGCTGCACGTTGCCGCTCAGCGTCACTACGAGATTCACTCTCTTGACTTCAGCACAGCCTTCTTACAGGGCAGTCTGCACGAGGAGATCTGGCTGCACCGCCCACCTAGCTTCACTGGGTCGTTCCCTCCTGGTACCCAGTGGAGCCTCAAGCGGCCGGTCTAAGGTCTCCGCCAGGCGGCACGTGAATGGCACGACACACTGAGGATGACACTTACAGCTCTTGGGTTTGCTCCGTCGACTGCTGACCCGTCGCTGTTTCTACGCACCGACACTTCGCTGCCGCCGTTCTACATCCTCGTGTACGTCGATGACTTGGTCTTTGCCACCGCTGACACTGAGGCTCTCGCCCTGGTGAAGTCGGGGCTGTAGAAGAGACACACGTGCACAGACCTGGGTGAGCTGACAAGCTATCTTGGCTTGCGGATCGCCCTGGAAAGAGCACGCCGCACCATCACACCGACTCAGTCACACATGGTGCAGCAGGTCCTTCAGCACTTCGGCTTCACCTGGTCCTCGGCACAGCCCACTCCTCTGGCTAGATGTCACTTGCTCTCAGCTCCACCTTTGGACGAGTCCGTAGAGCCGAGTGGTCCTTACCCAGAGCTAGTGGGCTGCCTCATGTACCTGATGACCTGCACTCGTCCTGACCTTGCGTACCCTCTTGGCCTTCTGGCTCGCTACGTGGCTCCTGGTCGGCACCGAAAGGTGCACATGGATGCTGCTAAGAGGGTACTACTGCTACTTGTGCAGTACATCGGGCATGGGGCTCGTGCTTGGAGGATGGAGTGACGTTGTCCTCACTGGGCCCTCAGACGCTTCTTCGGTTGACGACCAGGCTACGCAGCGGTCGTCACAGGGTTACACCTTCAGCCTTGGCTCTTGTTTTGTTTCTTGGCGTTCTATACGCTCGTCTTCAGTTCTCAGCTCCAGTTGTGAGGCTGAGATCTACGCCACAGCCATGGCTGCACAGGAGTTACGCTGGCTCACCTATCTGCTGACCGACTTGGGAGAGAGGCCTCGTTCTCCTCCAGTGTTGTACGTCGACAACAAGGCCGCCATTGCCTTGTGTGAGGAGCACAGACTGGAGCACAGAACGAAGCACATCGCTTTGCGTTACTTCCTTGCTCGAGAGCTACAGCAGCGTGGTCTGCTTTGTCTTGCTTACGTGGCCACTCGGGCCAACACTGCTGATATATTCACCAAGGCACTTCCGCCTGGTGATCATCAGCGTTTCTGTACTATGTTAGGCCTTGTGCCCACGTTTCCTCACTTTCTGTAGGCTTTGTTTGTACTGTGATCTATATATATACCTGCATGCTTGCTCTGGTAGGTAGAGATCACTGTGCTGTTGTTGTTACATATATATCTCTGCATGTGAACTGGCCTTGTGGTCTTTTGCTTGTGCTCAGACTGCGTGATGACGTTGTGATCCACCCTGAGCTGTGGTTTGTTTCTTCTCTTGACTGGTCTTGTAACCATTGCTTGCTCTGGCTATCCCCCATTTCGCCTATGGGGGTGCGTCAAATTATATATGCATGTCTAGGTTATCTAGGCTGTATGGGGGTTATCACTAGGGGGTACAGAAACTTCCTCGACACTTGTACCCCAACCTTGACCTAATCTCACCATTCCCTTGACTTAGTCTTAACATGAAGTTGCAGATTGACTTCGAGAGACTTGCATTTCAGTGGCACATGGCAGCACAAGAAGAATCGAGACTCAGGGAGAATTGGATTCGGTGAAATTCGAGACTCGAATTTCACCCCTTCGAAATGTTACTCAAACATTCGCAAGTGTACCATAGTTCGAGGTTACT
Organism: Closterium sp. NIES-65; assembly: GCA_948144175.1. Taxonomy (NCBI): domain Eukaryota; kingdom Viridiplantae; phylum Streptophyta; class Zygnematophyceae; order Desmidiales; family Closteriaceae; genus Closterium; species Closterium sp. NIES-65. The sequence continues at coordinate 183,540 of CANXME010001881.1, read as the reverse complement.
ATGGGACTCAATGTTGATTGCATGCTATAAATCTGTTTGCTTTTGTATTGCATGCATCATACTGAAAACCAGAGTTCTTTGTACAAGGTACATTCGAACACAAATTCCAGAGAGCTTCTATACTTGCATTCAAGAGCACCACCCAACACGTGAACGCCTATATCTCGGCGGGTACTTAGGCAATCGACATGTGTGACAGCTCGTTGGAAAGCTAAGGCAGAGCTCTATCGTTTAGAACATTTCCCAGTTCCTGCCAACTAGAGGAGAGTCCTCTACATCAGTGGTATCAGAGCTGGTTGGAGGAGTCTACGCGCGCGACACGGAGCAAGCATGGTGACTTCAAGCGAGGCCTCCCGCACTTCCTTGGATGGTGTCGTTGTAAATTCCGGCGAACCCTGGGCAACCGCGACGATGTTCGACACGTCGGCGGTACCGATTTTCACGGGACAAAACTACTCCTCGTGGAAGTTTAAGTTCCAAGTGCTCATGATGGAGCGGGGACTTTGGGGTTTCTTCGATGGAACGGAGAAGAAGCCGGACGACGAGAGCGGCATCGCGGCATGGAAGAAGAAGGACCAAAAGGCGTTCGCTACGTTGATTTCGTGCATCGGCATCAATCTCGTGAGCGCGGTGCGCATGTGCATCAAGCTCGAAGCATTGGCGCATGAAGCGTGGAAGGGGATCGAAACCATCCACGTGAACAAGACTCTCCACGGCAAGATCCTAGCCCGGAACGCGTTCGACATCGTGAAGATGCGCGCGGGCGAATCGATGCACGAGTATGCGACTCGTGTGGAGGAACTCGGGGAAACGTTCATGGACCTCGGTGGAACGGTCACGGAGGATGATTGGATTTTGACCTTGCTTTGCGGTCTTCCGGAAGAGTGGTCGACGGTGATTACGACACTCGATAGCGTGCAAGACACTTTGACGAAGGAAATGGTGGTTGGTCGGCTTTTCCATGAAGAATCGCGTCGCCGACAATTCGCGAATGAGAGCAAGGGGACCGCCATGTACTCCGGAGGGAGTTTCGGAAAGAAGTCCAAGTGGAGCAAGGGTGCGACGAATGAATCGTCCGGTGGGAGCGAGCATCGCGGCAAGTGTCACTATTGCCGCAAACCGGGACACTATTGGCGTGAGTGTCGGAAGCGCCCTAGCGATTGGACTCCATCGAAGGCGCGGGACGAAGAGGGCAATGCGCACACGGCATCCGGTGAGTCGCTCGTGTTAGTGGCCGGCAACGGGAACAAAACTCCAAGCGACGCGTGGTTCCTCGATACCGGCGCAACGCAACACATGACGCACTCGGCGTCGCTCCTCAACAACATTGGCGCTCCGGGAGACATCACGAGCATCGTGTTCAGAAACAACGAATCGCTACCGGTGGTTGGAGTTGGGAGTACGCGCCTCATCGTTGATAGCGGACCGGTGGACGTCACGAAAGTGCTTCACGTCCCGGGGGTGAAGGTGAACCTTCTATCCATCCCGAAGCTTGCGAAGAAGGGAGTGATCGCCACCATCGACGGCGCGAAGATGAACATCTTTTGGAAGGGGGAGCAATTCGCGCAAGGTGATCTCAACGGAGATCTCTACCAACTCAAGACGTACCCGAGAGCGGCTTCATCCAACGTGGCGCAAGGCTCCAAGGCGACTCTTAAGGCGTGGCATAATCGGCTTGCGCACGCCAACTACGAGTCGGTCAAGGAGTTGGCCAACAAAGGACTTGCGAAGGGAGTCGACGTGATCACCGCCGACGACGAGAAGGGCGTGTGCGCGGCGTGTGTCTAAGGAAAAATGGCTCGGAAGCCATTTGGTAGCCGTACCTCTCCCCTCACTAAGGACTCGCTTGCGCTTGTTCACATGGACGTGTGTGGACCAATGCGGTGCGCATCAAAGGGAGGAGCGCGGTTCCTCTTGGTGATGCTCGACGATGCGACGCGGATGTGTTGGATCCGACTCTTGAAGGCTAAGGGCGACGCGGCCAAGGCAATACAAGAGTGGGCGTTTGAAGTTCGCGACGACGACAAGAAGCGGATCAAGTGTATTCGTACCGACGGTGGCATTCGCCTCGGTTGGTAGGGAGGAAGGTGTGGAGGTAGTCACCAACCGAGGCGGCAACTACCTCCACACCTTCCTCCCTACCATTCGCCTTGACTCGCGAGCGTCGTGAGGTCCGTCCTCCCTTCAAGTACAACGACTACGCTACGGTAGCCGTTGGGGAGACGGATAAGGAGGGCGCGGCATTCTGCTTCGCAACCAAGGGTGATGATGAACACGCGGAATCTCTCATGGAACCACCCCCTAAAGATCCATCCCGTGCATGCTATGAGCATGTTGGATTGCACACCTAGTGGGTTGGGTGCAAGGGGGAGTGTTGGAGGTGGCGTGTGGTTGAAGCAAGTCGTGGTGGGGTGGTTGAGAAGAATAGAACGAGAGAATGAAATGACTATGAACGAAGTGAGTACAAATAGGAAACCCTGATTAGGTTGTACCCCCTATGGGATACCCCACTATAGCCTACACAAATAAGTAAGCTATAATGTTCTGACACACCCCCATAGGCAAAGTGGGGGAGAACAAGGGGTCACAAGACCAGTCAAGTAAAGCAAAGCAAAGCTCAGGGTGGATCACAAAGTCACCACACATTCCGAGCACAAGTTCAAAGGCCAGAAGGCCAGTTCACATGCAAGATCATATATCGAGATATACAAGAGTCAAGCAAGCAAGAGCAAGAGTATATATAGGTGAAGGTACAAGCAAGGTCAAGAAGTGAGCAAGTGAGGCAAGACAGGCACAAGACCCAGCTGCGTGCAGAAGCGCTGATGATCACAAGGCGCAAGTGCCTTGGTGAAGACATCAGCAGTGTTGGCCTTAGAGGCCACGTACGCAAGTCGCAACTGTCCACGCTGCTGTAGCTCACGAGCAAGAAAGTAGCGGAGAGCAATGTGCTTTGTCCTGTGCTCCAATCGCTGCTCTCGACACAAGGCCAGCATGGCCTTGTTGTCTACGTACAGGACTGGAGGAGAACGAGGCGGCTCTCCAAGGTTGGTCAGCAGGTAGGTGAGCCAGCGAAGCTCCTGGGCAGCCATAGCCCCGGCGTAGATCTCAGCCTCACAACTGGAGCCGAGAAAAGAAGACGAGCGGGTAGCCCGCCACGAAACAGAGCCGGAACCAAGGGTGAAGGTGTAACCCTGTGACGACCGCTGCGTAGCCTGGTCGTCAGCCCAAGAAGCGTCCGCGTGACCAGTAAGGACCACTGGACTGCGCCCTCCAAGCACTAGCCCCATGCCCGACGTACTGCACAAGTAGCGCAACACCCTCTTCGCTGCAGCCATGTCTCCCAGGAGCAACATAGCGTGCGAGAATGCTAAGAGGGTATGCAAGGTCAGGTCGAGTGCAGGTCATCAGGTACATGAGGCAGCCAACAAGCTCTGCATACGGGCCACTCGACTCTACGGACTCATCCGAAGGCAGAGCTGAGAGCGAGTGACGAGTAGGCAGAGGAGTGGCCTGAGGCGAGGAGTACGTGAAGCCGAAGCGCTGAAGGACCTGCTGCACCATGTGTGACTGAGTCAGGGTAATGGTGCGGCGTGCTCTGTCCCGGGTGATCTGCAAGCCAAAGTAGCTGCGCAGTTCACCCAGGTCAGTGCACGTGTGTCTCTTCTGCAGCTCGGACTTCACGTAGGCGAGTCCAGCAGTGTCAGCTGTGGCAAAGACCAAGTCGTCGACGTACACGAGGATGTAAAACGGTGACGGAGAGGTGTCGGTGCGCAGAAACAGCGACGGGTCTGCAGTGGAAGGAGCAAACCCAAGTGCCGCCAGCGTAGTCCTCAGTGTGTCGTGCCACTCACGCGGCGCCTGGCGGAGACCGTAGACTGGACGCTGGAGACTCCACTGGGTACCAGGAGGGAAAGACCCAGTGAAGCCAGGTGGGCGACGCAGCCAGATCTCCTCGTGCAGGCTGCCTTGCAAGAAAGCAGTGCTGAAGTCGAGAGAGTGCAGCTCGTAGTCACGGTGAGCAGCAACGTGCAGCAGTACCCGAAGAGTGGTCATCTTCGGGGTGGGGGAGAAGGTCTGAAAGTAGTCAACTCCCTGCCGCTGACTGAAGCCACGAGCCACGTAACGCGCCTTGAAGACAGGTGGAGAACCCGGCGGCCGCTTCACCCTGAAACTCCACATGCCACTGACGATGTTCGCCCCAGGAGGGGGGACAGCGTCAACGTAGGTGCCTGTGGACTTCCAGGAAGCCATCTCTGCATCCATAGCTGCCTGCCACTGAGAGGAGTAGGGACCCTCTATCGCCTCCGCGTAAGAGCGCGGAGTCGGGATGTCTAGTGCATCCGGGTCTCCCTCAGGGGTGAGCAGTACAGACGCGAGATGAGGTGAAGCGGCGGCCAGACACTGGAACTCCTCCTGCCTGTCCTCAAGGACGTTCGTGCCAAGGGCACACTCACCCCCGACGGACGGAGGATAGAGAGACTCAGACTCAGCGACAAGACTAGCAGCGTAGTCTAGACGACAGCGCGCAGCAAAGTCGACGAGCTCAGTAACAAGGGCAGACGCAGCAGCAGACTCGAAAGAAGGGTTAGTGACGGCAGTAGCAAGGAGATGCGTGACAGTAGGACTGGCAGCACAAAGAAAGTCCGACTCCGGGTCGGTAAGAGCAGGAAGAGAGGAAGCAGGAGGAGAAGGCAAAGGGGCACGCAGAGGAGCAGTAGACGGACGCAGAGACATCCGGTGCGTGCCAGGGACAGGAGGAGGACGCTGACGCGAACCGCGACCACTAGTGCGCGCAGCACGAACAGGCGACGCAGGACGAGACGCAGGCTCACGACGCTCAGTAAGACCTCCAGTCGGACCAGCGTAGGGAGAAGGAGCAGGAAAAGGGGAGGCGGGCTGTAGCTGTGACTGTGACTGGACAGGCTGTGGACCCTCTAAGGGAGGAGGAGGAGGACCAGGAGAAGGTGTAAGACCAAGAACCTGCTGAAGGAGTGGAACGAAGTACGGTCGGGGCCGCGTGGTGACGCCAGAAACAGCAGGGACAGCACCAGTACCCCCAGTAGGAGTACCCGCTCCACCAGCACCTCCAGCAGCACCTCCAGTAGCTCCAGAACCCCCAGCAGCACCTCCAGCAGTCCCAGAACCTCCAGCAGCACCAGGAGCACTGCCAGTCGGACCGCCAGCGGTAGTCTCAGCGCCAACCCGCTCAGCAGCACCAGCTCCAGGAGAACCCGCAGGCCCAGCAGCTCCAGTACTCCCAGTACGAGCACCTCCGGGACCCGCAGCAGCAGCACCCTCAGCAGCCGAAGAACCTCCAGCACCAGCAGCACGCCTCCAGCGCCATACAAACCACTCACGCAGCTCCTGTGGGGAGAGTGGCTCTCGGCGAGACGAAGCACCCGGAGAACCTCCAGGCGAAGAACCTCCAGGCTCAAGACCCCCTGGAAAAGCACCTCCAGGCGAAGCACCCCAGTCTCAGTACCCCCAGGCTCAGTACCCCCAGGCTCAGCACCCCCAGGCTCAGCACCCCCAGGCTCAGCACCCCCAGGCTCAGCACCCCCAGACTCCGCACCCCTAAGCTCCGCACCCCCAGGCTCAGCACCCCCAGGCACAGCACCCCCAGCCACAGCTCCCCTAGGCTCAGCACCCACAGCAGCACCAGAGTCACCAGTGACCTCGACAGGCTCGACCACGTCTACCTGGGACACACCTGAAGGGGCAGGACCCTGAGGGGGAAGGGGGTCTACCGGGGGGGGACCAGGTACCAAGAAGAGCGGGGGTGGGGGGAGGGACGGAGTGCGGTAGGGGAAGAGGCGGTAGTAGGGTACCGACTCGTCGAACGTGACGTCCTGGGAGGATAGAACACGTCGAGAGGTGGGGTGGTAGAACTGCCACCCAGGGGCGTCGGGGGGGAACCCCAGGAAGACGCAGGGAGCAGCGCGAGGGGACACCTTGTCCGCAGACAAGTCGCGGACAAACGCCCGAGATCCCCAGACCCGGAACGCCGACGCATCGCCAACCTTCCCCGTCCACAGCAGGGCTGGGGAGGTCTCCGGCCTGGAGACCCTGGGGTGGAGGTTGATCTGATGCGCCGCGTACCTGACCGCAAACGGCCACAGAAAATGGGGGGCAGCCGCATGCATCATCGACGTACAAGCGACGTCCATGACCATGCCAATGCGGCGCTCTGCAATCCCATTTTGCTGCGGTGAGTCCGGAAGCGTGAAGGTCTGACGGATGCCTCGCGCACGACAGTAGGCACGCAGAAGGCCAGAGGAGAACTCCCCGCCTCTGTCCGAGTGCAGACGCAACACAGGAAAGTACGAGCCAAAGCTCTGCCTTAGATGGAGACGAGCTGCGCGGATCCAGTCGATCAGCACCTCAGTGACATCACCCTTGCTGCGCAAGGGGAAGACTGTGGTGTAACGCGAGTAGTCGTCAACCACCAACAGGAAGTAGCGCTCGTGACCGAGTCCATGGACGCGGGCAGGGCCCCACAGGTCCATGTGAAGCGTCTGCAACGGAGCCTCTGTCGGAGGAAACTGGGAGGAGTGAGGGGCAGCACGCTGGCGCCCCTCGACACAGGGGACACAGGCAACGCCAGGGCCCTGAGGAAGGGGAGGGAGGGACCGGGGAAGACCAGACACAAGAAGACGAGAGGCCATGCCTCTGAGCCGAAGCAGAGAGGGGTGACCCAGGTGGTGGTGCCAGAGGAGAGTCTCGTGAGACAGGCAACGACACGAACAGGGGGCAAACTCAGGACCAGACCTGGACGCTGCAGCAAACACCTGACCTGACGAAGGGACCCTACCAGACTCAGGAACTGGAGGAGAAGCAGTGGTCAGTGTGTACAAGCTCGACCCTGGCTGACGTGTAAACGTAGCCAGGTGACGACCTGTGCTAGCCTCTGTGCAGTGCGTCACTCGCTGACGAGCAGGGGTGAACTGGTGGACTCCCGCATCCTGTAGGTCAGCACCTTTCACCAAGTTTGTAGAGAACGAGGGGAGGTAGAGACCAGACAGGGTGCCAGAGGGAGCCGCCGGACACGGGAGGACTGTGGAGAAGCGAGACAGGACAGGACCCCCAGAGGGGTCAGCCAGGGACACCGCAACCGGCCGACTAAGCGGCGTGAGTGTGGTGCAGTTTCGAAAGAAGGAGCGAGACGCTCCAGAGTCAAGTGTGAAGGTGTGGGAGGCCGAAGCCGACACAGTACCTGAGAGCGCAGACTCACTAGTACCTGAGAGAGCAGTCTCACCAGCACCTGAGAGCACAGACGCACTGGCACCTAGAGCAGTAGCCTCACAAGCACCTAGAGCAGTAGTACAATGCCCGGGTCGGGCGGGAAACACCGGTAGCAGTCACCCTCATCACTAATGGTCACAGCACACATGGCAGCAAGGATAGCATCAAAATCAAGATCAAAGATAGCGACACCAGCCCTAGACAGCTCTCCCCAGCGGGGGATCTCTGCGGCCTCCGGGAACTGCTGGCGCCAAGCGTCCGTCAGGCGGCCAAAGCAGCGCTGGGCGGTGTGGGTACCCCCACACTGCTCTCCAGCGTGGTCGCCAGTGCGAAGAACGTAGGTGCAGGGACCGAAACCCCCACCGCGCTGACGCTGCGTGTACCACTCACGGAGCTGCTGAGGGGTGGGGACGTCGCGAGAACGCTGCTGCTGCTGCTGCTGCTGGCGCTGACCACCCCAAGTGCTGCTCCGCTGGGACGAGCCACTCCGACCACCTCCACCACCGCCACCCCCGCCCCCGCCTCCACCGCCGCCACCGCCACCCCCGCCTCCGCCACTCCCACCGCCGCCTCCGCCGCCACCTCCGCCGCCACCTCCGCCTCCGCTGCCGCCACTAGTGCCTCCACCCCCGCTACCACCCCCACCGCCACCCCCACTCCCCCCGCTGCCCCCACCTCCTCCGCCACCGCCCCCGCTAGCTCCACCCGCTCCCTTGCCCCCCTTGCCCCTGCCAGAGCGGCGCCTACCGCTGGGGGCAGACGCCGCTCCGACCGACTCTAGACCAACGAGGTCGGCCGCAGCAGCAGAGGCGACAGAGGGTAACAGGGGGGAAGGAGAACACCCCTCAACGATGGGGGTGCGAGGGTCACCACGAGAGGCCCCTACAGCGACTATGCTCTTCTCGGCCGCTAGGAGGGACTTCTCGAGGAGGTCGACGGTGAGGGTGGTGGGACAGACAGAGAGAAACTGGTCCCTAACTACACGAAGGGACTCAGGGAGACGGGTGACTAGAAAGTAGAGGGTGATGTACATGGGAGGGGGGTTTGTGGCGCAGAAGTCAGCAGGAAGCGCAGCTCGGTAGCGAGTGTCACTAGCGCGGAGGTGGGTAAAGAGGTCAGCGACTGTGGGAAAGGCAGCAAGGTCAGGGAAGAGGTACGGTAGCATGAGGCGGCTCAGTGTAGCAGAGGAAGGGGAAGAGTAGCGCGCAACTACAGCGTCGTACAAGGCCTGAGCACTCTTGCACTGACTAAAGTGTGCACGCTCGGAGGAAGGGAGGTGGCGACGCACAGCAAGACGTGCAGCAGCATCGCGGGTGGCCCACTTGGAGCGAACAGTGGGGTCAGCATCAGCAGGAGGGGCAGGGACAGCTCCAGAGGCAAAGTCAAAGAGAGAAATGTCATCTACCGAATTGCACTGCAAGTACAGCTGCAGGTCGTCGACCCTGGCCGCAAAGTCAATGGCGCGACCCTCAGCGTCAAAAGCCAGGACACTAGGGGTGGCCATGACAGCAGTCGACAGTCTCACCAGACAGGAAGGGTCGGGCAGTTCAGCAGCACAGCAACACGGCAACACAGCGACTCCGCCGGCCCAGGAGCAACAACAGCCCCACAGGACTAGTAGCTCGGCTCCCCAGACCGCTCGGGCGGCTCGGGCGGCTCGGGCGTACAGCGGCACAGGCGACTCGGGCGGCTCTGCAGCTCGGGCGGTTGGGCGGCTCGGCTCCTCAGCTGCGTAGGCGGCTCGGGTGACGCGGGTGGCACGGGCGGCTCGGGCGTCGTGACGGGCGGCTCACGGGCGGCTCGCGGGCGGCTCACGGGCGGCTGAAGGGCGGCTCACGGGCGGCTCACAGGCCGCTGTCGGGCGGCTCACGGGCGGCTCACGGGCGGCGTACGGGCGGCTCACTGGCGGCTCACGGGCGGCGCACGAGCGGCTCACGGGCGGCTCACGGGCGGCTGAAGGGTGGCGGAAGGGCGGCGCGTCGGGCGGCGCACGGGCGGCTCACGGGCGGCTGAGGGCGGCGCACGGGCGGCTCACGCGCGGCTGAGGGCGGCGCACAGGCGGCTCACGGGCGGCTGAGGGCGGCGCACGGGCGGCTCACGGGCGGCAGAGGGCGGCGCACGGGCGGCTCACGGGCGGCTCACGGGTGGCTCACGGGCGGTTCACGGGCGGCGCGTCGGGCGGCTGAGGGCGGCGCACGGGCGGCACGTGGACGGCCTGTGGCCTGACGAGTGGCGCGCGGGCTGTGTAGGGCGGCGCGCGGGCTCTAGGGCGGCGCGCGGGCTGCGTAGGGCGGCGCGCAGGCTGCGTAGGGCGGCGCGTGGGCTCTAGGGCGGGCGGCGCGCGGGCTGCAAAGGGCGGCGCGCGGGCGGCTAAGGGCCGGAACGGGCGGCGCGCGGGCAGCTAAGGGCGGCGCACGAGAGTGAAAGAGAGAGCTCGGAGCGCGCTCCGGGTAGAAAAAAATTTCGAAGTAGTGGTGGGCCCTAAGCACAATTCCCACAGGGGAACCTGCTCGATACCATGAGAAGAATAGAACGAGAGAACGAAATGACTATGAACGAAGTGAGTACAAATAGGAAACCCTGATTGGGTTGTACCCCCTATGGGATACCCCACTATAGCCTACACAAATAAGTAAGCTATTTTGTTCTGACAGTGGTTGTATGCCTCCAACCCACCGAATGTGTTGCTTCTACTTGACTTCACTGCAGGTTTCGTGAAGTTGCAGATTGACTTCGCGAGACTTGCATTTCGGTGCCACATGGCAGCACAAGAAGAATCGAGACTCAGGGAGAATTCGATACGGTGAAATTTGAGACTCGAATTTCACCCCTTCGAAATGTTACTCGAACATTCGCGAGTGTACCGCGGTTCGAGGTTACTTGTGCGACTCAATGTTGATTGCATACTATAAATCTGTTTGCTTTTGTAGTATTGCATGCATCATACTGAAAACCAGAGTTCTTTGTACAAGGTACATTCGAACACAAATTCCAGAGAGCTTCTATACTTGCATTCAAGAGCACCACCCAACACGTGAACGCCTATATCTCGGCGGGTACTTAGGCGATCGACGTGTGTGACGGCTCGTTGGAAAGCTAAGGCAGAGCTCTACCGTTTAGGACATTTCCCAGTTCCTGCCAACTAGAGAAGAGTCCTCTACATCAGGCTCCATCATGGTGACAGAATTTATATGTGCGAAGGTCCTGGGCACCATCGGCTGAGAGGAAAATCACAGAAAATGAATGTTCTGCGCAGCGTTCCTACCGGTGCCGAATGTGGAGGGCACATGTGTTGTGCTTCTGGTTGGCGAATGATGTGATGGGTGCAGGGAAGAGACCAGCATCAGTTGGCGTGGTGAGCCTTGGTTAGCAGCGGTATTGCCTGGTAATGGCGATAATTGGTTTTCCAGGGTGCCTGTCTACTTGCATGATTTCAAGGTGCAGTTGGCAACCGCACATCTCAACTGGCTTGGTAGATGATGTCCCAATAAATAAACTTTACGTATCCCATCTGGCACATTGTTAATTTCTTGTTTTCATCCTTCTCAACTTGTATGTTGTTTGTACTTGAAGTTTGTACTCCATAAACTTTACGTGCATGGCTATGTTATAAAAGCCGAAGTACAACCACCTTTCAAACAAGTTGCACACAAAGCTCTCGCAAAAATAACCTTACCTACTAACACCTAGATTCAATCGAACACACAACGCTCAAGCTTGACTGTACACAAGCTGCCTACTGTGGCAGCAGAGACCATTTCGCCAATGCATTGCCATAGCTGCATGTATGGTATCAGCACATTCCTAATGGAAAGCGGGAAAATGAGTCGGGGTGATGGAATGCGGGAAAATGGGGCGAGGTGATGGAAAGCGGGAGAATGGGGCGGGGTGATGGAAAGCGCGAGAATGGGGCAGGGTAATGGAAGGAGGGAGAATGGGGTGGGGTGATGGAAAGTGGGAGAATGGGGCGGGGTGATGGAAAACGGGGGAATGGGGCAGGGTGACGGAAAGCGTGAGAACGGGGTGGGGTGATGGAAGGAGGGAGAATGGGGCGAGGTGATGGAAAGCGAGAGAATGGTGTGGGGTGATTGAAAGCGGGAGAATGAGGCGAGGTGATGGAAAGCGGGAGAATGGGCCGGGGTGATGGAAAGCGGGAGAATGGGAAGGGTTGATGGAAAGTGGGAGAATGGGGCGGGGTGATGGAAAGCGTGAGAATGGGGCGGGGTGATAGAAGGAGGGAGAATGGGGCGGGGTGATGGAAGGAGGGAGAATGGACCGAGGTGATGGAAAGCAGGAGAATAGGGCGGGGTGATGGAAAGCGGGAGATTCGGCCGGGGTGATGGAAAGCGGGAGAATGGGAAGAATTGGGCGGGGTAATGGAAAGCGGGAGAATGGGGCGGGGTGATGGAAAGCGGGAGAATGGGGCGGGGTGATGGAAAGCGGGAGAATGGGGCGGGGTGATGGAAAGCGGGAGAATGGGGCGGGGTGATGGAAAGCGGGAGAATGGGGCGGGGTGATGGAAAGCGGGAGAATGGGGCGGGGTGATGGAAAGCGGGAGAATGGGGCGGGGTGATGGAAAGCGGGAGAATGGGGCGGGGTGATGGAAAGCAGGAGAATGGGGCGGGGTGATGGAATGCGGGAGAATGGGGCAGGGTGATGGAAAGCGGGAGAATGGGGCGGGGTCATGGAAAGCGAGAGAATGGGGCGGAGTGATGGAAAGCGGGAAAATGAGTCAGGTGATGGAATGCGGGAGAATGGGGTGGGTGATGGAAAGGGGGAGAATGGGGCGGGGTGATGGAAAGCGGGAGAATGGGGCGGGGTTATGGAAAGAGTGAGAATGGGGTGGGGTGATGGAAAGTGGGAGAATGGGGCGGGGTGATGGAAAGTGGGAGAATGGGGCGGGGTGACGGAAAGCGGGAGAATGGGGTGGGGTGATGGAAGGAGGGAGAATGGGGCGAGGTGATGGAAAGCGGGAGAATGGTGCGGGGTGATAGAAAGCGGGAGAATGGGATGGGTGATGGAAAGCGAGAGAATGGGGCGGGGTGATGGAAAGCGGGAGAATGGGGCGGGGTAATGGAAAGAGGGAGAATGGGGCGGGGTGATGGAAAGTGGGAGAATGGGGCGGGGTGATGGAAAGTGGGAGAATGGGGCGGGGTGATGGAAAGCGGGAGAATGGGGCGGGGTGATGGAAAGCGGGAGAATGGGGCGGGGTGATGGAAAGTGGGAGAATGGGGCGGGGTGATGGAAAGCGGGAGAATGGGGCGAGGTGATGGAAAGCGGGAGAATGGGGCGGAGTGATGGAAAGCGGGAAAATGAGTCAGGTGATGGAATGCGGGAGAATGGGGCGGGGTTATGGAAAGCGGGAGAATGGGGTGGGTGATGGAAAGGGGGAGAATGGGGCGGGGTGATGGAAAGCGCGAGAATGGGGCGGGGTAATGGAAAGAGGGAGAATGGGGTGGGGTGATGGAAAGTGGGAGAATGGGGCGGGGTGATGGAAAGTGGGAGAATGGGGCGGGGTGATGGAAAGTGGGAGAATGGGGTGGGGTGATGGAAGGAGGGAGAATGGGGCGAGGTGATGGAAAGCGGGAGAATGGGGCGGGGTAATGGAAAGAGGGAGAATGGGGCGGGGTGATGGAAAGTGGGAGAATGGGGCGGGGTGATGGAATGTGGGAGAATGGGGCGGGGTGATGGAAAACGGGGGAATGGGGCAGGGTGATGGAAAGCGTGAGAATGGGGTGGGGTGATGGATGGAGGGAGAATGGGGCGAGGTGATGGAAAGCGGGAGAATGGTGCGGGGTGATGGAAAGTGGGAGAATGGGGCGGGGTGATGGAAAACGGGGGAATGGGGCAGGGTGATGGAAAGCGTGAGAATGGGGTGGGGTGATGGATGGAGGGAGAATGGGGCGAGGTGATGGAAAGCGGGAGAATGGGGCGGGGTGATGGAAAGTGGGACAATGGGGCGGGGTGATGGAAAGCGGGAGAATGGGGCGGGGTGATGGAAGGAGGGAGAATAGGGCGGGGTGATGTAAAGAGGGAGAATGGGGCGGGGTGATGGAAAGCGGGAGTATGGGGCGAGGTGATGGAAAGCGGGAGAATGGGATGGGTGATAGAAAGCGAGAGAATGGGGTGGGGTGATGGAAAGCGGGGGAATGGGGCGGGGTGATAGAAAGCGGGAGAATGGGGCGGGGTAATGGAAAGTGGGAGAATGGGGCGGGGTGACGGAAAGCGGGAGAATGGGGTGGGGTGATGGAAGGAGGGAGAATGGGGCGAGGTGATGGAAAGCGGGAGAATGGTGCGGGGTGATGGAAAGAGGGAGAATGGGGCGGGGTGATGGAAAGCGGGAGAATGGGGCGGGGTGATGGAAAGCGGGAGAATGGGGCGGGGTGATGGAAAGTGGGAGAATGGGGCAGGGTGATGGAAGGAGGGAGAATGGGGCGGGGTGATGTAAAGAGGGAGAATGGGGTGGGGTGATGGAAAGCGGGAGTATGGGGCGAGGTGATGGAAAGCGGGAGAATGGGGAGGGGTGATGGAAAGCGGGAGAATGGGGCGGGGTAATGGAAAGAGGGAGAATGCGGCGGGGTGATGGAAAGTGGGAGAATGGGGCGGGGTGATGGAAAGTGGGAGAATGGGGCGGGGTGACGGAAAGCGGGAGAATGGGGTGGGGTGATGGAAGGAGGGAGAATGGGGCGAGGTGATGGAAACCGGGAGAATGGTGCGGGGTGATGGAAAGAGGGAGAATGGGGCGGGGTGATGGAAAGTGGGACAATGGGGCGGGGTGATGCAAAGAGGGAGAATGGGGCAGGGTGATGGAAGGAGGGAGAATGGGGCGGGGTGATGTAAAGAGGGAGAATGGGGTGGGGTGATGGAAAGCGGGAGTATGGGGCGAGGTGATGGAAAGCGGGAGAATGGGGCGGGGTGATGGAAAGCGGGAGAATGGGGCGGAGTAATGGAAAGCGGGAAAATGAGTCAGGGTGATGGAATGCGGGAAAATGGGGCGAGGTGATGGAAAGCGGGAGAATGGGGTGGGTGATGGAAAGCGTCAGAATGGGGCGGGGTGATGGAAAGCGCGAGAATGGGGCGGGGTAATGGAAGGAGGGAGAATGGGGTGGGGTGATGGAAAGTGGGAGAATGGGGCGGGGTGATGGAAAACGGGGGAATGGGGCAGGGTGGCGGAAAGCGTGAGAATGGGGTGGGGTGATGGAAGGAGGGAGAATGGGGCGAGGTGATGGAAAGCGGGAGAATGGTGCGGGGTGATTGAAAGAGGGAGAGTGAGGCGAGTTGATGGAGAACAGGCAGCAGATTTGATCTTCCGCTGCTGACCACGAACGGCGTAGATCCTTCAATCTGCGACACATCTGACGGCAGACGGACGCTGGATGCGGCGTTTCGAGGGGCGTCAATAGAGTCAACGGCGTCAACGCGGTCAACAGGGTCAATGGCGAGAGGAACTCGAGGTTTCGAGCGGCGCTTTCGCAGGTACTGCCGCTTGCGACCCGACGGCAGCAGCAGAATCCAGTCGCCCTCCTCGTTCATCCCCGCGAATCCCTCCACCTCGCCGCGCAGGATTTGCGCGTCCGTTGAATACACCTCGGGAATGCCGCGACTCCATAACGAGTCCTCAAGCGCCGCGGCAGCGGCAGCTGTGGTAGAAGCAGTGGCAGAAGCGGAGGTAGCACCGGCGGCAGGAGAACGTGCAGCAGCGGCGGCTTGTCGTCGGGACGTGTCGATTAGGGACGGAGCCCCATCTGTTGCCGCGATCCGGGATGCCTTGCTGCCGGGCCGCGCCGCGTCCGGTTGGTTTATGAAGGCGCGAATTGAGGGCAGCAAACGCCTCGAGAGAGGTCGCGTGACGGATGTGCGGTTAAGATTGGCTCTAGGTACTGTCACTCGCACGATTCCTGCGAGGGACGAGCGGCGGAAGCTGACGATAGCGTGATGACGGCGAGGGGTATGCGCGGCGAGAGGCGGACCTGCGAACGGTGATCATAAGGGGGGTATAAGTTCAGCCTTGAATAAGGCTACTTATGAGGAAGCTATTTTTAACCAAACAAAGCGCTTGGGTGTTCTTATGTGAATCCACGAGTCAACATACGATGATACGACGAAACATGGATATAAGGCCGTGGAAAGGCAGCCGGAGAAGAGAATAAAATGAGAATCGCAGCAGGAAAATTCGCACCAGAAAATGATGGTAGATGCTGGCGAGAGGTGGACTGAGTTCTCATGCTTGCACAGCTCACATCGGCCGTGTTCTTCGTGCTACATCAAGGAGACACATCTGGCAGACGTGGCTCATAAGTCGGTGGTGCGGACGGTGGAGCTGCAGAGACGGGTGGTGGAGGCAATTCAGTTGGCTGACGACAGCAAGGTCGCGGTGAAAAACAAAAAACGATGGTCCACACACCCTGTGCAAGTGAGGGGCTGCAGTGCCGGTATGCTCTCTCATTCTGGAATTGAGCACAGCGCCCGGTGACGCAGCGTCCGTTCATGTGCGTGCCGTTGTTGCATGTAGCAATGCTATTTGGAGAGGTGGAACTTTGCAGCGACCACGCGGGGAAACGTGTTCCTCGCATGCGCGGCGGACCTTCGAGCTCGTCCTGGACGGTGGAATGCTGCCACGCATGGGCAGATGCTTCATGGTTTGGAAGAGCAAGCCGGAGAGGCGTGAGTTCGAGAGGTGGGTAGCGATTGGAATGGCGACACCATCGTGGTTGTGACACGGCTGTGCTGACCCTCCTTTTCCAATCATGGCAGGCGCCGCAAGGAACAAAAGAAGGACACGCGCTCAAGTGTGGTGCGCATCCCGGGGGGAACCACATGGTTCAGCACAGGGGCGAACTACGCCGCTTTTGAACATAGGGGGATGATGCAGGTGATGCCCTTGCTTATCGCAGACAACATGGAGAAGAGCGAGCCCCAGGCGAAGGAGAAACCGGAACGGGAGGTCGCGGCGTTTGTGGCGTATGCCAGCTTCTGCAAGGCGCTGGTGGGCGTGACGAAGCATACGGAAGCGTCTCTGGACAACGTCCAAGAGATGGCAGTGCAGTACATACCCTCCCCGTTATTCATGTTTATTTTGTTGGACATGATTGTTTTTTCCGGCCTGAGCATGGGTCCCATGCGCACACGCAGGATGGTGGACGCCATCAAGGCCGCATATCCTGACCAGACATCGAATTGGAACATCCCTAAGTTGCACCAAATCGTGCACCTGATGGACGGCATACCACTACGTGGTATGCCGCACGAGACATCCACCAACCTCTGGGAACACACACACAAGGGCACCGTGAATGTGCCAGTCCGTGGCAGCAACTGGCATGACATCCCGCGCCGTATGGTCGAGGAGGAGGTGCAGCGCGAGATTGCACGGGAGGTGGCGGCGGAGGCGGGCGGAAACAAGTCGTATGTGACGGCGCTGCGCGAGGTGAGGGTGAGGGGTGCGTACCAGAAGTACAATGTGCTGATGAAGGGAAAGGGAGAGTGTCATCAGACAACGGGTCCTCACATGAGGTGTGCATGTTGTGGTGTGCACACAGGCCGTGCAAACACTGAAGCCCGTGCTGACGAAGAAGTCACGGAGGGCGCACGTGGACGAAGACCTGGATGCGGTGATGTGGGCGTATCGCGAAGCTCATGGGTCAGACATGGACGCACTCGCCGGGTGCATGAGGGCAGCATGACTTTGGTCACACGCGGGCTGGGTGATGGTTGAGGCAACATGGGGATTGCCTGTGTTTTTGGCAGGGCACAATATCCATATGGCGTCCACAACGCATCCACTATCCTCTGTCTATGTTGTCCGGTGTACGCAGGTGCACACAGCCGTGGCGATCCCCCGAACGCGAGGGGGTGAGCTTGTGCCACGCGGCACATTTGTGAAGGCCAGTCCGTCTGAGAGGTGGTTTTTTGACATCGCAGTGCTCAATCCCGAAAATGAAGAGTGGTACGCCAGGTGCCTCTGCATCTTCCGCGCGAAGGGGGCGGACGGCGCCATGGGGCGGCACGTGTACGTAAAGTACTACGAGGCT
Organism: Closterium sp. NIES-65; assembly: GCA_948144175.1. Taxonomy (NCBI): domain Eukaryota; kingdom Viridiplantae; phylum Streptophyta; class Zygnematophyceae; order Desmidiales; family Closteriaceae; genus Closterium; species Closterium sp. NIES-65. The sequence continues at coordinate 166,267 of CANXME010001881.1, read as the reverse complement.
GAGGGCACGTGCCCGATGATGACATGCTTGCAGCTGACTCCCGGTCGTGTGAGAACAAGATATGCGGTGGTGGAAGTGGAGTGCATCTAGAGGGTGGTGCACGTGTGCAAGTCTTATGTGGACAGGCGCGTCCTGCTCCTGAAAAGGTTGAACTTATATGCTATAGTCTGTTTAGGTTGTAGTGGGGTAGTCAATATGGGGTACAACACTTTAGGGTTTCTTACTTGTACTCCTCATGCTGCTCAATGCAATCATTCCTTCCTCAGATTCTCACATGGTATAGAGCTGGTTCCCTAGTGGGAACGCTTCCTAAGGGCCCACCACTAAACTTTTTTTTCTGCCCGGAGCGCGCTCCTCTCCTGCCCAAGTCGCGCCCCGTGTGCCCTCCCTCCCGTCGCGTCCTAGCCCTTAGCGGCCCGTCGCGCCCTTCTCAGGCCCCTAGCGGCCCCTTTCGCGGCCCCTCGTGGCCCCTCTCACGGCCCCGTCGTCGCCCTGCCGGCCCCGTTGCCGACCCTAGCGGCCCCGTAGCTGACCCTAGCGGCCCCGTCGCCGCTCTGAGCGGCCCCGTTGCCGACCCTCGCGGCCCCGTAGCCGCCCTAAGCGGCCCCGTCGCCGCCCTAAGCGGCCCCGTCGCCACCCTGTCGGCCCCGTCGCCGACCCTTGCGACCCCGTCGCCGCCCTAAACAGCCCCGTCGCCGCCCTATACAGCCCCGTCGCCGACACTTGCGGCCCCGTCGCCGCCCTAAGCGGCCCCGTCGCCGCCCCATCGGCCCCGTCACCGACCCTTGCGGCCCCGTCGCCGCCCTAAGCGGCCCCGTCGCCGCCCCATCGGCCCCGTCGCCGACCCTTGCGGCCCCGGCGCCGCCCTCAGCGGCCCCGTCGCCGCCCTATCGGCCCCGTCGCTGACCCCTGCGGCCCCGTCGCCGCCCTAAGCGGCCCCGTCGCCGCCCTAAGCGGCCCCGTTGCCGACCCTACCGGCCCCGTCGCCGCCCTACCGGCCCCGTTGCCGACCCTACCAGCCCCGTCGCCGCCCTAAACGGCCCCGTTGCCGACCCTACCGGCCCTGTCGCCGCCCTCAGCGGCCCCATCACCGCCCTGCCGGCCCCGTCGCCGCCCCTTCACGGCCCCGACGCCGTCTCTATCGGCCCCTTCGACGCCGCCAGCAGCCCAGCAGCCAAGGCACCCACCAGCCGAGCCGCCGAGCCGCCGAGCCGCCGCGCCGCCCAGCAGCCGATCCGCCCAGCAGCCGAGCCGTTTCAACTTACAGTCCACGGGACAACTCTCCGATTGCAGAGTCACTCTCAGCACCAATCCTATCACACGTCACATCGAGCTTCATTTCGCTCCCCCGACAAACCGTGAAAGTATATCATAGCACGATCAATCAACGGAGTCTACGTTCCCGCCTTCGATCTTCCCGACTGCAACGGCTCCTCCGACAAGCTCATCGATCTCGCGCCTCTAGAACTTGAGTACATGTCTGAGAATTCCTGGAGCACCCAGATGGCTGGCCCTGGATCGAGCGTAACCCTCACCCACATGAGGCAGATCTGCACAATCCCATATCTGACGGACGCTGCACCACCTGCTTCACACCTACCGCCTCCTGCACCAACGTCGCTGGAAGAGTACTACATAACCGGTGTAATGTCTATCAGAATTAAGGTCTCCAGATTGTATGGCATGCTGAAAGGCGCCACTTGGTGAGGCAGCAGGTGGAAGAGGGGATATAGGGAGCATGGTAGTGATTATTCTTTGGCCTTGCATGGAAAGGGACAGCAAGAAGGAAGGCTAAGTCTCCTTGTAGCAGGAAAATATTGTGTTTGCTCTAAATATGTGGATTCCATGGCATGACCGACAAGAACCCCATGAAAAATCCAAGACTCCTATGGAAAAGAAGCAAGTATTTTATGTTAGAATACAACAGTAGTGAAGAATTTGAGAAAGTAGCTTCTCATCCTCCTTGCCTCAATGCCTGAACTGGCATTCTAGGCATTCTCAGTGACGGTGCCAGATTGTCAAAGTTTGGAATGGTGCTGCTTGTCCACTGTGGGGAGCCGGGTCACACTTGCAGCACTCCTTGTTGTGATGAATCATGTTAATGCTCTGGTTGCCAGGGGCAGGTTGAGGAGTAGAAACGGGACGAGAGGAGAGTGAGTGGCAGATTGTGGGAGTAGGCTAAGCAGTGGAGGCCTGGGCGGAATGGGATGGGCAGAGAGGAGTAAACGGCGATCTGATGGGGGTGGGGGGCGGACTGACAGGGGTGAGGGGCGGTCTGGGGGGAGCAAGAGACAGACTGGATGAGTGAGGGGCGGATTGAGATGTATCATTGTTGCAACTCGCAATCGTTTTACAAGTCGCACCTCACAATTCTATTTCTTTCACAATGTACGAACATGGACTCACTGAGTCAAATTGATTGCCTCAAAGGAGCTGTCACACGAGACAAGCTGTTTCAGTCCGCCATTCACAGTGCGGATGAAAAGAGCCTTTCGTGTTTTGTATGGAACTCATTCACTGACGCTATTGTGCATACGGAGCATGTAGCCGCGCTGAGAGTAAACCTTGTGAGCAGAGTTCTCGTTGAGACGATTGAGAGACTGGGGGTCGGGTTGGCCCCCTGGGGCAGTGAAACCACATGTGTGGCTGTGGGAATCGCGATGATATAAATGCATGACAGCTGATTTCCATATATACATACATAGTGATTAAATTTTGAGCCAATAGAGCCAATAATAATTGCATCAATAGCCTATGGTTCCACTCACATGCCACCAATAAAGCTGGCTTGGCCTGTTCACAGCAATGGCAGAATATTTTTTTTCTTAGTGGACGTGAAGTGCATAGCGTATTACTTTGCACAATATGGGAAACACTTTGCTATGTTACTGGCCTGCCACATTCTTCTGGTATCTGATTATTATGCGTCATATTCTTCCACTCACGAATCGCAAGCCTAGTACTGGCCATAGGACTAGAAAATGGCCTAGGACAATAGAAGGAATGTATTATCAACAATTCAAAACAGCAGATCGCCACCCAACTAGCGGAGGTAGGTTCACATCCAAGCACATAGCTCCAAGGTGTTCTCTCCCCTAAGCACTCGACCCCCCTGTAGGGTAAACATCACATTGCACGAAGAACGAAGGTTGCTGGCACTTTGCGGGTAGTCATGTAGCTATCGAGAGGGAAAAGGGCGAGATTCAATCTGCCAGCAATGCCGGTTGGCGATTGGTGACAACCAATATCGGCAGGTTGGTTTCCATTGGTTTCCGCGGCACACCTTTCTAGCAAATGTTTCGCTATCTGCCGAGTGTTCAAATTTGGTTGGACGAAGGGACTTTCTGTTCCGTGAAGTAGGTGTTACCTGCTTCGCTTGGTTCTTCGACTTCCACATTTTGTGATCGCAACTCCTCGTTTTCCTGTGGGAGAATCGAATTGTGTGTAGAGGGTGTGAAAATAGGTAGATAACGATAGTAGCCATAGCTAGGACTAACCTAGCTAGGCAAGGAAGGAGTTAGGCAAAAGAGGGCTTGTACTAGCAAGCAATGAGATACAAATATGAAACCCTAAGGGGTTATACTCGCTATAGAGTACCCCACTGCAGGCTAGACAACAAATATAACATTCTGACACACCCCCATAGCCAAAGTGGGGTTTAATCAGCAGAGCAAGCAAAACAGAACAAGCTCAGGGTGGATCACAATGTCACCACACAGTCTGAGCACAAGTTCAAGCAATAGTATAAAGTTAACAGTTATAAGCAAAGCTAGAGGTAGTCACAACGGGCAAGTGAGGAGGAGGAGAGAGACTAAGAGGAGAGGAGATAGGAGGCGACGGATGAAGCTGCAGACACACGGGCAACAGGAGGCAGACTGGCACAGCGGCTACCGAACGAAGCCCCCGGACTACAGGGGTAACTGGCCCCGCGGCTAAAGTAGCGGCAGACGAGCAACGGACCCACGGGCGGCTGGCACAGCTGGCTACGACTGGGCTACCGGACGAAGTCCCCGGACTACAGGTGCTGCTAGCGACACAACGGCAACCTCCATGCAGCTTCCCAAACTGTCCTACTCCCCTTGACACACACCCACTGCTACACCACTAGCTCTCCTCCCCCTTCACCCCCCCCTTAGCATCACTCCACCGGCTCCACCACAATCAACCCCCCCCTCAGCGGCAGCTACAGCATAAGGAGACGAAGGAGAAGGAGGAGCAGGGAGCGGTGCTAAGTGAGGGCACCCCCATACCCCTCACCCCCAAACCCTAATATAGGAGGATGGGGAGTAGGAGGGGTGGGACGGCCGTAGGAACACCGGGGGACAGCGGAGAGGGAAGGGAATGGGTGGAACGGGCCCACCACGGGCCTGGTAGGGACGCCCGAGCCGCGCGCAAGCGGCCCGAGCCGCGCGCGGGTCGGGCGTCTCCCGTACGGGCCGCGCGACGGCCTGGCGCAGCCCGTACGGGCCGCGCGCGGGCCTGGCGCCGCCCGTACGGGCCGCGCGCTGCCTGTACGGGCCGCACAGAGGCCACGACGGGCGACGGGGGGCGACGCGGAGGTCCCCGTCGCCCGTCACAGCGTCTCCCAGGGGCGGCGCATGGCGTGACGGGGCAGCAACCCGCCGCGCGCCTCGGGGCGCACGGCGGGAAGAGAAACGCCGCGCGCCCCGGGGCGCACGGCGGGTAGAAAAATCGCCGCGCGCCTCGGGACGCACGGCGGAAAGGAAGGGAATAGTTGCAGCGGAAGATTCGTGGTGAGGCACACAGGCCAGGAGCTTACTGCTCTGATAACCATGTGAAAATAGGTAGATAACAATAGTAGCCATAGCTAGGACTAACCTAGCTAGGCAAGGAAGGAGTTAGGCAAAAGAGGGCTTGTACTAGCAAGCAATGAGATACAAATATGAAACCCTAAGGGGTTATACTCGCTATAGAGTACCCCACTGCAGGCTAGACAACAAATATAACATTCTGACAGAGGGCACCTGTGATTGGTGCAATCTGCATTACTACCCTCGATTTGAACTTCGGTAACTGCATGTACTGTTATAAAATTCGTTACTGCACGTTCAACAACAGCTACTAGATTGTAACCAGACATTAGGCAATGTTACCTTGATTGAAATTATTCCTATTGTACTGTAAGATATTCAAGAAAACAGTAAAATTATTTTGATTATATTTTTTATATTTGTGCCCAGCGTATTACGCTATTCAATTCTAAATGATTATGCTAAGCAATACATAATTAAAGCGACTACAATTAGAAATAAAAGGCATAAACACATTTAACTAGTAGAATCTAATTACTAATGCAACTAGTTCCTACTATTAGCAATATCTAGCTAATGCTGCAGTCTACCTACTACCACAGTCAGCCTACTAATCAGACTAATTACGCCAGTTCTTGACAATAACAAAACCGAAATCATAGCAAATTTCCTTGAGGGGAATGTCCACATACTCGATCCATTTTTCGATCTGCGCCTTCCTCTTCTCCATCTCCCTCTTGTTAGACGTGGCGTCATAGGACAAGCTGGGCTTGCCCGTGAGCATCCCATACTCAATCTGGTTTACCAGCAAAATAAACAAATAAGAGAATCAGCAATAAAATCAGAACTCAGATAGAGAAGCAAGTACATGTCTAATACGGCATATACTTACAGCAACCAGCATGTAGCACAGCTGGTCAACGGTGAGAGCGACAACGTCCTGTTCTTCCTTGTACCAAGAAGCAGCAGCTGCATTGAAGACTTCACTGTTGAAGAGCAACATGTCAAAAACATGCCAAGGAAGACCATAGATGTCTGCCAAAAACGGAACAACATGAGTCAATGAGTACAAAAACAGAAATTTAAACCAACAGACAAAGCAACAATGTACCTGACACATGTGCCTTGGCATAATCTTGCCACGCTGCCATGGTGTCAGGAATCAGCTCGCCCTTGTCAGTCTTAAGACGAGGCAAAACGATGCCACGGAAGCTGCTGCTATACTTCCCACGACGGTTGTTGCACAAGTCGTTGCACTTCTTGAACCAGCCTCCTTCAAGCCATTCCGTGTTGAATCGCGCGAACTCGTGCTCCTGAACGCCCAAGACGATCATCACGTGCTTTTTGAAGTCCGCTTCGGTAGGATAAAACCTACGCTTCTCCACGTCCCGTCCGTTGAGAAGAAGATCGACCACCGTACTCACGACCTCCCGTAAATGGGTATAGGCATCACCAATAACACAAGGTCAAAGTTATGAAATGGAAAATCTACCGTGTAGGGGGCTTCGAATAGAGCTCCAATAATTAATATCGAGATTCAGTCCACACAACACGATGAACATATTGAAACGTACCGAAATCTTGGTGTCATCGCACCAACTAGGCTTGATAAGAGCCTTCGCGAGGTGGTTCACAGTCTCGATCAGAACCCGCTGACTCTCGTCAGCTGCACGGAGACGTTTGTCCAGCTTTTCAATCAAACCCCGAATGTCGCAGAGAGCTAGCCTCGTTTCCGCGTCCAAGCCGTTGAAGTTGTTCGCTTCGCGGTGATAGACATTTCGCTCTAAAAGTTGAGAAAAGGTGAACGAGAGAAAATGAGTGAACTATGAACGAAGTCAGTACAAATAGGAAACCCTAGCTGGGTTGTACCCCCTATGGGATACCCCACTATAGCCTACACAAATAAGTAAGCTATAATATTCTGACACACCCCCATAGGCAAAGTGGGGGAGAACAAGGGGTCACAAGACCAGTCAAGCAAAGCAAGCAAAGCTCAGGGTGGATCACAAAGTCACCACACATTCCGAGCACAAGTTCAAGGGCCACAAGGCCAGTTCACATGCAATATCATATATAGAGATATACAAGAGTCAAGCAAGCAAGAACAAGAGTATATATAGGTGAAGGTACAAGTAAGGTCAAGAAGTGAGCAAGTGAGGCAAGACAGACACAAGACCCAGCTGCGTGCAGCAACGCTGATGATCACAAGGTGCAAGTGCCTTGGTGAACACATCAGCAGTGTTGGCCTAAGAGGCCACGTACGCAAGTCGCAACTGTCCACGCTGCTGTAGCTCACGAGCAAGAAAGTAGCGGAGAGCAATGTGCTTTGTCCTGTGCTCCACTCTCTGCTCTCGACACAAGGCCAGCATGGCCTTGTTGTCTACGTACAGGACTGGAGGAGAACGAGGCTGCTCTCCAAGGTCGGTCAGCAGGTAGGTGAGCCAGCGTAACTCCTGTGCAGCCATAGCCCCAGCGTAGATCTCAGCCTCACAACTGGAGCCGAGAACAGAAGACGAGCGGGTAGCCCGCCACGAAACAGAACCGGAACCAAGGCTGAAGGTTTAACCCTGTGACGACCGCTGCGTAGCCTGGTCGTCAGCCCAAGAAGCGTCTGCGTGCCCAGTGAGGACCACTGAACTGCGCCCTCCAAGCACTAGCCCCATGCCCGACGTACTGCACAAGTAGCGCAACACCCTCTTCGCTGCAGCCATGTGCTCTGGTCGGTGTCTCCCAGGAGCAACATAGCGTGCGAGAATGCTAAGAGGGTATGCAAGGTCAGGTCGTGTGCAGGTCATCAGGTACATGAGGCAGCCAACAAGCTCTGCATACGGGCCACTCGACTCTACGGACTCATCCGAAGGCAGAGCTGAGAGCGAGTGGCGAGTAGGCAGAGGAGTGGCCTGAGGCGAGGAGTACGTGAAGCCAAGCGCTGAAGGACCTGCTGCACCATGTGTGACTGAGTCAGGGTAATGGTGCGGCGTGCTCTGTCCCGGGTGATTTGCAAGCCAAGATAGCTGCGCAGTTCACCCAGGTCAGTACACGTGTGTCTCTTCTGCAGCTCGGACTTCACGTAGGCGAGTCCAGCAGTATCAGCTGTGGCAAAGACCAAGTCGTCGACGTACACGAGGATGTAGAACGGCGGCAGAGAGGTGTCGGTGCGCAGAAACAGCGACGGGTCGGCAGTAGAAGGAGCAAACCCAAGTGCCGCCAGCGTAGTCCTCAGTGTGTCGTGCCACTCACGTGGCGCCTGGCGGAGACCGTAGACTGGACGCCGGAGACTCCACTGGGTACCAGGAGGGAACGACCCAGTGAAGCCAGGTGGGCGACGCAGCCAGATCTCCTCGTGCAGGCTGCCCTGCAAGAAAGCTGTGCTGAAGTCGAGAGAGTGCAGCTCGTAGTCACGGTGAGCATCAACGTGCAGCAGAACCCGAAGAGTGGTCATCTTCGGGGTGGGGGAGAAGGTCTGAAAGTAGTCAACCCCCTGCCGTTGACTGAAGCCACGAGCCACGTAACGCGCCTTGAAGACAGGCGGAGAACCCGGCGGCCGCTTCACCCTGAAAATCCACATGCCACTGACGATGTTCGCCCCAGGAGGGGGAACAGCGTCGACGTAGGTGCCTGTGGACTTCCAGGAAGCCATCTCTGCATCCATAGCTGCCTGCCACTGAGAGGAGTAGGGACCCTCTATCGCCTCCGCGTAAGAGCGCGGAGTCAGGATGTCTGGTGCATCCGGGTCTCCCTCAGGGGCTAGCAGTACAGACGCGAGATGAGGTGAAGCGGCGGCCAGACACTGGAACTCCTCCTGCCTGTCCTCAAGGACGTCCGTGCCAAGGGCACACTCACCCCCGACGGACGGAGGACAGGCAGACTCAGACTCAGCAACAAGACTGGCAGCGTAGTCTAGACGACAGCGCGCAGCAAAGTCGACAAGCTTAGTGACAGTAGGACTGGCAGCACGAAGAGAGTCCGACGCCGGGTCGGCAAGAGCAAGAAGAGAGGAAGCGGGAGGAGAAGGCAAAGGGGCACGCAGAGGAGCAGTGGACGGACGCAGTGACATCCGGTGCGTGCCAGGGACAGGAGGAGGACGCTGACGCGACCCCCGACCACTAGCGCGCGCAGTACGAACAGGCGACGCAGGACGAGACGCAGGCTCACGACGCTCAGTAAGACCTCCAGTCGGACCAGCGTAGGGAGAAGGAGCAGGCAAAGGGGAGGCAGGCTGGAGCTGTGGCTGTGACTGGACAGGCCGTGGACCCTCTAAGGGAGGAGGAGGAGGAGGACCAGGAGAAGGTGTAAGACCAAGAACCTGCTGCAGGAGCGGAACGAAGTACGGTCGGGGCCGCGCGGCGACGCCAGAAACAGCAGGGACAGCACCAGTACCCCCAGCAGGAGTACCCGCTCGAGCAGCACCTCCAGCAGCACCTCCAGTAGCTCCAGAACCTCCAGCAGCACCACCAGGAGCACTGCCAGGCGGACCGCCAGCGGCAGTCTCAATGCCAACACCCTCAGCAGCACCAGCTCGACGAGAACCCTCAGACCCAGCAGCTCCAGTACCCACAGTACGAGCACCTCCTGGACGCTCGGCAGCAGTACCCTCTGCAGTCGAAGAACCTCCAGCACCAGCAGCACGCCTCCAGCGCCTGGCAAACCACTCACGCAGCTCCTGTGGGGAGAGTGGCTCTCGGCGAGACGAAGCACCTCCAGGCACAGCACCCCCAGGCACAGCACCCCCAGGCTCAGCACCCCCAGGCTCAGCACCCCCAGGCTCAGCACCCCCAGGCTGAGCACCTCCAGGCTCAGCACCCCCAGGCTCAGCACCCCCAGGCTCAGCACCCCTAGGCTCAGCACCCCCAGGCTCAGCACCCCCAGGCTCAGCACCCCCAGACTCCGCACCCCCAGGCTCAGCACCCCTAGTCTCCGCACCCCCAGGCTCAGTACCCTCAGGCGTAGCACCTCAAGTCTCAGCGACGACAGGCTCAGCTCCCGCAGCAGCACCAGAGTCACCAGTGACCTCGACAGGCTCGACCGCGTCTACCTGGGACACACCTGAAGGGGCAGGACCCTGAGGGGGGAGGGGGTCTACCGGGGGGGGACCTGGTACCAAGAAGAGCGGGGGTGGGGGGAGGGACGGGGTGCGGTAGGGGAAGAGGCGGTAGTAGGGTACCGACTCGTCGAACGTGACGTCCTGGGAGGACAGAACACGTCGAGAGGTGGGGTGGTAGAACTGCCACCCAGGGGCGTCGGGGGGGAACCCCAGGAAGACGCAGGGAGCAGCGCGAGGGGACAGCTTGTCCGCAGACAGGTCGCGGACAAACGCCCGAGATCCCCAGACCCGGAACGCCGACGCATCGCCAACCTTCCCCGTCCACAGAAGGGCTGGGGAGGTCTCCGGCCTGGAGACCCTGGGGTGGAGGTTGATCTGATGCGCTGCGTACCTGACCGCAAACGGCCACAGAAAATGGGGGGCAGCCGCATGCATCATGGACGTACGGGCGACGTCCATGACCATGCCAATGCGGCGCTCAGCAATCCTATTTTGCTGCGGGGAGTCCGGAAGCGTGAAGGACTGGCGGATGCCTCGTGCACGACAGTAGGCACGCAGAAGGCCAGAGGAGAACTCTCCGCCTCTGTCCGAGTGCAGACGCAACACAGGAAAGTCGGAGCCAAAGCTCTGCCTGAGCTGAAGACGAGCTGCGCGGATCCAGTCGATCAGCACCTCAGTGACCTCACCCTTGCTGCGCAAGGGGAAGACTGTGGTGTAACGCGAGTAGTCGTCAACAACGAGCAGGAAGTAGCGCTCCTGACCCTGTCCACGGACGCGGGCTGGGCCCCACACGTCCATGTGAAGCGTCTGCAACGGGGCCTCTGTCGGAGGAAACTGGGAGGAGTGAGGGGCAGCACGCTGGCGCCCCTCGACACGGCGACACGAACAGGGGGCAGACTCAGGGCCAGACCTGGACGCTGCAGCAAACACCTGACCAGACGAAGGGACCCTACCAGACTCAGTACCTGGAGGAGAAGCGGTGGTCAGTGTGTACAGGCTCGACCCCGGCCGACGTGTAAACGTAGCCAGGTGGCGACCTGTGCTAGCCTCCGTGCAGTGTGTCACCCGCTGACGAGCAGGCGTGAACTGGTGGACACCCGCATCCTGTAGGTCAGCACCACTCACCAGGTTCGTCGAGAACGAGGGGAGGTAGAGACCAGACAGGGTGCCAGAGGGGGCCGCCGGACACGGAAGGACCGTGGAGAAGCGAGACAGGACAGGCCCCCCAGAGGGGTCCGCCAGGGACACCGCAACCGGCCGACTGAGCGGCGTGAGAGTGGTGCGGTCCCGAAAGAAGGAGCGAGAGGCCCCAGAGTCGAGGGTGAAGGTGTGAGAGGCCAAGGCCGACATAGTACCTGAGAGCGCAGACTCACCAGTACCTGAGCGTGCAGGCGCAATGGCACCTAGTGCAGCAGCCTCACAGGCACCTAGAGCAGCAGTACCAATGCCCGGGTCGGGCGGGAAACACCGGTAACAGTCATCCTCATCACTACCAGTCACAGCATACATAGCAGAAAGAATAGCATCAAAGTCAAGATCATAAACAGCTACACCAGCCCTAGACAGCTCCCCCCAGCGGGGGATCTCAGCGGCCTCCGGAAACTGCTGACGCCAGGCGTCGGTCAGGCGGCCAAAGCAGCGGCGGGCTGTGTGGGTGCCTCCACACCTCTCCCCTGCACGGTCGCCGGTGCGAAGAACGTAGGGGCAGGGACCAAACGCACCACCACGCTGACGCTGCAAGTACCACTCACAGAGCTGCTGAGGGGCGGGGACGGCGCGAGAGCGCTGCTGCTACTATGGCTGCTGCTGCTGCTGCTGCTGTTGCTGGCGCTGACCACCCCCAGAGCTGCTCCGCTGGGACGAGCCACTCCGACCCGCGCCGCCACCGCCACCCCCGCCTCCACCGCCACCCCCGTCTCCACCGCCACCGCCCCCACCGGCACCCTCGCCCTCGCCTCCTCCGCTACCGCCCCCGCCGCCACCTCCGCCTCCACCGCCTCCACCAGTACCTCCACTCCCGCCACCACCTCTACCGCCACCCCCACTCCCCCCGCCACCCCCACCTCTTCCGCCACTGCCCCCTCTAGCTCCACCCGCTCCCTTGCCCCCCTTGCCCTTGCCAGAGCGACGTCTACCGCTGGGGGCAGACGCCGCACCGACCGACTCAAAACCAGCGAGGTCGGCCGCAGCGGCAGAGGCGACAGAGGGCAGCAGGGGGGAAGGAGAACACCCCTCAAAGATGGGGGTGCGAGGGTCACCCCGAGAGGCCCCTACAGCAACGATGCTCTTCTCAGCCGCTAGCAGGGACTCCTCAAGGAGGTCGACAGTGAGGGTGGTGGGACAGACAGAGAGAAACTGGTCCCTAACGACACGAAGGGACTCAGGGAGACGGGTGACGAGAAAGTAGAGAGTGATGTACATGGGAGGAGGGTTTGCCGCGCGGAACTCAGCAGGAAGGGCAGCGCGGTAGCGAGCGTCACTAGCGCGGAGGTGGGTAACTAGGTCAGCGACAGTGGGAAAGGCAGCGAGGTCAGGGAAGAGAAACGGTAGCATGAGGCGGCTCAGCGTAGCGGAGGAAGGGGAGGAGTAGCGTGCAACTACAGCGTCGTACAAGGCCTGAGCGGTCTTGCACTGACTAAAGTGGGCACGCTCGGAGGAAGGGAGGTGGCGACGCACAGCAAGACGTGCAGCAGCATCGCGGGTCGCCCATTTGGAGCGAACGGCGGAATCAGCATCAGCAGGAGGGGCAGGGACAGCGCCAGAGACAAAGTCAAAGAGAGAGACCTCATCGATCGCATCACACAGTAAGTACAGCTGCAGGTCTTCAATCCAGACTGCAAAGTCAATGGCTCTACCCTCAGCGTCAAAAGCTAGGACATTGGGGGTGGCCATGACAGCAGCTGACAGTCTCACCGGGCAGAAAGAGTCGGGAGCAGGAACACAGCCCAGGAGCAGCAGTAGCCCGACAGGAGCAGGAGTGCGGCTCCTCTGGCGGCTCGGGCAGCTCGAGCGGCTCGGGCGGCTCAGGCGGCTCGGGCGGCTCGGGCGGCTCGGGCGGCCCGGGCGGCGCGGGCGGCTCGGGCGGCTCAGGCGGCTCGGGCGGCTCAGGCGGCTCGGGCGGCGGCACGGGCGGCTAGGGCGGCGCTCGGGCGGCTGCACGGGCGGCTGGTGTGGCTCGTGGGCGGCTAGCGGGCGGCTCACGGGCTGCTGCACGGGTAGCTGCACGGGTAGGCGGACGGGCGGGTGCACGGGCGGGAACACGGGCGGGTGCACGGGCGGCCTCACGGGCGGCTGCACGGTCAGCTACACGGGCGGGTGAACGGGCTGGTCCACGGGCGGCTACACGGGCGGATGCACGGGCGGCTCACGGGCGGGTGCACGGGCGGCTACACGGGCGGCTGCACGGGCGGCTCACGGGCGGGTGCACGGGCGGGTGCACGGGCGGGTGCACGGGCGAGTGCACGGGCGGCTACACGGGCGGCTGCACGGGCTGTCCATCGGGCGGCGTCAGGGCGGCGCGTGGGCGGCGGTCTGGGCAGCGGGACGGGCGTCGCGTTGGGCAGCGCAACGGGCGGCGCTCTGGCGGGCAGCGGACAGCGCGACGGGCGGCGCTAGGGCGGCCGCAAGGGGAGCGCGGCGGGCGGCGCTAGTGGGTGACGCTACGGGCGGCTGCAAGGGCGGCGCTCACGGGCGGCGCTAACGGGTGGCGCGACGGGCGGCGGCTCACGGGCGGCGCTACGGGCGGCGGCTCACGGGCGGCGCTACGGGCGGCCGCACGGGCGGCGGTACTGGCGGCGCTAACGGGCGGCGCGAACGGGCGGCCGCATGGGCGGCGCTAACGGGCGGCGCTAACGGGCGGCGCTAACGGGCGGCCGCACGGGCGGCGCTAACGGGCGGCGCTAACGGGCGGCTCGAAAGGGCGGGCGCCGAGGTGGGCGCTAGGTCGTTCGTTAGGGCGGTCGCTAGGGCGGGCGCTAGGGCACTAAGGCGCTAGGGCAGAAAAAAAAAAAAAAAAATAGGTGGTGGGCCCTAAGCACAGTTCCCACAGGGGAACCTGCTCTGATTCCATGAGAAAAAGTGAACGAGAGAAAATGAGTGAACTATGAACGAAGTCAGTACAAATAGGAAACCCTAGCTGGGTTGTACCCCCTATGGGATACCCCACTATAGCCTACACAAATAAGTAAGCTATAATATTCTGACAAAAGTTAAGTAGAGACATATGAGATTAAGAATAAGCAGCCAACCGGTTCACCATAGTGAGATTCACAAAGCCAGAAAACCATAATGAAACATGTGAAAAAAATGACCAAAGTACGATTTACTCCAAGTTCATTTTCAGCTACAGCACACACTTTCGAGATGCCGCAAGGGAATGATCTTCAGGAGTGCCTGCTCGAACCACTGGAGAATGGGTAGCAGTCACCAGTCCGCCAGAAGTACCAATAGCTTCCTCGCCCTGCACTGGAGCAGCAGCCACCTCTTCCATCTCTTCTGTTACCACGGGTGGGGCTTGCTTCTGACGGGGAAGGGTAGGGACTTGATTATTTGGCGACGAGAATCAGCCACTGGAGACAAATTTGAGCCATACATCTGGTATCCTTCGAACCTAGCTGGTACACCAGCATTGCGGCGCCTTTTTTCACGGTGCTCTGCTTGAATCGACTCTGGGAGATCGGCCATGATCAAACAGAGAGGTAATACGCTTGGGTATATGAGTGGTACATATTTATGGCTTGAAATGTAGTAAACAACGCAGTCACGCGTCTGGAGGAGCTAGTTTAGTGGTACAAAGGCACGATTCCCGTTGTTCCACACAAAACGGAAGTATGAGTTGCAGGAGTGCCTCTGAGCAGTTTGGTGTGGGCACTAGAGTGAGCTTGAGCCAACAAGGATAGGAAGGCGAAACTCTATTACACGTTACCCCTTCTGTACTATAATTATTTTCTCGCTAAACGTTTTTTACATTTAGCACCAACTCCAGGTCTCCAATTCAGGTGGCGAGGGGCACCCAAGATAGGGGAACCTTTTAGTACGGAGTTGAAAGTGAGAAGAAACGAGGAATGATTGAACTAGGAAACAGTTGGGTACAAGTACTAACCCTAATTGGGTTGTACCCCTTATGGGCTACCCCACTACAGCCTACACAAATGTATAATCTATAATGTTCTGACACACCCCTATAGGCAAAGTGGGGGAGAACAAGGGGTCACAAGACCAGTCAAGCAAAACAAAGCAAAGCAAGCTCAGGGTGGATCACAAAGTCACCACACATTCCGAGCACAAGTTCAAGGCCACAAGGCCAGTTCACATGCAGGCGTACATATATATATATAAGGCTAGACAAGCAAGAGCAGGTCTATATATATATGCAACAGTACAAGCAAGGTCAAAAGGTGAGCAAGTGAGGCAAGGCAGGCACAAGACCCAGCTGAGTACAGAAGCGCTGATGATCACAAGGCGCAAGTGCCGTGGTGAAGATATCAGCAGTGTTGGCCTTAGAGGCCACGTACGCAAGCCGCAACTGACCACGCTGCTGTAGCTCACGAGAAAGGAAGTAGCGGAGAGCAATGTGCTTTGTTCTGTTCTTCAGTCTCTGCTCTCGACACAAGGCCAGCATGGCCTTGTTGTCTACGTACAGTACTGGAGGAGAACGAGGCGGCTCTCCGACGTCAGTCAGCAGGTAGGTGAGCCAGCGAAGCTCCTGTGCAGCCATGACTCCTGCGTAGATCTCAGCCTCACAACTGGAGCTGAGAACAGAAGACGAGCAGGTAGCCCGCCACGAAACAGAGGGTATGCAAGGTCAGGTCGTGTGCAGGTCATCAGGTACATGAGGCAGCCAACAAGCTCTGGGTACGGGCCACTCGACTCTACGGACTCATCCGAAGGCAGAGCTGAGAGCGAGTGGCGAGTAGACAGAGGAGTGGCCTGAGGCGAGGAGTACGTGAAGCCGAAGCGCTGAAGGACCTGCTGCACCATGTGTGAGCTAAGGTGCGGCGTGCTCTGTCCCGGGTGATCTGCAAGCCAAGGTAGCTGCGCAGTTCACCCAGGTCTGTGCACGTGTGTCTCTTCTACAACTCGGACTTCACGTGGGCGAGTCCAGTAGTGTCAGCTGTGGCAAAGACCAAGTCGTCGACGTATACGAGGATGTAGAATGGCGGCAAAGAAGTGTCGGTGCGCAGAAACAGCGACGGGTCGGCAGTAGACGGAGCAAACCCAAGAGCCGCAAGTGTAGTCCTCAGTGTGTCTGCCACTCACGTGGTGCCTGGCGGAGACCGTAGACTGGCCGCCGGAGGCTCCACTGGGTGCCAGGAGGAAAAGACCCAGTGAAGCCAGGTGTGCGACGCAGCCAGATCTCCTCCTGCAGGCTGCCCTGCAAGAAAGCAGTGCTGAATTCAAAAGAGTGCAGCTCGTAGTCACGGTGAGCAGCTATGTGCAGCAGTACCCGAAGAGTGGTCATCTTCGGGGTGGGAGAGAAGGTCTGAAAGTAGTCAACTCCCTGCCGCTGTCTGAAGCCACGAGCCACGTAACGTGCCTTGAAGACAGGCGGAGAACTCGGCGACCGCTTCACCCTGAAAATCCACATGCCACTGACGATGTTCGCCCCAGGCGGGGGAACCTCGTCAACGTAGGTGCCTATGGACTTCCAGGAAGCCATCTCTGTGTCCATAGCTGCCTGCCACTGAGAGGAGTAGGGACCCTCTATCGCCTCCGCGTAAGAGTGCGGAGTCGGGATGTCAAGTGCATCCGGGTCTCCCTCAGGGGTAAGCAGTACGGGCACGAGATGAGGTGACTCAGCAGCCAGACACTAGACCTCCTCCTGCCTGTCCTCACGGACGTCCGTGCCAAGGGCACACTCACCCTCGACGCACGGAGGACAGACACAGTCAGACTCAGCGACAAGACTAGCAGCGTAGTCTAGGCGATAGCGAGCAGCAAAGTCGACGAGCTCAGCAACTAGGGCAGACGCAGCAGTGGACTCAAAGGAAGGGTCAGTAACGACAGTAGCAAGGAGACGCGTGACAGTAGGACTGGTAGCACGAAGAGAGTCCGACTCCGGGTTGGCAAGAGCAGTAAGAGAGGACTCAGGAGGAGAAGGCAAAGGGGCACGCAGAGGAGCAGTGGACGGACGCAGAGACATCCGCTGCGTGCCAGGGACAGGAGGAGGACGCTGACGCGAACCACGACCACTAGTGCGAGCAGGACGGACAGGTGATGCAGGGCGAGACGCAGGCTCACAACGCTCAGCAAGACCTCCAGTAGGACCAGTGTAGGGAGAAGGAGCAGGCAGGGGGGAGGCGGGCTGTAACTGTAACTGTGACGGGACAGGCTGTGGACACTCTAAGGGAGGAGGAGGACCAGTAGAAGGCGGGAGACCAAGAACCTGCTGAAGGAGCGGAACGAAGTACGGTTGAGGCCGTGCGGCGACTCCACACATAGCAGGGACAGCACCAGTACCCCCAGTGGCAGCACCTCCAGCTCCAGTACCCCCAGTAGCTCCAGCAGCTCCAGGACCTCCAGCAGCAGCCTCAGCGCCAACACCCTCAGCAGCTCCAGCTCCAGTCGTACTCGTAGGCCCAGCAGCTCCAGTACTCCTAGCACGAGCACCTCCGGGACCCGCGACAGCAGCACCCTCAGTAGCCGAAGAACCTCCAGCTCCAGCAGCATGCTTCCAGCGCCGGGCAAACCACTCGCGCAGCTCCTGTGGAGAGAGTGGCTCCCGCCGAGACGAAGCACCCGGAGAACCTCCAGGCACAGTACCGCCGGACGCGACACGAGCAGGCCCAGCTCCCTCAGGCTCCGCACCCCCAAGCTCCGCACCCCCAGGCGTAGCACCCCCAGGCTCAGCACCCCCAGGCGTAGCACCCCCAGGCTCAGCACCCCAAGTCGCAGCACCCCCAGGCTCAGGACCCCCAGGCTCCGCACCCCCAGTAGCAGCACCCTCAGGCTCAGCACCCCCAGGCGCAGTACCCACACGCTCAGCACCTCCAGAGTCAGCACCCCCAGGCTCAGCACCCTCAGCAGCACCAGAGTCACCAGCAACCTCGACAGGCTCGACTGCGTCTACCTGGGACACACCTGAAGGGGCAGGACCTTGAGGGGGGAGGGGGTCTACCGGGGGGGGACCTGGCACAAGGAAGAGCGGTGGCGGGGCAAGGGACGGAGTGCGGTAGGGGAAAAGACGGTAGTAGGGGACCGACTCGTCAAATGTGACGTCCTGGGAGGAGAGAACACGGCGAGAGGTGGGGTGGTAGAACTGCCACCCTGGCGCGTCAAGGGGGAAGCCAAGGAAGACGTAGAGAGCAGCACGAGGGGACAGCTTGTCCGCAGACAAGTCGCGGACAAACGCCCGAGATCCCCAGACACGGAACGCAGACGCATCGCCAACCTTCCCCGTCCACAGCAAGTCTGGGGAGGTCTCTGGCATGGAGACCCTGGGCTGAAGGTTGATCTGATGCGGCGCGTACCGAACCGCAAACGGCCACAGAAAATTGGGGGCAGCCGCATGCATCATGGACGTACGAGCGACGTCCATGACCATGCCAATGCGGCGCTCAGCAATCCCATTTTGCTGTGGGTCCATGCAGGTAATTTTATTAACCCCTCGTGCTTGCTGATGCTGCACGATCCCGTCGTCCAGTCGATAACGGGGTTGTGTCGTCGCAGCCAATCACGTCCCAGCAGTACGTCGCAGCCGTCCAATGTTGTCGCGAGAAACTTCATGCTGAAGCCGAAATCGTCGCCGCAGTCGATCCTGACCGTCTGTGTTTCTTCCGTTATCGCCAGAGGCGTCCCATCCACGAGGCGAGTGTCAATTTCGGGCAGACACCTGTCAAGTTGCAGCTTGCATTTTTTTGCGCTCGCCAAGTTGAAGAGGCTATGGCTGGCCCCCCCATCGACGAACATTTTCAGATTAATTTTTAACACCTTGCCAGCGACCAGCACAGGGTGATCCACATGATTATTCCCGTTATTCGGCCGAGTGCGATCGATTGCATGAATCGGAACCACGACTCGGTGGGGATGATGGTGTTCGGGCGACGGAGCACAGCCAGTAAAGGGCCCGCTACTTACTGACTCTTCCCATTTCCCTGTTCCTTCCTGTCGTCCCCTGTTCCTTTTCTCCTGGCATTCGTTCCTGTAGTGACCCACCTTCCCACACCGAAAACACAGACCCTTAGGAGGGCGGTCGGGTGTATGGACGGCGTTGATCGTGGCCCGATGGGTCTGGCCACGAAAGCTTCTCCCATCCCTGGAAGCTGCTCTCGTGTACTGCATCAGCGCATCAGTTGACTCCGCCACACGTACTGCTTCGAGGAACGATGTCGGGCGGCTTCGATGGACCTCAAACTGTATTTCATATTTAAGGCCGCTGACGTATTTATCCAACCGCTCTGCTTCCGACATGTCATCGATCTGGTCGGTGAAGCCCATAAATGACGCCGTGTAGTCTTGGACAGAGGCCGTCTGCGACCATGCACGCAGCTTCATGCGAGCTTGCTCCGAGGCGGATACATGCTCGAAGCGATCTCGTAAGGCTGCGTCCCACTCCTTCCATGTGCGTATCCTGGTCACACCGAAGATCGGTTCTGCCACTTGATTAACCACTGTAGAGGTCCCGTCTGCCGCATGTGTCACACCTGTCGGCGTCCCTGTTTCCAAGGTCCGGCGCCACCACTCAAGCGCCGCGCCCCGAAGAAGTGAAACCGCGTAATTAATACGCATGGCATCGTCGTTAACGCCTACTGCCGTGAAGAAGACCTCGACACCGAACAGGTGTCTGTAGTCGTCTTGTCCGTAGGATTAAACAGGGGTGGGTTGACGGGCTTGATCTTGATCGTCGTAACTGCAACTGGCGCTGCTGCCGTTCGCTGCCTATCTTCTTCTTCAAAGTCACGTGTGAGAGCATCCAGTGGGTTGCTCATCGCCTGACTGTTGCCCTCGCCTTCGTCCACAGGCGACTCCTGACGCGCTTCACCTCGCGTCTGGCGTAGCTCGGCGTTTTCCTCTCGTAGTGTTGTCACTTCCGCCATTAATGTCTTCACGCTTTCCTGCATCTCTGCCACTTGCGCCATCATCCGGTTAACAGCCTCTTGATCCATGTGCCTAGCACTACGCCTGGTGGGCAGTCGGGTCTCCGTGGCCTTCAGGCAAGTGAAAACACGAACTATCGGAGTCGGGCAGGATTGAATTAACAATCCCTGCAGCCAACCGTCGTGTAGTCACTAAACCAGCCACACCCTATGCCACCAAACTACCCTCGGAAAAGCGGGGTGAACTAGGAAAGTAGCTCTGATACCAGGTGTTATGAGTTGTAAAAGAGAGTGCGCAGGTAAACGAATAACGAGGCTGTCATTGAATCAATCCGAGAATACAATGAATGCACAGACTACTGTAGGGCTAGCCTGTCTAGGAGGAAACCTTGAGAGATAAGGTTGGGTGCAGGTTTGGCGATGGGAATGCCGAAGGCGACGCAAGGAGCCTCGGCAGCGTTGAAATCGGCCGAACGTGCGAACTCCGAAAATCGGGTTGTACGCGAAGCAGTCAACCCCATAAGCAATTCAGGAAAATTCCTTACACTCACCCCCCGTCCTTTCGTGCCTGAACTTTTTCAATCGCGCTGCTATTGTCCACGTGTCAACCAGGTTTCCGATGGAGCAACTGCCAGAATGTATAACCGAGGGTTTGACGGTCAGCAGATTGCAAAATTGGCCAATTCTCGATTCTGAGGCAACACAATCTACGATTTACCGCCTGGCTATCATCAGCCCCCCCCCCCCCCCAAAAGTTGCGATAACGATGTTGGAAATCTACTGCGACCATAGGAAACTTATTGGATGCCGCAAATGGCGGTGGAAACCAAAAAGGTTTGAATGCAGTAGACGAACACTCGTTACAGAAAACAAAAGAATGCTGAAGTTGAGTTCTGTGCATATTTTCTGTTCAGGAGACAAAATAACTTGTGAAAAGGATGAACGTGAATGAATGACTATGAAATGAAGTGGGTACAAATATGAAACCCTAATTGTGTTGTACCCCCTATGGGATACCCCACTATAGCCTACAGAAATGAGTAAGCTACAATGTTCTGACACACCCCCATAGGCAAAGTGGGGGAGAACAAGGGGTCACAAGACCAGTCAAGTAAAGCAAAGCAAAGCTCAGGGTGGATCACAAAGTCACCACACATTCCGAGCACAAGTTCAAGGGCCACAAGGCCAGTTCACATGTAAGATCATATATAAAGATATACAAGAGTCAAGCGAGCAAGAGCAAGAGTATATATAGCAGAAGGTACAAGCAAAGTCAAGAAGTGAGCAAGTGAGGCAGGACAGGCACAAGACCCAGCTGCGTGCAACAACGCTGATGATCACAAGGCGCAAGTGCCTTGGTGAAGACATCAGCAGTGTTGGCCTCAGAGGCCACGTACGCAAGTCGCAACTGTCCACGCTGCTGTAGCTCACGAGCAAGAAAGTAGCGGAGAGCAATGTGCTTTGTCCTGTGCTCCAGTCGCTGCTCTCGACACAAGGCCAGCATGGCCTTGTTGTCTACGTACAGGACTGGAGGAGAACAAGGCTGCTCTCCAAGGTCGGTCAGCAGGTAGGTGAGCCAGCGTAACTCCTGTGCAGCCATAGCCCCAGCGTAGATCTCAGCCTCACAACTGGAGCCGAGAACAGAAGACGAGCGGGTAGCCCGCCACGAAACAGAGCCGGAACCAAGGGTGAAGATGTAACCCTGTGACGACCGCTGCGTAGCCTGGTCGTCAGCCCAAGAAGCGTCTGCGTGCCTAGTGAGGACCACTGGACTGCGCCCTCCAAGCACTAGCCCCATGCCCGATGTACTGCACAAGTAGCGCAACACCCTCTTCGCTGCAGCCATGTGCTCTGGTCGGTGTCTCCCAGGAGCAACATAGCGTGCGAGAATGCTAAGAGGGTATGCAAGGTCAGGTCGTGTGCAGGTCATCAGGTACATGAGGCAGCCAACAAGCTCTGCATACGGGCCACTCGACTCTACGGACTCATCCGAAGGCAGAGCTGAGAGCGAGTGGCGAGTAGGCAGAGGAGTGGCCTGAGGCGAGGAGTACGTGAAGCCGAAGCGCTGAAGGACCTGCTGCACCATGTGTGACTGAGTCAGGGTAATGGTGCGGCGTGCTCTGTCCCGGGTGATCTGCAAGCCAAGGTAGCTACGCAGTTCACCCAGGTCAGTGCACGTGTGTCTCTTCTGCAGCTCGGACTTCACGTAGGCGAGTCCAGCAGTGTCAGCTGTGGCAAAAACCAAGTCGTCGACGTACACGAGGATGTAGAACGGCGACAGAGAGGTGTCGGTGCGCAGAAACAGCGACGGGTCGGCAGTAGAAGGAGCAAACCCAAGTGCCGCCAGCGTAGTCCTCAGTGTGTCGTGCCACTCACGTGGCGCCTGGCGGAGACCGTAGACTGGACGCCGGAGACTCCACTGGGTACCAGGAGGGAAAGACCCAGTGAAGCCAGGTGGGCGACGCAGCCAGATCTCCTCGTGCAGGCTGCCCTGCAAGAAGGCGGTGCTGAAGTCTAGAGAGTGCAGCTCGTAGTCACGGTGAGCAGCAACGTGCAGCAGAACCCGAAGAGTGGTCATCTTCGGGGTGGGGGAGAAGGTCTGAAAGTAGTCAACCCCCTGCCGCTGACTGAAGCCACGAGCCACGTAACGCGCCTTGAAGACAGGCGGAGAACCCGGCGGCCGCTTCACCCTGAAAATCCACATGCCACTGACGATGTTAGCCCCATGAGGGGGAACAGCGTCGACGTAGGTGCCTGTGGACTTCCAAGAAGCCATCTCTGCATCCATAGCTGCCTGCCACTGAGAGGAGTAGGGACCCTCTATCGCCTCCGCGTAAGAGCGCGGAGTCGGGATGTCTGGTGCATCCGGGTCTCCCTCAGGGGCTAGCAGTACAGACGCGAGATGAGGTGAAGCGGCGGCCAGACACTGGAACTCCTCCTGCCTGTCCTCAAGGACGTCCGTGCCAAGGGCACACTCACCCCCGACGGACGGAGGACAGGCAGACTCAGACTCAGCGACAAGACTGGCAGCGTAGTCTAGACGACAGCGCGCAGCAAAGTCGACAAGCTCAGTGAAAAGGGCAGACGCAGCAGACGACTCGAAGGAAGGGTCAGTGACAGCAGTAGCAAGGAGACGCGTGAAAGTAGGACTGGCAGCACGAAGAGAGTCCGACTCCGGGTCGGCAAGAGCAGGAAGAGAGGAAGCGGGAGGAGAAGGCAAAGAGGCACGCAGAGGAGCAGTGGACGGACGCAGAGACATCCGGTGCGTGCCAGGGACAGGAGGAGGACGCTGACGCGACCCGCGACCACTAGCGCGCGCAGTACGAACAGGCGACGCAGGACGAGACGCAGGCTCACGACGCTCAGTAAGACCTCCAGTCGGACCAGCGTAGGGAGAAGGAGCAGGCAAAGGGGAGGCAGGCTGTAGCTGTGGCTGTGACGGGGCAGGCTGTGGACCCTCTAAGGGAGGAGGAGGAGGACCAGGAGAAGGTGTAAGACCAAGAACCTGCTGCAGGAGCGGAACGAAGTACGGTCGGGGCCGTGCGGCGACGCCAGAAACAGCACCAGTACCCCCAGCAGGAGTACCCGCTCCAGCAGCACCTCCAGCAGTACCTCCAGTAGCTCTAGAACCTCCAGCAGCACCACCAGGAGCACTGCCAGGCGAACCGCCAGCGGCAGTCTCAGCGCCAACACCCTCAGCAGCACCAGCTCCAGGAGAACCCTCAGACCCAGCAGCTCCAGCACCCATAGTACGAGCACATCCGGGACGCTCGGCAGTAGTACCCTCTGTAGCCGAAGAACCTCCAGCACCAGCAGCACGCCTCCAGCGCCTGGCAAACCACTCACGCAGCTCCTGTGGGGAGAGTGGCTCTCGGCGAGACGAAGCACCTCCAGGCAGAGCACCCACAGGCACAGTACCCCCAGGCACAGCACCCCCAGGCACAGCACCCCCAGGCTCAGCACCCCCAGGCTCAGCACCCCCAGGCTCAGCACCCCCAGGCTCAGCACCCCCAGGCTCAGCACCCCCAGGCTCAGCACCCCCAGACTCCGCACCCCCAGGCTCAGCACCCCCAGTCTCCGCACCCCCAGGCTCAGTACCCTCAGGCGTAGCACCTCAAGTCTCAGCGACGACAGGCTCAGCTCCCGCAGCAGCACCAGAGTCACCAGTGACCTCGACAGGCTCGACCGCGTCTACCTGGGACACACCTGAAGGGGCAGGACCCTGAGGGGGGAGGGGGTCTACCGGGGGGGGACGTGGTACCAAGAAGAGCGGGGGCGGGGGGAGGGACGGAGTGCGGTAGGGGAAGAGGTGGTAGTAGGGTACCGACTCGTCGAACGTGACGTCCTGGGAGGACAGAACACGTCGAGAGGTGGGGTGGTAGAACTGCCACCCAGGGGCGTCGGGGGGGAACCCCAGGAAGACGCAGGGAGCAGCGCGAGGGGACAGCTTGTCCGCAGACAGGTCGCGGACAAACGCCCGAGATCCCCAGACCCGGAACGCCGACGCATCGCCAACCTTCCCCGTCCACAGCAGGGCTGGGGAGGTCTCCGGCCTGGAGACCCTGGGGTGGAGGTTGATCTGATGCGCTGCGTACCTGACCGCAAACGGCCACAGAAAATGGGGGGCAGCCGCATGCATCATGGACGTACGGGCGACGTCCATGACCATGCCAATGCGGCGCTCAGCAATCCCATTTTGCTGCGGGGAGTCCGGAAGCGTGAAGGACTGGCGGATGCCTCGCGCACGACAGTAGGCACGCAGAAGGCCAGAGGAGAACTCTCCGCCTCTGTCCGAGTGCAGACGCAACACAGGAAAGTCGGAGCCAAAGTTCTGCCTGAGCTGAAGACGAGCCGCGCGGATCCAGTCGATCAGCACCTCAGTGACCTCACCCTTGCTGCGCAAGGGGAAGACTGTGGTGTAACGCGAGTAGTCGTCAACAACGAGCAGGAAGTAGCGCTCCTGACCCTGTCCACGGACGCGGGCTGGGCCCCACACGTCCATGTGAAGTGTCTGCAACGGAGCCTCTGTCGGAGGAAACTGAGAGGAGTGAGGGGCAGCACGCTGGCGCCCCTCGACACAGGGGACACAGGCAGGGCCAGGGCCCTGAGGAAGGGGAGGTAGAGACCGGGGGAGACGAGACACTAGAAGACGGGAGGCCATGCCTCTGAGCCGAAGCAGAGAGGGGTGGCCAAGGCGGTGGTGCCAGAGGAGGGTCTCGTGAGACAGACGGCGACACGAACAGGGGGCAGACTCAGGACCAGACCTGGACGCTGCAGCAAACACCTGACCAGACGAAGGGACCCGACCAGACTCAGAAGCTGGAGGAGAAGCAGTGGTCAGTGTGTACAGGCTCGACCCCGGCTGACGTGTAAACGTTGTTATAGTCTAGAGTCCACTTAGGGGTCGTAGATGCCCTTGAAACCACCTAAGCAGAATCTGACGACTTCAAACCGCCTCTGTTCAAAACGTCGTCACGATCAGCTCCGATAACAAACGAGGCTGAAACTTGGATAGACGTTAGCTTCAGGTGTCTGCTTTCCAACGGTATATAGCTTGCTTTCATCAGAGGTGTATGCGCTACGCAGTGAACAAAAACGTAAGCTCGGCTGAAAAAAACGAGTAGTTTCATTGATGCAAGGAAGAGGTTGAGTGCAACATTGCCTAGGGGACTCTTAAGGGGTTGGGACCATCCTGGGAACTCAGAGAAGGTTGAGTCCTAGGGGAGAAAGGCTAGAGAAGGATGGGAAACGTCCTAGCTAGGTCAGCAAAGCCAACCACACTTGGATGTTCAGAGCTGTACTCAAGGCTACCAATAGTGAGTCAAACCAACCATGAGTCAGCTTGTCTTCCCACTTGCACCCTCTTGCAAGCTGCTTCCAGGAAGACCACACTTCTCAAAAGGAGGGTGGTAGAGTCCCACTTGACCACCTGTACTTCTTGTCTCATTCCCTGTCCCTGCACCATTGGCATGACAACAATGAAAGGGTGGCAAGGGAAATGCTGCCAACAGTGCACCATGACTACGGAACAGTAACTTTCGACAGCTGTCACGTGCTGCTCCGATGCTGGGTTGTCCTGAAACTCGGTGAACACCTGCAAAACAAGGCAAAGGACTGCCACACTAATTTTCAGACCAATCAAAGCTCGGCAGATGAGTCAGCAGCCGAAATGGTGAACTCGGGTGTTACCAAAAAAGAGTAACACACACTTCCGGGATGCCATAAATCTTGAAACTAAAAATGTTGCCATGCCTTGTAAACTGCTTCAATGATTCTAAAACTTTGAGGGTATGAAGAACACATGTTCAAGCACCACCCCACAAAATTCCAGAAGCTGAACAAGCTTGTAGGCTGAATGGGAGTGCGATGACCGTGCCACTGTAGTACTTTGGCACAACAAACTCCCCCTCATCGTGCTCTCATTCCTCCCTTAGCTGCTCCCTGAAGCTGCCTCCCTTAGTTGAAGGACATGCCACACAAGGTGGCACAGCTCCAATGCTGATGCTCTGCAAGCCGCTTAGTCAAGAAATCCGCAGGTTGCTTGGTAGTGTTGATGTAGTGCAAGGAGATGGTGCCCTTCTTCACCTCCTTCCTCACCCAATGCCACTTGATATGCATGTGCTTGTTCAGCCCATGGAGCACAGCATTACGCGCCATTGCAATTGCTCCTTGGCTATCACAAAACACAGGTGTAGGACCCTCTTGCTCCTGCCCCAACTCCTCAAGCAACCTCCTCATCCAAACCACCTCCTTCACTCCATGAAACAACGCCGTGTACTCGCTCTCCGTTGATGAGTGAGCTATCTCTCCTTGCTTCTTAGACTTCCAACTCACTGGACTCCCTCCAACACAGCATATATAGCCACCATGGGATGAAGCATCACTGATGTCACTTGCCCAGGTAGCATCGGTGAAGCACGAGAGGTACAAGTGCTCACGCCTTGCAGGTGCACCAATCTTTGTGCTCACCTCCTCCACTCCCTTTTGCTTCAGCTGCCCATGCACTGAATATTGCAGCCCCACCCTTGAGGTTGCCATGCAGTACCTCACCAGCCTCTCTGCTGCATCCAGGTGCTCTTGAAGGGGCCTAGACACCACACGAGCGAGCTGTGAAACTGAAAACGCAATGTCGGGGCGAGTGTTGACCGAAGCGTACATCAAGCTCCCCACCATTGACTGGAACCGACGCTGCAACTCGTACTCCAACACCTCACCCTCCTCTTCATCAAGGTGCAGCTGAAACCCTGAGGGTAAAGGAGTCTTCACACTCCTCCCTTCCTCCAGCCCATACTTCTCCCCCATGGCTGCAAGGTACTTGTGTTGGTGAAGCCTCAACCATCCCTTCACCTCGTCCCGCTCCACGTGAAGACCAAGGTAATACCCCACTGGTCCAAGGGCCTTGCATTGAAAGGTCTCTTTCAGCTTCCCTTGCACCTCCTTGATCCTCTCTAGGAATGGAGAGAAGAGGAGGATGTCATCGACATAGACAAGGAGAAATACCTTCTCCTCCTCCCCCTCGGTCATGAAGAGACTCTCGTCGCACCCGCTAACTTTGAAGCCAAGAGCCTCCAACACCTCCACCAGCCTTGCATACCAGCACCTTGGAGCTTGTTTGAGGCCATAGATGGCCTTGTTGAGCCTGCAAACACGTCCGCTCCCATCATCATACCCCTCTGGCTGCTTCATGTAGATCTCCTCATCTACCACGCCATAGAGGAATGCCGTCTTCACATCCATTTGCTCCACCTTCCAGCCACAAACGGCAGCGGCTGCTAGCAACAACCGGAGCGTAGGAGCCTTGGCAACAGGAGCAAACACCTCTTGAAAGTCAATTCCCTCCCTCTGCTGAAAGCCTTTGATCACAAGCCTCGTCTTGCGCCTCTCCAACCTCCCCTCCGCATCGGTCTTCACACGTAACACCCACGTGCAGTCCAATGCCTTCCTTCCTGGGGGAAGATTGGTAAGGGTCCATGTTTCATTCTCCATGTGGCTCTGGAACTCATCCTCCCTAGAAGCCAGCCATGCCTCTCGATCATCTCCAGCGAGAGCTTCCTCCATTGACGCCGGCTCATGAGGTAAGTTGACGCCAAAGCAACAAATCTGCTCCATCTCCCCCTCAGCTCCCTTCTCCTCATATTCCTCCTCTTGGACCAGCAAAGCCTTGGGAACCCCAAGCCTTTCATACTTGAGGAAATCCCTTGGATGGGCAGCTCTCTTGGGCCTCTCCTTGGCTGCTCCTTCCTTGGCTCCACCACGGACAGCATCACGCTTCCCTTGGGTTGTGCGCCTTGATGGAAGCTTAGGGGATGGTGTAGGCTGCTGCACCTCCTCATCGGTGTCACCTCTCTCAGCTATAGGGGCCTCCCCTTGCTGTAGTACTTCTTCCACATCTACTGCCTCCCCTTCAGCACCTCCCAAGTCATGTGACACCTCTGTCAACTCTGAAGATGAGGACAACTCGATGGGAATGAGAAGTGGGTCGTTGGTTCCCACCTCTATTCCAAGCGGAATCGTGACCTTGCTCCTCCCCCGCTCCGACCACTCCTTGAACATGAGCCCCTCCATGAACTTGGCATCTCTGGTGGTGAAGATGGTGTTGGATTTTGGGTCCCACATGAGCCAGCCCTTGCTCCCCCGTGCAAGACCCAAATGAACAGCCCACACCGCCGCCGCTTGAAGCTTGTCACGCTTCTCCTTAGGGACATGCACGAGCCCCATGCACCCGAAGACACGAAGCATATCAACCAGGGGCTTCTTGCCACTCCACTTCTCCATAGGGACCCAATGCTGACCTCCCACATGAGTCAACACCCGGTTCTTGATGACGGTAGCATGACGAATAGCGAGGGGCCAGAACCGCAAGGGTAGACCCGAGTCCACCAATATCGTTCTCCCGCCCTCTACAATGGTCCGGTTTGCTCTCTCTGCCACGCCGTTGGACTGAGGGGTGTAGGCCGTGGTGAGCTGCTGCTTGATGCCATGCCGCTTCAACCAGCTCCGGAACTCCGCTCCCAAAAACTCCCCACCACGGTCGCTACGAATCGCCTT
This sequence comes from Closterium sp. NIES-65, assembly GCA_948144175.1. Classification (NCBI taxonomy): domain Eukaryota; kingdom Viridiplantae; phylum Streptophyta; class Zygnematophyceae; order Desmidiales; family Closteriaceae; genus Closterium; species Closterium sp. NIES-65. Next base: position 137,369 of record CANXME010001881.1, on the reverse strand, counting down.
CACCCGCTTGCCGCTCTCTCGCTCCACCATGGGCAGCCACTCTTCAATGATGACCCTTGCAGCATCACTCTTCTTTGCAAGTGGAAAAGACCAGGTGAGCCTTGTATAATCATCCACCATAGTCATGGAATACAGGGCCCCACCATCTCCCTTCACCTTCATGGGCCCCACAAGATCCACGTGCACGAGCTCCACCGGGTCACTTGACTGCCCCACCGTCGAATGGAAGGGAAATCGTGAGAACTTGCTGGTCAAGCAAGTCTCACAAGAGCCCACCTCCTTGGGCTCCCCCTTTATCCTCAGCCCCTTGACTCTTTCCTCCTTAAACAGCTGCTGTAACTGAGGTAGCGCCACGTGGCCAAAGCGACGGTGTGCGGTGAGCCAATCCGTCTCACCCGTATCAGGAGTTAAACTTGGTAGTGCACCCCCCCCCATGCACAAGCAGCCCACCATCACTGCCATCACCACCTCCTCCACTGGTTACGTGGCTTGCATGCCCTTCTCTGACAGCTTCAGCAGCCAAGCGCGCAGCCGCCTCCTTCCATGGCAGCACCGGTATCTCCCACATGGACCGGTGCATGTCCTTGCCGCCTCGGAGGTCCCACAACACGCGCCCATCCAGAGTTGCCTTGAACACCTTTGTGCCCATCATCTCCATCTTCATCCCTGCCTCACTCAATGCCTTGGTAGAGAGAAGGTTGGCACATAGTCCAGGGACAAGGAGAACACGCTTCAGCCCCACAAGCCTCCCATCCGCACCCATAAACATGGCTCTCCCCTCGCCACGCACGGGTACAACTTGGCCGGTGGCTGAAACAACGGTGGCTGCCTTTGATGGCCTGACTTCATCCAGAAGATCCTCTCGGTTGGTCATGGTCATGAAGGCTCCCGTGTCGATGACCCAATGGGAGGAACGGTGAAGAGAAACCTTGCTGGCCGGTACAACCATATCCTCGGAGCATGCCTCTCCTACATGGTAGAACATGCCGCCATGTCCGCCGGCACCTCCATCGCCCTCCTCACTGCCCATGCCTTCTCCCATAGCTCCATGAACACCCTTAGAGCCTTCAATTGATGGCTGACCAGGCCTCCAACCATCAGGTAGCTTGCGACACTTAAACCATGGGTGACCTTCCACATGGCAATACCAACACTTGCCGCCACACCGCTTGCCTCCCTTATTGCTACGCTTCCCTCCCGAATACTGCTCCCCTCCAGAGCCTTCCTTGGCCTTGCCTTTCTTGCTGCCACGTCCCTTGAAGCCTTTCATGCCATAGGCAGAGCCTCCACCTTCACCGGCAGTGGCGGTCAGCTCCTTCCTCCGAAACTCCTCTTGAAGGACTTGAGAACGAATCCACTCAAGGGACCACGAGTCCTTCATGCCATTGAGGTTGACCACCAAGGGGCCCCACGACTCCGGCAGCAGGGAGAGAGCCTTGTAGCACTTGATCTTTTCAGGGTAGTCCACACCAGCAGCAGAGAGCTTCACATAGAGGTCCCGGAGTTGATCGAACGCTCCTTGCACGGCATCACCCTCGTTGATCTTCACCGCATGGAGTTGTCGTTCGAGCACCACCACCATCGCTTCGCTGCTGGGGGCATGGAGATCCTTCAATATTTTCCATGCCTTGGGACCACACTGGATATCCTTGATGAGATGCTTGATGTGGTGCAGCTGGTTGGATGAGAGGCATTGAGAGAGAAGGAAGAATCCATCCTTGGATCGGCGATCCCATTCCTTGGTCGCTCCTTCGCTCGCAGGCCTCTTCAATTCTCCATCCATCACTTCAAGCAGCCCATAATGTTTAAATAGGAGCTCCATCCTGAAGCTCCATGATGCCCAATCCTCCCCAGAGAACTTCTCTAGGTTGAATGCCTTCACATCATCCTTGGCAGGTGTTGAAACGGATGCTATTGGTGAAGATCCGCCTGCAACGCCTCTTCCTGCTTCCCCAGCGCCTCTCACGCCACCACTGCCACTAGGACCAGCTGGAGCAGAACCTTCAGCCTCCATGTTGACCCAGGAACAGAGAATAACCGCTCTGATACCACTTGTTATAGTCTAGAGTCCACTTAGGGGTCGTAGATGCCCTTGAAACCACCTAAGCAGAATCTGACGACTTCAAACCGCCTCTGTTCAAAACGTCGTCACGATCAGCTCCGATAACAAACGAGGCTGAAACTTAAATAGACGTTAGCTTCAGGTGTCTGCTTTCCAACGGTATATAGCTTGCTTTCATCAGAGGTGTATGCGCTACGCAGTGAACAAAAACGTAAGCTCGGCTGAAAAAAACGAGTAGTTTCATTGATGCAAGGAAGAGGTTGAGTGCAACATTGCCTAGGGGACTCTTAAGGGGTTGGGACCATCCTGGGAACTCAGAGAAGGTTGAGTCCTAGGGGAGAAAGGCTAGAGAAGGATGGGAAACGTCCTAGCTAGGTCAGCAAAGCCAACCACACTTGGATGTTCAGAGCTGTACTCAAGGCTACCAATAGTGAGTCAAACCAACCATGAGTCAGCTTGTCTTCCCACTTGCACCCTCTTGCAAGCTGTTTCCAGGAAGACCACACTTCTCAAAAGGAGGGTGGTAGAGTCCCACTTGACCACCTGTACTTCTTGTCTCATTCCCTGTCCCTGCACCATTGGCATGACAACAATGAAAGGGTGGCAAGGGAAATGCTGCCAACAGTGCACCATGACTACAGAACAGTAACTTTCGACAGCTGTCACGTGCTGCTCCGATGCTGGGTTGTCCTGAAACTCGGTGAAAACCTGCAAAACAAGGCAAAGGACTGCCACACTAATTTTCAGACCAATCAAAGCTCGGCAGATGAGTCAGCAGCCGAAATGGTGAACTCGGGTGTTACCAAAAAAGAGTAACACACACTTCCGGGATGCCATAAATCTTGAAACTAAAAATGTTGCCATGCCTTGTAAACTGCTTCAATGATTCTAAAACTTTGAGGGTATGAAGAACACATGTTCAAGCACCACCCCACAAAATTCCAGAAGCTGAACAAGCTTGTAGGCTGAATGGGAGTGCGATGACCGTGCCACTGTAGTACTTTGGCACAACAAACGTAGCCAGGTGACGACCCGTGCTAGCCTCTGTGCAGTGCGTCACTCGCTGACGAGCAGGGGTGAACTGGTGGACTCCCGCATCCTGTAGGTCAGCACCACTCACCAATTTCGTAGAGAACGAGGGGAGGTAGAGACCAGACAGGGTGCCAGAGGGAGCCGCCGGACACGGGAGGACTGTGGAGAAGCGAGACAAGACAGGACCCCCAGAGGGGTCAGCCAGGGAAACCGCAACCGGGCGACTAAGCGGTGTATGTGTGGTGCGGTCCCGAAAGAAGGAGCGAGACGCTCCAGAGTCAAGAGTGAAGGTGTGGGAGGCCGAAGCCGACGCAGTACCTGAGAGCGCAGACGCACTGGCACCTGAGGGAGCAGGCTCAACAGTACCTGAGAGCACAGACGCACTGGCACCTAGACCAGAAGCCTCACCGGCACCTGGAGCAGCAGTACCAATGCCCGGGTCGGGCGGGAAACACCGGTAACAGTCACCCTCATCACTAATAGTCAGAGCATACATGGCAGCAAGGATAGCATCAAAATCAAGATCAAAGAAAGCCACACCAGCCCTAGACAGCTCTCCCCAGCGGGGGATCTCCGCGGCCTCCGGGAACTGCTGACGCCACGCGTCCGTCAGGCGGCCAAAGCAGCGCTGGGCGGGGTGGGCACCCCCACACTGCTCTCCAGTGCGGTCGCCAGTGCGGAGAACGTAGGTGCAGGGACCAAAACCCCCACCACGCTGACGCTGCGTGTACCACTAACGGAGCTGCTGAGGGGTGGGGACGTCGCGAGAGCGCTGCTGCTGCTGCTGCTGCTGCTGGCGCTGACCGCCACCAGTGCCGCTCCGCTGCAACGGTCCACTCCGACCACCTCCACCTCCACCACCCCCGCCTCCGCCTCCACCGCCCCCACCTCCGCCTCCACCGCCGCCACCTCTGCCACCTCCGCCACCACCGCCACCGCCGCCGCCACTCCCGCCTCCACTGCCGCCACTAGCACCCCCACCCCCGCTACCACCTCCACCGCCACCCCCACTCCCTCCGCCGCCTCCACCTCCACCGCCACCGCCCCCACTGCCCCCACCCGCTCCCTTGCCCCCCTTGCCCTTGCCAGAGCGGCGTCTCCCACTAGGGGCAGACGCCGCACCGACCGACTCAAGACCAACGAGGTCGGCCGCAGCGGCAGAGGCGACAGAGGGCAGGAGAGGGGAAGGAGAACACCCCTCAAAGATGGGGGCGCGGGGGTCACCTCGAGAGGCTCCTACAGCAACTATGCTCTTCTCTGCTACAAGGAGGGCCTTCTCGAGGCTGTCGACTGTGAGGGTGGTGGGACAGACCGCGAGGAAGTGGTCCCGGACTACACGAAGGGAGTCAGGGAGGCGAGTGACTAAGAAGTAGAGAGTGATGTACATGGGGGGGGGTTCTTGGCGCAGAAGTCAGCAGGAAGCGCAGCGCGGTAGCGAGTGTCACTAGTGCGGAGGTGCGTGATGAGATCAGCGACAGTGGGAAAGGCGGCAAGGTCAGGGAAGAGGAAGGGGAGCATGAGGCGGCTCAGTGCAGCAGTGGCAGGGGAGGAGTAGCGCGCAACTACAGCGTCGTACAAGGTATGAGCACTCTTGTACTGGCTAAAATGCGCGCGCTCAGCGGTAGGCAGGTGGCGACGCACAGCAAGACGTGCAGCAGCATCGCGCGTGGCCCACTGAGAGCGAACAGTGGCGTCAGCATCAGCAGCAGGGGCAGGGACGGCGCCAGAGGTGAGGTCAAAGAGAGACAGACCGTCGGCCCTGTCGCACTGTAAAAACAGCTGCAGGTCGTCGAGCCAGACCTCAAAGTCAATGGCTCGACCCTCAGCGTCAAAAGCGAGGACACTGGGTGTAGCCATGACTACGACAGTGGAGCAGTGCAAGCAGTAGGGGAAGGGTACGCAGCGACAGCAGTGCAGTGCTCACCGGGTAGGGCAGGTCGGGCGGCTCGGGAGGAAGGTCGCTCGGCGACTCGGCCACTAGGCTGCTGGGCGGCTCGGCTCCTGGGCGGCTCGGCTGGTGCTGGGCGGCTCGGCTGCTGCTGGGCGGCTCGGCGGCTCCGGGCGGCTCGGCTGCTGCTGGGCGGCTCGGTGGCTCCAGGCGGCTCGGCTGCTGCTGGGCGGCTCGGCGGCTCCGTGCGGCTCGGCAGCTCCTGGGCGGCTCGGCTGCTGCTGGGCGGCTCGGCTGCTGCTGGGCTGCTCGGCGGCTCCTGGGCGGCTGCTCCTGGGTGGCGCGGCGGCTCGGCTGCCGCTGGGCCGTGTAGGTAGGGCGGCCGGGCGGGCTGCAGGGAGCGCGGCGGGTAGGCCGCAGGTAAGGCGGCGGGACGGCTGCAGGTAGGGCGGCGGACGGCCGCAGGTAAGGGCGGCGGGTAGGCCGCAGGCAGGGCGGCGGGACGGCCGCAGGTAGGGCGGCGGGTAGGCCGCAGATAGGGCGGCGGGACGGCCGCAGGTAGGGCGGCGGGTAGGCCGCAGGCAGGGCGGTGGGACGGCCGCAGGTAGGGCGGCGGGTAGGCCGTAGACAGGTAAGCATTATCACTACCTAAAAGCACACTCGTTGAGTATGTTCCATAGACTTCTGAATCACATGTGGGGACCTGGATGTGTTGGCCTTCAAGGCACATGATTATGGCTGAGAGGGCAAGGGAAGGGAGCAAGGCAGACGAACAAAATGTGCACACAGAGGTGAGGTGGTCTACCCTGAGTTGGAAGGGACGTCTGGCATGTGATGAGCCATGTGAGAAAAACAACGCAGGGACATCTGGCATGTGATGAGCCATGTGAGAAAGACAATGCAGGGAGATCTGGCATGTGAGAGTGGCACATCGGATCACATGGTATGTGAGAGCAACAGAACTAAATAAGGAAAGTGTTAGGGTTGGTTCGCCCAACCACAGAACCTATGGCGAAAGTCTCTACGACGGCGGAATGACGGCGAAATGGAAGCGCGTGGATGATTCTAGGTGAAACGGTGGAAATCGGCCTACGGCGTGAGAAGGGAGAGAGAAATCGAGAAGGAATGTGTGAGAAGGTGGAAGAAACATCGAGATTGAAGTTGGCGAGGGGAAATTGTGGTTCGAGCTCGAGGCGTGTTCGAGAAGGTTCCAGATTCGGTCTTGAGGAGTGTTCACCGAATTCGGTTCGGTTGCGTCTGCGACTCGGGGTGAAACGAGGCGCACGCGGTTACTTGGGAAACAAGTGAAGTTACGAATCGCATTTTGTGTCTTGCATGACTATAAAACTTCTTGTACTCATTCTGGAAATTATAACATTGGACAACATTGATCAGTTGGAGATTCTGAAAATTGCTGAAGTGTGTATTGACAACTTCAAGCAGAGCTGCGCATATCATTGGATTCGGGAAATCGTGGAGAACACGATAGGCGATAGCAAGTAGACTATTGCCGACTAATGCGTTTACGATCCTAAGAACTGGTATCAGAGCTTGGCGAACAGGCGCGTTGATCGTCGTGAATTCACTTGGTGCGCTAAGTGAAATTAGTGGAGAAGAGGAGTCGTTCACGCCTACGCTATGGGAGACGAGGCGAGTTCGGGTTCCAGTGTGAGTCTTGGAGACCCACAGTTGAAGGTTCTTCTCGAGGCCCTTGCGAGTGGCCGATTGGTGGCGAAACCGACGATTGGGCTCAGCGAAGCCCAGCGCTTCAACGGGAGCAACTACAACGTGTGGCGGAAGAAGTTCATTCGAAGGGCAGAGGAGGTGGACCTCTTGCCGTACTACCGTCCCGACGAGGAGACGATGGAGGGAGTTGCCCCTTCCACGACGGACACGAAGGAGAAAATAACGGCGTTTAAAAAGCAAAGTAAGCAAGCTTTCTTTCAGCTTTGTCACTCAGTTGCCGATGGAATCGCAGTGGATTTGGACCAGTTTGCAGGGGAGCTGAACTCTGCACAGCGAGCGTGGGAGTACCTGGAGTCCACGTACATGGGCACCAACGACGTCAACAAGAAGGCGATTCGGAAGCAGCTGCTGATGCTGAGCATGGAGAAAGGCGAGAAAATCATCACCTACATCAACAGGGCAAAAAGCTATAACGACGACTTGCGGGTGTTGGGAGCCGCGGAGACGGAGCATGAGATGATTGACTATATCATCCAAGGCCTTCCTAAGGAGTACGAATCCGACATCGGTATGTTTACGTACCAACCGCCAGAGAGTTTGATGAAGCTGCAGGAGATTCTACAGTCGCTTGAGACGGTGAAGGAGATGAGGAAAAAGAAAGCAGCAGCAGTAGCTAAGGAGTTTGATGAGGAGAGGCCCGCTTTGGTGAATGCGGTGAAAGCGTTTGGAGCGTGCTACCAGTGTGGAAAGCGCGGTCATAAGGCGATGAACTGCTACGAAAATCCTCGAGGCAGAAACTATAAGGGCAAAGCGATGGAGAACAAGAAAGGAGAAAATGCAGGAGCGGAGTGGCAGCAGAAACGAGGTTTTGGCGGCAAGTGTGATTATTGTGGGCGCTACGGGCATCGTGCCGCAGAGTGCTACTCCAATCCAAACAGCAGGAGCTACAAGGGACCGTCGCAGCAGAAGATTGTAGCGGGTAAGGCGAACGTAGCGGAAGCGGAAAAGGAGGATGTGATTTTGGGAGGAGCGCATCTTGCGAACGTGGTGCGTTTACCGAAGGATGTTCGGCAGACTGACGGACGTGAGAAGACGGCATGGTTCATGGACAGCGGATGCACGCGTCACATGACATTCAGGTCAGATTGGATGGAGAATGTGAGGGAGTCGAGTGAGGATTATATACTGCAAGGTAACAGTGGGAAGTTACCAGTGACAGGAGAGGGTGATGTGGTGTTGCAGAGTCCGTATGGAAAGGTGAAACTGGAGAGTGTGTTGCTAGTTGAGGATTTGAAGGTGAACTTGGTCAGTCAGTCACAGCTTGATGACTTGGGTTGCAAGATATTTTATGACAGTGGCGAGGTTACAGTGTTTGGTCCTGAGTGGGAGAAGTATGCTGATGGTTATTTCAGTGACGGTTTCTATTAGATGAACTTGGTCGCCACGAATGACATGGATGAGATCCATGAGGATCCTGAGTATGGTGAGATGGGAGAACTGAAGGAGTTATTGACTAAGGTTGATAAGAGCAAGGACACGGATGATACGGGAGCGAGTGTGGAGGCAGCAGAAAAGCAGGAAGAGGAGATAGTCGCCATGGAGGCCGCAGCAGTAAACGGTGGAGATGGAGATGATGTCAACACTTTTGCAGCAGCGATCGTGGTTGAAGACGAAGCAGTAAATGCGAAGTGTGTGGGAGTTGAAGCTGTGAAAGGGGACATCATGGTGAAAGGATCAAAGGCGAATGCAACTGCAAAGGGGAAAGTGCTTAAGGAGGATGAACGCGTTGAAGGGTATGAGACCCTAGAGGTGTTGAGTGTTGAGATGCCGAGGAGCAGCGAGAGGCTCAAGAAAATGTTTCATGGTTTGGATGTCAAGGCGCTCAACTTCAAGACACGTAAGTAGAGGTTCAAGGTGCAGGAGCTGCAGGGGAGTGTGAAGCTGACCTAGACCCTGTGAAGGCTACAAGGAGCAGGGGAGGAATGCGAGTAGAGTTCGTGGTTGACGAACCACAGGGGAGATTGTTAGGGTTGGTTCGCCCAACCACAGAACCTATGGCGGAAGTCTCTACGACGGCGGAATGACGGCGAAATGGAAGCGCGTGGATGATTCTAGGTGAAACGGTGGAAATCGGCCTACGGCGTGAGAAGGGAGAGAGAAATCGAGAAGGAATGTGTGAGAAGGTGGAAGAAACATCGAGATTGAAGTTGGCGAGGGGAAATTGTGGTTCGAGCTCGAGGCGTGTTCGAGAAGGTTCCAGATTCGGTCTTGAGGAGTGTTCACCGAATTCGGTTCGGTTGCGTCTGCGACTCGAGGTGAAACGAGGCGCACGCGGTTACTTGGGAAACAAGTGAAGTTACGAATCGCATTTTGTGTCTTGCATGACTATAAAACTGCTTGTACTCATTCTGGAAATTATAACACTGGACAACATTGATCAGTTGGAGATTCTGAAAATTGCTGAAGTGTGTATTGACAACTTCAAGCAGAGCTGCGCATATCATTGGATTCGGGAGATCGTGGAGAACACGATTGGCGATAGCAAGTAGACTATTGCCGACTAATGCGTTTACGATCCTAATAGAAAGGGATGCACATGACAACCACAGTGCTGCCATGGCCGTGCTGTGTTGTGCCGTTCTGTGCTGACAACCACAGTGCTGCCATGGCTGTGCGGTGCTGTGTTGTGCTGACAACCACAGTGCTGCCATGGCTGTGCGGTGCTGTGTTGTGCTGACAACCACAGTGCTGCCATGGCTGTGCTGTGCTTTGTTGTGCTGAGAAACACAGTGCTGCCATAGCCCGACTGCCATGTTTGTGACGTACCCCTGGCGCCTGGCCAGAGCAGCCCGGACCCCACGCGTTGATGGAGTCCACGCAACGCCTATAATTGTCCATGTCACCCGCGTTGTAGTATGCGTTGCAGATTCGCATTCTCTGCGCGATCGCAGCTTGGCATGAGGAACCTGCTGTAATAGGGACCGCCCAGTGAGGCAGCAGGCAGGAAAAGGCATCAGCAATGAGACATTAGGAGAAAAAACAGAGCACTCTGAAAAATGGCTAGAATGCCCGGAGGGGGACGGCAGAGGACCTGATCCGTTCATCCTACGTTTGGCCTGTCCGTACACGTAGACTGCCTCCCATCCGCATCGGACATTTGAGGTGTTGCACTGGCAATCGGGGAGGCAATACTCGGGCGATAATGTTGGTGGGAAAATTGGGGGGGAACAATTTGGGAATCGCGTTGGCGATTGTCACGAATGTCTGTGCTCTCGCGACCAATCAGAGCACATCGTCGATACATTGTGCAGAGTATGCGTGCAAACTGCTTGCGTCGTGGGGCAAGTTTCGCAACTGCGCGTCAACAGTGAAGACTGTTCGTGCTGAAAATCTCGTCGTATGCAAGTTATCGTTACTACTCGAAGTCTCTGAAAAGTACAGTAACTTGTTAAGCTGCTTTGTTACAAATTTGCATTGTCAATTTTTTTTCTTGGAGTACTGTGTTTTCGGAGTTATGGTAGATTAATACCCAATGTTTATTATTGGAAGTCATTATTCTGAATAGTTGCTTTGTTTTAATGCTTGCAACATTGAGCTTATTATGCACTCAACGTAATATATTGTCATAGGAAAACAATTTTTGTAGGAGCTTGAAATATCTATGTAAGAGGCCATGTTACTACAAGGACAGTACAACTTCAGTTTTACCGTAGCCTCTGGTGACGAGTCCGTTGAATGTAGTCGTTGAAATCGATCGCCCAATCACTGGCGCGCGACAAAATTTCTCTCACCTGGTGTTGCGATCCGGCGCGATCAACTCTCGTGCGTTGCGACCATGTTACTACACAGTCGTTTCGTGTCGCAAATAGGGTAACGTGGGGTCGCGACTGACTCACTTTGACCCGCGACCAATCAAGAAGCTTGGGAATCTGAGCGAGATTGGTGCCTCGCAGCCCCCAGGGTCCCCCTTCTGCTGAACTCGATTCTACAAAGGGTACGAAATGGGTGCGTGTTTACCCTAAATCGTACCCAAACGAGAGAAAGTATATTACAGCCGGTCTCTGCTGCACATCATCTCTTTCTACCGCTGAGAATTACATATACGAGGCACCCTTCTCGTTCCTAGGGTTTGAGACCCAATCTCACTAAGGAACTCAAGGAACTCAGCATGCCTCTGAATTTTCCAGAATCTCATTCCTAAGAAATCTAGTGTTGCTCTTTTTCCAGAGCCTTTAATTTTTACGGGCGACTTTCACTGCTGCTCAAATATGAGGACATAAGTGACGTTTTGATAATAAGTTTCCTCCAGGAACGGATTGCTGGTGGTTTCTATTACCACTTTCTTTGCAAAAACGAGCCCCAGAAGCACCATCAACTTCCAGCCACGAATCTCCTGGGTTGTATGGCCGTTTGATATTCCGGAATGCGAGTACATTATCTGCATTAGTCTTGAATGTCAGTCTAAGATCTCCCATTACTGCTCTGGCTTCTATGACAATCAAACTCTGGTTTCGGGTGCAGTTTTTGATTTCATTGGCAATCATGGTGGTATCATGCATCTGTGCTCGTCACTTTGCTACTCGTGCAGACTTGGGAAAGCACAAGAAGTTTTGCAAGGCCACGGGATCAACAAGGCGAGATGAACAGATAGCATTCATGGAACGGGTGCAACGTGCACGAGTGGACAAGGAGCTGGAAAGAGAGTGACAGAGGCCCCGCGTTTCACGGGAACAACCTGAGGTTAGTCCACCCACTGGATCCGAACCAACCTTCCATTTTTCTGCTGTGGGAGGTCATTTTGAGAGAGAACCTAGTCCACCCATCGTTGGATTAGGGGTGGAGGACGATCTACCAAGCGTTGAGCCTGAATGGGATGTCAATATTGCTCTTTTGATAGTGCTCTTGTCGTGTAATGGTGGCATGGGGTTGTCAGCTTCTGATATCAACCGTATTTTGTGCATTTTGCATCATCCCAAGTATAAGAAGCCAGTGTACCACAATCGAACAAGCATGGAGAAGTTTGAGAAGCAACAATTGGCCGAGGTGAGTGGGTTTGCCACCTGGGAAAGCATTGATGTGAGTGAGAACAAAGATGGTTCCGCAAAACTATACAAAACATCTCTTGCGGATGCTGTTCAGAGCTTGTACAATGAACCAAACGTGGCTGAAGGTTTTGTTGTGTGGGCAGAGGCTTTAAAAACGAGCGATGGGAAGCAAATCTTTGCTGGCCCTGAAACAGGGGACATGTGGATCAATGCCCAAAAGGAAATTCCGTGTGGCAGCGTTATTGCAAACGTAATTATCTACAGTGATGCGACAAATCTGAGCTCCGATGGCCGTGTTGTAGGCCATCCTGTTTATGTCACGCTGGCAAACATCCAAGTGAAAGACAGATGGCAGCCGTATGGGCACAGGATGGTGGCCTTGTTGCCTCCCTTGACCGGCATTGACGCAAAAACAGAGGCGGGCAAGGCTATCCGGCGAAACATCTTCCAGAGAGCTATGTGCCACGTGTTGCGCGACCTCAAGCAACTTTCAGCCAGGTTCGTATGCCTTTAAGGTTTCTTCGGTGTTTCATATTTGTTTGCATGGTGTATGTGTACAAACACTCACTCACATAACACTATTTCAATGTTCTTCCTACCCATGTTCAGTGGCAGGCCCATGCTGGATCCATTTGGTGTTGAGCGCATGGTGTACGCAATGTTGTATGCGTACGTTGCGGATCACCCAGAGGCATGCAAGGTGGCTGGAAATTTCGCAAGCCATAAGGCTAAGTTTCCTTGCCACCGATGCCTGGTGGAAACGGACAACATCAGCAACATGGAGCTCCCTGTGGTGTATCGGACCGAGGAGGATCAAATGAATAAAGTGAAAGAGCTTATGGCGATTGAAGTTCCAACCCAGCGTCTAAACGCTTCACGCAGTATTAGCACCCATCCAGTAGAGGTGAGTAACGCCTGCCTTTAGCGATGTGTCCCCCAAACCCCTCTTTCACCCCCTCCTTCTCCCCCACCTTCTCCCCCACCTTTCCCCCCACCTTCCCCCCCACTTTCCCCCCCATCCCCCTTCCCCACAAGGTTTGTAGTTCGTCTCTGACCCATTTTTAGTGTCCCTCATCCCCCCGTATCGTGTACCTCTGCCCTCCCCCGTTCTCTTCTTCCGTCATAGAATTCCTACTTCTATGTGTTTACATCCACTCCTCTATCTCGATGCAACTTCTTTTGCCCACCACGTTACAAATTCACCTCATCCACCTCCCCTTCCCCGTTTTTTGTCTACCCCGCTGTCACTTTCCGTGCACCTTCCACTTCCCGTGAGTCCAGCCCCCCTCCTCACTTCACCTCACTTCCTCTCCCGTGCCTCACTCGTCTGGTGGTTAAGGGTCCCCTCGACTTCCCATGTATCGTGTACACAACTTAGTTCTCTCTTTGCCCATCCTGTGTTTCCCTATTACAGGCCGCCATCTGGGGGTTTGCACTCGGGCTAACTGACGTTGGTAACCCGTATCGTGCCATTCTTGTTGAAGTCATGCACGCGTGGGAGTTGGGTGTTTTCTTACTCATTGTTTCATGCATTCGCAACATGTTCAAGGGAAATCGTAAGGTGTTGGTTGAGCTTGATGACGCACTTCAATCGGTTCATGGTAACACCCGCATTTCTGGATTTCGTATGCCAGGGACGGAAAAGGGAGGATACTTTTCAGGTGGCTCAAACTTCCAGGCGTTCGAACATCGCACTGTCATGCAAGAGATATGCATTGTTCTCAGCATGGTTGCGCTCGTGCCCCAAGCCGTCATCGATGCGGTAGCGGCGTTTGTGGACTGCTACATGTTGGGGTGTCGGCGTTGGTACCACACAGAGGGCACACTTGATGAATTGCGACGCGACATCAAGAAGTGAGTACTATCTTGCTTGTAATGTTACCTCATAATTCACCCCTTGCATCCCCCCACCAGCTTGTCCTCTCTGCTGCCCATGCAAGTCAATGTTCCCTCACAACCCATCCCTTGATTTCCCCCACCTGCTTGTCCTCTCTGCTGGCCATGCAAGCCGTTTTTCCCTCACAACCCATCCCTTGCATCTCCCCACCTGCTTGTCCTCTCTGCTGCCCATGCGAGCCATTGGTTGCTCACAACCCGTCCCTTGCATCTCCCCACCTGCTTGCATTCTCTGCTGCCCATGCTAGCGATTGTTTGCTCACAACCCATCCTTTGCATCTCCCCACCTACTTGCATTCTCTGCTGCCCATGCGAGCCTTTGGTTGCTCACAACCGGTCCCTTGCATCTCCCCACCTGCTTGCTTTCTCTGCTGCCCATGCAAACGATTGTTTGCTCACAACCCATCCTTCGCATCTCCCCACCTACTTGCATTCTCCGGTGCCCATGCGAGCCATCTTTCACATTTCTTGTCCCTTTATTCATCCATTTCATGCATGATCACAGATTGATCCCCCAACTGAAAACAGTATTCGGTGCACAACAAGCCAACGAGTTCAACCTCACTAAAATACATGACATGGCTCACCTAGTGGACGACATCGTGCGGTCGGGGGTACCCGTACATTATAATGCGAACATGTTCGAGTATCTCCACCAACCACTCGTGAAGCGTGCTTACAGAGCCACCAACAAGCGGAACGCGGAACCACAGATTGTGAAACATGATGTTCGGTCGCACATGCTCCGCTCTCTGCAGGCAGCCGATTCCAACTCTGTGGATGGTCCGCATCGAATGGTGGCTCTTCAAGAGGTGTGTATCAAATCGGCAGCATTGCTATGCTTTATTAAACACACCTCTGCACTGTCCTACCTCTCTTTTGCGTTTTGGGTTCCTTTTTGTCCAATGTAAACACCTTGCTTTCTCTCGCTCCAACCCTACCTCCCATTCACGCCCTCACTGCTATGGCAGGCCATTGGGAACGGTGTCAACACATTTGCTGCTGGTTCTTTCAACGTGAACTGGCGGCTGAACTGGGGTGATGCCTCTGATGCTTGGAAAGAGCATGTTGCTCTTGCCCCTGGAGATATGACTAGGTTGAAGACACTTCTGGGAAGTTTAGAGGAGGGGGGGACCAAGGTAAGCTCGACGATACATGTAAAGAAGGGGATGGCAATACCAGGGGACGAGGACTTTACTAGATACTCTAGTCAGGCCCATTACGTGCGTGCGATGTCATCATTCATGGACTCGCCCTGGTTCAGTGATGTGGCTGTGCTTGGGGAAGAAGGTGAAAAGAAGGTCATGTGGTATGCTCGGCTTCTCTGCTTGTTTGTCGCCGACGTTTTCACAACTGAGTGCGACGAGGTTGAGCAGCGGGAGTACGCTTTCGTTCGCTTCTACAAGGTCACAGACGAGGAGCACCGATCTCACTGCCCCGTGCTTACTTGGGATGATGCGGGGACTGAATACCACTTGATTGACGCGGAGACCGTTCTCCGTGTCGCTCACGTTGTGCCTCTTGGTGATGGGCGCTTCCTGCTCAACAAGTTCAAGTTCTATTGATTCATGACAGTTTCTACATTCATTTGATGCTGGATTGTTCCTTTGCATCTGCACATAGGCTCCTAGTTGCTGAATCACCAGTGACAATGGTGTTAAACCCATGGCGAGCATCCTAACTAACGCATAGGTTGAGCTAGTTTGCTGTGGTCCTCAAGATATTGGTTCACACTGCAGTAGTGTTACATCAAAAACAAGGTTGAATACCGTTCATGCCACAGCCCAGCTAGGTTGACTCAATTTGTTGCCAAACAATTAAACAACACCATGTGATGCTTTGTGTTCTGTTCTATCATTGGCACATTCAACCATGCTTAAAGGCATTAACTTTTTGCCTTGTTTCACTACTCTGATTTTTATAAAGGGGTCTGTACTCGATATCACTCACCTCACCAATCCCAGCCGTACATTTTGCAGCCTCGATTCTCGAAGACACACCAGCGTGTCGCGACGAATCCGTGCTGGCAGTCGTGTTTCTCGAAGCACCACCAATCTCTGTCCTCCCAAACCAGCGGCGCGAGTTGCGACACTGTTTCGGCAGATAGCCACTCACTGTTGCTGGCAAAAATCCGCTCGCTGCCAGTGTGGAACTGAACAGTAAATAATGACTGCCGTGCGTGTTGCCTTCCATCCAGCCCGACGATCAAACGTGAACGCGATGAGGTCATGTACAGTACCCGCAAACATTTTTGGGTTTTTGCCCGTCAGCACCATTAATCAAGGGCTGATATATTACTGTACTGTGACGCCAGTTTCTGAGCCGAGGAGACAAACTCGGGATAATGGAATTACTGCCCGGAAGTGCTTCCCGTGAGCATCACGTTGGATTGCCCCCACTTTTGGGCGGTGGGTGTTTGATGCGCTGTCACGGCTGTTTGCCCACACTAAAAAAGGAACGGTGGGCCTCAATGCTGAGTTGTCATTTTTCCAACTCGGCAGTGCACATTGCTCCATTGCTATACAAACTTTGTGAAACTTTTACGTGCCCGGTCAAGCGCATAATTTGTAAGTTTCATGCTCATCTCCGTTTTATTTTGCTCCTAACGCATGGCTCGAAACTCCAGACCCTCAAGTTATGGGCATTTGTAAAAAGTTGAACTGCCATGCCCGTCCTTATCCTCCCCCCCCCCCCCTCGGAACCTGTAAAGCAGAGTTTGAACAGAGCCACGTCCTGCCTTTCCCCGGCCATGCTCCACCTCACGGTTCCGCCCTCACAGCTGAGCAGGTACCGTTCACCGCTTCTGCCGCGAGAGCTCTTACTACGCCAGTTTCATGGCTGACGTGATTCCCCTCACGGTAATGGTCCAACCTTGTAGCTCGCAAAACAATGTTTCCCCAGCATATTTTACAGCTGTGTTTAAATATTTTCCTTCCAGCAAGAGCCTAACTGCCCGATGCCATGGCAGATGAAATCCCTAAGGCGCTTCAGAAGACTTTCGCCGGACGTAAGAGGCGAACAATTCAACCATCGGTCAAGCTGAGAGGATATCATGCAAAATTATGGGGGGCTCGCAATACCAGCGCACAAGATGATGCGGAAGGGAGCGGTGGAGGCGAATCACTGTCGCAGCAACCCTTGGTTGCTGCCGTCGATGGCTCCTCGGAAGGAAACGGGGAGAATGCGCTTGGTTCGCAAGAGGAGCTCAATGTTGCTGGATCTGCGCTGCCACTTGCTGAACCTGCAGCGATGCAAGTTGAAAAGGGTGAGTGAGTCGTGGGTATTGGCTCTGCTGCACATGCCGGCTCGAAATCCATGCTTATGTTTCCGTGTTGGTTTTCCAATCTTACAGATCAGGTTCCAGCCTCCGAACGCAATATCTTTCACAGAGAGGCGAACAACGTCAGGCCCAGCTCCGAAACGGAGCTCCGCACTGCCGTTCGTAAGCTTGGAGAGACGCTGGGTCGCTTGGAGAGTCGGCTTGCTGCCTCGGATAGGAGTCAACGGGAGATGATGGACATGCTGAAGTAGCTGATGATCCACGTTATCAAACCACCTTGGGCCGACGAAGCTAAGATCAATGTACGCATGCTGTGTTCCTTTTTTTCACTCTGTTGTATTGTCCTTGTAAATAAAACTCAATTCTAATTACGTTTGTTGTCCCGCTGCAGGCATCAATAAGTGATGTTGTGGACATGTTCCTCAACGGGCCGAAGTTGTTGAAGAGGATGATATATCCTTTGGAAAGGGACTACAAGGTGGAGCTCATTGCTGACCTCGACGTGCTGGACAAGGAGCTTCGCTATTTCGAGTCCGTGTGGATCAATGGCGGCGTTGCTTCTAAGATTGTTACCCAGGGTAACAGTCGTAGGGGTAAGCTGAGTACTAAGTTTCGTGAAGTGGCTTACCCTCTTCTGCGTGACATGTTTGGGGATCCACTTCCTAACACTGCAGAAGCGAGGCGCAAGTACGCCAACGACAACTGGACAGGTATATGCCTAAATTGTGTTCTGTTCACCATTGAAGCTTTTAAAGTGCTGACCAAAATTGTGGTGCATCATTGCAGAGGATTTTGGCGTACCATGGCATGCTCGTAACGGAACACCATTTTCCAGTGATGCGTTCAATGAGGCGGCTGCCTCGTGGTACAAGGATGAGCCAGCAGTGGTTGCGCTCACCAGCGATCAGATGTGCTACATGTTTCTGGCGGTGAGTCCGTAAATCCATAAATTGGGTTTCTAGTTGCGTTGTATCTTAATCTATTTTCCTGGTTGTCATCATTACGTTGACTACTGTTGTTTGTGTTGTCTCATGGTATGATATGGGCCTTTCAGGTGGAGCACAGCATGCTCACTGAAAAACCCAGCTTGTCTCCTGACAGCACCATCAACATGAGGGAGATGGACAAGAGGCAAGATCAGATTTCAAATTGGCTCAACAAAGCTGGGATCGTATCTGAGAGTGGGTTTTATGACCTGGGTGGTGTAGCACTGAAGGATTGGAATAATGATGGTTTGGAGCATCCTAGCAATGGAAACAGCAATGTATAGTGAGTCTTTTTGTATGCAATCGATTTAATGCTAATTTCTAATTTGCCCTCCCGATTTTAATTAATGCGCTGTTTATTTGGTATAATTTGTTTCTGCTGAATTTCTATTTAATAGAAAATATTGAATTACGAACGAAATAGCTAGGTGTAGATACTTTAGTGTGTCAAGTGTTCCTGTTAGTGAGTGATTTCAATTGAAGCAAATCCCAGTGGTCACCAATATCAACCGTTACTATGACAGACTCGAGTGCTACAAAAGAACCCAACAATCTTGGGCGCGACTCCATTTAGGTTCCCGAATGGTTTGTTCCAATGTTCTGAGAGGAGGACGAAATGTGGTAACGCGCTTCTCGAAACTAGCAACACACGAAGAGCCTCCAGTAGTTTTCCCGCCGATTCAGCGACAGCGTTTCCCCCATATCTTCGGAGTACCTGCCACGCGATTCTGTTGACCCACAATCGCCCCTAGCCTATTGCGAGGGATTTTCCAGCACACAAGACTCGAGCAAACAGCCGAACTATTACCAGAAATTTACCAGAGAAGTTCGTCCTTCGTCCGATGCGATAAGTCATCCTGAACTGAGTCCCATGATCATCGCACCATCGAATACCGCCCAAATGAGCCTGCGCTGGCGTTGAATTTGACTTTTTTTTATTATCGACTCGAAGTTCAACTATGTTTGGTTTGTCCGAGCAAAAAGACTGCCTCCCATCCAATGAGTCATCGTACCATCCGACGGGAGCTTGCGGTGATGCTGTACGCGCGGCACTTCGTCAGGCTGGACGGCACTCGCCGCGTTTTCTGCTGTCACGACGCCGCCTGCCGCCACGCTCGTCGCTGGTAGGGGGCCAGGTTGTGATAGGCAGAGAGTGGGGGGAGGGAGTCACGAGTCAGGCAGCGCGTTGTTCATAATTTTGCAAGTGCCAAGATGTGTTTTTTTTTTGCAAGAACCACATTCGCTCTTGAACGCCTTGCATGTGGAAAAAACGAGTAATGTGGAACTCCGGGTGGTGTGTGGGAGCGCGTCGGCTTCAGTGGAGGCTAAAGTGAGGAGATTGCAACACGGGGTGAGGGCGCTATTCATAAGCGCGGCATTCACAGGGCCTCTGCTTAGATTTCGGCATGGGTCGTACCTTGGGTGAAAGAGAGCGCCAGGATTGCAGCGAGGAAGAGCGCGAGGGCGACGGTGAGAATGTGGCGAGCCATGGCGTTTTAGCGTGATGGGCTAGCTGGGAGAAATTGATAACTGAGCGAAATTGGATGTGGGACTGATGATTCGTGCATGTTCAGCTGTGGAATATATATGCAGCGGGCCAAGAAGGACGAGTGTGCAGCGCGGTGGTATCCGCCGAAAATGACTCGGGTTCGGGCTTCTGCAGAATACTGAACGTGCATTACAGAATTCCAGAGGCAATAATGCAATTCGCGACCTGCCCGATCCGGAATGGTGACGCGCTGATTTTGTGTAGGATCGAGGGCCCAGAATCAATCTGCAGCAGAAAATGAAAACTTTTCCTGCAAATCGGTGATGATGCAAGTGCAATTTTCCAATATGCGAGCTGCCCGGTGTACACCTTAGACGTGTGACCAATTCGCCACCAAAATCGAAGGGGGACGCGTTCCCTGGGGAAAATCGACCCAACGCGACCACAGGAGTGCGATTGGATGCCGCAAATGGCGGTGGAAAGCACAAAAGTTGGAATGTGTAAGGAAATTCCCTTTTCCTTACTTCGCATCCCTACTCAACGCGTACATCACTGTAGCACCTCAGTCAGCACCGTTACCACTCGCGACCATCGCACCGATAATCATCCCGCCAATTTCGCACATCGCATCCCGACCTCACGGCTCGGCTGGTAACCCGCGCTCCGGGCCTACACTTGGACACTTTCCCAAACCTCAGTCCCAGGCTCGTCGCGCGACTACCACAGACCATTACCGTTACCACTGTAGTTTCGCTATATATTCTTCGCTCATGCCTTCGCTCATTGTACTCTTGCTTCGATAGTGCAATTCTCGTTCGTTCACTCAATTGCACTCGTAACAGAATGCATTAAACGAATTTCCGTTACAGGCAATAAATGAAAGCGGAAGTTGCATTCTGTGCTTACATATAGTCTAACTTACCAGCGGAGTGAGTGAAATTGAATTGCGTGGAAGGGCCTCTCAAACCATCCAAAAACAAAGATTGCATTTCTTCCTTCTGCCATTGGCAGCTTGAATCAAGTTTGCACCAATGTTGTTGTGAAGGCGATACACGTGTCAAAATGAGGAATGGTGTTTCCATTGATGTTGGTTGGGGTACATATGACAAACCCTAACTTCTGTACCCCCTAAGACAAACCTCACTACAGGCTACAACATTTGACACACCCCCATAGCCTAAGTGAGGGGTGTCTAGCAAAATCAAAAAGAGTACGGTCACAAGACCAGTCCAAAAGAAAACAAAGCTCAGGGTGGATCACAACGTCACCACACACTCTGAGCACAAGCAATAGTGGCCACAAGGCCAGTCCAAGAGATCACAAGTATATATAGCAAGTGTACAGACGAAGCAGGCAATAAACTCAAGTCTACACATGACTAGAACCTGTGTCAACAAGGCCTAACTGCACACAACACCTCTGGTGGTCACAAGGCGGAAGCGCCTTGGTGAAGATGTCTGCAGTGTTGGCCTCGGACTCCACGAACTCGAAGCGAGCCTGTCCACGTCTCTGCAACTCTCGCAGAAGAAAGTACCTGACGTGAATGTGCTTCACTCTGCTCTCCAGTCGCGGCTCACGACAGAGGAGGATCGACGCCTTGTTGTCAGTAAACAAGGTCGGTGCAGAGCTCGGCCGCTCACCAAGGTCGGCGAGCAAGAAGGTCAACCACCGCAACTCCTGTGCCGCCATGGCACCAGCGTAAATCTCAGCCTCAGCTGTAGAGGTCGAGACAGAAGAGGAGCGCATGGAACGCCAGGAAACAGCTCCAGAACCCAGACTGAAACAGTACCCCTGAGGGACCAGTGAGTCTGTGGTCAACAGCGAGAGGTGTGCGCTGTACGGTGGAGTGCTGAAGCCCGAACCGCTGAAGGACCTGCTGCACCATGTGTGACTGTGAGAGTGTAATGGTGCGAGCGGCTCTGTCCCTGGTGATCTGCAGGCCAAGGTAGTGGCGCAGCTCACCAAGATCAGTGCACGTGTGTCTCTTCTGCAGTTCGGACTTCACGTCTGCCAAAGCAACCCTGTCCGGAGTGGCGAAAACGAGGTCGTCGACGTAAACCAGAACAAAGAACGGTGTGGAGCCACGACGAACGAACAGCGACGGGTCGGCAGAAGACGGCTGGAACCCAAGGTCAGAGAGGGTAGAACGCAGAGTGTCGTGCCACTCACGAGGGGCCTGGCGAAGACCGTAAACAGGTCGCCTCAGCCTCCACTGGGTCCCAGGAGGGAAGGTGCCACTGAAGGCCGAGGGACGACGCAACCAGACCTCCTCGTGTAGGCTGCCCTGAAGGAAAGCAGTGGAGAAGTCGAGAGAGTGTAACTCGTTGTCTCTCTGTGCTGCTACGTGTAGTAACACCCGAAGAGTGGTCATCTTCGGGGTAGGTGCGAAGGTCTGAAAGAAGTCAACTCCCTCGCGCTGACTGAAACCTCTAGCCACGTAGCGCGCCTTGAAGACCGGGGGAGATCCCGGTGGCCGCTTCACCCTGTAGATCCACATGCCGTCGACTACGTTCGCCCCAGGGGGGGGAACCTCATCGACGTAGGTGCCTGTGGATCTGTAGGAGGCCATCTCTGCGTCCATGGCAGCTCTCCACTGAGAGGCCCAAGGCCCTGACACTGCCTCAGCGTAAGTGCGAGGAGTCGGAATGTCAAGGGCGTCGGGGTCACCCTCAGGGGCGAGGAGCATGGCACAGAGATGAGGGGAAGCGGCCGCCAGGAACTCTAGCTCAAACTGCCTGTCCTCTAGGGCGTCACAGCCAAGGGCAGACACACCCCCGACGGCCAGAGGACTGGTAGGAGGAGCAGCCACAAGCGTGGTGGCGTAGTCAAGGCGGCGGGTAGCGGCAAAGTCAGTAACCGCGGCAGTAAGAGCAGACACAGAGGACACAGAGGCACGAGGGTGAGTAACAAGAGAGGCGAGAACACGAGAGAGAACAGGACGGTACGTGCGGTAGTAGTCAGTGACAGGAGCAGGGAGCGACACGGTGAGGGCCGACTCAGGAGGAGACGGAAGCACAGACTGAGACGGACGAGGTGGACTGGAACAAAGTAAGGCAGTACGAAGGTCAGTGAAGGGAACAGGAGACGAGGGACGAGCACGAGGGGAGCGACGAGTAGCCCAAGAACGAGACGGAGGAGGAGAGGACAAAGGCGGAGAACTAGAGAAAACAGCGGGGGAGGAGTCAGGCGGAGGAAACGTGGGACCGTAGACAGGAGGAGAGGCGGAGGAGGGAGGAGAAGGGGAGGGGAGACCAAGGGCCCGAAGACCCGAGACAGGAGGAGGAAGTGGCTGCTGCTGCTGCTGCTGCGACTGCTGCTGCTGCGGACGCGGCTGCTGCTGGGACTGCTGCTCCTGCGGGTCCAGCTGCTGTTGCTGCTGCTGCTGCTCCGCCAGCCGCTGTAACTCCCTCTCCTCTCTCTCCAACTCCAGCTGCTCGTCACGCGCACGGCGAACACGAGCCTGGTGCCTAGTCGGGTAGGGGTGGGGGGGCGGAGTAGTGTCTGAAGCAGCGGCAGCTCCAGAGTCAACCCCCGAAGAACCAGGCGCACCACCCCCAGAGGCAGCACTAACACCAGCTCCAGACCCAGGCGCACCAGAACCCGAAGCAGGCGCACCCTCACCCCCAGAGGGAGCACCCCCAGAGTCCACGCGGCTAGCACCGGCTCCCGGACGACAAGAGGCCTCTGCACCCACCGGGTCAGCTCCAACTCCAGAACCAGAAACTCCAGCTCCAACTCCAGCACCCCCAGAACCAGAAACTCCAGTGCCTACTCCAGCTCCACCTCCAGCTCCAACACCAGCTCCAACTCCAGCACCCCCAGAACCAGAAACCGGTACAGGAACAGGCGCAGCACCAACCTCTCGGGAGCTAGCACCAGCGGCACGCTGCGAGGAGGACTGTGGGGAGGGAGGCTGTACCGGAGGGGCTACCGAAGGAGGAGGGGTAGCCTGGGACACACCTGACGGGGCTGGGCCAGGGGGGGGAGGCTGTACCGGGGGAGCAGGAGGGGGAGCGGCAGTCAGGAAGAGGGGGGGAGGAGGAACCGGGAGACCTCGACTGGGGTACCTGACGTAGTACGGAGTGGACTCCTCGAAACAGACGTCACGGGAGTCAAAGAACCGGTGAGAGGGAGGGTGGTAAAAGGTGAAGTCAGAGGAGTCCTCAGGGAAACCAAGGAAGACACAGGGGACGGCACGAGGCGAGAGCTTGTCCGCGGAGGTGTCGCGGACAAGAGCCAAGCACCCCCAGACACGAAACCGCGACGCAACACCAGGGGACCCTGTCCAAAGACTGGTCGGTGAAACCTCTGGTCGAGAGACACGTGGCCAGAGGTTCAGCTGGTGCGCGGCGTACCTGACCGCGTAGGGCCACAGAAAATGGGGGGCACAGGCGTGAGTCAGGGAGGTGCGGGCGATCTCCATGACCAGGCCTATGCGGCGCTCAGCAACCCCATTCTGCTGTGGGGACTCTGGAAGCGTCCAGGACTGACGAATGCCCTGCTCGCGACAGAATCCAGCGAGAATGCCGGAGCGAAACTCACCCCCACGGTCGGAGTGGAGACAGCTGACACGACGACCACGAGTGTCCTCGGTGGTGAGCAACCACCTGATCAGCGTAGAAGTCACCTCAGACTTCTTCGCCAGTGGGAACACTGTGGTGTAGCGGGAGAAGTCGTCAACGACCACCAGAAAGTAACGCTCACGCTCAGGGCCTAGACGAGGGGCGGGGCCCCAGACGTCCAAGTGAAGCGTCTCAAAAGGCTCGGTGGCCGGACGAAGGGAGGAGGAGTGAGGGGTGGCGCGCAGCCTACCCTCGACGCAGGGACGACACGGCGGCGCAAGCGAAGGCGGCAGCGACGGCAAGACACGTGGGAGGCCTAGGACAAGACGCTGACTAGACATAGCGCGCAGACGAGGAAGGGACGGGTGCCCCATCCGGTGGTGCCACAGAACGGTGGGGTGGGCAAGCGACCGGCAGGAGCACGACGCAGCGACTGGAACAGACGTAGGAACCAGACACGACACAGACACCTGGGGGGACGAAGCAACCTGGTGAGACACGGGGACCCGAACGGGGGGGGGAACCGGAGGCAGTGGCAGTAGGGGGGGCTGCTGGTGCGGCCGCTGGTGCTGCTGCTGCTGCTGCTGCTGCGGCTGCGGCTGCTGCTGCTGCTGCGGCTGCTGCTGCGGCGCACGCGGGCCAGTGTGAAGAGTGTAGAGACCCGAGCCCGGCTCAGCAGTAAAGGTAGCAAGAGGCTGGTAAGAGTCTCCGTCAACACACACCGCAGTCTCTCCAGAAGGCTCAAACCACACACCCACGTGCTGACTCACGAGGGGTCGCACGCCCACCAAGTTCCGGGAGAACGAGGGGACGTGAAACCCAGTGAGAGACCTGGAGGGAGCAGCAGGACACGGTAAAGTGGTAGTGTGACGGGCAGTGACTGGTCCCGTAGTGGGATCAGCCAACGCTACAGAAACAGGCGCAGGAAGTGGTGTAAGTGTCGTGCTGTCCCGGAAGAAGCAGTGGGAGGCTCCAGAGTCCAGTGTGAACGACAGCGAAGCGTCCCCTGAGGTAGTCGCTGGTCTAGAGTCTACACAAGTACCTACACTAGCAACAGGCAACTGAGCAAGACTAGCACCTAAGCTAACAACACCAGAGTAAACAGAGTCAGAAACACTAGAGTCAACAACAGCATACATAGCATGAGGAGCACCAATCAGATCAACTAATTGCTCAGCAGACATGCCCCACAGAGCGGAGTCGTAGCGCTAAACCAGAGGAAGCCAGTCAGGAGCAGGACCGCCAACCCCGTAGGTCAACCGGACCGTGTCAGTGAGCTGAGCAAAGCACTGACCAGGGGGGTGAAAGCGGCCACAAGGGTGGCCCCGACGAGGACCTGTCTGAACCTGGTAGGGGCAGGGAGGGTAAGCCGCACCGCGCTGGGGCTGACGCAGCCCCGACCCCGGAGCCAGCTGCTGACGCTGCTGCTGCTGAGGCTGCTGGGAGGAAAGGGGCTGCTGCTGCTGCTGAAGGTGCTGCTGACGCTGAGCCTGGTACCACGCCGCTACTCCACCTAGCGGGGCCGGCAGTACAGGAGGCGACTGACGAGCTCGGGGGTCGCCGCCACCAGCAGGTGCAGTGGAGTCACCAGCCGCTGCACGAGGGGTCTCTCCAGACGCTGCACTCCCACCACCCCCAGTCGCAACAGCACCCCCACTACCTCCGCTACCTCCGCCTCCACCTCCACCAGAACCACCTTTCTTGCCCCCCCTGCCGCGGGACCGCGACGCAGTCGTAACAGCAGCCGCAGTCGCGTCAGTAGCGGCAGTGGCAAGAGAGGCAGTGAAGGTGGGTAACTGCGGGACTGTGCACCCGTGGAAGAGTGGGGGGGACACAGTACCAGAGGCGGCAGCTACCGAACGAAGGTTGCTCTCGACGTCCTTGAGTGCAGACTCAAGGACCTCGATAGTCAGCTCACTAGGGTGCTTCAGCAAAAGCGCGTCACGAACGGAGGCAAGGCGGTCAGGGAGGCTAGTGGTGATGAAATAGACAGTGATCGCCATGGGGGGAGGAAGCAGTGTAAGCTGTGCCTCAGTGCAAGCAGCGCGGTAACTAGCGTCGAGCGAGCGGAGGTGAGCGATCAAGTCAGCAGAGCGCTCAAACGAGGCAAGATCAGGAAACAGGAACGGGAGGAAAAGACGGCCAAGAGAGACAGTAGCGGGAGTAGAGTAGCGGGCCTTAATCGCAGTGAGGTACGCAGCAGCGGTGCGAACCTGAGTAAAGTGGACCTCCTTGGACTCAGGGAGGAGGCTGCTGAGTGCGATGCAGGCCGCAGCGTCACGCGACGTCCAAGCCGTCCGGTCAGCGCGCTGACGGGCAAAGCGAGCCGTAGCAGCGTCGTCAGGAGCAGGGCCTAAAGCTGTAGGCTCGGGGGGCTCAGGGAGGTCACCAGTAGCGTGTGACCAGAGGGTCTCGCCCCCCTGGACCTGACTCTCTAACAGACGGCGAGCGCGAAGAAGCCAGACGGAAAAGTCAAGGGGTCTACCGTCAGCGTCGAAACGAAGAACTCGCGGAGTCGCCATAGTGAGGACTAAAGCGAACGAACAGGCGAGTAACAACCGGGGGGGAAGAGAACTCAGTCGCAGCGGAAGAGCGGGCTAGGGCGACGGGCCAGGACGTAGGGTAGGGCAACGGGCCAGGGCCTAGGGTAGGGCGACGGGCCAGGGCTTAGGGAGGGCAACAGGCCAGAGCCTAGGGTAGGGCGACGGGCCAGGGCTTAGGGAGGGCGACGGGCCAGGGCCTAGGGTAGGGCGACGGGCCAGGGCCTAGGGTAGGGCGACGGGCCAGGGCCTAGGGTAGGGCGACGGGCCAGGGCCTAGGGTAGGGCGACGGGCCAGGACTTAGGGAGGGCGACGGGCCAGGGCCTAGGGTAGGGCGACGGGCCAGGGCTTAGGGCAGGGCGACGGGCCAGGGGGTAGGGCAGGGCGACGCGACGGGGGAAAGGGCGGGAGCGACGCGACGGGGCAGGGCGACGCGACGGGACAGGGCGACGCGACGGGGCAGGGCGACGCGACGGGGTAGGGCGACGCGACGGGACAGGGCGACGGGACGGGACAGGGCGACGGGACGGGGTAGGGCGACGCGACGGGACAGGGCGACGGGACGGGGGGGGAACAGGCGGGCACGACGCGACGGGGGGAACGGGCGCGACGCGACGGGGGGAAAGGGCGTGACGGGGGGGGGAAAGGGCGCGACGCGACGGGGGTGGGGGGGGGGGGGGGGGGGGGGGGCGCTAGGCGACGGGGAGAAAGGGCGCTAAGCGACGGGGGAAAGGGCGCTAGGCTCGGTAACAACGGAACTGGTACGAACGAGAGGTAGGATCAGGCTCGGGAGGTACGAACGGAGAACGGAGGAACGGGATCCCACAGGATCCTAACCTAGCTGATACCATGTCAAAATGAGGAATGGTGTTTCCATTGATGTTGGTTGGGGTACATATGACAAACCCTAACTTCTGTACCCCCTAAGACAAACCTCACTACAGGCTACAACATTTGACAAAACGACACCGCAATAAATGGTGGGAGATAGTTGACCTGCTGGGGAGTACAAGTACTTGCAAGCGTGACGCGTGAGAGGCGCCAAGGCATGGAGTTATGTGGTCTGGCAGTGCGACAGTAAAGTACTCACAGGCATGACGCGTGAGGGTAGCCTGTCTCACAGGCAAGTGCAATCACAGGCGTTGAGTCACTGGCTCGGGCATACCGAGTCACTTGCGCGAATACTTGGTTCGTACATTACAGTGCTTGAGTACCATAATGGTTTGTTATCTAGTGATTTTACTTCTCAACGATTTCAAGCTGGCAAAAGAAGGGATGTAGTATAATCAGTATATAAAAAACAGCAGATACACACGCAACAACAGTAGGCACATTCAGATCAAGCACACAAACTCAAGGTGTTCCCTCTTCTAAGCACACATTCACCTCATGGGTTAAAGATCATGTCATGTGGCACGTATACCGTACACACAACAAAACACTAGCTCGAAACCAGAATAGCATCATCACTAGTTCAAACCACAAAGAACATATATCCCTTCTGGAGGAGGTTCCATAGAACTTCTGAATCACAGGTGGGGCCCTGGTGCACCATTTAAGGCTGAGAAGGACAAGGGAAGGGAGCAGGTCAGACCAACAGATGTGCACACAGAGGTGAGCTGGTCTACCCTGATCTGGAAGAAGATATGGCATGCGATGAGCCATGTGAGGGCGACAAACCAGGGACGCTAGATGTATCTGGCATGTGAGCGGCACACAGGATCACATGGCATGCGAGAGCGACAGAACGAAACAAGGGAAGGGATACACATGACAACTGCAGTGCTCATGGCCCGTACCCCATGTGTGTGACGTACCGATTGCGACGCGTCAGGGCAGGGAAACATCTGCAAAACGTTGCGAGCGCAGTTTGCGGCTAAGCTCGGATTATACCGGTAAACTGAGTAGCACGTTTGAACTTTCCGCGCGCGCTCCGTCTGGCATGAGGGAGCTGGTGGTAAGGGGGGCCACCCAGTGAGGGCAGAAGGGCAGATAGGAGATTTGAGGAGCTTGGGTAGGGAATCATCTCAGCCTTCACCGGACGAAACGCGACAGCAAGGCGGGAAATGACTCTGCTGCTGGAAAGTGAAAAGGCCGCTGCCTCGCAATCATCCCAAGCCACGGCACGGACATTTGGAGAAAAGAAAAGAGCACGCTGGAAAGCCAGTTAGAATGCACAGGGGAGGAGCGGCAGAGAACCTATTTACGTTCGGCCTAGACCGGCTCACACCATCTTACCATCGGCGAATGACTCAATGAGCTTGCGATGGCGCTGCGCCTCGCGCGGCACTTCGTTGAGCAGGGCGGTACTCGCCGCGTTCTCTGCTGTGACGACGCCTGCCGCCTCGGCGCTCGTTGCTGGTAGGGGCAGGAAAAGAGGAGTGAGAGGGGTGAGGACAGAGAGAATGTTAGCAGAGGAGGCATGGGCAATTTGACATGGGATGCGTGGGGGAGACATGAGACGAGTTGGATGGCTTGGTCGATGCAGAGAGGAAGGAGTCAGGAGTCAGGCAGAGAGGTTTACTTTCCTGAAAGCAAGTGCCAAGTAAGTACCGTGCAATAGAAGAAAGCAAGTGCCAAGACGGGTATTTTTATGCAACACGGGGTGAGGGCGCGATGCATAAGCGCGGCGCCAGGGAATAAGTTCGGCGATGGCACGAGAGTATACGAGACGCCGTACCTTGAGCGAAAGACAGCGCCAGGATTGCAGCGAGGAAGATTGCGAGGGCGACGGAGAGAATGGCGCGAGCCATGGCGTTGTAAGGTGACGGGCTAGCTGTGAGAGATTGGGAACTGAGATTGAAAATATGAAGTGAGACTGATGGTTAGAGCATGTTTAGCGGCAGGAATTTGTAGACGGATGAGTCCATTGAATGGACCAAGGAAAACGAGAGTGCGACATTGGGCGTCAGTTTCTGCCCACTGCCGTGAAATGCGCAAGAGTACTGGCAAAACGACTCTGGTTGGGCTACTGAATGTGAATTATGCAATTTCGGTGATAATTCAAGAGCAACAATGCAATTTGCAAGCTGGCCAGTGTTATAAGATGTGACGCGTTGGCTCTGCGTTGGGCTGCTGGGGAATATGACGATGCAGTTTCCGAGCTGCCCGGTGTGAAGAATTTATTTTTTTTTTTTATCAAAATACATTACAAGAATGTATAGACATCGGCAGTCGTAACTGTAGGGTTGAGGGGAGCGCTACAAAAGCTAGTAATGCAGATCCCCTCTAAGGCAGCTATGGTGGCTGATGTGTCAGCCTGGGGTTGTCCCACACAGAGCTGAAGCCGATCCTCCACGTCAGCGGTGGGTCACTGCTGCAAATACGTCGCATCACCACTGCCTCGTTGTCTGCCAGGTACGCCCAGTCACTGTCCAAGGCGTGTCCCTGTCAAATGTTGTAGCCTGTAGTGAGGTTTGTCTTAGGGGGTACAGAAGTTAGGGTTTGTTATATGTACCCCAACCAACATCAATGGCATCATCATTCCTCATTCTCACATGGTATCAGCTAGGTTAGGATCGTGTAGGATCCCGTTCCTCCGTTCTCCGTTCGTCCCTCCCGAGCCAGATCCTACCTCTCGTTCGTACCGGTTCCGTTGTTACCGCGCCTAGTACCGAGCCTAGCGCCCTCTCCCCCGTCGCTTAGCGCCCTTTCTCCCCGTCGCCTAGCGCCCTTCCCCCCCCCCCCCCCCCCCCCCTCGTCGCGTCGCGCCCTTTCTCCCCGTCGCCTAGCGCTCTTCCCCCCCGTCGTGTCGCGCCCGTTCCCCCCGTCGCGTCGTGCCCGCCCTTTCCCCCCCGTCCCGTCGCCCTGTCCCGTCGCGTCGCCCTGCCCCGTCCCGTCGCCCTGCCCCGTCGCGTCGCCCTGCCCCGTCCCGTCACCCTGCCCCGTCGCGTCGCCCTGCCCCGTCGCGTCGCCCTGCCCCGTCCCGTCACCCTGCCCCGTCGCGCCGCCCTGCCCCGTCGCGTCGCCCTGTCCCGTCCCTACGCCCTGGCCCGTCGCCCTACCCTACGCCCTGGCCCGTCGCCCTACCCTACGCCCTGGCCCGTCGCCCTACCCTACGCCCTGGCCCGTCGCCCTACCCTACGCCCTGGCCCGTCGCCCTACCCTACGCCCTAGCCCGTCGCCCTACCCTACGCCCTGGCCCGTCGCCCTAGCCCGCTCTTCCGCTGCAACTGAGTCCCCTTCCCACCTTAACCCTAATTTGCCTCTTCTCCCCGGTTGTTACTCGCCTGTTCGTTCGCGTTAGTTCTCACTATGGCGACTCCGCGAGTTCTTCGTTTCGACGCTGACGGTAGACCACTTGACTTTTCCGTCTGGCTTCTTCGCGCTCGCCGTCTGTTAGAGAGTCAGGTCCAGGGGGGCGAGACCCTCTGGTCGCACGCTACTGGTGACCTCCCCGAGCCCCCCGAGCCTACAGCTTTAGGCTCTGCCCCTGACGACGCTGCTACGGCTCGCTTTGCCCGTCAGCGCGCTAACCGGACGGCTTGGACGTCGCGTGACGCTGCGGCCTGCATCGCACTCAGCAGCCTCCTCCCTGAGTCAGAGGAGGTCCATTTTACTCAGGTTCGCACCGCTGCTGCGTACCTCACTGCGATTAAGGCCCGCTACTCTACTCCCGCTACTGTCTCTCTTGGCCGTCATTTCCTCCCGTTCCTGTTTCCTGATCTCGCCTCGTTTGAGCGCTCTGCTGACTTGATCGCTCACCTCCGCTCGCTCGACGCTAGTTACCGCGCTGCTTGCACTGAGGCACAGCTTGCACTGCTTCCTCCCCCCATGGCGATTACTGTCTATTTCATCGCCAC
Organism: Closterium sp. NIES-65; assembly: GCA_948144175.1. Taxonomy (NCBI): domain Eukaryota; kingdom Viridiplantae; phylum Streptophyta; class Zygnematophyceae; order Desmidiales; family Closteriaceae; genus Closterium; species Closterium sp. NIES-65. Next base: position 106,101 of record CANXME010001881.1, on the reverse strand, counting down.
TAGCCTCCCTGACCGCCTAGCCTCCGTTCGTGACGCGCTTCTGCTGAAGCACCCTAGTGAGCTGACTATCGAGGTCCTTGAGTCTGCACTCAAGGACGTCGAGAGCAACCTTCGCTCGGTAGCTGCCGCCTCTGGTACTGTGTCCCCCCCACTCTTCCACGGGTGCACAGTCCCGCAGTTACCCACCTTCACTGCCTCTCTCGCCACTGCCGCTACTGACGCGACTGCGGCTGCTGTTACGACTGCGTCGCGGTCCCGCGGCAAGGGGGGCAAGAAAGGTGGTTCTGGTGGAGGTGGAGGTGGAGGTAGCGGAGGTAGTGGGGGTGCTGTTGCGACTGGCGGTGGTGGGAGTGCAGCGTCTGGAGAGACCCCTCGTGCAGCGGCTGGTGACTCCATTGCACCTGCTGGTGGCGGCGACCCCCGAGCTCGTCAGTCGCCTCCTGTACTGCCGACCCCGCTAGGTGGAGCAGCGGCGTGGTACCAGACTCAACGTCAGCAGCACCTTCAGCAGCAGCAGCAGCCCCTTTCCTCCCGCCAGCCTCAGCAGCAGCAGCGTCAGCAGCTGGCTCCGGGGTCGGGGCTGCGTCAGCCTCAGCGCGGTGCGGCTTACCCTCCCTGCACCTATCAGGTTCTGACAGGTCCTCGTCGAGGCCACCCTTGTGGCCGCTTTCACCCCCCTGGTCAGTGCTTTGCTCAGCTCACTGACACGGTCCGGTTGGCCTACGGGGTTGGCGGTCCTGCTCTTGACTGGCTTCCTCTGGTTCAACGCTACGGCTCCGCTCTGTGGGGCATGTCTGCTGAGCAGTTAGTTGATCTGATTGGTGCTCCTCATGCTATGTATGCTGTTGTTGACTCTAGTGTTTCTGACTCTGTTTACTCTGGTGTTGTTAGCTTAGGTGCTAGTCTTGCTCAGTTGCCTGTTGCTAGTGTAGGTTCTTGTGTAGACTCTAGACCAGCGACTACCTCAGAGGACGCTTCGCTGTCGTTCACGCTGGACTCTGGAGCCTCACACTGCTTCTTCCGGGACAGCACGACACTTACACCACTTCCTGCGCCTGTTTCTGTGGCGTTGGCTGATCCCACTACGGGACCAGTCACTGCACGTCACACTACCACTTTACCGTGTCCTGCTGCTCCCTCCGGGTCTCTCACTGGGTTTCACGTCCCCTCGTTCTCCCGGAACTTGGTGGGCGTGCGACCCCTCGTGAGTCAGCACGTGGGTGTGTGGTTTGAGCCTTCTGGAGAGACTGCGGTGTGTGTTGACGGAGACTCTTACAAGCCTCTTGCTACCTTTACTGCTGAGCCGGGCTCAGGTCTCTACACTCTTCACATTGGCCCGCGTGCGCCGCAGCAGCAGCCGCAGCAGCAGCAGCAGCCGCAGCCGCAGCAGCAGCAGCAGCTGCTGCTGCACCAGCGGTCGCACCAGCAGCCGCCCCTACTGCCACTGCCCCCGGTTCCCCCCCCCCGTTCGGGTCCCCGCGTCTCACCAGGTTGCTTCGTCCCCCCAGGTGTCTGTGTCGTGTCAGGTTCCTACGTCTGTTCCAGTCGCTGCGTCGTGCTCCTGCCGGTCGCTTGCCCACCCCACCGTTCTGTGGCACCACCGGATGGGGCACCCGTCCCTTCCTCGTCTGCGCGCTATGTCTAGTCAGCGTCTTGTCCTAGGCCTCCCACGTGTCTTGCCGTCGCTGCCGCCTTCGCTTGCGCCGCCGTGTGGTCCCTGCGTCGAGGGTCGGCTGCGCGCCACCCCTCACTCCTCCTCCCTTCGTCCGGCCACCGAGCCTTTTGAGACGCTTCACTTGGACGTCTGGGGCCCCTCCCATCGTCTAGGCCCTGAGCGTGAGCGTTACTTTCTGGTGGTCGTTGACGACTTCTCCCGCTACACCACAATGTTCCCACTGGCGAAGAAGTCTGTGGTGAATTCTACGCTGATCAGGTGGTTGCTCACCACCGAGGACACTCGTGGTCGTCATGTCAGCTGCCTCCACTCCGACCGTGGGGATGAGTTTCGCTCCGGCATTCTCGCTGGATTCTGTCGCGAGCAGGGCATTCGTCAGTCCTGGACGCTTCCAGAGTCCCCACAGCAGAATGGGGTTGCTGAGCGCCGCATAGGCCTGGTCATGGAGATTGCCCGCACCTCCCTGACTCACGCCTGTGCCCCCCATTTTCTGTGGCCCTACGCGGTCAGGTACGCCGCGCACCAGCTGAACCTCTGGCCACGTGTCTCTCGACCAGAGGTTTCACCGACCAGTCTTTGGACAGGGTCCCCTGGTGTTGCGTCGCGGTTTCGTGTCTGGGGGTGCTTGGCTCTTGTCCGCGACACCTCCGCGGACAAGCTCTCGCCTCGTGCCGTCCCCTGTGTCTTCCTTGGTTTCCCTGAGGACTCCTCTGACTTCACCTTTTACCACCCTCCCTCTCACCGGTTCTTTGACTCCCGTGACGTCCGTTTCGAGGAGTCCACTCCGTACTACGTCAGGTACCCCAGTCGAGGTCTCCCGGTTCCTCCTCCCCCCCTCTTCCTGACTGCCGCTCCCCCTCCTGTTCCCCCGGTACAGCCTCCCCCCCCTGGTCCAGCCCCGTCGGGTGTGTCCCAGGCTACCCCTCCTCCTTCGGTAGCCCCTCCGGTACAGCCTCCCTCCCCACAGTCCTCCTCGCAGCGTGCCGCAGGTGCTAGCTCTCGAGAGGTTGGTGCTGCGCCTGTTCCTGTACCGGTTTCTGGTTCTGGGGGTGCTGGAGTTGGAGCTGGAGTTGGAGCTGGAGGTGGAGCTGGAGTAGGCACTGGAGTTTCTGGTTCTGGGGGTGCTGGAGTTGGAGCTGGAGTTTCTGGTTCTGGAGTTGGAGCTGACCCGGTGGGTGCAGAGGACTCTTGTCGTCCGGGAGCTGGTGCTGGTCGCGCGGACACTGGGGGTGAGAGTGCGCCTCCTTCGGGTTCTGGTGAGCCTGGGTCTGGAGCTGGTGTTAGTGCTGCCTCTGGGGGTGGTGCGCCTGGTTCTTCGGGGGTGGACTCTAGAGCTGCCGCTGCTTCGGACACTACTCCGCCCCCCCACCCCTACCCGACTAGGCACCAGGCTCGTGTTCGCCGTGCCCGTGACGAGCAGCTGGCGTTGGAGAGAGAGGAGAGGGAGTTACAGCGGCTGGAGGAGCAGCAGCAGCAGCTGGAGCCGCAGGAGCAGCAGCAGCAGCAGCAGCTGGACCCGCAGGAGCAGCAGTCCCAGCAGCAGCCGCTTCCGCAGCAGCAGCAGTCGCAGCAGCAGCAGCAGCAGCCACTTCCTCCTCCTGTCTCGGGTCTTCGGACCCTTGGTCTCCCCTCCCCTTCTCCTCCCTCCTCCGCCTCTCCTCCTGTCTACGGTCCCACGTTTCCTCCTCCTGACTCCTCCCCCGCTGTTTTCCCCAGTTCTCCGCCTTTGTCCTCTCCTCCTCCGTCTCGTTCTTGGGCTACTCGTCGCTCCCCTCGTGCTCGTCCCTCGTCTCCTGTTCCCTTCACTGACCTTCGTACTGCCTTCCTTCTTTCTAGTCCACCTCGTCCATCTCAGTCTGTGCTTCCGTCTCCTCCTGAGTCGGCCCTCACTGTGTCGCTCCCTACTCCTGTCACTGACTACTACCGCACGTACCGTCCTGTTCTCTCTCGTGTTCTCACCTCTCTTGTTACTCACCCTCGTGCCTCTGTGTCCTCTGTGTCCGCTCTTACTGCCGCAGTTACTGACTTTGCCTCTACCCGCCGCCTTGACTACGCCACCACGCTTGTGGCTGCTCCTCCTACCAGTCCTCTGGCCGTCGGGGGTGTGTCTGCCCTTGGCTGTGACGCCCTAGAGGACAGGCAGTTTGAGCTAGAGTTCCTGGCGGCCGCTTCCCCTCATCTCTGTGCCATGCTCCTCGCCCCTGAGGGTGACCCCGACGCCCTTGACATTCCGACTCCTCGCACTTACGCTGAGGCAGTGTCAGGGCCTTGGGCCTCTCAGTGGAGAGCTGCCATGGACGCAGAGATGGCCTCCTACAGATCCACAGGCACCTACGTCGATGAGGTTCCCCCCCCTGGGGCGAACGTAGTCGACGGCATGTGGATCTACAGGGTGAAGCGGCCACCGGGATCTCCCCCGGTCTTCAAGGCGCGCTACGTGGCTAGAGGTTTCAGTCAGCGCGAGGGAGTTGACTTCTTTCAGACCTTCGCACCTACCCCGAAGATGACCACTCTTCGGGTGTTACTACACGTAGCAGCACAGAGAGACAACGAGTTACACTCTCTCGACTTCTCCACTGCTTTCCTTCAGGGCAGCCTACACGAGGAGGTCTGGTTGCGTCGTCCCTCGGCCTTCAGTGGCACCTTCCCTCCTGGGACCCAGTGGAGGCTGAGGCGACCTGTTTACGGTCTTCGCCAGGCCCCTCGTGAGTGGCACGACACTCTGCGTTCTACCCTCTCTGACCTTGGGTTCCAGCCGTCTTCTGCCGACCCGTCGCTGTTCGTTCGTCGTGGCTCCACACCGTTCTTTGTTCTGGTTTACGTCGACGACCTCGTTTTCGCCACTCCGGACAGGGTTGCTTTGGCAGACGTGAAGTCCGAACTGCAGAAGAGACACACGTGCACTGATCTTGGTGAGCTGCGCCACTACCTTGGCCTGCAGATCACCAGGGACAGAGCCGCTCGCACCATTACACTCTCACAGTCACACATGGTGCAGCAGGTCCTTCAGCGGTTCGGGCTTCAGCACTCCACCGTACAGCGCACACCTCTCACTGTTGACCACAGACTCACTGGTCCCTTTTCTGACGAGCCGTTTGAGCCTAGTGGTCCCTACGCAGAGCTTGTGGGTTGCCTCATGTACCTGATGACTTGTACTCGCCCGGACCTCGCCTTCCCTCTCAGCATCCTTGCGCGCTTTGTTGCGCCAGGGAGACACCGTCCTGTTTGTGAAAAGGATGAACGTGAATGAATGACTATGAAATGAAGTGGGTACAAATATGAAACCCTAATTGTGTTGTACCCCCTATGGGATACCCCAATATAGCCTACAGAAATGAGTAAGCTACAATGTTCTGACACACCCCCATAGGCAAAGTGGGGGAGAACAAGGGGTCACAAGACCAGTCAAGTAAAGCAAAGCAAAGCTCAGGGTGGATCACAAAGTCACCACACATTCCGAGCACAAGTTCAAGGGCCACAAGGCCAGTTCACATGTAAGATCATATATAAAAATATACAAGAGTCAAGCGAGCAAGAGCAAGAGTATATATAGTAGAAGGTCCAAGCAAAGTCAAGAAGTGAGCAAGTGAGGCAAGACAGACACAAGACCCAGCTGCGTGCAACAACGCTGATGATCACAAGGCGCAAGTGCCTTGGTGAAGACATCAGCAGTGTTGGCTTCAGAGGCCACGTACGCAAGTCGCAACTGTCCACGCTGCTGTAGCTCACGAGCAAGAAAGTAGCGGAGAGCAATGTGCTTTGTCCTGTGCTCCAGTCGCTGCTCTCGACACAAGGCCAGCATGGCCTTGTTGTCTACGTACAGGACTAGAGGAGAACGAGGCTGCTCTCCAAGGTCGGTCAGCAGGTAGGTGAGCCAGCGTAACTCCTGTGCAGCCATAGCCCCAGCGTAGATCTCAGCCTCACAACTGGAGCCGAGAACAGAAGACGAGCGGGTAGCCCGCCACGAAACAGAGCCGGAACCAAGGCTGAAGGTGTAACCCTGTGACGACCGCTGCGTAGCCTGGTCGTCAGCCCAAGAAGCGTCTGCGTGTCCAGTGAGGACCACTGGACTGCGCCCTCCAAGCACTAGCCCCATGCCCGATGTACTGCACAAGTAGCGCAACACCCTCTTCGCTGCAGCCATGTGCTCTGGTCGGTGTCTCCCAGGAGCAACATAGCGTGCGAGAATGCTAAGAGGGTATGCAAGGTCAGGTCGTGTGCAGGTCATCAGGTACATGAGGCAGCCAACAAGCTCTGCATACGGGCCACTCGACTCTACGGACTCATCCGAAGGCAGAGCTGAGAGCGAGTGGCGAGTAGGCAGAGGAGTGGCCTGAGGCGAGGAGTACGTGAAGCCGAAGCGCTGAAGGACCTGCTGCACCATGTGTGACTGAGTCAGGGTAATGGTGCGGCGTGCTCTGTCCCGGGTGATCTGCAAGCCAAGGTAGCTACGCAGTTCACCAAGGTCAGTGCACGTGTGTCTCTTCTGCAGCTCGGACTTCACGTAGGCGAGTCCAGCAGTGTCAGCTGTGGCAAAAACCAAGTCGTCGACGTACACGAGGATGTAGAACGGCGGCAGAGAGGTGTCGGTGCGCAGAAACAGTGACGGGTCGGCAGTAGAAGGAGCAAACCCAAGTGCCGCCAGCGTAGTCCTCAGTGTGTCGTGCCACTCACGTGGCGCCTGGCGGAGACCGTGGACTGGACGCCGGAGACTCCATTGGGTACCAGGAGGGAAAGACCCAGTGAAGCCAGGTGGGCGACGCAGCCAGATCTCCTCGTGCAGGCTGCCCTGCAAGAAGGCGGTGCTGAAGTCGAGAGAGTGCAGCTCGTAGTCACGGTGAGCAGCAACGTGCAGCAGAACCCGAAGAGTGGTCATCTTCGGGGTGGGGGAGAAGGTCTGAAAGTAGTCAACCCCCTACCGCTGACTGAAGCCACGAGCCACGTAACGCGCCTTGAAGACAGGCGGAGAACCCGGCGGCCGCTTCACCCTGAAAATCCACATGCCACTGACGATGTTCGCCCCAGGAGGGGGAACAGCGTCGACGTAGGTGCCTGTGGACTTCCAGGAAGCCATCTCTGCATCCATAGCTGCCTGCCACTGAGAGGAGTAGGGACCCTCTATCGCCTCCGCGTAAGAGCGCGGAGTCGGGATGTCTGGTGCATCCGGGTCTCCCTCAGGGGCTAGCAGTACAGACGCGAGATGAGGTGAAGCGGCGGCCAGACACTGGAACTCCTCCTGCCTGACCTCAAGGACGTCCGTGCCAAGGGCACACTCACCCCCGACGGACGGAGGACAGGCAGACTCAGACTCACCGACAAGACTGGCAGCGTAGTCTAGACGACAGCGCGCAGCAAAGTCGACAAGCTCAGTGAAAAGGGCAGACGCAGCAGACGACTCGAAGGAAGGGTCAGTGACAGCAGTAGCAAGGAGACGCGTGACAGTAGGACTGGCAGCACGAAGAGAGTCCGACTCCGGGTCGGCAAGAGCAGGAAGAGAGGAAGCGGGAGGAGAAGGCAAAGGGGCACGCAGAGGAGCAGTGGACGGACGCAGAGACATCCGGTGCGTGCCAGGGACAGGAGGAGGACGCTGACGCGACCCGCGACCACTAGCGCGCGCAGTACAAACAGGCGACGCAGGACGAGACGCAGGCTCACGACGCTCAGTAAGACCTCCAGTCGGACCAGCGTAGGGAGAAGGAGCAGGCAAAGGGGAGGCAGGCTGCAGCTGTGGCTGTGACGGGACAGGCTGTGGACCCTCTAAGGGAGGAGGAGGAGGACCAGGAGAAGGTGTAAGACCAAGAACCTGCTGCAGGAGCGGAACGAAGTACGGTCGAGGCCGCGCGGCGACGCCAGAAACAGCAGGGACAGCACCAGTACCCCCAGCAGGAGTACCCGCTCCAGCAGCACCTCCAGCAGTACCTCCAGTAGCTCTAGAACCTCCAGCAGCACCACCAGGAGCACTGCGAGGCGGACCGCCAGCGGCAGTCTCAGCGCCAACACCCTCAGCAGCACCAGCTCCAGGAGAACCCTCAGACCCAGCAGCTCCAGCACCCACAGTACGAGCACATCCGGGACGCTCGGCAGCAGTACCCTCTGTAGCCGAAGAACCTCCAGCACCAGCAGCACGCCTCTAGCGCCTGGCAAACCACTCACGCAGCTCCTGTGGGGAGAGTAGCTCTCGGCGAGACGAATCATCTCCAGGCAGAGCACCCCCAGTCACAGTACCCCCAGGCACAGCACCCCCAGGCACAGCACCCCCAGGCTCAGCACCCCCAGGCTCAGCACCCCCAGGATCAGCACCCCCAGGCTCAGCACCCCCAGGCTCAGCACCCCCAGACTCCGCACCCACCGGCTCAGCACCCCCAGTCTCCGCACCCCCAGGCTCAGCACCCTCAGGCGTAGCACCTCCAGTCTCAACGACGACAGACTCAGCTCCCGCAGCAGCACCAGAGTCACCACTGACCTCGACAGGCTCGACCGCGTCTACCTGGGACACACCTGAAGGGGCAGGACCCTGAGGGGGGAGGGGGTCTACCGGGGGGGGACCTGGTACCAAGAAGAGCGGGGGCGGGGGGAGGGACGGAGTGCGGTAGGGGAAGAGGCGGTAGTAGGGTACCGACTCGTCGAACGTGACGTCCTGGGAGGACAGAACACGTCGAGAGGTGGGGTGGTAGAACTGCCACCCAGGGGCGTCGGGGGGGAACCCCAGGAAGACGCAGGGAGCAGCGCGAGGGGACACCTTGTCCGCAGACAAGTCGCGGACAAACGCCCGAGATCCCCAGACCCGGAACGCCGACGCATCGCCAACCTTCCCCGTCCACAGCAGGGCTGGGGAGGTCTCCGGCCTGGAGACCCTGGGGTGGAGGTTGATCTGATGCGCTGCGTACCTGACCGCAAACGGCCACAGAAAATGGGGGGCAGCCGCATGCATCATGGACGTACAAGCAACGTCCATGACCATGCCAATGCGGCGCTCAGCAATCCCATTTTGCTGCGGGGAGTCCGGAAGCGTGAAGGACTGGCGGATGCCTCGCGCACGACAGTAGGCACGTAGAAGGCCAGAGGAGAACTCTCCGCCTCTGTCCGAGTGCAGACGCAACACAGGAAAGTCGGAGCCAAAGCTCTGCCTGAGTTGAAGACGAGCTGCGCGGATCCAGTCGATCAGCACCTCAGTGACCTCACCCTTGCTGCGCAAGGGGAAGACTGTGGTGTAACGCGAGTAGTCGTCAACAACGAGCAGGAAGTAGCGCTCCTGACCCTGTCCACGGACGCGGGCTGGGCCCCACACGTCCATGTGAAGTGTCTGCAACGGAGCCTCTGTCGGAGGAAACTGAGAGGAGTGAGGGGCAGCACGCTGGCGCCCCTCGACACAGGGGACACAGGCAGGGCCAGGGCCTTGAGGAAGGGGAGGTAGAGACCGGGGGAGACGAGACACTAGAAGACGGGAGGCCATGCCTCTGAGCCGAAGCAGAGAGGGGTGGCCAAGGCGGTGGTGCCAGAGGAGGGTCTCGTGAGACAGACGGCGACACGAACAGGGGGCAGACTCAGGACCAGACCTGGACGCTGCAGCAAACACCTGACCAGACGAAGGGACCCGACCAGACTCAGAAGCTGGAGGAGAAGCAGTGGTCAGTGTGTACAGGCTCGACCCCGGCTGACGTGTAAACGTAACCAGGTGACGACCCGTGCTAGCCTCTGTGCAGTGCGTCACTCGCTGACGAGCAGGGGTGAACTGGTGGACTCCCGCATCCTGTAGGTCAGCACCACTCACCAAGTTCGTAGAGAACGAGGGGAGGTAGAGACCATACAGGGTGCCAGAGGGAGCCGCCGGACACGGGAGGACTGTGGAGAAGCGAGACAAGACAGGACCCCCAGAGGGGTCAGCCAGGGAAACCGCAACCGGCCGACTAAGCGGTGTAAGTGTGGTGCGGTCCCGAAAGAAGGAGCGAGACGCTCCAGAGTCAAGAGTGAAGGTGTGGGAGGCCGAAGCCGACGCAGTACCTAAGAGCGCAGACGCACTGGCACCTGAGGGAGAAGGCTCAACAGTACCTGAGAGCACAGACGCACTGGCACCTAGACCAGAAGCCTCACCGGCACCTGGAGCAGCAGTACCAATGCCCGGGTCGGGCGGGAAACACCGGTAACAGTCACCCTCATCACTAATAGTCACAGCATACATGGCAGCAAGGATAGCATCAAAATCAAGATCAAAGATAGCCACACCAGCCCTAGACAGCTCTCCCCAGCGGGGGATCTCCGCGGCCTCCGGGAACTGCTGACGCCACGCGTCCGTCAGGCGGCCAAAGCAGCGCTGGGCGGGGTGGGCACCCCCACACTGCTCTCCAGCGCGGTCGCCAGTGCGGAGAACGTAGGTGCAGGGACCAAAACCCCCACCACGCTGACGCTGCGTGTACCACTAACGGAGCTGCTGAGGGGTGGGGACGTCGCGAGAGCGCTGCTGCTGCTGCTGCTGCTGCTGGCGCTGACCGCCACCAGTGCCGCTCCGCTGCGACGGTCCACTCCGACCACCTCCACCTCCGCCACCCCCCGCCTCCGCCTCCACCGCCCCCACCTCCGCCTCCACCGCCGCCACCTCCGCCACCTCCGCCACCACCGCCACCGCCGCCGCCACTCCCGCCTCCACTGCCGCCACTAGCACCCCCACCCCCGCTACCACCTCCACCGCCACCCCCACTCCCTCCGCCGCCTCCACCTCCACCGCCACCGCCCCCACTGCCCCCACCCGCTCCCTTGCCCCCCTTGCCCTTGCCAGAGCGGCGTCTCCCACTAGGGGCAGACGCCGCACCGACCGACTCAAGACCAACGAGGTCGGCCGCAGCGGCCGAGGCGACAGAGGGCAGGAGAGGGGAAGGAGAACACCCCTCAAAGATGGGGGCGCGGGGTTCACCTCGAGAGGCTCCTACAGCAACTATGCTCTTCTCTGCTGCAAGGAGGGCCTTCTCGAGGCTGTCGACTGTGAGGGTGGTGGGACAGACCGCGAGGAAGTGGTCCCGGACTACACGAAGGGAGTCAGGGAGGCGAGTGACTAAGAAGTAGAGAGTGATGTACATGGGGGGGGGGTTCTTGGCGCAGAAGTCAGCAGGAAGCGCAGCGCGGTAGCGAGTGTCACTAGTGCGGAGGTGCGTGATGAGATCAGCGACAGTGGGAAAGGCGGCAAGGTCAGGGAAGAGGAAGGGGAGCATGAGGCGGCTCAGTGCAGCAGTGGCAGGGGAGGAGTAGCGCGCAACTACAGCGTCGTACAAGGTCTGAGCACTCTTGTACTGGCTAAAGTGCGCGCGCTCAGCGGTAGGCAGGTGGCGACGCACAGCAAGACGTGCAGCAGCATCGCGCGTGGCCCACTGAGAGCGAACAGTGGCGTCAGCATCAGCAGCAGGGGCAGGGACGGCGCCAGAGGTGAGGTCAAAGAGAGACAGACCGTCGGCCCTGTCGCACTGTAAAAACAGCTGCAGGTCGTCGAGCCAGACCTCAAAGTCAATGGCTCGACCCTCAGCGTCAAAAGCGAGGACACTGGGTGTAGCCATGACTACGACAGTGGAGCAATGCAAGCAGTAGGGGAAGGGTACGCAGCGACAGCAGTGCAGTGCTCACCGGGCAGGGCAGGTCGGGCGGCTCGGGAGGAAGGTCGCCCGGCGACTCGGCCACTAGGCTGCTGGGCGGCTCGGCTCCTGGGCGGCTCGGCTGGTGCTGGGCGGCTCGGCTGCTGCTGGGCGGCTCGGCGGCTCCGGGCGGCTCGGCTGCTGCTGGGCGGCTCGGTGGCTCCAGGCGGCTCGGCTGCTGCTGGGCGGCTCGGCTGCTGCTGGGCTGCTCGGCGGCTCCTGGGCGGCTGCTCCTGGGTGGCGCGGCGGCTCGGCTGCCGCTGGGCCGTGTAGGTAGGGCGGCCGGGCGGGCTGCAGGGAGCGCGGCGGGTAGGCCGCAGGTAAGGCGGCGGGACGGCCGCAGGTAGGGCGGCGGACGGCCGCAGGTAAGGGCGGCGGGTAGGCCGCAGGCAGGGCGGCGGGACGGCCGCAGGTAGGGCGGCGGGTAGGCCGCAGATAGGGCGGCGGGACGGCCGCAGGTAGGGCGGCGGGTAGGCCGCAGGCAGGGCGGCGGGACGGCCGCAGGTAGGGCGGCGGGTAGGCCGCAGACAGGGCGGCGGGTGGGCCGCGACGAAGTGGCGGGGCCGCGTCTGGGTGGCAGGGCCGCGTCTGGGTGGCTGGGCCGCGACGGAGTGGCGGGGCCGCTCGAAGGGGTGGCGGGGCCGCGACGGAGTGGCGGGGCCGCGACTGAGGGGGCGGGGCCGCTCGAAGGGGTGGCGGGGCCGCGACGGGACGGCGGGGCCGCTAGCAAGGGAGAAGGGCGACTCGGAGGGTCGCTTAAAAAAAAAGGCACGCGCCTCGGGCGCGCTTCGGTGGGCCCTAAAGAACAGTCCCTAGGATGGGACCTGCTCTGATTCCATGTGAAAAGGATGAACGTGAATGAATGACTATGAAATGAAGTGGGTACAAATATGAAACCCTAATTGTGTTGTACCCCCTATGGGATACCCCACTATAGCCTACAGAAATGAGTAAGCTACAATGTTCTGACACTGTTCACTGGACGGCAGCTGTGAGGGTGGCGAAGTACCTAGCGACTACATCAGGCGTGGGGCTAGTTCTTGGAGGGCAGCAGTCTGTCGTACTCACTGGTCACTGTGACTCCTCTTACGCTGACGACGCTGAGACTCACAGGTCTACTCAGGGGTACTATTTCAGTCTGGGTTCTGGAGCTGTTTCCTGGCGTTCCACGCGCTCCTCTTCTGTCTCGACCTCTACAGCTGAGGCTGAGATTTACGCTGGTGCCATGGCGGCACAGGAGTTGCGTTGGTTGACCTTCTTGCTCGCCGACCTTGATGAGCGGCCGAGCTCTGCACCGACCTTGTTCACTGACAACAAGGCGTCGATCCTCCTCTGTCGTGAGCCGCGACTGGAGAGCAGAGTGAAGCACATTCACGTCAGGTACTTTCTTCTGCGAGAGCTGCAGAGACGTGGACAGGCTCGCTTCGAGTTTGTGGAGTCCGAGGCCAACACTGCAGACATCTTCACCAAGGCGCTTCCGCCTCGTGACCACCAGAGGTGTTGTGTGCAGTTAGGCCTTGTTGACACAGGTTCTAGTCATGTGTAGGCTTGAGTTTATTGCCTGCTTCGTCTGTACTCTTGCTATATATACTTGTGATCTCTTGGACTGGCCTTGTGGCCACTGTTGCTTGTGCTCAGAGAGTGTGGTGACGTTGTGATCCACCCTGAGCTTTGTTTTCTTTTGGACTGGTCTTGTGACCGTACTCTTTTTGATTTTGCTAGACACCCCTCACTTAGGCTATGGGGGTGTGTCAAATGTTGTAGCCTGTAGTGAGGTTTGTCTTAGGGGGTACAGAAGTTAGGGTTTGTTATATGTACCCCAACCAACATCAATGGCATCATCATTCCTCATTCTGACAGTCCCTTCAACCGCGCTGATTCTCTGCGCGCCGCGCAGTATATCCTCGCATGTGCGACAAACTTTACCACCGCCTGCCGAGTCACCTTCCCAGGTTGGAAGGCTTCATTCCTCCACACCGCGTTGCATCTTGCCAGCCATACTTGATGCAGGAATGTTGCAATCCATGTCCCCTCTGGAAAACCCGACGTTGTGCTTCTTTGCATGAAGAGCAGGTCCTCCAGATCCTGCCACGCTAGGCCCGGGCACATTATTTCCAGTCCATGCCTCATCACATCCGCCACCCCCTGCACCGCCAGGCAGTCAAGGAGGCAGTGATCTGGGGTTTCCTCTCCCTGGCAGTGTGGGCAGACCACCCCCATGAAAAACAGCCTCGAGCCCACTTGCAGGTTCCTACAGTGGAGCCGTATGAGGATTTCACGTGCCCGCCGTGGGGTGACCAGGGAGTCCCTCTGTTCGATGACTCTGTCCCACTCGATCACCCTCCTCTGTCCTTCCCATCTCCTTTGTTCTTCTTGTGGTCCGGCCGAGTCTGTCAGCACCATCCTTATCCCTTTCAGCGTGATTAGCTCCCCTCCTTGGTGTGAAGAATTGTGACGCGTTGAAAGTGGAAATGGAAGATTAAGGGCACAAAATCGATCCTCACGGATGGGGGATGTTCCTACTGCGACCCACAAAGCCAGCTCTAATTTCCATTTTCTTCCTTACCGTGTACTCAGGAGCTTCATTGGCTACCGCAGATGGCAGTGGACTTGGAAGAACAAGCGAGTTGCCAAGTTACAGTAAGAGATTATTCATTACTCGAAGGAATGAACGGAGTACGGTATACGTTTGGTGCTACTTGATATTTGATACAAAATTTGGCACTCTTGATTTATCTCCTCGGTGTGCTGAAAGTTGAAGTCCTGCAACAAATTTAAACCCCAAACCTCCAAGAAACCTGCTACTAAAATCAAGCATCAATTCTGGGCATAGATTCCCAATGCATTCCCCAAAGCAACAAGCAACCCTTTGGGACAGATTCACCTTGATACGAATACCCCAGAAGAAAACACCACCAAAGCACTAGAGAATTTTTTTAACAAGAAGCATCCCCCATAACAATATTCTTTCCCCCCATGTCCACTAGTAGAAATCATTTTTTGGCGCTTGACCTTGCTGACTTACTAGGCTTGCCTGCTCCTCCTCCCAGAGGATACTCGGTCTGCAAAAAAAAAGGACAAGGGAAGGAGAAAGGGCAGTCTCACAGCATGTGCACGCAGGGTGAGATGGTTTATCATGCACTAGAAGGGACGTCTGGCCTGTGGCAAGTAATCTTGGAAAGTTAATGTGGACTGAAAAAACCAACGGAATAGGCATGTGCGTGTGGTAAGCCAGATGGCACGGCATGTGCGAGTGAGAATAGAAGCCACATCACGCACCTGACTTACCCGCCGCCGCTGGCCTCGCGCACTGCTCCATCTATGCCAGTAAGGCGGCTCAAAAGTGTCTTACCCGTACTGGCTTGTCTCCGCACTGCTCAATCTGCACCAACAGTTCTTCCTTGCACTATGCTCTATTCCCGAGGCGGCTCAAAAGGGCCTTATCGTAAATTCTGAGCCGTCCATGCTTACCCGTACTGGCTTGCCTCCGCACTGCGCAATCTGCGCCTGCAGGTCGTCCTTGCACTTGTCCATGCTCTTCTGCGTTCTCACGAGGGAGAGCGAGTAGCAGTCCTGCACTTTCCGCTTGAACACCAGACTGCATGGCGTGCCTGTTCATGGGAAGACACCGCAGGAGGCAACAGGCAGGTGAGCGGATCTGAATGCACATGGTACGACCATGGTTTCCGGAGCGCATCTGCATGAAAAAAACTCAGATTCCCATAGAAACTTCCGTCGCGGGTGCCAGATATACCAAGAACGAGAACAGGAGAGGGGGGCTCTGGTCATTCACGCAATCTCTGGAACCGTGCGTAGAAATACTACGAATAAAATCGGTCATCGTACCGTCATCTGCCTTGCGCATTCCAGCCAGGAGTTTGTTCGCATCATCTGCAATAACTCTGACGCCTTGCGCGCACGAGACGCAGGAGAGCGCCAGAACTGCAGCGAGGAAGAGCGCGAGGCCGACGGAGTGAATGGAGCGAGCCATGGCGATACGATATAAACTGAAGGCTCCAGAAATACGTGGCTGGATGGTGGCGACTTTTCGAGTAGCGCGCTAGTAGTAGTGCTAACGATGCTGTCACAGCGAAGATTGGCTCCAGCATAGTGGCATACTTTATACGTGCGAAGAACGTGGGCTCCATTGGCTGAGGGGAAAAAACGTCACATGCCACATAATAAATTTTCTGCGCAGCGCTGCTGCCGCCGTCGAATGCGGAAGGCTACGGGTAATATTTTGTGCGGCAGAGGCTTGGCAAATGATGTTGGGCGTGTGGGGTGGAAAAGAGTCACAATCGCGAGATTGGAGGTCTTGGTACGGTGAGACGTGGTTTTGGTGTGGTGAGACGCGGTTTTGACTTGCCGTGGCGATAATTGGTATTGCGGGGTTTGCATAATTTTGAGGGGGTGTGTGTTGCCGCGCAAGCCGGTGGGTCTGAATGAAGCGGTCCTAAAATCTTCAATAATACGTGTACATGTTATTTTC
The DNA here is from genome assembly GCA_948144175.1 of Closterium sp. NIES-65. Taxonomy (NCBI): domain Eukaryota; kingdom Viridiplantae; phylum Streptophyta; class Zygnematophyceae; order Desmidiales; family Closteriaceae; genus Closterium; species Closterium sp. NIES-65. The sequence continues at coordinate 90,320 of CANXME010001881.1, read as the reverse complement.
CTCTCTGTTCCTACTTCCTTTCATTCTTCTGGTTGGTGGGTCCACGCTCAATTGCACAGTTTCAATCTAATTTTGTAATTCCGGCAATGCAAAGCTCAAACAACATTCAAACAATACATAACTCATTGCTTGGAGAAACCTGGTACGTAGTATCACACCTTGTTTCAACAGAACAACACTCTGCAACTGTACACAAGCTGCCTACTGTGGCAGTAGAGACCACTTTTCCAACGCCTTGCCGCAGCAGCACACAGAATCCTATTCCACCTGGGTCGCTCAAGCCATGAGCACCAACCTCTTTTGTAAGCATACACTCTGGGTACACTCTTGGTATACAGCCTTATCCCCTGCATCACCTCCCTCCATCTCTCCGCTTCAACCGCCGCTCCCTCATCTTCCCCACCACCCACCGCGGCACATTCCCTCTCCCCTGCGCCTCTCTCCTCCCCTCCTCGGCCGACTCATGCATCCGTCGTCGTCGCCTCGCCACAGTTCTATCCGCCTGGTGCGCCCGCACAAAGAGCTCATACGCTGCTGCTGCGTTCCCCAGCGCCTCCTCCACCTCTGCTGCCAGCTGCAGTGCTGCAGCATTGCCCGGCTGGGCTGAGAGGGCGAGTTGTAGGAGTGAGCGGGCCTTGAGAAGGTCCCCCTGCTGCCGCTCTAAGCATGCATATGCCTGTCAGAGAGAAGGCGGAGAGGAGCAGGGGAGGGAGGAGAAATTATTCTTGAGGTGCCCGCACAGACAGCTCAAAGCGCTGCTGCTGAAGTTCCCCAGCGCTGCTGAGAGACACGAGGGTGAAGAGGAGAGGGGAGAACGGGGGTTGATGGGAGCTGTTAGGGGGTAATGGGGGTGATATATGCAAGTGGAAGGAGATGGGGCATGGAACAACTTAAGGCCACATTACGATCACATGACACTGCAACGAAGCAGGCCGGCGGATTCCAACAAGGGAAGAAAAAGGTAGTTGTTGTTACATGCGGGGTGAGGTGAGAGAGGAGGGAGCATACCTGGAGAGTGGGGACTGAGCTCGGAGCAGCCTCAAGGCAGCAGTAAAACAGTCTCCTGGCCGCCTCAACATCCCCTGCAGCATGCTCCATCACACCCCACGCCTGCAGCGCCCGCACACACCCAGGCTGCACCTCCAAACATCTCCGAAATAGCCCCCTGGCTGCCTCCCTGCTCTCGGGTGTGGCTAGGCGGGCCTCCTGGCACGCCCACGCGTGCAGAGTGGGAATGGACTTGGGGTTGGCTGATAGTGCGGAGCTGAAGAGTGAACGCATGCGCTCTGCCCGGCCAGCCTTTGCTTCGAGGAGGGCCCATGCCTGAGGTGGGATGAGGGATAGGAGAGAGTGCATGGGCGGGGTGAGAACGTGGTGGGTTCTTCACATGCAGCTCCATGAGAGGCAGTTGCGATGCCACGCATTGAATTGCCAACAGCGTGCTGACAGGGAGAGCTCGAGAGCAGCGAAAAGAATCAACGAGGAAGAGATAGTGGGAAGAGAGCAGCAGCAAGCATATGAAGTATTGCGCAACAGTGATACAGTGAGTGAACCCACCTGCCAGGACGCAACGTCAAGAGGGGCAGCAGCAGTGGCCTTCTTGAAGTAGCACCGGGCTGCACCCAGGTTCTTAACAGAAGCTTCCAGAAGGGCTCGTGACTGCAGAACCACAGGACTTCCCGGCTGAAGCTTCTCTGCCTGCTCCAGCAGGTTTCGGGCAGCCTGAAAGTTCCCTTCACGCTTCTCAGCCATGGCCCAGGCGTGCAGGCCAATCACAAGGCTTCCACTATCCTTCAGAGATTGCCCCGACTGTTTAGTTCTGCCCTGCTGCTCCTGCAGTTGCTGGTAGCCTGGTTCTCCCCGCGTCAGTATCACCATTGACCGTTGAAACAGCTGTCTGCTGGTCACCATGTCGCCCTCCTCCGCCTCCATCCCCGCCCATGCCTGCAGGCACCGCCCCAGGTGATTCCTCAGGTGCACACCCTCCTCTGCAACTCCTGCACTCATTAGCTCCGCAGGCCCTCTCTCTACCGAGTGCCTGGCGTCTGAATGCCTTGCGTCGCCGTGGTGGTTCACAAAAGCACCCCCTGAGTGCGGGGAGGCAGTGCCAACCGCCAGAGTCTCCTCGTAGCCCTGGGCGCTGCGTCGGTACCACGCCCTGGCGGCTGCTGTGTTGCCTGCCTTCCTCTCTGCCAGCGCCATGTGCTCCTGGACTTGAGGGTTCGTAGGTTGCTGGGATAGCAGCTGCGGGAGACAGGGAAGACACGGGGAGACAGGGGGGCGAGCGAAGCAGAGAGAGTGTGAGTGAGGGACACAGAGAAAACGGGGTTGCCTGCCTTCCTACAGGACGTGGGAAACAAGAGTTGGGCAGGAAATGATACATGGCTGCATGCTCCCAGCAGCTGTATTCCTCCATGCCTTTCGACACCTCCTCACCCACTCCCTTCGTCTTCCCCTCTCCCCGCCGCCCTTCACTTGGCCTCGCTCCAGCTGCTCGACACTCACCTCGTCCAGCATGGCTCTAGCTGTCATTATCCCGCTCCGCGCTCCCCCACTCAGGTGCCGCCTCACGGCATGCAGCGCCCCTGCCACCTCCGCTCCGCCGCGCTGCTCCCCCTCCCTCTCCCCCTGCGTCTCCGCCGCCTGCGCCTCCTCCGCACCCCTTCCTACTTCCTTAGCCCACAGTTGATGGTCCGGAACTTCTGTGGTTTCTATCGCCGCTCGCCTGATCGCCGACGGCGGACGCGCTAAGCTCAGTCTCACTGTACGCTTGTGGGACACTCCCCGCCAATTCTCGCCCGCTTGCTCCGCTTCCCTCCCCCCTTCCGCCTCTTGAACTGCGTCGGCTGCTCGCGACGGCGCGAATTCGGGCAGCGGGGTGCGCGGAGCGGCGGAAACGGGCGCAGGAGCGGAAGCGGGGCGCAAGTCGGAAGCCAGCAATGGGAACAGGGAGAAGGGAGGGGAGAGCGGGGAGGGGGATGAGGAGGAGGAAGAGGAGGAGGAGGAAGGGGAGGTGGGTGTGGAAGGCGCAGAGAACAAAACATCGTCCGCTTCAGTCACATCAGCCTTTGTCGCATCATTCGACCCTTCGTTATAGTCATTAACTAGCGCGTCGCCCCCCTGCTGGCGCTGCTGCTGCAACTTCTGCCTTTCCCTTCTCACCCTCACTGCCGCTTCGGATAAGGCTCTAGGGGACGGATGCCTGCCACGTGGCGCCCCAGGAGAGCCTGAAAGCTCGGGATTAACGACAGGCAGCAGATTTGATCTTCCGCTGCTGACCACGAACGGCGTAGATTCTTCAATCTGCGACACATCTGACGGCAGACGGACGCTGGATGCGGCGTTTCGAGGGGCGTCAACAGAGTCAACGGCGTCAACGCGGTCAACGGGGTCAATGGCGAGAGGAACTCGAGGTTTCGAGCGGCGCTTTCGCGGGTACTGCCGCTTGCGGCCCGACGGCAACAGCAGAATCCACTCGCCCTCCTCGTTCATCCCCGCGAATCCCTCCACCTCGCCGCGCAGGATTTGCGCGTCCGTTGAATACGCCTCGGGAATGCCGCGACTCGATAACGAGTCCTCGAGCGCCGCGGCAGCGGCAGCTGTGGTAGAAGCAGCGGCAGAAGCGGAGGTAGCGGCGGCGGCAGGGGAACGTGCAGCAGCGGCGGCTTGTCGTCGGGACGTGTCGAGGAGGGACGGAGCCGCATCTGTTGCCGCGATCCGGGATGCCTTGCTGCCGGGCCGCGCCGCGTCCGATTGGTTTGTGAAGGCGCGAATCGAGGGCGGAAAACGCCTCGAGAGAGGTCGCGTGACGGATGTGCGGCTAAGATTGGCTCTCGATACTGTCACTCGCGCGATTCCTGCGAGGGACGAGCGGCGGAAGCTGACGATAGCGTGATGACGGCGAGGGGTATGCGCGGCGAGAGGCGGGCCTGCAAACGGGGATCATAAGGGGGGTATAAGTTCAGCCTTGAATAAGGCTACTTATGAGGAAGCTATTTTTAACGAAACAAAGCGCTTGGGTGTTCTTTTGTGAATCCGCGAGTCAACATACGATGATACGACGAAACAGCGAGATAAGGCCGCGGAAAGGCAGCCGGAGAAGAGAATAAAACGAGGATCGCAGCAGGAAAATTCGCACCAGAAAATGATGGTAGATGCTGGCGAGAGGTGGACTGAGTTCTCATGGCTGTGCAGGGGACTGCCCGGCGGGAAAGGTCGGAAACAGCGGCGGTCGCCATGGCTGGCTGATGTGAATTGTGGGACGCAAGGAAAATTGACGCTGCTCTGAACTAGTGGGCACGGAAATACGCCCTGTAACTAAGGTGGAGGCGGAGTTGTGATGAGAGCTGAGGTATTTTGAGAGCGTCAAGTGCGGAAGGCAAACAAAAGAAGGGCAACTGCGAAAGGCTCAGATTGTTGAGAATGAGGTAAGGCCTACGACGTTCTCGGTAAGGAAATCAAGTGTGGGTGTGGCTCTTAGTTCCACTGCAGTCTGGAATTCCACCTACAATCTGCCGCACAGCTTAGCCGGTATGTCGTAGTGCAATGACTTAACCTGATAGTGAATGACTGTCAATCAATTCATGAAGGGAGCGGCAATGTCAAGGAAAATGGTACAGCCGGTGCGAGGCGCGTGTAGCATCTGGCAGTCATGGCTGTGGAGGAATGGTGGTGACATCGACGAGGGTGAAGCTTCGTTGGAAAAACGATGTGAGAGCTTCACGGGCAGACGAAAACGAAAATAATAATACGGCGAGTTAAGGTACTCTGGACCAATTGTTGCCACCACACGACTTTCACTTTCAGAAACATATGTTCACGGACTTCGCGCCTCCTTGCCAAATATTGCTACCAAGTTCAGCACTAAAAGCTGTACAAGTGTGTGACAACGGGCAGATCGCTCGAATGAGAAATGATGTCAGCTTGGGTCATCCCGGAAAGATGTGAGAGGGCCACGACGACAGATGGTGGCACGCGACTGGCTCGATGATGCCCCACGTATGCCTCTGACGTTCTGAGCCCAGATGCGCCCAGCCATGAACCGCTCGCGTGGCTCTCTCAACGCCGTCGGTCGAGCGTGTATTGCGCATCTAAGATCTCGACGCTAGTAACGAGAACAGTTTGCCGAACTCTATACACCAGTTCGGATACTGTGCACTTCATTGGTTTCAGGAGCAAAACTACTAGCTGACTTATCTGTACTTCGTGGTCACCGGACAACGGGGATGTAGTTCAGATGGTAGAGCGCTCGCTTAGCATGCGAGAGGTATGTGCATCTATACCTCACTTCTCCACATTTGCAGGGATAGCTCAGTTGGGAGAGCGTCAGACTGAAGATCTGAAGGTTGCGTGTTCGATCCACGCTCATCGCATCTTGTTTTCTAGCTAGTGACATCAGCTAAAAACACACTAGGTTTCCAGTTGAGGTTCATGGGTGGCATGGCCAAGAAGGCATTCATGGAAGAGGCTCCACTGCTCCTGTGTGCAGCATGTATCTTCAGTCTCAATCAACAAGAATAAAGCCCATCACTTCAGCAACCCATTTGAGTCGCAAGTGTACCCAGCAGCAGCAACACATATTTTTCCTGAACCAAGCATAGGGCTTGTCCTGCATGGCCCAGCCAAATATCTGCTCGTTCTAATCAATGTGCAAGATTCCCATTCCGTCAACCCGTTCCCCGCATACATAGTACATCTACTCTTTTCATTCACATATCAAGCATACGGCTTGTCCTGCATAGCCCAGCCAAAGATCTGCTCGTACTGCTCGGCTGCCTTGTTCCACGACATGTCCTGCAGCATGCCCCGCTCCATCACCCGCGCCCACGAGTCCTTGTGCTCCCTGTACGTCTGAATGGCCGTCCACAGCGCCTGCACGGGTGTGGAGTGGTGGAAAGGTGTGTAGAGTGGTGGTAAGGTGAGGAGTGGTGGTAAGGTATATGGAGAGGTAGTAGGGTACGTGGAGCAGCATGCCCCTCTCCATCACCCATGCCCACAAGTCCTTGTGCTCCCTGTACGTCTGAATCGCCATCCACAGCCCCTGCATGGGTGCAGAGCGGTGGGAAGGTATGTAAGCAATAATCAGGTATACGGAGGGATAGTCATGTATGCAGAGGGGTAGTCATGTATGCCGAGAGGTAGTCATGTATGCAGAGGGGTAGTCATGTATGCAGAGGGGTAGTCATGTATGCAGAGGGGTAGTCATGTATGCAGAGGGGTAGTCATGTATGCAGAGGGGTAGTCATGTATGCCGAGAGGTAGTCGTGTATGCAGAGGGGTAGTCGTGTATGCAGAGGGGTAGTCGTGTATGCAGAGGGGTAGTCGTGTATGCAGAGGGGTAGTCGTGTATGCAGAGGGGTATTCAGCTATGCGGAGGGGTATATCACGTATGTGCACGTCAGAGAAAAATCTTGAAACCAGAAAAGAGCCAATATTGAAGAGATAAGCAGTAACAGTAACAGTAACAGTAACAGTTCGTGAGGACCATTGACGGACAGACACAACTGGTTACCAGACACACACGCACTCACGCACGCACACACTCACGCACTCACGCACTCACGCACTCACGCACGCACTCACGCACACACGGACGCACTCACGCACGCACGCACACACTCACACATGCACGCATGCACGCACTCACACACACACGCACGCACGGACGCACTCACGCATGCACGGACGCACTCACACACGCACTCACGCACGCACTCACACACACACACGCACGCACGCACGCACTCACACACGCACGCACGCACGCATGCATGCATGCACGCACTCACCCCCATCATGGCTTCCTTGGTGAGGGGTGAGAAGGTCCACCTGAGGGGCAAGAGAAGGATGACATGCGTCACAGGCGAGTAAGGGATCAGCGAAGGTAATTCAGTGTAAGGTGTAGGGTGAAGGGTGAGGAGAAATGCCCATGCATGTGAGAGACGAACACGCAAGGAGGCATAAAGCAGCGGAGGCCACGCCTCGTCTAGCCACCCGTTTCTGCCCTCTTTACAACCCTTCCATCCCTTAGGCCTTCCCCTCATGTCACGTCAACCCCTCTCACTCAATTGTACAGTACAGCCTCCCTCCACCCCTCATTTCCCCCCTGCCCGAGCCAACCATCTTCGCTTCTCCTTGCTCCCCTCCCCTTCCCTGTCAAATGAAAAGGAAGCATGCCATTCCTGCCCTCCCTCCTGGCCCTAGTTTTGAGGCGCCTCAAAAAAGGAAGCATGCCATTCCTGCCCTCCCTCCTGGCCCTAGTTTTGAGGCGCCTCAAAAAGGGAAGCATGCCATTCCTGCCCTCCCTCATGGCCCTAGTTTTGAGGCGCCTCAAAAAAGGGAAGCATGCCATTCCTGCCCTCCCTCCTGGCCCTAGTTTTGAGGCGCCTCAAAAAGGGAAGCATGCCATTCCTGCCCTCCCTCCTGGCCCTAGTTTTGAGGCGCCTCACAAAGGGAAGCATGCCATTCCTGCCCTCCCTCCTGGCCCTAGTTTTGAGGCGCCTCAAAAAGGGAAGCATGCCATTCCTGCCCTCCCTCCTGGCCCTAGTTTTGAGGCGCCTCAAAAAGGGAAGCATGCCATTCCTGCCCTCCCTCCTGGCCCTAGTTTTGAGGCGCCTCAAAAAAGGGAAGCATGCCATTCCTGCCCTCCCTCCTGGCCCTAGTTTTGAGGCGCCTCAAAAAGGGAAGCATGCCATTCCTGCCCTCCCTCCTGGCCCTAGTTTTGAGGCGCCTCACAAAGGGAAGCATGCCATTCCTGCCCTCCCTCCTGGCCCTAGTTTTGAGGCGCCTCAAAAAGGGAAGCATGCCATTCCTGCCCTCCCTCATGGCCCTAGTTTTGAGGCGCCTCAAAAAAGGGAAGCATGCCATTCCTGCCCTCCCTCCTGGCCCTAGTTTTGAGGCGCCTGAAAAAAGGGAAGCATGCCATTCCTGCCCTCCCTCCCGGCCCTTTCTAGTCCCACCCACCCTTCCTATCCGGCCCTTTCTAGTCCCACCCACCCTTCCTATCCGGCCCCCACCCCACCGGAAACCCTTTCCGTATCTCCCCCCTTCCCCCCTCTGCTCACCCTGTGCCATCGCCCTTGCCCTCGTTGGCAAACGGGTTGAAGTCCTGAACCGTGTCCTGGGGTGGATGGAAGGGGTGGGAGATGGGCGGGGAGAAAGGGAGTGGGAGATAGGCGGGGAGAAAGGGAGGGGTGGGAGGGAGCGGTGGGGAAGGACGGGGAAGGGATCATTTCTTAGTCGACTCAAAAGTCACTTTGACACCTCCTCGTGTCGTCGTCCTTGCCCTCGTTGGCAAACGGGTTGAAGTCCTGAACCGTGTCCTGGAGTGGGTGAGAGAAAAGAGGGAGATGAGGCGTCGGAAAGGGAGAGGTGTGGGGTTGGGGGGGGTTGGTGGGGGGGGGAAGGGGTTGGGGGGTAGGAAGGGGGAGGGGGGAGATGACGGGAGATGGGAGAAGGCAAGGTTGCAGAGGAGAACAGGACGAGTGGGTCGAAGTCCTGAACGGGGGGATGAGTCACGGGTCGCGACGGAAGCAAGGAGCGGGACGGGGAAAGAAGGCACAAGAAAGAAGAATTTCTTTCCCCCCCTTTTCAATCTCTCGCTCATCACTTAACCTCAAGCCACCACTGGCGTGCACTCTAGGGATGGTGCCATATCGCATGGCATACAGCTGGTTCAGCCTCTGCTGCTATATCCTTCTACCCCTCAGCTGTTTCATATATTGAGTTTCTACCCCTCCTCACTGTACCACTCACCCTCAAGCCGCCAGTAGCGTGCACGACGGGGATGGTGCCCTATCGCATGGCATACAGCTGGTTCAGCCGCTGCTGTATCGTCCCTCCCTCCCTCCCTCCCTCCCTCCCTCCCTCCCTCCCTCCCTCCCTCCCTCCCTCCCTCCCTCCCTCCCTCCCTCCCTCCCTCCCTCCCTCCCTCCCTCCCTCCCTCCCTCCCTCCCTCCCTCCCTCCCTCCCTCCCTCCCTCCCTCCCTCCCTCCCTCCCTCCCTCCCTCCCTCCAATCCCTCAATCCTCATCCCTCCCTCCCTCAATCCCTCAATCCCTCCCTCCCTCCCTCCCTCCCTCCCTCCCTCCCTCCCTCCCTCCCTCCCTCCCTCCCTCCCTCCCTCCCTCCCTCCCTCCCTCCCTCCTCCCTCCCTCCCTCCCTCCCTCCCTCCCTCCCTCCCTCCCTCCCTCCCTCCCTCCCTCCCTCCCTCCCTCCCTCCCTCCCTCCCTCCCTCCCTCCCTCCCTCCTCCCTCCCTCCCTCCCTCCCTCCCTCCCTCCCTCCCTCCCTCCCTCCCTCCCTCCCTCCCTCCCTCCCTCCCTCCCTCCCTCCCTCCCTCCCTCCCTCCCTCCCTCCCTCCCTCCCTCCCTCCCTCCCTCCCTCCCTCCCTCCCTCCCTCCCTCCCTCCCTCCCTCCCTCCCTCCCTCCCTCCTCCCTCCCTCCCTCCCTCCCTCCCTCCCTCCCTCCCTCCCTCCCTCCCTCCCTCCCTCCCTCCCTCCCTCCCTCCCTCCCTCCCTCCCTCCCTCCCTCCCTCCCTCCCTCCCTCCCTCCCTCCCTCCCTCCCTCCCTCCCTCCCTCCTCCCTCCCTCCCTCCCTCCCTCCCTCCCTCCCTCCCTCCCTCCCTCCCTCCCTCCCTCCCTCCCTCCCCTCCCTCCCTCCCTCCCTCCCTCCCTCCCTCCCTCCCTCCCTCCCTCCCTCCCTCCCTCCCTCCCTCCCTCCCTCCCTCCCTCCCTCCCTCCCTCCCTCCCTCCCTCCCTCCCTCCCTCCCTCCCTCCCTCCCTCCCTCCCTCCCTCCCTCCCTCCCTCCCTCCCTTATCTCCCACTCACCCTTCAGCCCCTTCATGTCTGCCACTCACCCGCAGCCCGCCAGTGGCGTGCACGACGGGGATGGTGCCGTATCGCATGGCGTACAGCTGGTTCAGCCCACACGGCTCGAATCGCGATGGCATGAGCAGAATGTCGCAGCTGTGGGGACAGAATAGCAAGGGGGATGATGGGGGAGGCACGGTGAGGGGAGGTACGGTGAAGGGCAAAGGGAACAGTATGAGAGGGTGATGGATTCAAAGGGATGAAAGAAAAGAAAACTCACACTCAGCGGACATCCTGTGCGTGATCAACCCTCCGTGCTCTCTCTCACCCATCCCTCCCTGCTCACTCACCCCGCCGTCATCCTATGCGCCACGGGCACCGAGAAGTCCACCCAGCCCCACTGCGCAGTGCTGCCTACCTATTCCACATCTACCCAATCCCAGCCCTGCAGTCTCACTCACCCAGCAGTCATCCTGTGTGCCACAGGCACCGAGAAGCCCACCCAGCCGCGGAACTTGTCCCGATACTCGCCCTCCGCCCACGCCATCCATGACTCGTACTCCGCATCGCCACTCCCTAGCATGATCTGCAGGATAGTGGGAGGAAGGGTGGGAGGAAGAGGTTTGGTAGGAGGGCATATGCATGCAAGGGGCAGGTCGATACTCGCCCTCCGCCCATGCCATCCACGACTCGTACTCCGCATCGCCACTCCCCAGCATGATCTGCAGGATAGCGGGAGGAATGCATGGAAAGGAAAAGAGCTTTAGTGAGAGGTATGGGGGGAAGGAGAGCAAGTGAGGGTGTGGATTCAGGGGGACAAGAGGGGGGTATGCAGGGGGGAGGTCGATACTCGCCCTACCCCGCATCTCCCCTGCCCAGCATGGTCTGCGTTTGAGGCGGCACCCGAACTGGGCATCTCAACTGCATTTATCATGTGTGTAGAGAGTATTTTTGAGGCGTTTGAGACGTCTCAAAAATACTTTTTATGAGTCGACTCAAAAATTGAGACGTCTCAAAAATACCCTCTATACAGGTGGCGCCCGAACTGGACATCTCAACTGCATTTATCATCGAGGCATTCATGAGCTCCGGCACTCGCAATCCTAGAGTCGAGGATGGGTTCATATACATACAATTCCATTCCCGCTATAAGAAAAGCTCCTGCCCCCTCCCACCCACCCCCCAACACTCACTAAGTGCACATCATTATCATCATCATCTGTCAAGAGCTCCAAGCACCCCCACTTGCAACAGTCTGGGTGTTGATAATTCACAAAAACCAGCTCGTATTGAGGCGCCTCAAAACAAAACCCCACTTGCAACAATCTGGTTTTTAAGAATTCTCAGAAAATGTCACGAGCTCCAATCCAAGCACCACCACTTGCACCGATATTTTAAGTGCCTCAAGAATTGCCAGCCCTATTCCCGCAACTGCTACCCAGCAAACATCCTCACCCTGCCAACCGTATCCCCGCTATCATTTCCTCCCCAAGCCTCCACTCACAAACTGCACGTCGTCAGTCATAAGCTCTGGCACTCCCGCTTGAAGCAATTCTTGAGGCTCTTCAAGGAAGAAAGCAAAACTGTCAATCCCATCCACGCTACAGTAAAGCCCCCCTTCCCATTCCCTCCACTCACAAATTGCACGTCGTCAGTCCTAAGCTTAAAGCTCCGGCACTCCCGCTTGTAGTATCTTCTTGTGAGGCGCCTAAAGAAGTGCCCCCCCTGTTGTACTCTTTCCTCCCCCCCCTCCCACTTCTTCCCCCCGCCACTCACAAACTGCACGTCGTCAGTCCTAAGCTCCGGCACTCCCGCTTGAAGCAATTCTTGAGGCCCTTCAAGGAAGACTTTTGAGACGTCTCAAAAAGCAAAACTGTCAATCCCATCCGCGCTACAGTAAAGCCCCCCTTCCCATCCCCTCCACTCACAAACTGCACGTCGTCAGTCATAAGCTCCGGCACTCCTGCTTGAATAACGTCAGGGCCCTTTTGCCAGTCCAAACGCCCGATGAAGCCGATCTGCCATGGGGGAAATGAGGCAAAGTGGAGACGAGTTCTGCCACAGGTGCCACAGGTGGCTTGTCTATCTGCCAACCAAACAGCCCCACCCACTTCCACCCACTCCCACCCACTACCACCAGAGCCCACCCACTGACTTGACCCGGCACCTTGGCTCGTGTGTCCCACCAGAGGCACGTCTGGTCCAGCCCACCCACCCACTGAAAAGCTCAGGAACCTCGCCAGTGGCGCGTGTGTCTCACCAGAGGCACGTCTGGTCGGACAGGGAGACCCAGCTCCTGCTGCAGTGCTGCCTTGCATGCTGCCTGATATGGCTCCAGACCAGAGTGGGAAGGGGGAGAGAGGGAAGGAGGGAGAGGGAAGGGGGAGAGAGGGAAGGGGGGAGAGGGAAGGGGAGAGAGGGAAGGGGGGAGAGGGAAGGGGGGAGAGGGAAGGGGGGAGAAGGAAAGGGGGAGGGGGAAAGAGGGGGGGGGGGAGGGAACAGGGGAAGAGTAGTTGTTGTGATGTGATGTGTGAGCCAACGGTTTACGCAGGCTTGGATGGGCACAATCCAGGGAGGCTTTTGAGACGTCTCAAAGGTCGCAGGCTTGGATGGACACAATCCAGGGAGGCTTTTGAGACGTCTCAAAGGTCGCAGGCTTGGATGGACACAATCCAGGGAGGCTTTTGAGACGTCTCAAAGGTCGCAGGCTTGGATGGACACAATCCAGGGAGGGGTGCACTTGAATTGAATGAGCTTCAAGAGCTCTCAAAGGTAACATAAACATAAACACACTTGGAAGCACGGAAGGAAGGATGCATGAGTGGGGCGCAGTGGGGTGCAGTGGGGTGCATTCTAAACCATCCCAGCACATCCAATCCCACTTGCCCACCTCCCTCCCCCCCCCATCACTTTCCACACCATCCCACCTTGCCAGCCATGTCAGCAGCAGTGTACTGCGAGGGAATGTGCTTGTCTGTGGCGGAGTTTGAAAATGCCAAACTATCCCTGTACGCCCAAGGTCTAATCCCACTTGCCCTCCTTCCACCCCATCCCACCTTGCCAGCCATGTCAGCAGCGGTGTACTGCGAGGGAATGTGCTTGTCCGTGGCAGGGTTCCAGTCCACCACGTCCACTCCGTTGGTCACACCTGCACGCATACATACACAGCAAGGGGGGGGCTCAAAAGGGGCGGGCGGGGTGCTTCACTGCAGGCTTGTCCGTGGCAGGCAGGGTTCCCGTCCACCACGTCCACTCCGTTGGTCACACCTGCAGCGGGGCAAGGGGCAGGGCGGAAAGTCCTCAAGGGTCAAATGGGGAGCCTGAGCTATCTGCCGCACTGCAGGCTTGTCCATGGCAGGCAGGGTTCCCGTCCACCACATCCACTCCGTTGGTCACACACCTGCATGGAGAACGAGAGTGCAAAGAGGCACGCAGGGGTGGCCTGTGACTAGTGCTCCACTGAAGGTGGGGGGTTATGCCTATCAACGGTGTGCTTGCTGTGTGCTTGTCCGTGGCAGGCAGGGTTCCCGTCCACCACGTCCACTCCGTTGGTCACACCTGCAGCGGGGCAAGGGGCAGGGCGGAAAGTCCTCAAGGGTCAAATGGGGAGCCTGAGCTATCTGCCGCACTGCAGGCTTGTCCATGGCAGGCAGGGTTCCCGTCCACCACATCCACTCCGTTGGTCACACACCTGCATGGAGAACGAGAGTGCAAAGAGGCACGCAGGGGTGGCCTGTGACTAGTGCTCCACTGAAGGTGGGGGGTTATGCCTATCAACGGTGTGCTTGCTGTGTGCTTGTCCGTGGCAGGCAGGGTTCCCGTCCACCACGTCCACTCCGTTGGTCACACCTGCAGCGGGGCAAGGGGCAGGGCGGAAAGTCCTCAAGGGTCAAATGGGGAGCCTGAGCTATCTGCCGCACTGCAGGCTTGTCCATGGCAGGCAGGGTTCCCGTCCACCACATCCACTCCGTTGGTCACACACCTGCATGGAGAACGAGAGTGCAAAGAGGCACGCAGGGGTGGCCTGTGACTAGTGCTCCACTGAAGGTGGGGGGTTATGCCTATCAACGGTGTGCTTGCTGTGTGCTTGTCCGTGGCAGGGCTCCAATCCACCACACCCACTCCGCTGGTCACACACCTGCATGGCAGCAAGGGGGCGTGCGGGTGAGTAGGTGGGTGGGTGGGTGGAGTGGGTGGGCGCGTGGATGCATGGAGGAGAGGAGAGCACGACACAGCGAGTGGGGCAGGTAAAGTAAAGAGGGATGCACGGAGGGACCATAAGTGGCAGGGACGGGGGGGAGGGGGGAAGAAGGAGGCGTGTGCATGCATACAGACAGAGGAGGGAGGCATGGGGAGGGGAGAGAACGTGGAGGGTTTTTCTCCGCTATGAGGGGAGAGAACGTGGAGGGGTTTTCTCCGCTATGAGGGGAGAGAACGTGCCCCATGCCAATTCATGTGCCATTGTAATGAGGTGACTTTTGAGTCGACTCAAGAGGCATGGGGAGGGGAGAGAACGGGAGAGAACGGGAGAGAACGGGAGAGAACGGGAGAGAACGTGCCCCACGAGCTGGTTTTTGAGAATTCTCCCTCCAGGCATCCACCGGTCCCTGCAGGCTGTTTTGAGAATTCTCAAAAACCAGCTCGGAGGGAGGCATGCGGAGGGGAGAGAACGTGCCCTACGCCAATTCACCTCGTAGCAGTCTCTGTTGATTGAATTGAACACATATGAAGCTTCCTACCGTTGAGCACGAAGCTTCGCCCCCGGAGCAGCCCATCCAGCCCCCACCCGCCCTCCACTGTCGTGATCTCCCAGGCGTAGCCCTGCAGCGTGTGCAGGGGGAGGGACGAGGGGAAGAGCGGGGAGGGACGAAGGTGAGTGGTTGAATTGGCGAGGAGGTGTGGTCCCCACCCGCCCTCCACTGTAGCTATCTCCCAGGCGTAGCCCTGGAGCGCGGTGGGGGAGGGAGAGGGAGAGGGAGGGGGAGGGGGACGGGGTGAGGGGGGGAAGGGTAGAGGGCGTGTGTGTGTGACCCCACCCACCCACCCTTCACTGTAGCGATTTGAGACGTGTGTGACCCCACCCACCCTTCACTGTAGCGATTTGAGACGTCTCAAAACACTCCTTCTTTCACGTGTGTGTGTGACCCCACCCACCCACCCTTCACTGTAGCCATCTCCCAGGCGTACCCCTGCAGCGCGGGGGAAGAGGGTGGGAAAGGAAGGGGGAGGGAGTGGGAGGGGGACGGGGTGAGTGGGTCAGGGTCAAGAGGTGACGTCTTGTATCCCGCACAGCAGCAGCAGCACATGCACACACATGCACACACATACACACACATGCACACACATGCACACACATACACACACATACACACACATGCACACACATACACACACATACACACACATGCACACACATGCACACACATGCACACACATACACACACATACACACACATGCACACACATGCACACACATACACACACATGCACACACATGCACACACATACACACACATGCACACACATACACACACATACACACACATGCACACACACACACACACATACACACACACACACATGCACGCAAACGCACACACATACCGAGCTGACTGTGACGATCCTGACAGCTGACTGTGACGATCCTGACGCACACACATATCCCATTCTAGAATGTTCACCGCCTCGCCCTTGTCCAACCCGTGCTTGCCTTGGCACCGTGAGACAAGGACAGTGCGGACAGAGCAGCATACGGAGAGCTCACGGCCACACACCGCAGCATAACACACCACAGCAAAACACACCACAGCAAAACACACCACAGCAAAACACACCACAGCAAAACACACCGCAGCAAAACACACCACACTGCACTGCACCACACCACACCACATCGCCAACCAGCTTACCGGGCTGACTGTGACGATCCTGTCAGCGGTCACAATCGCCCCCTTGAGGATGTTCACCGCCTCGCCCTTGTCCAACTCGTGCTTGCCTTGCCATGCCACCATGCGTGTACAGTTCAAATGCCCCACGCAGCACCATGAGCCCTCACTTACATGCTGTGCAAGCCACAGCACACACATACCGGGCTGACTGTGACGATCCTGTCGGCAGTGACAATCGCCCCCTTGAGGATGTTCACCGCCTCGCCCTTGTCCAGCTCGTGCTTGCGTGCCCACTCCGGGAACACCCACTCGAGCGCCCCGTACCAGTCGCCCGGCACGCCGAGACTGCCAAACGTGTAGCCTGGCTCCACGCCCTGTGGTGTGGGAGAGTGAGAGGGAGCGGCTATCAAGGGAAAGCGGAGAGTAGAGGAGGGTGCTTCCGCGCCCACTAAGTTAACACCCACTCTAGAGCGCCGTACCAGTCACCCGGCACTCCCGAGACCACCGAACGTGTGGCCCGGCTCCACGCCCTGTCATGTGAAGGAACGAGAGGGAAGAGAAAGCACGGGAAAGGGTAAAGGAAAGGTAGGCTGCTTGCGCGCCCAGTCGGGGAACACCCACTCCACCGCACCGCACCGTACCAGTCGCCAGGCATGGCCAGGCTGCCGAACGTGCAGCCTGGCTCCACGCCCTGAGGTGGAGTGGGGGAGGGGGACAGGGGGGAAGAACCATGGGAAAGGGGAAGGAAGAGGGAGGGTGGTTGGTACCACCCCACCGCACCGTACCAGTCGGGGAACACCCACTCCACCACACCGCACCGCACCGTACCAGTCATCAGGCACTCCCAGGCTGCCGAACGTGCAGCCTGGCTGGCTCCACGCCCTGTGGTGGAGTGGGGGAAAATGGAAAAGAGAACTGGAGGGAGGAAGCAGAGGGGTGGAGGAGAGGGAGCGAGTGGGGGATGGAGAAGAAGCGGGAGTTGGGGAGGCAGATGGATACAACATGTTGTACCTGGTGTAAGAGGTGGTGGATGGCAAGCTTTGTCCGTACTGAGCGGAATAGGCTGGGCATCGCAGGGTTTATCCTCACCTAGTGCGTAAATGTGGACGGCAACGTTTGTCCTCACCTGGTGCGATTCTATGGATGGCAAGGTTTGTCCTCACCTGGTGGGAGAGGTTGTGGATGGCAAGGATGGTGCGAGCATCCTTGTACACTCCGTGGGGACGGTAGTTGGACGCGACCAGACTGATGGGGGAGCAATGAGAAGGGTTGTCAGAGAGGGCAGCAAGAAAGGGAACGGGAGGGCAGAGCTCAAGGGAGGTCGAGAGAAAACACGATGGCACGAGTGAGCATCCTTAGAACACCATGGGGGCGATTGTTGGAGGCAACGGGGCTGATGGGGTAAAGGAGAGAGGGGAGGGTACAGAGGGAGGGGGGAAGAGAGAAAGCCGCAAGGGAGGCTGCGAGAGAAAGAGGGAGCGCTTGTGCTTGTGCATGCCGTGGGGGCGTTTGGTTGGTTGGATGCCATGGGACTTATGAAAAGGAGAGAAGGAGGAGGGAAGACGCTGAGGAGAGAGATCAGGTAGGGGGTCAGGTCAGGGGTGGTGCGACCTTGCTTGTTTGCCATTGCGGGGGGGTTAGCCGGATGTCATGGAACTGATGTGAGAGACGCGACAGGGCAGCAGCCCTGTTATATTGAGATCGGTTTTGGGATCTGTTATATGACAGGGCTGTTATATGCTCAAAAGGGCACCGGCCAGCCCGCCCAGCTTGGCGGTCAGGTGATGAACACAACACAGGAACACAAGACAGGAACACAAGACAGGAACACAACACAGGAACACAACACAGGAACACAACACAGGAACACAACACAGGAACACAAGACCCCCTCTCCGTGTGCTGTGAAACCGCACAGCTGCTCTCACTCATCACATCACTGCCCTCTCTTCCCTCATCCGTTCCCCTCGTCACACTCGCACCATCACTCGCCTCGCCTTGCCGCTCTTTACTCACACGGGCAGCAGTCCTGCGAGCCAGTCGTTGGCAATGAGCAGCACCTTCTCCCCGTACGTGAACCCGCCCAGCTACAGCTGTCCCTTCAACCCCTCCTGGCCTCCCCTTTCCCCTACCTCTCCCTCCCCCCACTCACACGGGCAGCAGCCCCGCGTGCTAGTCGTTGACAATGAATAGAACCTTCTCCCCAAACGTGAATCCTCGCGACTGCACCAGACACTCGCCACCTCCCCCCCCCCCCCCCCCCCTTCTTTACTCACACGGGCAGCAGCCCCGCGTGCCAGTCATTGGCAATGAATAAGACCTTCTCCCCATAGGTAAAGCCGCCCAGCTCCAGCTGTAGCGGAGCCTCGCAGGCCGCATGGCACAGCAGCGTGAAGCGGAACTGACGTGGGAGGGGGAGGAGAGTGAGAGTGGCCAAGGGGGTGGAGAGAGAGAGGAAGTGTGGAATAAAGGAAGGCAGCATTCTCTACCCGTAGTGACCCCCCCCCCAGCTTCAGCTGCACGGGCACCTAACAGGCAGCATGACATGGCGAAGAAAAGCGCTACTGACGGGTCGCGAGAGTGGGAATCGGGTAAGGAAAGCGGGTGAGGAAAGGAGAGAAAATAGAGGTGGAGGGTAGCGTTTCGAGTTTCCGAGTTTGGGGTTAAAATGGTGGAGAGAAACCTACAAAGAACTATCTTCCAGTTTAGTAAGTACAATTTCCTTGCCCCAACCCAACCACGTGCCATTGCAGCACCCTCTCTCACCCACCCACCTGGTTGTCTCCAAATGTGCCGTTCTGGTCCCCATAGGGCGTGCCGGGACGGTGGTACGATGGATGGTCGACAAATACCTGAGTTGGGGGGCGGGGAGGGTGGGAGGGAGGTGGCGAGGTGGGTGAGAACACTTTCGAGGCGCCTCAAAACCAGGAAGGTGGTCAGATGGATGGCCAAGGAAGGTGGTCAGATGGATGGCCAAGGAAGGTGGTCAGATGGATGGCCAAGGGAAAGGGAAAGGAAAGGGAAAGGGGGAAAGGGGGAAAGGGGGGAAGGGGGGAAGGGGGGAAGGGGGAAGTGAGCAAGAGGGAGGGAGGGAGCGAGCGAGGTGGGAAGGCAAGGTGTTAGGGCGGGGAGAAAGGGCTGACTCAGAGGAGCAGGGAGAGAGAGGGGGTGAAGCTGCGGGAGAGAGGGCGGAGGGAGGGAGATAGAAACAGAAAGTGGGGGAAGTGTGAGGGAGAGAGGAACGGGAGACGGGAAAGAGGGCAAGGGGAAGGGGAGGGGATTAGTGAGTGAGTGGGGCGGAAGGGAGTTTGGGGAGGACTGTATCTAACCTTGCAATGAGCAAGAAAGAGAAGTATGTGTCAACGTTCAACTTGCAAGGTGACTTTTGAGTCGACTCAAAAGTCATGTGCCAATGTGCAACGTGCAACTTGCAAGGCGTGGGGGAGAAACGGAAGGTGGTGTTTGAAAGAGGAGAGGCAGTCAGTCAACCGGGTCAACGCAGGTCAGGTCTCACAAAGTCAACGCCGTCTCTGAATTCGTGGAAGAACGCCACCTCGTGAGCGCCCTCAAAGCAGAAGCACTTGATGCGACACTGCGCTCATGCACACATGGAGAGGTGAGGAGGGGTAACACGGGGTAAACGAAACACAGTGAAGAAAGGGGGAAGAAAGCGGCAGAAACAGATCTGAGGCGGTGCAAGAATGTGGCTCTGCAGTGCAGTGTGGGTTGGGCGAGAGAGGGGAGAATGGGGGAAGAAGGGAAGGGATCATTTGGCACCTGTTTGGCGTGAATGGGAAAAGATTGGCAATCCTATTTATCTGGCAGCAGCATGAAGGTTGGGATTGCAGGAACGGCAGATGAGGGGTGGAGCATCCTCCCTGCATGTCAACCCCCCCCCCCAC
Organism: Closterium sp. NIES-65; assembly: GCA_948144175.1. Lineage (NCBI taxonomy): Eukaryota > Viridiplantae > Streptophyta > Zygnematophyceae > Desmidiales > Closteriaceae > Closterium > Closterium sp. NIES-65. The sequence goes on along the minus strand of CANXME010001881.1, from coordinate 70,723 downwards.
GTGCATGTCAAACGCCCCTGCATAGAGCTTGTCAGTGACACCGTTCATGTATCGAGGCGCCACCACCATCACTCGCTGCCCCCTCGCACCACCATCACTCGCTGCCCCCTCGCACCACCATCATTCGCTGCCCCCTCGCTGCCAGCGCACCATCCCTACCCACCTGTATGCCACCCTTGTGTCAACTATGTGCCAGAGAAAACCCAAACCCTCACATCAACACCCCCACCTGCATGTCAAACGCGCCCGCATAGAGCTTGTCTGTAAGACCGTTCATGTAGCGCGGCGCCACCACCATCACGCGGTGCCCCTTCGCTGCCAGCACATGGTCCCTCCCTGTGTACGCACCTACCCTGTGTCACCGTATGCGCCACTATATCCCCCCCCCCCACCTGCATGTCAAAGGCCCCCGCGAATAGCTTGTCAGTCACGCCGTCCATGTATCGCGGCGCCACCACCATCACTCGGTGCCCCCTCGCTGCCAGCGCACCACCCCTACCCACCTCTGTCTGTGTCACCTGTGTGCGACCTGTGTGCCACTCTATGCGCGCACCTGCATGTCAAACGCGCCAGCATAGAGCTTGTCCGTGACGCCGTCCATGTAGCGCGGCGCCACCACCATCACTCGGTGCCCCCTCGCTGCCAGCTCACCCTCTCTACCCACCTCTGGGCCACCCATGTATCAGCTATGTGTGACCTGTGTGCCACTCTATGCCCTAACCTGCACACCACCAACACCCCCCACCTGCATGTCAAACGCGCCAGCATAGAGCTTGTCCGTGACGCCGTTCATGTAGCGCGGCGCCACCACCATCACGCGGTGCCCCCTCGCCGCCAGCGCCACCGGCAGCGACCCCACCACGTCCGCCAGGCCTCCGGTTTTCGAGTAAGGGGCCACCTCGGATGCCACGAACACAATGCTGGTGGTGGTTGAGGTGGGGAAGAGGGGGGAGGGGTGGAGGGAACACAGGGGAAACGGGGATATGAGGGGACATGGAGCACTGGCAGCGACCCCACCGCGTCCGCCAGGCCGCCGGTTTTGGAGCAGGGGGCCACCTCTGACGCCACGAACACAATGCTGGTGGAGGGATGAGGGGTGGGAGGGAGGAAGACAGGCTGTGATATGAGGGAGGGAATGGAAGACAGGCTGTGATATGAGGGAGGGAATGGACCACCGGCAGCGACCCCACTGCGTCCGCCAGCCCACCTGTGTTGGAACAAGGGGCCACCTCGGATGCCACGAACACAATGCTGGGGGTGGAAGGGAAGGGAGGGGAGAGAAGAATGATGAGGGAGGGGAAAACGTAGCTGGAGTCAAGGCAGCTTTTGAGTCGACTTTAAGGACACATTAGCGTTCTCATCGCACCCCACGTCTTCTCACCGCACCCCACGCCTTCCCACCGCACCTCATGGGGTTCTCCGTCTTCTGAATATCCTCGATCCCGCCTGCTGCGGCAATCTCGAGGTTCCCATCCGCCGCTGCTGACGTGGCGGCCTCTTGTTCCACCGCCTCCTGCCAGCTCCTCACGCTCCCTGCCTCTGCAGTCGGGGAGAAGGACGGGGAGAGAAGCGCGGGGAGAGAAGCGGGGGCGGGAAAGCTCGTACTTATGCACACACTCAACAGTGCCTTTTCTGACTGCCACCTCCAGCCACCATTACAGTCACAAACCACGCGGTTTACAATCACACGCGAGAGCGCTAACCGCCAACACAACAACGAATACCACGCTCATTTCGCTGACTCCTGGAATCGTTACAAGCCAACCACCATCACCAGCACAGCAACCAGCACCAGCACTACCACGGCCATTGTTTCCTTAAGCCTTTAACATGAAGCAACAAACTTTTGACGAGGTAATCAGCTCCTCTTAGCGAACGGTAACAACCAACATAACAACCAGCACCAAGACTACCACGACCAACGTTTCCGTAAGCTCTTCGGATTGCTCGTAATAACACTCGCAACGCACCTTCGACGAGGTATTTAGCTTCGACTGAAGCAACCTCCTCTGTAGGCACCCCCCCTAGAGTCGTATCCAGATACTCGACCACAGGCGCCGCCGCGAACTCCGGCGGAGGCGGCGGCGGCACGGCCCCCATGCGCGGCCTTGAAACGTCGACATCTCCTTTAAAAGCGGACTCAGCGCGGCGCGCATTGGCCGCGGCGGCCGCGGCTCGAGCTCGGAGCTGCTCGTTTTCCTCCGCGATGCGGCGAATCGTCTCCTCGAGCTCCTCCAGACTTTTTCCGGAATTTAAGGCGATGACGTCATCATCGTTTGGAAGCGCGAAAGTCCTGACGGTGCGGTTTGCGGCCGAAGTTGCCGCCTTCGAGACTGACGGGAACGAAGACGAAGACCCGCCGCGAGCGGACGATTTAACGGCGACTGACGGCAGGCCGGTAAGCGACGCCGAGGCGCATAGCGGCGGACGGACAAAAGTCTTCGTAAGAGCCTCCATTGTCCCTGGATTAGGCGACCCAAGGAGACGTGCCGGCAGTTGACGAGTTGGAAAAATGCCGAGCCCACAGAGAAGGGACGGGCACAGGGCAGGCTAGGACATGAACAGAGGAAATGTTCCTGGATAATAAGGCAAAATGGTCAGGGATGGCGGAGTCATTCGTTCAGCAAGTGGGTGCCCGCGCGCGATGGATCATAGGTGGTCAAGGCAGGAGGACGAGGGAGGAGGAATCCACAGGTGTTTCCGAGGGATCCGAATCGGCTCAGATAGAATGAAATAGGATGAGAAGGGATGCAATGGAAACATTTAGGTGATACACTGGAACACAGGGTCGGGTCAGATCAGAGGTGTTGGAACACGTGGACTTTTTTCCAATGTACAGCAGGCCAACTGGAATTCGGCTGGGCTTTCTCTCACATGCGAATTTTGTTTCGTCGGCTGTTTCTGCGGGCTGCTTTCGGCAAACGGGCAGTGAAGCAGAAGTACGGTATGTGTCGTCTCGAATGGGTAGGTGGTTCGCTCCAGCGAAGAAATGTACATTTTGACGGGCAACTCCCTGGTAATTTTTGGCAGGTGAGATGGGTTCAGGGGCGAATTGCTGACTGACACCACATGGTGCGAACTATTCTGAGTTCCACACACATGCCCAGCGCCGAGCCACGCTGGCGTGGTAGCCCCGAAATCCAGCCACACGCTATGGATCAGAAGGCGCGTGCTCGCGTGGCAGTAACCCTGACCATGCTGGCATCGAAAACAGATGTAACAATGCTGAATGCAAATAGCAATATCCACTATCTGTATTCCCAAAGCCTTCTTCAAACAATCATATTAATAAATATATATTATGTTTTTTAATTTCGAATCTATCTATAATTTATTTCAAATTGTTTCATTTTCATAATAAAATTAGCATGATCTGTATCGACGTAATTTATCGCTTACCATTTGCCTACTAAACTGCATATAAAATGCACTAACGAGTCATGGACAAGCCTGTCGAAGTCCCTGGGGCTCGAACTTGCGCTCCCCAGCTCCTCCCAATCTGACCCTTGGTTGGGGGAAGGTGATTGATTTGGCGCCCTTAAGGGTCACGGGCACACCCCAAAGTCAGAACTTGAAATCAGGGCATGTCTGAAGTTTGCCCTTACACTTCTTTACACTATGACAAGTGCAGTTATCTACTTAAATTAGAAGTCAAAGACACCTGACACTACACATGGCTTAAATAGTCACAAAACCTACCTAGCCTGCAATGTTCTTATTCTCTACACTAACTACAGATATGGCGTGCAAAGCTCAGCTACTCTACTCTAACCCGACATGCATTGCGAGCCTATTTGGCAGGCTTCCTCCCCTTCCTCCCCTTCGCCTCAAAAATGGCATAGGCCTCCGCCCAGTCCACTGGGTAGTCCAGCATTTTCACCGTCATCAGCTCCCCCAGCCTCACATCTGTAAGAGCTACACGGTCCCACGACTTAATTATGTTTTGCCTAGAGAAGCCCCTCTCGCACTCAACAGTGCTGAGGGGCAACACAGAAACTGCACGCCAGAGAGAGACGATGGTGGGGTAGTCGTCTCTCCAGTCTGCCGTGCGCAGCATGTTGGTGAGAGCCTGATGAAAGCTCTGCTTCTTGAACTTTTTTTCCATGGCTGCGGTGAAGAGGCGCATCTGCGGCTCAATGTCAGCAATATCGACTCCTGCCAAAATCAGGATGCAAGGTTAGAACAAATATAGTGGGCGCTGAAGAATGGTTTGCTAGTATACGTTTGGAACTTACCAGGGAGCTGATTCTTGAACATGTCAAGGAGCTCTGACAGATGGAATTTCAGCCATGCGTCCTGCTCTCCTGCACGTACGGGATAACGATCAGGGCTGAAAAAGCCCACACCATCAAAATGGCGCAGGTCTGCCATCCTTTTCCCCAGTGCCTTGATCAGGCGCTGAGCGAACCGCCTGGCCAGGTCCACGCAGGAATCCAAGTCGCATCCCCCACCGTCACCGTCACCTTCTCTGTCACCGTCACCGTCACCGTCACCGTCACCTTCTCCGTCACCGTCACCGCCACCGCCACCGCCACCGCGGACGACGATGGCGTCCTCGTGAAGCTCGACAGTGGCAGTCGCGGGACGGCCGCTCTCATCCATTCCCTTGAGCTCCAGCTTGCGCCATGGGTGGAGGAGGAGAGGTACCATGGGCCAGGGCCATGGCACGAACGAAGGTGGAGAGAGCTCTCTGGGTGGTGGTGGTGATTGGATGGTTGAGAGGAAACATGGCACGAGGGTGGAGTGGAGAGAGACGTTGCTTGGCTAACTTGCTACGCTGGAGTGCCTCTATTGCTTTGACGTGCATGGTGTTAGTGTGTTGGAGTTGGATTGGCTGGAGTTCTTTGTGGCCAATCAACTTAGCCAAATTCAGGCACGCTAATCCTATGTGTCCTCCCAACTGTAACATGCGGCCAGCTAGTATTGGCTTGGACGCTAAGGGAAAGTTCGAGTGCTCCATGTGTGTCTCAGCCACTTTACAGATACGGACGGGATTGGCTCGAAAACGCTAAGGGAAAAATCCCGTTGGCGCGCTCTCGGGGGGGTGGGTGGGGGGGGGGGGGGGGGGGGGGGGGGTGGGGGTGGGAAGGCAGAATTCGGGGGGGGGGGCCTACAACCGGAAACCAAAACTTAGTGGGTGGGGAAGGCCTGATTGGAGAACTTAACGCGTCCGGGGAAGGGTCTGACGAGGCACTTAGTGGCACGGGTGCAATGCGATCCTAACACTTTATGCAGTCGAGCTGGAGCGAAAGTAACCCGGAATTTCAGGGCATTAAGGGCATATGCCCGTCAATCGACAGGCCTGGTCATGGATCTCTCAAAACGAGCTCATGCAGCATTCCATTTGTTCAACCGAGGCGCGAGCCGCTGCCGCCAAGCAAGGGGTTCAAAATTCGGTTCAAAGGGCTTGGCGGCAATTCCTGAAACTGACTTCAGACAAACACACATATCTAGCCGTCGATCCAATGGTCTTGGACATCGTGCAGTGAGAGACGCACCTGGCCACCCTTCCATCCGTCGAATCCAACCTTCTTTGCCTCTTAATCTCTAGGCACAGCTCCGCTGCTCCGCTGCTTGATGAGTCGTCAAGGCAAACAAGCGTACTTTCACAGCTTATATCCTCTTCGACTTGGAGCGTCTTGGGACTCTTGACTCGTTTCTCCCAGGGCTCCTCATTCTCTCATCCCGGAAAGGCCAACATATTCTCTCATTCTCTCGTTTTTCTTAGTCCAACAGTCGGATCATCGCATATTCGTCCATACATTTCCTAGCAGCTCGTTCTAGTAATTCAGCACCAGAACACGCTCGTCGTTAGCTCTTTTTACAGGCTTCCAGTGATAGAATTAGAAGCGAAGATCACCCTTGTCGTTATTTATTTTCTTGTTCTTATCGATCTCGGTCCCTTCTAAAAGGCATTGATCGTGCGATTCGTTCGCACGGTTCTGGCCGCCATGGCTACTATTTGCCGTACTACTGCTAGTCGACAGACTGTTCGAATCCCACGATCGGCTCTGTCTGACGTCACTAATGACACGTCCAATCAGCTTAGTGTAACTTCCTCGCCCACTAGCAGCAAAGTGCCTACCTCGCTACCTGTGACGCCTGCGACACCTGTGACGCCTGCGACACCTGCGTTACCTGGGTCGTCTTCAGAGTGTGCGCAACCTGCGGCAAGACCTGTGGCTACACATGCGCTGGCACCTGAAGCAACACCTGCGGCGGAACCTGACGAGATTCCTGAAGCTGTTCGAGGCTGGACGTTAGATCTGATACTGCATGGAAGCGACAATGACGACGGCGGTGAGGACTGTGACTCGCTGACGACAATGACGCCGTTGCACGGTGCCGGCGACAACAGTGACGACAGCGTATTCGGCGTGGACAGCGCGGAGAACGCGGACGGCGAGGGCGACGACAGTGACGCCGGCGAGGCCGCGCTTCGCAGCGAGGTGTCGAAACTCCTCCTCGCATCGCCGCATCCCTCGGACGACCCGGAAACCCCCGAGATGATCGGCGGCAAGCGCAAGTCGCGGCTGTCTGGGCGGCGCCGTCAGACCGCAACCCCCGGAGGGCCTCCGATAGCTGAGACTCCCCCCACTCTGGCGACGATTGCGACAGCGACTGCGACTGCGACTGCGACTGCGAATGCGAATACGACTGAGACTGAGACTGAGACTGTGACTGCGACTGCTGAGCATGCGACCGCGACTGCGTCCCCTCTCGCTGAGACCAGTCGTGCTGCCCCTCGCACGGCCACATCAGCAGGACCCTCTTTCGTCCGCGCGAACGACGCTGAAGGAGCCAACGCGAAGGGGGGGAGCGCGTCACGCCCGAATGCGCGCGCCTTGTCAGTGCGGAGGGCGCCATTTCCGCCGCTACCGGCGGCAACAGCCGCAGGAGAAGCAGCGTCAACAGCGGCAGTGACTGTGGCAGCAGCAGGCGCAGGAGGAGGGAGCGTGGGGAAGCGGTCTCGTGCCACGTGGCAGGTGAATAGCGAGGGTATTGTCACCGCGCTGGAGCGTCAGCAGTCCCTGCCAGCACCCAACTACTGGCGCTATCATGCCCGAGCTCTGCCGCTGGTGCAAGCAGCAGAGCAAGCAGAGCACGCCGTACAGGCAAACCCTATGATGCTAGCAGAGCAGGCAGTGCGGACGGTGCGGACAGTGCGGACAGTACGGACAGGCCAGGGGCTAACCGCTCGCTCCACCACCTCCCAATCCACTCAAGCCAAGAAGCCTCGCCTCCTTGCGCACGCGGATAGCTGCGACCTCCCCCCTCCGCGCCCCCTTTCCCCCGTGGCGCGCGGGACACGCCTCCCAGTTGGTACTGCAGATTCTTCCCCTCCAGGTGCCCTCTCAGCTGCTGCTGACTCTGCTGCTGCTGACTCTGCTGCTGCTGACTCTGCTGCTGCTGACTTGGATGCTGACTATGCTGGTGCTGGCGCCTGGTCAACGCAAGTCAACGCTGGGACGGAGAAGTTTGTAAAGGTGGACGAAAGGGTGGAGGGGGAGGTGCTGGGGATAAAGGAAGCGGGGGAGGGGCAGGAGGGGGAGAAATGGGATGCACGTGATGGGGGGGAGGGGGAGGAGGGGGAGGTGGAGGAAGGGGAAGTGACAGAAGAGGGGATTCCCCGGATAGTGTGGAGGGCAGAAGCGGAGGGGGAGGGGAGGGGAGGGTGTCTGGTCGTTGCTTCCCCTCTCCACTCCATTCAAGCCGCTGGGGGAGTGGGTGCGGGCAGGCGGAGAGGCACATGGGCGGAGAGAATAGCGAACAGGCGCGAGCACCAGGGGGGTGTGCTGCAGAGAGTAATGCAGGGTGGATGGACTGCGGTGGAGAGAGTGGTGAGCAGGCGTGAGCAGCAGAAGGGAGTGTTGAGGAGGGGGGTGGTGCAAGCAGGTGTGGCTGCCAGCTGGAGCCTTCTGATTCGACAAATGACGTCTCCTCCCCAGGCCGTGCAGGCCGCTAAAAGAGCGGGTGGCGGCAAGAGGCATTTGCATCAGCACAAGGGTTCTCAGTCCGGGTCGGTGCAAGCGCAAGCGCAAGCGCAAGTGCAAGCGCAAGCGACTGAGGTAGTGCGCGGGGGCAGGCGGCGAGGCACATGGGCGGAGAGAGTAGCGAGCAGGCGTGAGCAGCAGGGGGTTGCGCTGAAGAGGGTGATGGGTGGAAGAGCGGGGAAAGGCAGGGTGAGAGTGAGCGGATGGCTGTTGAAGTGCCTGAAGGAGATGCAGGAGGAGGGGGAGGAGAAGATGTGAGACATCTCAAGATGCAAGGGGATGCGGAGTGGTGAGCAGGCATCAGCAGCAGGAAAGGCAGGAGGAGTGTGAACAGAGCTCTCTCGAAGGCCTGAAGGAGATGCAATAGGAGGAGGAGAAGGTGTGAGACGTCTCAAGATGCAAGAGGATGCAGAGTGGTGGGCAGGCGTGAGCAGTGTGAGCAGAGGGGCAGTGAAGCGCCTGGTGGAGATGCAAGAGGAGAAGATTTGAGTTTCTGAGTGGGATCAGAAGTAACCATGGCACATCCCGAGACACGAGGCCCTCTGCAGTGCTGTAAGGAGGTGGCTGTGACGGAAGAGGAGGAGGTGACGTGTGGGTTGTAATAAAGCCTAGGTCTATGGGTAGAGAGAGCAGAGAAGGCCGTTGTAGTACGCTGAGGAAGAGTGTAGCTGAAAAGGGCTGTTGACGTGCATGAAGGCCGTGGCTTGGGAGGAAGAGGAGGAGGCCTTCGACTTGCCCCGAGGAGGAGTGTGGGCTGACGGGTTTCAAAGTGGGCTGGTTGGGTCGTGTTGGGTTGGATTTGGCTGGTTGGGCAGAGGGTTGGATTTGGCTGGTTGGGCAGAGTTGGTTTGGGTTTCCTACTTGGGAACTTTGAAGGCGATACGCGGAGGCATGGAATAAGAGCATGAAATCTTGTTTCTGTACTTGCTATGGTGTGCAGTTGGCCTGATTTGTGGTGGGATGGATCCTGAACCTGGGGGCTAGCTAGCGTTACAAGGCTACACTTGGGCTGTTCTTTTTATAAGTTCGCCTGTTATGTAGACACATGGTACGGAACGGAACCTGTATATAGTGCATTATCGTATCTGTTCTGTACCAGATACGTACATAGTACACATCTCATGACAGAATTGCTGCTCCCGGGTACTGAGCCTCTCATCCCATATCCATGTACGGTAATACCTGAGTCCCTCCTCAGGTCACCCGTCTTCCTGAGATGTGACCGGTCCCGCACAGTGCGGTTACCAACCATGGTACAGTAGTGTAACCCGATATAGCTTACCCTACAACATTGCCAAACCGATTTCCTCTCCGCGATGGTCGCAATGCGCGCAGGCACATGGAACCAGCTGTCCCGGGAAAACACCTCTCGACTCACAACTACGGTACCCACCCAGACAGTGAGGAGGCAATTTGTTCAAATCACTTCAACCTCAATGTACTTTACAAATCCCTACAGCGAGGGCAGACTATGATTCCTCGAGGATTACAATGCGCACAGACACTTACGGACCAGCCATCTCGAGACAGCACATTGCAACTGGCCCTGGTAACCACACCGATAGATTACAAGCCTCTACAGCGAGGGCATACGGTAATATGATTCCACGAGGATCGCAGAGCACACAGGACCTTACGGACCAGCCATTCCTGGATAGCACCTCGCGACTGCCCCCACAGAGAGTGCAGACTAGATACAGTACCTCAACCCACCACAGGAGAAGCAGCCTTTTCCCTTGCTGCCTTGCACTTCACAAATCTCTACAGCGAGGACAGACAATGATTCCACGAGGGTCACAATGCACACAGGGTCGTACAGACCAACCATCCCTGGATAGCACCTCACGGCTGCCCGCACAGAGAGTGCAAATTAGATACCTCAACCCACCACAAGTGAAGCAGCTCTTTCCTTGCTGCGCTTGCGCTGCATGCATCTTGATAGCACGGCTGGCAGCACGACTGGTAAAATGGCTGGCGGTTGCAGAGAGAGTGTGCGCTGATGTGGCACGGCTCAGGTTGCCGCCGCTGCCACCTGGATGGGCAAGCGCACGCCTGGCAGCAGCAGCTATTGCCACGTCAGCAACAGCAGCCGCGTTGCAGGAAAGGGACCGAGGTGGGAAACAAGCAGCAGACCCCATCTCGCTGCTGCTATCTCTGCTGCTGCTCTGGTTACAGCCTTCCTTAGATGTACCTTCCCCATACGTTCCTCTGTAAACCTCCCCAGATATACCTCCACTGCCTTCCCCAGATGCACCTCTGTAGGCCTCCCCAGATGCACCTTCCCCAGACGCACCTTCCCAAGACATGCCACTATAACCTTCCCCAAATGCGCCTCCACTCGCCACGCTGTTGCTGCCACAGCTGCTGCCATAACAGCCAGAAAACAAAGCAGATGCTGGCACAGAAAAAGCTGGCACAGAGCGGCCTACCCCAGCAGAGCCTACCCCGGCAGAGCCTACCCCAGCAGAGCCTACCCCAGCAAAGCCTACCCCAGTAGGGCAGGCCAAAGCAGTGAAATTGGTGCGAGTATCCTTGGCAGCGCCGCTGCCGCCAGCATCATTACCTCGTGCCCCGCTGTTGCTTCCCTGGAACAGTGCTCTTCTCACACTGGATCTGCCAGCCACACCAGACCCAGCCACACCAGACCCAGCCACACCAGACCCAGCCACACCAGACCCAGCCACACCAGCGCCAGTCACACCAGTCTTACAAGGCCCTACAGTCACAGTGCCATGAGAGTCACCACCACCCTCTGCTGGTTCTGCGCGACTGACTCTGCCCGTGGTAGCAGCAGCAGTGGTGCCTGCTGCTGCCTCTTCAGGGGCTGTGCTCATCGGTGCACAAGCAGCGTCAGATGCAGTTTCTGAAGGAACCACAGCAGCAGCAGCAGCAGCAGCAGCAGCACCGCTAGCCCCGGTAGTTTCATCAGAAGCTGCCGCATCTGCTGCTGCTGGCGCTGCTCCTTCTCCTGCCATCGCTGCTCCACTTGCTGTGGCCACTGGGATTAGGCAGTCGAATGCTGAACCTGTTATTGCTCCGGCTGCTGCTAATTTTCCTCTTGCTCCTGCTTCTGCTTCCTCTCCCGTTGCCTCTCCAGCCGTTTCTGCCCCCTCTGCTGTTCGTCCTTCTCCCATTCTCCCTCCTACCACCCTCCCCCCTCCTGCCATTGCTGCACCGCCCTTCACCCCACTCCCTCCCCCACTAGCACCATCCGTCAGAGCAGCAGCAAGCAGCGGCAGCAGCAGCCCCTGCTCTTCAAGGCGCAGCACAGCAGCAGCGCCCCCAAGGCAGCGTCCGGCAGCAAAGAGGTGCGGCAGGGAGAGGGAGGAGCGGCCTATGAGTGCCCTGAGGTGCTGGCGGTAGGGAAGATGGAGTGACACGTCTCTTTCATGGAAGGGGACGCCGAGGGTCTGAATGGGGGAGGTAGAGTGGGAGAGCGACGAGAAGAGAGGGAAATCAAGGGTCTTTAGGCGGCTGGAAAAGTCGCCCCAAGGCAGAAGCAAGCAGCCCCTTCTCCCCCACGCGCAGCACAGCAGCAGCGCCCCCAAGGCTGTGCGGTGCGGCAGGGAGAGGGAGGAGTGGCCGATTAGCATGGAGCATCACCCATGGGAAGCCCTCGCAGCATGTCTCTGTCACCCAATGGGGGTGTGTTTCTCACCTTGAGTCTTCTTCACACTTCAAGCATCCTTCATCTCACCTTGAGCATCTGTCTGACCTGACAGCACAACACGCCTCGAAGTTGCTCCGCATTGCTGTCAAAGTCGTCACATACAGCACCATCCGCACCACCAATGGGGAACCCTCTTCCATGTGTGCTCGAGTGTCACTCACTCACCTCCAGTCTCTTTCTCACCTTGAGCATCTGTCTGACAGCACAGCATGCCTCGAAGTTGCTCCTCATCGCTCTCAAAGTCGTCACATACAGCACCACCCCTCTCTCTCCTCCTGGAGGGCACCTCCTCTCAAATGAGGACAGAAGCGCACGTGCTGCTGCTAACTGCGCATCTGCTGAGAGTGGCGCCACTGCAATCGGTGACAGTTTTGCTGCTGCTTCTGCTGCTGCTGCATCTGCTGCTGTTCCTTCCTCAACTAGAATCCGTGTCCCAGTGTAGAGAGGGTGTTTTTGAGACGTTGCTGTTGCTGTTGCTACATCCTCTCTACACGTTGCTGTTCCTTCCGCAACTATAATCTGTGTCCCAATCGAAGCAGCAACCATATCTGCAGCCGATGCTGGTGCCAATGGTGCTCCTAGTCCCTTCTCTGCCCCATGTCTAGCAATCCTCCATTCCTCTCCTTCCCTTTCTCCCTCTGCTGCTGATTTCACTGCTACTGCTGCTTTTGCAGCTGCTCCTGTCTTCTCAACTTTGCCTCTGCCATCCCAGCCCCCCCCTCCTCGTTTCCCCTGCGTTTCCCCCACCCCTTCCCCTGCCACTCCTGCACTCATCGCTACTGCTACTGCTGCCTCACGCGTCGCTGCTTCTCCCTCCTCTTCTGCCCTCACTGCACCCACCTCTCCCCCAATCGCTTCCGCATTCCGCCCAACACTATCCAATTCAGCCTTTTGCTCTTTTCCCCTCCCCTCATCGCCATTCAAAGCAGCAGAGGAGAGGAGTCGGCGCAGAGAAGCACTGTTCACGCCAATCCGCCAGCTGGCACCGCCAACAGCAGCACCAGCAGCACCGACACCAGCACCAGCAGCAGTGGCATAGCCGCCACTGCAACCAGAGCCGCCGTCCCTCTCACCACCAGTAACAGCGCTGGTACGAGAGCCAGAAGCAGCGCCAGCAGAGAAACGGAGGCTGCTTATAGAGAGGAAAAGCAGCCGGCCAGGACTACCTTGAGTATGATGACTGTTACTCTGGGTGCTTGGGCTTGCTGGGCTTGCAGGCATGTCTGACTTTAGGCGCCTGTGCTTGTATGGGTGGCGCTGGTAAGGGCTTTCGTGCGTGTGAGGGCTACTGTGCACTGGTGCTTGTGCTTGCATCGGTGCTAGGGTGCTTGGGCTTGCTGGGCTTGCAGACATGTCTGACTTTAGGCGCCTGTGCTTGTACGGGTGGCTGCGCTGGTAAGGGCTCCCGTGCTTGCAAGGGCTGCCATGCTTAAACGAACTGCTGTGACTGTAAGGGCTTGTGAGCTTATAGGGGCTTGTATAGTTGGTCACCCCACCCCTTGGGCTTGGGGGCAGCTTCGGACTCATAGACTCGTCTGGGCTCGGCACCTCTTGTAGGCTCGGCACCTCTTGTAGGCTCGGCACCTCCTGTAGGCTCGGCACCTCCTGTAGGCGCGGCATTTCCTGTGCACTCGACACAGTCTCACAGGTTGGCAGGTTTGCTGCATCCTCGTTCTCGACACTCAGGACTCTCTTTAGGTTCGGCACCTTCTCTAGGCTCGGCACCTTCTCTAGGCTCGGCACCTTCCCTAGGCTCGGTACATTCTCTAGGTTCAGATCACCTCTCAGCTGCAGCCCCTCTGCACCTGGAATAACTCCTGAGGTATATGGCCTGTCCGTTCTGACCTGACCCTCAGACATCTGTGAAACCAACACACTCTCTGCTGCACCTGAAGAATCACCTGGGGATAACAGCACTTGTGCTGCTGGATCATGAGGCACCTGAGGCAGCCCCACTTCTGAAAGCAGCGAATCTTTTCTCCCACCACCTGCCGCTTCTCCTAACCCAGCGACCAGCCGCGCTGATCTTGAACCGCCCTGCTCGTCACCTCCTCCCACCTCCTGCCCACCCCCACCACCTGCACCAGCAGCTTCCTCCTTTGCGTGTTCGCCTTTCTCAGGGCTGGTGGGCGGGGTGACCTTGCTCCAGTCAGCAGCACTATGTCGATTAAAGACGTCCTCCATGGAGGCGAGTAAGTCTGGATCAAACACGAACCGCTCTCTCTGCTCTCTCTGCTCTCCCTGCTCTCTCTGCTCTCCCTGCTCTCCCTGCTCTCCCTCTCTCTGCTCCCCTTCGGAACCAGCAGCCCGAGTAACAGTAACAACGGCTTTCTCACCCCGCCCAACCCATTCCTCTGCAGCACCTCTGCCCTGCTTTGCTCTACTCCCAGCTGATTCATCCCCTTTTCGCTTGCCAGCCCTTTTAGCCGCCTCTCTTCCCTTGGCCTCTAATGACTTCTGAGCTAACTCTGAAATCACGTCTGGTTTACTCCCAGACAACAAACCCCCTTCTCCTTCCCCAGCCCTCTCGCCTCTCTCTCCTCCCTCAACCCCTTCTTTGCTCCCACCTCCTTCCTCCATCCCATTCCCTTCCGCACAAAGCATGGACACCACCCCTGAACCCTCCTCTTCTTCCTCCTCCTTCCCGTCCGCCTCCATTCTAATCACAACCACACTCCCGGTACTCCTCTCCCCCACGCCTTCCCTCCACGCCTCTTCCATTCTGCTCATGGCTATTCTGCTGCTCGCCAGGAGAGGGCTTAACCCACGCCCTCCCTCCTCGTCCTCTTCCCACCCTCCACGCGTTACCACCGCTCTGCTTTCCGCCAGGAGGGATTCCAAAGCGCCCGAATCTTCGTCCCTCCGCACGTGCTGCTCGTACTCTGCAGCCATGGCGCTGCTGCTGCCTGCCATGAGGGGAGTCACCCCTCTCACCTCCCCATCCTCCACCAAGTCTTCATCCTCCTCCAGTCCCCCTGCACCTGTTACGTGCTCCGCCTCCCTCTCCTCCTTCTCCTCCCTCTCCTCCCTCTCCTCCCTCTCCTCCCTCTCCTCCCTCTCCTCCCTCTCCTCCCTCTCCTCCCTCTCCTCCCTCTCCTCCCTCTCCTCCCTCTCCACCCTCTCCTCCCTCTCTTCCTCCCTCATTTCCTGTCTCACTTCTTCCCTCACTTCCCCCCTCCCCTCCTCCGTCCCCTCCTCTCTCAACCACGCCAGCACACCGACGCTCACCAGCCCCCAGTACCGCCCCTTCCCACCTCCGCCCCGCCCCTGATCCTCCCTCCTCGCCTCGCCTCCTGTCCCTTCTGCTTCACCCCCTTGTTCTTCTCTCCTCCTCGTCTGCCCCCCTGCCCCATCTGCGTCAGCCTCCCCTGCTTTCTGACTCCCCTCTCCTCCCGCCTCACCACCTTCGACCTCCTTTTCTTCCCTCCTCGCATCTCCCAACCCTCCCTCGTCGTCCATCCGTCTGTCTCTCGCCCTCTCCTCACCTTCCTCTCTGTCAACCCAAATTCTCCCACCCTCCCAGTTTCCCCAATCCTCTCCCTCCTCGTTCTTCCCTCCAATCTTATCAACATCCCTCATCTCCTCCCCATCCTCCGGTCCCTTCCCATCTTCATCTTCCAACCCCTCCCGGCCATCAGCTCCCTCCTTATCTTTTACCCCTTCCCCATCCACCACTCCCCTTTCCTCCGCCACACCCTTCCCATCATCCACTCCCTCACCATCCTCTAGATCCCCCAAACGCGCATTTCGCTCCCCCCTCTCCTCTCCCTCCTCTCCCTTCTCTCCCTCCTCTCCCTCCCCTCCCTCCTCTCTCTCCTCTCCCTCCTCTCCCTCCCCTCCCTCCTCCCCCTCCTCTCCCTCCTCCCCCTCCTCTCCCTCCTCTCCCTTCTTCACTTCCTCCCCTCTCGTGCCCTTCAAAAGGCTCTCCCCACTCGTCCCCCCGTCAACCTCATCCCCCTCGCCCCCGCCTCCCCACTCCACCGCGCTCCCCCCCTCTCCTCCCCCGCCCCTCCCCCCCATCCCCTCCACCTCCACATCGTTCGACTGAACGCTCTCCTCCAAACACACCTCCACCGCACCCAACTCCTCCAAACATTCATCGTCCAGCCATAACTCTTCCCCGCCTCCTCTCCACCCCCCTTCCCCACCACCTCTCCCGCTTCCGCTTCCTCCCCTCTTCTTCCCCTTCCACTCCCGTACCCCGCCCATAACCCCTCCCCTCCCCCGCCCCCTGCCCCTGTCCATGCCCCTGCCCCTGCGCTTACCCCCTGTGCCTTCCCCCCCTCCCGCCCTGCGACTCTGCGCCTTACCTCCCCCATTCCCCCCCTCACCCTGAGCGCTGCTTCTCCCCCTGTCCTCTTCCGCATGCCCTTCCGCCTGCTTCCCCGGCCCTGCGGTTGTAGAACAAGCCACGGAGCTCGAATACGCGGTAGAACCACAATCCGTTACCGTGCTACACTCCGTCACAGTGTTACACTCCGTTACAGCCACTACAGTGCCACCATCTTCTACACCGCATTGGTGACCAACAGCATTCCATTCCACGGCTGCCACACCCTCCCCACCGTACTCAACCGCACGAGGAGCTAACAGCACCTGCTCGTCGTGGCCATTATCAGCACCCAACTCGGGCTCCGTTTGACAACGCTGCGAATCTTGACGTTGCTGCAGCTCCTGAGTTCGTTCCGGCTCTTGAGTTTGCTCCTGTAGCTGAGGCTGTGAAAGCTGCTGGGGTTGCGGAGAATGTTGGGATTGAGGAGAATGCTGGGACTGCGGAGAATGTGGGGACAGCAGGGGCAGCAAGTGGGACTGGTCTGCTTCACTCCCTCCATGCCCCTGCTGCTGCCGCACGGCTGCTCGCTCTTCCCCCTCCTTTTCGCCGTCCCCCTGCCAGTCCACCACTCCGCCCGCCTCACCCTCCTCCCCGTCTGTTTCCTCTCCCACCTCACCCCCTTGCCTGTCGCGTTCTTCCCCCTCACCCTCCTCCCCATCCGCCTCTTCTCCCGCCTCCTCCCTCTCCCCCTCCGCTTCTCTTCCACCCTCAGCGTCTTCCTCCCCCTCCCCGTCCGCCTCCGCTCCCTCCTCCGCCTCCTCCTCCCCGTCGCTGAGCCCCTGCAGCAGGCTCATCATATCGATCGCCTCGGGGGTGGGGCTCCGCCTCCGCTGCGCGCACGCTTCTTCCGCCTCTAGCTTCGGAGTCCGCGCGGAGACTCCCTCGGGGGTGGGGCTCCGCCGCCGCTGCGCGCACGCTTCTTCCGCCTCTAGCTTCAGAGTCCGCGCAAAGACTTCGCCGGGGCTCATTCCTGCTGCAACGTCGACCGCCTCGGGGGTGGGGTTCCTCCCCCGCTGTGCGCGCGCTTCTTCCGCCTCACCGCATTCTCCCCACCTATCCCCATCACCCACTCTCTGCTCGGATTCCGCTCCTGTCGCTGTACCCTCACACCCTGCTGTCGCCGGTGGGAGAACGGCGTCGCACAGCTCGCGAATGTCGCCGGCTTCGCATAAGTCGCACTGATCGCCTGGAGCAGGGATGTGTGAAATCTCTTTTGCGGAAACGTCGCCTGCTGGATCGTTCATGCACTGCTGGACGGAGGACGAGGCGTGAGCGACATTGCAACCGCTGGCATGCGACAACGACGGAATCGCCTGCGACGCATCTGGCTGGTGTTGCGACAACGAAGTTAACACGTGCGAGGAATCTTCGAGGAAGCCACTATCCAGCAGCCACCGACCAGATGCCGTTTTAGGTGTCTCCATTTTTGCCGCGCTCTCTGGCGGCACTGACGGCTCTCCGGTCGGTCTGTCGGCCGCCGTCAGAGAGACGACGGATTCCGTTACATTCTGACGGCCGTCGTCCGAAACCGGGCAGCTGGGGATGGAGCTAATGTCAGCTACGGATCCTCCGCTTTCCCGGCCGAAACAGAACAGCCAAAAAAAGTTTCCACGTTTTTTTCGTTTCCTGACCTTCCGAGCTCCGTTGCTGACACATAGCCCTGGGGAATCTCGACCGTCCGTTCTCCCGCTGCGAGGTTCCCTAGATCTGGACGAAGAACTGTGGTAACCCGCCCGGTGGCGATCTCGCGAGGGTGATGCCTGACGGTGAAGGCGAGACGAAGAGCGGAGGCTGAACGGAACGGACAAGGCAGAACCCATGCTGAGGCGACGGGAAACGTATTTTGAAATGGTCAGATTATGCCTGGTACAAATACGCAGGCTTATTGGCGGTGACGGTGAGAGGAAGGGTATAGACTGAACGAGAAGGAGAAGGTATATCCCATGGAGACGATCCTGTGAATATCTGTCACCAGATGCGAAGCCAAGATGTGCCAGAGCGTAGTCGCTGGTTATAAATACACAAAACGCATTCCACCGAAATGGCTGAGTATAAATGTACAAGCTACGAGAAGGCAATCGCAGCAGTCGTAAAAGTCGCGAAAAGCTTGAAGATGCGAAGGCCCAGAGCCAAGTACAGTACAAGCTGTCTATTGTTTTCGTTCACGTAAAAGAAAGAAAGAATCTGTGCGGAGGTGCTCGAGATGAGCACCTGCAACACGATTCAGCAGAACACGGTTTCTCTCACCCGTGGCAACTACTGCCAAGTCCCGACCATGTGAGCCGTTCATCAGTCGTGCGCGAACTTCGAAAATCGAAGAACGAGAGAAATAACCTGTCTCGGCTGTGCATTGCTCTCGATTTTCAAAGTAGCAAGGAGCCATATCTTGGAATTTGAAGTAAACCTGGAGGTCTCGTACAATATGGATGGCGTTTGAAGTTGGTATCGTTTCCGATGACCCTACAGATACAGAAGAGGGCTGAGTATGGCTTTGGAATAAAACATGATCACTGGCCTCAGGCCTAAGTCCGGCTTTTGAATATTCTTCACGGTCACAGTAAGACCCTCAAGAATGTTCTGTAAAAATAACACTCAATTCACGTCTATAAGTACATGTCCTGAGAGCATTACAACCAGCACCCCACCCGACCGGCATGCTTGTTCGGCTGGCACGGGTCAGCAACCAAGACTAGGCACACTTCCAGGCATGGCGAACAAACAGCACAGACCAGAACTCCTGATCCCACGGCTCACATCCCTTTCTTCCCACAACGCCACCGTGCTTCGTTCGAATTCCCAGTCAAATTCAGATTCCCGCCGAGGTGTTACCAGAGCCTGGCTCGGCAGGGAGATTTAATTGGTGCGAACAAAAACCTGGGCCGAGCCAATAGTTCTGTTTCTTCTGACACATGGTTCGCGAAACTGACAAAGTAGGCTCGGTATATCCTTGATAAAGCGCCGTTTGGGGTTGCGTGTCCGTGTTACGAGTGCAATTGAGTGAACGAACGAGAATTGCACTATCGAAGCAAAGTGTACAATGAGCGAAGGCATGAGCGAAGGGTTATATAGCGAAAACAATAGTGGTAACGGTAATGGACTGTGGTTGTCGCGCGACGAGCCTGGGGCTGAGGTTAGGAAAAGTGTCGAAGCGTAGGCCCGGAGCGCGGGTTACCAGCCGAGCCGTGAGGTCGGGATGCGATCTGCGAAGAGGGCGGGATAATGAATGATGCGATGGTCGTGAGTGGTAACGGTGCTGACTGAGGTGCTACAGTGACGTACGCGTTGAGCAGGGACGCGAAGTAAGGAAAAGGGAATTTCCTTACACTACCCCCCCTCCCCAAGGAGGCCCCTCTTACGAGAGCGCGTGGACGTCGCGGAAATTTCGGCTTCGCAGATACTCGGGGAAGACAGGGTGGTTCTCAATTTTATCCAGGGGGACCCAGTTGTCTTCTGTGGGCGTTCGGTCCTTCCAGCGAATTAGGAACTCTATCCTTCGGGCTCCCCGAGGGTCGCGGACTCGGTGGCTGAGGATTTTTTCAGGGGTGATGAGTGGTTCGGTTGGGGGACGTGTCATGCTGGCTGGGCGATTTCGTGGCAGTTGGCTCGTGGATGGGATGTAAGGGCGAAGTAGGCTGACGTGGAATGACGGGCTGACGTACCAGTCAGCAGGGAGGAGGAGGTGGGCGGTGACGGGTGTGATCATGTGGCTGATGCGGAATGGCCCACAATACCGGGGGCGAAGTTTTGGAGTGATGGGCAGGCGAAGATTCTGAGTGTCGAGTAATACGAGGTCGTCGGGCTGATAAGTAACGGGTCTGCGATGTCGATCGGCGTTACGTTTAGCGATGATGTTTGATTTTTTTATTGCTTCTGCTGCCCTGGTTCGTGCTGCTTGCAGAATCTCGGCGAACTGTTGTGCTCGTGGGACTGGGTTGTCGGGATTCGGTGTCATGGGTACTGTTGGGTCCTGTCCGTAATTCAAATAAAACGGCGACTGTTGCGTCGTGGCTGATGGTGCGTTATTGTATGCGAATTCGATAAGTGGCAGCTGCTGTTCCCACGTATTCGGGTCGTCGCACGTGGCTCGAATCAGCTGCTCCATGGTCTGATTTGTCCGTTCCGTCTGTCCGTCGGTTTCGGGGTGATAGGATGAACTGAACTGTAAGCGCGTGCCGAACTGCTGCCACAGGTTCCGCCAGAAGTTGCTGGTAAATTTCGTGTCCCTGTCGCTGATGATCGACGCGGGTATCCCGTGCAGTCGTACGACGGTGGAGATGAATAGTCGGGCGGTTTCTTCGGCTGTGATGGATTTCCTGCATGCTGCGAAATGAGCCATTTTCGTTAGTCGATCGACGACGACCAGGATCGCGTCATTCCCACTCGCCCCAGCTGGTAACCCCGTGACGAAGTCCATCGTCACCTGCTGCCAAGCACGCTCTGGAGGCGGGATGGGTTGTAATTGCCCCGCTGGTCGCTTCCTGCTTGACTTCATGAGCTGGCAAGTGGGACACGATGCCACGTGTCGTTGCACATCGGTCAACATTTCTGGCCAGTAGTAGTACCGCTGCAGCTGCTGCCGTGTTTTTTCTACCCCGAAATGTCCCGAGGTAACTCCGTCGTGTGCTTCCTGTAACAGTAGTTCCCGCAGTAGCGTGTATCCCGGTACCCAGATGCGGTCGGTTCCAGTTTTTACGTAATAGACTCCTTTTGCCGCTGCGAATTGCTGTGAGTTGCCTCCTGTAAAGAACGAGTCTGTTTGATATCCGTGGGTAAATAGGCCGGTAAGCAGTGGGCTGGTCTGGGCGAGTAGTATCGCGTGGATCTGGGCAGTGGGGCGGGTCAGTGCATCGGCGATATTCGATGCTCCTTTTTTGTATGTGACCGTATAGTGAAAATTCGACTCGAGGAAATCGAGCCATCGAATCTGTCGTGGGTTGAGGTGGGGCTGTGCGCGGAGGTACTGTAGAGATCGGTGGTCTGTCCGTACTGTCACGTCTGCGCCAGTCAAGTAGCAGCGCCAAACTTTGAATGCATGCACGATCGCGAGCATTTCGCGGTCGTGTATCGGGTAATTTCGCTCAGGCGGATGTAGTTTGCGTGATTCGTAGGCGATGGGTTGGAGGCCGTTGCCGAAGTCCTGTAACAGTACAGCTCCGATGGCGATGTCACTTGCGTCGGTAACCACTTCGAAAGGGCGGTGGGGATCAGCGATACGTAGAACGGGTGGTGAACAGAGGACGTTTTTTAGGGCAGAGAAGGCAGCATGCTCTTTCTCCCCCCACGTAAAAGCGACCCCCTTACGCAGTAAATCAGTTAGTGGGGCTGTCAAACTTGCCATGTCGGGCACGAACCGTCGAACGTAATTAACAAACCCTAAAAAACTCTGCAGTTCCGTGATGTTTGTCGGGGGGCGCCATGCTTTTACCGTATCCAGCTTCTTTGGGTCGATCTCAACCCCAGCCTCGGAAATGACGTGACCTAAAAACTCTAGCCTATCCTTAAAAAACTCGCACTTGGAGCCCTTGGTGAGCAGCCGATGTTCCTCTAAAACCTTAAAAACTGCTTCGAGATCTGCTAAGTGTTGCTGCTTATCCCGACTGTAAACGAGGATATCGTCGAGGTAAACGATCACGCATTTATCTAAAAGTGGTCTAAACGCCTCGTTCATGGTCATCTGAAAAGTCGCAGGCGCGTTCGTCAACCCGAAAGGCATTACTGTATACTCGAATGACCCGTACCTAGTCCTAAATGCTGTTTTTGCGCAGTCCGTTGGTTCGACCCGAATCTGATGGTAACCTCCCCGTAAATCTATTTTCGAAAAGACACGTGTTGTTCGCAGTTGGTCAATGAGTTCGTCGGCGCGGGGGATGGGGTATCGCGATTTGACTGTTACTCGGTTAAGCGCTCGGTAGTCGATGCACATGCGAAAACCTCCGTCTTTTTTCGGTGTGAACAGTATGGGTGCGGCGAACGGTGACGAGCTTGGGCGAATAAACTGCTTCTCTAACAGGTAATCTAACTGCTTCCTTAACTCGTCGAGCTCGGGCTGGGTCAGTCGAAATTGCCGCTGTACTGTTGGCTGTGCCCCCGGTTCTAGCTCGATCCTGTGGTCGTGCGCTCGCTGAGGTGGCAGTCCCTGTGGTAAATCATCCGGAAATATCTCCGGGAACCGTTTCAGTAGTGTCTGTAATTCGGTCGGTACGGCTGCTAGCAGGTTCTTTAAATCATTCTGCTGCTCGTCTTTTTCTACCACTGCGATATCCACTGCGTACACGTCGGCTCCAGCAGCGACAGCCCGTTTCATCGTGATGGCGTTGACCTGGACTGTCGAAGGTTCGGGTGGCCGCCAGCGAGGTAGGACGACCCAGTTACCGCTACTTCGCACTGTGCAGCTCCCCGTCGTCCAGTCGATCCGTGGGTTGTACCGTCGCAGCCAATCACGTCCCAGTAAAATGTCGTGCCCATCCAGCGTCGTTGCGAGCATTTCCTGTGTAAATCCGAAGTTTCCCCCGCAGCGGACTTTTACTCGCTCCACTTTTTCTCGTATGGCCAATGGCGTGCCGTCGACTAAGCGTGCATCCATCTCAGGTAAACATCGGTTAAGTGTTAACTGTAATCTCCGTGCGGTTGCAGTATTAACTAAGCTGTGACTTGCCCCTCCGTCAATGAAGATTTTCACTGCTGCTCCCTGTATTTTCCCGTAGATCAGTACCGGGCAATCCGTCGCTGTACCCTCCTTATTCATCCGAGCCCGATCGATGGCGTGAATCGGTACTGTGACTCGGTGAGGGTCGGTGTGGTTGGGCGAGCAGGCAGTCTCGTCAGTAGTTGGCCCAACTTCTACTGACTGCTGGCGTTTCCCTGCCTCCGAGACTCCTTCCCCTGCTCTGCTCCTTGGCGCCTCAGCTCCTCTGGACATTCGCTCTTGCGATGGCCTGGCCGGTTGCAAGCAAAGCAGCGCCCTCTAAATGGCGTGGCAGCTGCATTCGTTGCGACGGCATGTACAGTGGCGTGCTCGATCGGTCCCCGAGGACGATGTCCGAAATAGGACCCCGGTCTCGGTCGGCGTAGGATATCGATTTTCTCGGCGAGCGCGAGGATTTCGTTGAAATTCGATAGCCCGCGTAGCATTATGTCGTGCGATATGTCCGGCTTCAGCCCTCCGACGTAACGGTCCACCCGCTCCGCCTCGTGCATGTAGCCGACCTGTTCGCAAAGTGCGAGAAAACCGCTGGTGTAGTCTTGAACCGACCCGAGCTGGCGCCAAGTGCGCAGTTTCTGACGCGCCGAAATCGAAGCCGCGATCGGCTCAAAACGCGCCCGAAGCCCTGCGCACCACGCATCCCACGTGCTGTATTGGGCTGTTTCGCAGAACGAACTCCAGGTGACAGCTGGACTCGAGGGCCCTTCCTAGTGCGACGGTGGCTCGTAGGCGCGTGGCGACGTCACGATGACTCGCCACCAGTCCATGGCGGGGCCCCTGAGTAGTGAAACCGCATACCGAATCTTGGCGGCGTCCGACTCGACGTAGTTGGCGTCGAAAAACACATTCATCGTGAAGACCCACGACTGAACTGTCGGGCCGCCGCGTTGGCTTGGGTCGAAGCAGGGCGGGCGTTGCGGTTTGAGTGGCATTGGGGCCATCATGGCGTTTTCACCACTTGTCGTCGCAAACTCCACGTGCCGACGGGCTTCTCGGGGCTCCCGTGGGCTTAGCGTGCTCCTGTTCCCTCCCATGCCGGGCATCGGTTGGGCTGCGCCGTCACTGGCTGCGCCTGAGCGCTGTCCCGTGCTATTGTGTTGCGTTGGTGTGCCGGATGAAATGATAATC
Organism: Closterium sp. NIES-65; assembly: GCA_948144175.1. Classification (NCBI taxonomy): domain Eukaryota; kingdom Viridiplantae; phylum Streptophyta; class Zygnematophyceae; order Desmidiales; family Closteriaceae; genus Closterium; species Closterium sp. NIES-65. The sequence goes on along the minus strand of CANXME010001881.1, from coordinate 46,895 downwards.
GGTTCCTCCGAATGTACAGAGACATTGGTTGGTGCGTGGGATGTTGTCGGAGCATTCACCGTTGACTGTTGACGAGCGGAGTCACGTTCCGCCGTGAGCGTCGCGATTTCAAGCGCCGAATCCTCCAATTGTCGCACGAGACGATCGAGTTGCTCCTGCGTCAACGTGGCGAGAGTGAGGTCGGCCATGGCGGGGGTGTCGGGCAAGCTCAGCGAGAGCCTCGGTCGTGGCCGTGCGTGCTTGCGAGAGAGCACTACGAGCGGCGGTGCTGTGTCGCTGAGAGACGTCTACCCCCCCCAAAAATTGAGATAGTGGGAAGCGAAGGTGTGGATGCGGTCCGAGATGAGATCGTAGGCTCTGATACCAAGTGTTACGAGTGCAATTGAGTGAACGAACGAGAATTGCACTATCGAAGCAAAGTGTACAATGAGCGAAGGCATGAGCGAAGGGTTATATAGCGAAAACAATAGTGGTAACGGTAATGGACTGTGGTTGTCGCGCGACGAGCCTGGGGCTGAGGTTGGGAAAAGTGTCGAAGCGTAGGCCCGGAGCGCGGGTTACCAGCCGAGCCGTGAGGTCGGGATGCGATGTGCGAAGAGGGCGGGATAATGAATGATGCGATGGTCGTGAGTGGTAACGGTGCTGACTGAGGTGCTACAGTGACGTACGCGTTGAGCAGGGACGCGAAGTAAGGAAAAGGGAATTTCCTTACAGTCCGCAACCAGACTAGATTATGCACCATTTTTCATATAGATTTATAACAACAATACACTGCTCATTGTGACCATCTCGTGGAATTTCGGTAAGGGCACGTGTGGTCTGTTTAGAAGTTCAAAATAAAGTTCGAAATTTGGGTGGTTACCCTATTCGCTAGTTTCACGAAGGGTGCTTCGCGAACCAAGCATTGTATGGGCTCTGCAAAAGTTCGAGTTTGAAATATGAACTTGACTCGAGTCGGAGGCGCGAACGTGCGTGCTCACGTTCATGCGAGCGTGCGTGATTTGCAGCACGTTCGAACAGCTGGCGAAACGGGCGAGCGCTTCGCCAGTGCATGAAGTTGCACAACGAAGACACCCCACAATTCGTGCACACAGTTGTAGACACGTGTCCAGCATACAAGGTGTTGCCACGGGGGCTATTTGTACCCTGGTTACACACTCGGGAAAGTATATCCCAGCTCCATAGTTTCAAAAATATCTCAAATTTAGTCTTAATTTCACTAAAAAAGTACAGCTTTCTGGAAGTTCGCTCACGCGAGGCCCAGATTATGTTCAAAACTGGTCCTGCGAGGCAAACTTTTCGACACGTGTCCTATTTCTTATTAGCAATTTATGACGGGGGCAAAAAACATAAAACCCCTAGGGGAACCAGGACACACGTTCGGGAGGGACCTGTGAAAATAAGTAGGTGAATGCTAGCAAGACTTGAGCTAGGCTAAGGAGCCATAGCTAGTTAGGAGCCTTGGTTGATTGAGTTCGAGTAGTTTGAGAGTAGAGGAATTGGAAGAGAAGAAGTGGGTACACCAAGAGTGCGTAGCAGTACGGGAGAGGGCAGGCAAGGAGGAGGAGAGAGAGAGAGGAAGAGAGAGGAGAGGAGGTGATAGGCTCTGGTTGGTCACCACATACATCCCCTCATCCTCCCCCTCCCCCTCCCCCTCCCCCTCCCCCTGCTGCAGGAGCAGCAGAGGGGGGGGACAAACAGAGGAGAATGGAGCCGTAGGGCCAGGGGACCACACTCACCCATCACCCCCACACCCGCCACCCCCAGTCCCTCCCCGGGCTCCCCACACTCTCACACCCTCCCCCCCAGCGGCAGCTGCAGCAGAGGGAACAAAAGGAGGAGGAGAAAGGGGTGGGGGGGGGGAAGGGGGGGGGGGGGGGGGCCGACGCACGGCCTCCCCGGGCGCCAAAGCAAGCGGCAGAGGGGGCGACGACTCCCCCCCCCTTTCAGGTGCGGCCCCCGAAGGAGCCGCGACGGGTGACGGGAAAAGGGGGGGGGGCAGCGCACGTGCCCCCGGTGTGCCTCGGCTGGCGATAGGGCATGGCCGGGGCGGGGTCGGGGCCGTAAGAGGGCGGGGCCGCAGGTGGCATCGGGGCCTGGGGCGGGTACCGCATGGGCGGCGACGGGCCGGGACGGGCGGCGACGGGCCGGTACGGGCGGCGACGGGGCCGCAGCGGACGGCGGCGCGTCGTACGGGCGGTACGTGACGCCGCGAAGGGCGGCGACGGGCAGCACTGACGGGCGGCGAGGCCGCGACGTAGGGCGGCGGGGCCGCAGGAGTAGGGCGGCGAGGCCGCAGATTAGGGCGGCGGGGCCGCGAATCAGTGGCGGCGGGGCCGCGACAGCAGAGAGGCGGCGAGGCCGCGACAGTAAGGCGGCGGGGCCGCGACAGCAGAGGGCACACCACGGGGCGTGCAGTACACTCAGTAGCAGCGGAAGCAATAGGCCAGGATCGTAACTCTCTCTGATAGCATGTGAAAATAAGTAGGTGAATGCTAGCAAGACTTGAGCTAGGCTAAGGAGCCATAGCTAGTTAGGAGCCTTGGTTGATTGAGTTCGAGTAGTTTGAGAGTAGAGGAATTGGAAGAGAAGAAGTGGTTTCACTATAGAGCGAGCAGTACATATAGGCAAAATGAAAGGTGCACCACCAAAACAGAACATTGTATAACTACAGTAATCTACACTACAGGCAGTTACAAAACAATATATAAAACTATATATTATTCTGACAGGACCAACCCTAAACACGGGGACCCGCTTGGTGTTTATGGTTGATCCCTCCCGCAAATGTGCCCTAGGATCCGAGGGGTTTTATTATTTTTGCCCCGTGGAAATATATTTGTGTGTTATTTATCTTGCAGTGCACTGTTCGAAGTGCAGAATCGAAGCCCTCAATATCGGGGGTGTTGACTCAAGTATCGAACTGCAGGGGCGCAACCGCGTACAGTGGTTGCGACCCGCGTGGCAGCCGAAGGGTCGAATTGATTAAGAGGCAGCGTCTACAGTACGCGAAACCACCCTGGAGGCGCGGCAGAATACCGCGCCCTTGCCGAAGCTGAAAGGTCTCGCCAGTAACTGGGCAACTGAAACGTTACAGCGTGTAAGAACTTATAGCTTACTTGTTTCTGTAGGCTATAGTGGGGTATCCCATAGGGGGTACAACCCAATTAGGGTTTCATATTTGTACTCTCTTCGTTCATAGTCATTCCATTCTCGTTCTTTGTTTTCACACAGCGCAACTGTAATACAGTTGCGCCTTGGTAACTGCCTCCCTGCTATGTTTCCTATATAACTCAATGTACTGCCATGCTATCATTACACAATTCTCAAGCTTGTGTCCGGCCTACCCTCGGCCGCCGCTTTGGAACCAAGTTACAAGCCAGGAGAGCTACCTCTGAGTGACCATAGCCCCACCGCTGGGACGTCGTTATTTCCTAGAGTATTTCCGCTACTCTAGCGACCTCCTAATTCCAACACAAAGCGAAATTGGACACGTGCCGAAAACTTCGCCCCGCAAGACCAGTTTTGAACATACTTTGGGCCTCGCGTGAGCGAAAATCTAGAAAGTAGTACTTTTTGAGTCAACCCGCGGCTAAATTTGAGAGAAATCTGAAAGTATGGACCTGGAATATAGTTTCCCTACACACTCGGCACGGAAGGTGAGTTGGAGCTCTAGGTCCTTGTAAACCGAGGCGCAAAATGTTGACGTGGCGCACCGTCAAGACGAGCGAACCGGGTAACCTATGATGTTGACGTGCGGCTCGGCTCGTTTTTACAAGTTAGAATGTCGGGGTTTGACCTTGTATGCGTGTGTGATTTTTTAGAGTGTGGTAAGCCCGATGTTCTAACTTAGATAGAAGGAAATTCTAACTTCTTTCATTGTAAGTTCTAAACTAAAATTCGCCCTAAAAACATAAACTTTTACAGATTTCAAAGACCTCACGCGCCCTAAGTTTTTGGTCCGAGCCGTTTGCAGTTCCAGTCACAGCGCGCGCGGCGGGGAAGGATTTCGCTTTTCGCTTCAAATTCAAACGGCATGGCGGCAAGACAAACCATCAGAGAGGTCTTTCCCTTCACCCATGAACAGAAGCAACTCATCGTGGCCGTCAGAAAATTTGATCCCACCATTCACGCTCACAATCGAACGGTCATTGGAGCATGAGTAGAATTCGTCGTTGTCCGTTCCACGCTTGGGTGCTGCTGCCTGTCTGCTCTTTACTTTCCCACCCAGCCTTTCACTTGCAATAGCCTGCTTCAGAATTCGATAGCAGCCAATTCTTGGCCTTGCGACTAGACTACCTGCTTGAGTACGATAACTCGCGCTAGCTCATTCAGACCTTAGCCCTTGCCTTGTTCTTCATTCTGGTAGTTGCCTAGTAGTACTTGCTCGTTTTGGCTCTAGAAAAATTTCGTTAACGGTAGTTTTAAGGTTAGTAAGGAAATCTCCTAACTTTGTCAGCGCTACGACTGAGTCCGTTACTAACAAGAAAATTTCTCGCGACGCTCACAAAACAGATTCATCATAAAGTATTTTAACTGCGATGGCCGTGGATACACCCGTACTGGGCGTGCGTACTCGCAGCCGGGCCCGAGCTCAGTTGTTCTCCAGTCCCGTCCCGCCAGGTTAGCAGCACCTGCTGGCCGCTTCCAGCTTCATTTTTTCGCCTTCCCTTCTGTTCCTTCCGCTCTCTGTTTATGTAAAATTCCGTATTCCGAATTCGCAAACCTAATATGTACTCTTATTTACTGCAGGAACGACGACACCCATGCCAACGCAGCGAAAGCCAACAACTTCTAAGCGACAGCCTGCGAGAAATCCTCGACCGCGACCTGCTCTATCTGACGTCACCAACGACACGTCAGCCGAGCTCACTGCCTCCAGCAAGCCTACTCAGGCTTCTCCGTTAAATGCGGCTGTGCTTCCTACGAAGCCACCCGTCGTGCCTGCTGATCCGTGCACTCCTGCACCTTTGACTTCTAAAGGATCGCGACTGGTCGAATCCGGCGATGGAGCACATGATGACGGCGCTGAAGCTCTTCGGAGCGAGGTGTCAAAGCTGCTTCTCTCAACGCCGTGCCAAGAGGAGACCCCCGAGATTGTCGCGAAGAGCCGGTCGAAGCTGACGAGGCAGAGCAGCACGCCAAATTGGAATGGCGTCACATCGCCGTGCAGCCAGGCGACGCTGACGAGGCAGCACAACATACAGCGCTGCTTCAGCATCCAAGAACCGATCTCTGCGACGTATGGAGATGTCGCTGGCGACGACGGCGGCAGCGGCGAAGATTTCGCACACCTCGACCTGTGCGACCCGTGCGACCTTACTCCGCAGGCCGTGGCTCCTCTCCGTCGTCGCAGAGCGGCCGTTCTTGCTTCGCCTACCGTCATGTCCGCCGTTAAGGGCTCGGCGACGCTGACGTCATCGCTGAGCCTCTACGCCGCGCCCACGCCGCACAACTCCCCCGAGGAAGCACCCGCTCCTGCTCCCGCACTCGTCCGTTGCGCCACTTCCCCCATCCCGCGCGCTAGGTCTCCCATTCCCCGCTCCACGTCGTCGATCGGCGGTGTGGTGGGATCCGCGGGAGGGGTATTGGCGGAAGGCGGAACGGGGAGGCGGAGCCGCGCCAAGTGGCAGGTTGGCGGAAAGATCGGCGCTGTGCTGGGGAAGGACCCCGCGGGACTGCTAGCTGCTATTAACGCTATTCGCGAGGTGAGAGAGTATGGGGTTAAACACGATTGAAGTAGATCAGCGCAATCTCAAAGTTCCCCTGTTTCCAGTCGATTTCTTGTTATCCAATCTGACCGTTCGTCCTTGCTAATCTCCTGTGTCCTGGTCCCTGCTGCAGCATCGTGGCTCACAGCAACGTCATTACGATGCCGCTGATGAAGGCGGCTCTGCAACCACAACCCGCCGGCTGCGTTCCTCACTCGCCTCCCAGCTCTCTTCCCCCGCGCTCCCCGCGGGGATCCCCCCCGCAAACCGTCGCGCGCCAAACTCCGCCGCCGCTGGAACGGGAGGGCCGCGCGTCCTGCGCCCCCGTTCCCCCTCCCCCATGCGCCGGGCGCGCAGCCCGCGGGCGCTCTCCTCCCCAGCCCCCGACCACGGTGCGCCGCCAGTTTCTCGCTATCAGGATGAGATCCCAGCCGTTGCTGGTAGTATCGGCGCTGGCAGTGCTGTCAGCACTCCGTTACGCACACCTGCAAGTCAACGCCAGTCAAGAAGTGGTGGGGAGTCTCCGCCTTGGTCCACGCAAGTAAATGTTGGAACGCCTGGGAGCAGGCGGAGGGGCGGGTGGGCGCTGAGAAGGTCCGACGATGAGGATGAGGAGGCGGAGGAGGGAGAGGGGGCTGTGAAGGGGAAGGAGGGAGGAGGAAGGGGGATTGTAAGAGAGCGGCCTCTTAGCAAGGGGCTGTTGGATGCTCTTGAGAAGATGGGATTGGAGGAAGAGGGTGTGAGTGGCCTGCCAACGGAGTAGCAGGAATGAAATGGGTTTTTATTAAGGGTGGAATCGAAGGAGAGGATAGCTTGCCGCATGACGGGGATTAGTGCTTATGCTAGGAAGTTCCCTTCTTGGGGACTGGACCATAGCTTGCTGGGTATAGCAGGATTGTTGTCATTACTCATATTTGAAATTCTTTATTCAGGTTCTGGCCAATTTCGCATAGTTTGCTTCGTTGCCATGTAACATTTCCGAAAAAATTACTTAGTTGGTAGAACGAGCTTTTGCAGTCACTCCTTCCTGTTCGTCACATTGGCGTGGTTGAGGTACATGTTCGAAGCGACGCGCTTCGATTGGCTGGAGTTGTCCTCGACATTCTCGAAGACTCTTCGCGCCACACAACCAAAATTGCTTCCATCCAATCCGCTCCACGTGCCTCGTCATTCCCAGGTCAGCTCAACCGCACTCTGCACCGTTCTGCTTGCGTGTCCATCGGGCTTTTCGCCACGCCGCCTCGAGCTTTTCGAGAATGCCACCACCGCAGCGCGGACGCAGGTCCACCAATCTGCGACGGGCAATACGTCGTTCTCCCCCAAGAGCCTGACGCCTAATCTCTCCAACTTCTCTCAAGTAAACGCTGAATGTGAATAGAATGGCTGGAGCAGAAGTTTGACATCTCATCGAACCGAAGGTAATTTCTTTTACAACGTTGCGTACCGTTCCTGACGCTCCGTCACCTTCCTGACACTCTCATTGTCCTGTTCGTCAGAGATAAGCTGCTATCACTGAGTTTCTCGACCACACATGAGCACAAGCAGCATTCACTGCAGAAGCTGTTTCCCGCTTGTGCCTTCGGCCATATGAGATTTCACTTATGAAGTATTGTAGTGGAGTCTAGACCTGCTCCAGCACCAGACATTGCCGACTCAAATTTCGGTTTGCATCTCTTGTAAGATTCTTCGAAACTTCCCTCATGGCGGCGCATGTCGCGTCGAGCTCCCCAATCGTCTGTTCCTCCGCTCTCACACCCTCGCGGCCACGTCATCACCGAGTAGCAATAAATCACAGCCTGTCCTTGATCAGCGGCGGGAAACCTGGCGGATTTAGAGTCGGCCACAGAAATTCGCTTAGTTTTGAGACGTCACGAAACTCTCTGAAAAGGAATTCCAAGAACCATCATGATCATGGTTTCCTTGAGAAAATTCACTCTCGAACGCTCTCTTCCGCCAAGCGGACTGTGGCCACATCGCCGGTCGCCGTGGCCGTATCACTCGAGTCGCCGCCGGCGACGAGCATCAGTACCGCAGCAGCTGCAGGTTCCGGGGAGAAGAGAACGAGAAGGCAGAGAAAGCGCAGGACCGGTTCGAACCCAGACGAATTGGCCTTAACCGATGAAGATTTGCTTAAACGCTTATCAAACCAGCAGGTAGATAACGCTTCTAATCCTTATGACACTGCTGCTGGTGCTCCCTTCATGAAGCTCGACCCCTCTGCGACGGGTCTGTCGCTCGTCGCAGAGGTCGCAGCGTTCCTCGTGCGACTAGATGACGCTGATTTTGCGTCGTCATCTTCGTCGTCGTCGTCGCAGGCTTCGAAGAGCTCTGACAACGATCATGACGGCGACGCGGCGCGGTTAGAAGTCACGCGGGAAGTGCGCGAGCAGCTCGAGGCCGCGTGGAATCTCAGCCCCAGCGATGCCGGGCGCGTCGCCAGGCGGAAACTTGTCAAGGGACAGCGGTTTTTGTCCGCTTCTGCGACGAAGCTGCCAACAGGGGTGGTGGCGGAGGTGGAAACCGATGTGGGCGGAACCGTGGCGGAAATGGATCCTGCAGCGCGGAGGCGGGCGATGCGGAGGAGGTTGCGCGCAGCCGCGCTCGCAATGGGCTTGCGGATGAGCGGAAACGCGCTGGGAATGGCTGAAGATTGGCAGGCGGAAGCGGAAGTGGAATCGGAAGCGGAGGCGGAAGCCGCTTCAGCTTCCCCGCGCGTTAAAGGAAGTGGCGGAGCGAGAAGAGGTTCCGCGGGCGGGGAAGCGGCTGAGGGGATCACGATGAGCGAGGAGGAGGTGGATGCGCTGATTCGTGACTATGGCGGGGGTGAAACAGCGATGAACGTTGATTGGACGCAGCCGCGCTCGTTACTGCCGGCGAAAGAGGAGCTACGATTGGCCGAACTGATACAGCGCGGGAATGTGAGTGGTGGGTGTGAGTATTGGGCGATGAGGGGGATCAAGGTAGTGCGTCGACTAGCTGTGATTGGGGCATCTAGCTGTGATTGGGGCATCTAGCTGTGATTGGGGCATCTAGCTGTGATTGGAGCATCTAGCTGTGATTGGGGCATCTAGCTGTGATTGGGGCATCTAGCTGTGATTGGGGCATCTAGCTGTGATTGGGGCATCTAGCTGTGATTGGGGCATCTAGCTGTGATTGGGGCATCTTGAGTGACAGATTGAGGTACTAACCACGCCATTGCACTTAGCTTTTCACATGCTAGGCATCCACAGCCTCAGCACCCTCCTAGAACACATTATAGTAATAAAGCTCTATTGCATCCAATTATTGCTCCCCAATCGCCATCCTTTGCCTCCCTGCGCTCCCTATAGCAGCCATAGTTATCGCTCCACCTCTATGTTTCCTTCCGTCCAGTGTATTTATTCGCATCAAGACGTCACAAAACCTCTTTTCTCGTTCACCAATTCTCACGTATCCTCTTTCCAGGAACTGGAGGAGCGAGCTAAGATTGCTGCAGCCACTGCTAAGCCGTCAGGCTCGGCAGCCGTAGCAGCAGCAACAGCCTCATCTGGTCGTGAAGTTAATGCAACTCGTGAGGTTGCTGAGGGCTTCGCAGATGCGCGTGGGGATGGGGAAGCAGACGGATATGGAGAAGCTGATGCGAGCATCGCACAATCGGAACAACAGCAGCATGTGCAGCAGCAGCAGCAGCAGCAGCGGCATGTGCTGTCGCATGCGGAATGGGCAGTGCTTTGCAATCTGACTCCCAAGCAGCTGCACCGACAACTGCTCGCCGCTCAGGCTGCCCGAACCAAGCTCGTTCTGGTGAGTGCAGAGTGGGAATGTTTGGTGGAGAATGGTGCTGGTGGGTTTAGTAGAGTGGTGATAGTGAATGCAGAGAGAATGGTCTGGTGTTTTCTCTCACCCACTTCCCCTGATTTCTCTGTTCCTTCCTTCCCTCCCACCCACCCTCTTCCCCTCTTTCCTGCCGGTGCCTTCCCTTCAACCTTCTTCCCGTGTTTCTTCTCTTTCGCTCACCCCACGTTTACAATCCATCAAAACGACAACGACCTGCATTTCATGCACTCCATAGCCCACTCCTTTCACCTCTCCACCAGAGCCAACTTCATCATTGTCTGCCAGAGTGGCTTAGAGGGCCTAACCTCACCACTGCCCCACATTCCTGTTCGTTTCCTCCCATCCCCTTCATGCCTTCTGCCTCCACTCGCAGCAAAACCTGCATCTCGTGCTTTCAGTAGCCCACTCCTTCCGCTTCTCCACTGGACTGGAGCCGACTTTGTTACTGTTTGCCAGCATGCTCTTGAGGGCCTCACCACACCACGGCTTCAGTTCCCTGCTGGCTTTCCCTGCTGGCATACCCTGCTGGCTTTCTCGCACCAGACGTCCCCCTTCCCCCACTCCTCTCCCCATCTCTTCCCCCCTCCCGGCCCCCCTTCCTTCCTTTCCCCCCTCCCCTTTTGCCTATTCCTCACCTGTTGCAGCACAACCTTCGCCTCGTGCTATCCATCGCTCAATCGTTCCGCCTCTCCACGGGAGCCGATTTCGTCGCCATCTGTCAGCGCGGCCTCGAGGGTCTCACCACAGCGGCCCGCCGCTTTGATCCCGCCAGGAAGCTGCGCTTCTCCACCTTTGCCACCCACGCTGTCCGCACAGCAATCATACGTGCTATTCCCTCCACTCAGTTCGTGCGCATGCCTGCTAGGAGCTCCATGGTAAGTGCGTGAGAGTGTGAGCGTGTTGTGAGTGTGCGTCTGTCCGCACGGCCATCATTCGTGCAATACCGTCGACGCAGTTTGTCCACATGCCCGCTAGGAGCTCAGGGTTTCGGGTTTAGGGTTGTGGGGTGTTCCGAGGGTGCTGTAAGGGTATTGCAGTGGAGACTGGCTGCGTTGACCCCGCCAGGCGACTTTTGAGACGTCTCAGAAGTGGAGACTGGCTGCGCTGACCCTGCCAGGCACCTGCGCTTCTCCACCTTCGCCACGCATGCTGTCAGGACAGCGATAATCCGCGCCATTCCTTCAACTCAGTTCGTCCACATGCCTGCTAGGAGCTCCATGGTGATTGCTTGAGGGTGTGAGTGCTTGAGGGTGTGAGTCAGCTATATGGAAATCACTTTTAAAAATTCTCAGATGTGATGTCCGCCCGCCTGCTAGGATCTCCATGGTGAGTGCTTGAGGGTGTGAGGGTGTGGGGGTGCGAGGGTGTGGGGGTGCGAGGGTGTGGGGGTGTGAGTGTGATTGCATGTGGGTGCGAGGGTGTGAGTCATGAGGGTGTGAGGGTGTGAGCGTGCGCAAGGCAACAGCAGCAGTGGAGTATGGGGAGGCAGAAGCACTTCGTGCCTTGCTCGTGCATATCATGTCTCGACAATCTCTCAACTTGCTTCTATTCCTCACAGTTTCCCCCATTCCTCTCAAGGTACGTTGTCTTGAATCGCCTCTTTAAATTCCTCCCCCTGTCCCCCCCCCGGTCCCCTCCTTCTCTCTTTCCCCCCATTCAACTTTCCCCCCATCCGCAGACCCTCATTTCAGTGCGCAAGGCAAGAGCAGCAGTGGAGAACCGACTAGGCCGTAAGGCCACTGTAGCAGAGGTGGCAGCAGAGGCCGGCCTCTCTGCCGCCCAGTGCCGTGCCGCCCTTGCCGCCCCTCTCGTCACGCGCCCCGTCTCCCTGCACGCCGCGTCGCGGGTCACAGGGCTTGCACTGGAGGACACTATAGCGAGTACGGATGGTGGTGAGGGTGGCTTGGTTGCCACAGGCCCTGCCACTACCAGTGCTGCTCTTTCTGCATCAACTGCTGCTGCAACTGCTGCTGGTGTTGGTGCTGCTGGTGCTCCTGCAACCGCTGCAACTGCTGCTGTTGGTGGTGCCAGTGGTGATGGCGGTGTGGGGAGCAGCATGAGTGCACAGGGAGGCGCACTGGGGCACACACGGGCAGCCCTTGTTGCCGTGGTACGCAGTTGTGTTGGTGGGATGGGCTGTAGGATTTATGGCTTTCCAGGTATTGGCAGCTTCGGGAAAGCAGCATGAGTGTGCAGGGAGGCGCACTGGGGCACACACGAGCAGCCCTTGTTGCCGCGGTAAGCAGTGGTGGTAGGGTAGCAGTGTGGAAAGGTGGGAGTGATAGGGTGTGGGATGAGGTAAGCGGTGGTGGCAGTGGTGTTGGGGTTTGGAAATTGCAGCTTGGTTCCGAGCTAGCATATGAGAAGAGCCAACATAAAGCCATGTGAGAGCATGCGTGGTCACATGTGAGAGCATGCGTGGTCACATGTGAGAGCATGCGTGATCACATGTGAGAGCATGCGTGATCACATGTGAGAGCATGCGTGGTCACATGTGAGAGCATGCGTGGTCACATGTGAGAGCATGTGTGGTCACATGTGAGAGCATGCGTGATCACATGTGAGAGCATGCGTGGTCACATGTGAGAGCATGCGTGGTCACATGTGAGAGCATGTGTGGTCACATGTGAGAGCATGCGTGGTCACATGTGAGAGCATGCGTGGTCACATGTGAGAGCATGTGTGGTCACATGTGAGAGCATGTGTGGTCACATGTGAGAGCATGTGTGGTCACATGTGAGAGCATGCGTGGTCACATGTGAGAGCATGCGTGATCACATGTGAGAGCATGCGTGGTCACATGTGAGAGCATGCGTGGTCACATGTGAGAACATGTGTGGTCACATGTGAGAGCATGCGTGGTCACATGTGAGAGCATGCGTGATCACATGTGAGAGCATACGTGATCACATGTGAGAGCATGCGTGGTCACATGTGAGAGCATGCGTGGTCACATGTGAGAACATGCGTGGTCACATGTGAGAGCATGCGTGATCACATGTGAGAGCATGCGTGGTCACATGTGAGAGCATGCGTGGTCACATGTGAGAACATGCGTGGTCACATGTGAGAGCATGCGTGATCACATGTGAGAGCATGCGTGATCACATGTGAGAGCATGCGTGGTCACATGTGAGAGCATGCGTGATCACATGTGAGAGCATGCGTGGTCACATGTGAGAGCATGCGTGGTCACATGTGAGAGCATGCGTGATCACATGTGAGAGCATGCGTGATCACATGTGAGAGCATACGTGGTCACATGTGAGAGCATGGCACGATACACACACACACACTGCCACTGTGCTGAGGTGATGGTCTTTCGTGGGCACTCTGTTCTCTTTCTTCCATCTGCCTCTGCTAATCTAAGCTTTCATTCCTCTTCCCCGATTGATTACCTTCCCCTGCACTCGCAGCTTGACACGCTACACCCACACGAGGCCACCGTGCTGAGGTGGCGCTTCGGGCTGGGCGGCAAGGACGGCGAGGGCGTGGGGGAGGTCTTAACCCTTCGGCAGATAGCGGCCAAGATGGGTCTGTCATATGAGATGGTTCGGCGATACGAGGCACGGGGCCTGCTGAAGCTGCAGGTGCCGGCACGAGCCCAGGCGCTGCAGGAGAGTCTTCAGGGGGATTTGTGATAGTGATTCTGCTGAGGAGATGGGGGTTGTCTTAACCCTTCGGCAAATAGCGGTTAAGGTGGGCTTGTCATATGAGATGGCTCGGCGGTACGAGGCACGGGCCCAGGCTCTACAGGAGTGCCTGCAGGGCGATTTGTGAGTGTGACAGTAATGAGTGGTTGGGAGAGGCTCTGACTCTTTTGCCAGATAGTGGCCAAGATGGGTCTATGATATGAGATGGTTTGGCGGTTTGAGGCACGGGGCCTGCTGAAGCTGCAGGTGCTGGCACGGGCTCAGGCTATGTAGAGCCTGCAGGGGGAATTATGATTGTGTAGGGGTGGAGCTATGTAGAGGCCAAGTTTGGCTTGTATGAAATGGTTCGGCAGTATGAGGCTTGGAGGGCTCCAGAAATCCTGGAGTTGCCAAAGCTCCTTTGTGAATGAGACCAGTGCAGCATTTGTGAGGCTGATTTTTTCAAGCACCGACCAGCATGAAATTTGAAACCCCAGTTTCTGTAGAGACCCTCCAAAAGCAGTGTGCATTACGTAAGTGATAAGCAGGGCCCACGATATCAGGGCAAAACATCCTGATTACCCTGATTTCAGGATGGTGTTTTAAGTTTGCCCTGAAATTTCAGAATGACGATGAAATTTACCCTGTAACGTCAGGATGATTCATGTGTTTTGCCCTGAAATTTCAGAATGGCAGTGAGATTTTGCCCTGAAGCGTTAGGGTGAATGTAGAGGGATGCCCTGACTCATGAGAAGGGGAAGAAGGGGTGGAGGGGAGGGGGGGAGAGGGGGAGAGGGGAGGAGGGAGGCTCGGGGGTGTGTGTGCTAGTTTTGTCCCCCCCCCCCAAGGTTTTTGCTCAGCCCATTGTAGTGAAACCACTGAACAACCTGCTCCTCTCGTGGCTTCCCCTCCACTCTAGTGTCTTGTATTTTTTTGCCCTGAAACATCCGGATGAATTTCTGCTGGTGCCCTGAAATTTCAGGATTGCCAGGAAATTTTGCCCTGAAAAATCAGGGCATTTTGGAGAGTTTTCAAAAGTTGCCCTGAGGGCTCACGGTGCCCTAAATCCTAGCACAGGCCCTGGTGATAAGGGTAGATGAAAACGCCCCATTACAGATTTCAAGCGGAGAGAATGCCAAGTCAGTGGTGGGTGAACATGCTGGGCTCCAACATATTAGAGCGACGGTGCACATTTGCCACCCGAAACCCAAAACCCTGGCGAACTGCTACTGCGGAGGAAAAGTGTCCGCACGAAATCCAGGATTTCGTTAGCCAACACTTTCGCGCTGGCAAGCCTGGTTCAAAACAAAAACTTCTGAACCCCCGCTTGTCAAATATAGACCCTCGTTTTAAAAAGGTGGAAACATTTGTGTGTCCATGGCAAAATTTTGTACATTGATCAACGTTGGGCATCACAAAGCAGTGGCGAATGGCCCTGTATCGGTTTGGTATTTTCTGGTATCACCTAGGAGTTGTCCGGGTTAGGGCGACGTCAGGTTGTACAACCTTTTGTACGCCTACAGCGGTTAACTTTGTTTCAACACGGTGCAGAGCGGTACAAGGCGAGAACCGCTTTTCACCGTGCTGGACCATCCTGAACCACAAAACAAGAACTGTAAACGCATGAGAATCGTATAACCTGACTTCGCCCTTATCAGCAGTGCTTTGTGGCTTGTCCGAACGAGTCAGTCAGTCCAGCCAAGCGCACCGTGCTCCTGAGTTGAGAGCCTCGGGTCGCGTTGATACCGGAATGTCGCTCGGTCCCTCGACGTTATCTAGTGGTCGTGGCTGTTGGCGCGTCAGTTTGAGCACCGAACCGCCTGACGGCCTCGGGGATGTCGTGGCGAATGGCGTTCAACGCGGAGACTCGAGAATTCGGAGTTTTCTAGAGGTTGCAGTTGCCGGTGTTCGCGTGTCGTTTTCCCGAGCGGCCACCTGCTTGAGGGCCTCAGGAATGTCGTAGCGAATGGCGTTGAAGGGAATGCTCATGTCGTCGCTGTAAATCCGATTCGCCCGCTCCAATGAGTCCTGGACCGTCGAATCCGATGGAGGGAAGGGGAGGCAACAAGAACATTTTGAGAGAATATGAATGGAATTGACGAAACCGAACCAGTTAGTATCCACGCTGTCGTGTTACGAGCGATGCAGACTGACCAACGCACTCGGGTTATCTGATTGGAAGAAAGCACTTAGCAACACACAGCACCCACCTTATCAAATGGGAAAGGCAGCACAGAGCACTCAACTTATCGTACAACTGCGCGGAACGCTGGTCCGCGCCTGTGAGCTGGGGAGGAACTTGCCCTTCTGCTGGACAATCCCAAGGCTCATCTTATAGCAGAAGGCTGTACGGAGCACTCACCTCATCAAATGGGAATGGCAGCACTGAGCACTCACCTTATCGTACAACTGTGCCGAACGCTGGTCCGCGCCTGTGAGCTGGAGGGACTTGCCCTTCTGGAAGATCCCAAGATCTGACGTGTTGAGCTGACGCATCACTGCTGCCACGTCAGCAGACATGTTCTCGAAGCGACCCACAAAGTCGTAATGCACGTGATCCAACGCACAGAGGTCGATCTGGAGGGGTGAGGAAGCAGGGAACGAGCTGCGATGAAGAGATACTTGGAGGAATCTAGAAAGGAAAACTTCAGCAGGGATCGATAAAGCAACCCGCAAAGCCGTAGTGCACGCGATTCAACACACAGAGGTCGATCTGCAGGGAAGCAGGAGAGGGAATCAGGAGAGATAAGGAGAAACGAGCTGGATTCGAGAGGGAAAGATTCATGCAGGAATTGAGGGGGAATGAAGCGATCCAAAGCACTGAGGTCGACCTGTGGGGGTTGAAGGAGAGGGGAGTGACTGGGTGAGTAGCTGAAGCTGGATTCAGTGGGACGGATTGGGATGGCCCATGAAACATGTTAGCCGTGTTCCATTCATGACTAGCAAACACCCACCAAGCATCACCATCTATCACAACCACCCATCAGCCTCAAAGCAACCCAGCATCCTCACCTGCTTGTCAATGTGATTCTCGATCGTATCCGCATCCCCCTTAAGAGCCTCCTCCACAAGAACCAGAAACTCGGCAAACGAGAATTCACCCGTGGGGTTCTTAAGCATCTTCCCAAGCAGCTTGGTCTGCCCAAACATGGCGTCCGCCCAGTACAGCCGCGCATCGCCCTCATTGGTGAAGTTCCGCGCGTGCACAAACTTGTCCAGGAACGCTATGCATCACCATCTATCACACCACCCCCCACCTCCCCTCTCCCCCCCCCCAAGGGCCTTACCTGCTTGTCAATGTGATTCTCGATCTTATCAGCATCCCCCTTAAGAGCCTCCTCCACAAGAACCAGATACTCCGCAAACGAGAATTCACCCGTGGGGTGCTCTTTTAACATCTTCTTGAGCAGCTTGGTCTGCCCAAACATGGCGTCCGCCCAATATAGCCGCGCATCGCCCTCATTCGTGAAATTTCGCGCGTGCACAAACTTGTCGAGGAACGCTGACGTGGCGCGCGTGAGAGGGTTGCGCACGAACGTGAATCGGAACACGTCCCGCCGCGTGATGAAACGGATGGCCGCTTCCTCGTGGAAATCTGGGAGTTCCGTCAGTCCGTTCAGCCCACGCAGGTGAATCATCTTGAAATCCTCGGTCGTTATGTTTATTGCTGCTGGCTCTGACGCTGCTGCTGCTGCTGCTGCTGCTGCTGCTGCTGGTGCTGCTGTCCCTTCTGCTGCTGCTGTTCCCCCAACCCCAGCATCTGCTGCGGCCGTCCCATTCGCAGAAGAACCCGCGTTGTTGTCAGAGCTGGTCTTGTTGAAAGAGTGAAACTCGGAGTAGTTTCCACGAAGCTTCATGAGGCGGAACCAGAGCTTCCAGCTTGTGTTGCCCACCTTGGGGAGCGCGCAGTAGAGCACCTTGAGGGACTCTGGGAGTGGGGAGAAGGGGGCAGAGCGAGGAGGAGATGAAGAGCTGAATGCGGTTTTCATGATGCTTCCCGC
This sequence comes from Closterium sp. NIES-65, assembly GCA_948144175.1. Lineage (NCBI taxonomy): Eukaryota > Viridiplantae > Streptophyta > Zygnematophyceae > Desmidiales > Closteriaceae > Closterium > Closterium sp. NIES-65. The sequence goes on along the minus strand of CANXME010001881.1, from coordinate 29,735 downwards.
TCGTGGGACTCGGGAGGGGGGGGACGAGAGGAGGGAGTGCAAAGGCAAGATATGAGGGCCTTTTTCATGATGCTTCCAGCTCGTGTTGCCCACCTTGGGCAGCGCGCAGTACAGGGCCTTGAGGGACTCTGGCGGATGGAGGGGGGAGGGGGAGGGGGATGTGGACAGGAAGAGGAGGGTCCAAGTCATGACTTGTGTTGCCCACCTTGGGCAGCGCGCAGTACAGGGCCTTGAGGGACTCTGGGGAGGAGGGGGGAGGGGGAGGGGGAGGGGGAGGGGGAGGGGGAGGGGGATGTGGACAGGAAGAGGAGGGTCCAAGTCATGACTTGTGTTGCCCACCTTGGGCAGCGCGCAGCAGAGGGCCTTGAGGGACTCTGCGGGGGAAAGGAGAGGAGGAGGGGGTGGGGCGGAAGAGGAGGAGGACAGAAAGAGGAGGATCTGATTCAAGAATCAAGTTTTTTCATCAGAGCAGATGTTAGAGAGGTTTAGAGAAGGGGGGTGGGGGGATGACTAGAGGGCATTCGAGGGCAGTCCAGGGCATTGCAGGGCACGTTAACAGTTCACTCCCCATCCACCCACCATCCACCCACCACCCATTCACCATCCATTCACCATCCATTCACCATCCATTCACCATCCACTCAGTTGACTTTTGAGTCGACTCAAAAGTCAACTCACCATCCACAATCATGTGTTGGGCGAATTTATTCTCCAAGAGCGGTTCTGGGCACGCAGCAGCACACAGCGATGGCTGCACCACTCTGAACGCCCCTTGGAGCCCTCGGGATTGCCGCACTGACCTGCCTGCGCTCATGCATCTCACGAATCGAGCGCCTACTCTCCCAGCACCCCAACACACACAGTCCCCTCACTACCCTCACTCCCCTCACTTATTCCCCATGCACCCACCATCTACGATCATGTGTTGGGCGAATTTATTCTCCAGCAGCGGTTTGGGGCACGCTGAGGCACACAGCGCCGGCTGCACCACTCTGAACGCCTCCCCTGGCCCTTGGGATTGCCTTTCGAGTCGACTCAAACGTCCACTCAACAGTCCACTCCCCATGCACTCACCATCCACGATCATGTGTTGGGCGAATTTATTCTCCAGCAGCGGTTTGGGGCACGCAGAGGCACACAGCGCCGGCTGCACCACGCGGAATGCCCCCTGCAGCCCTCGGGATTGCCGTGTTGACCGGCGATCATGCGTCTGACGAATCGACCGCCTCCTACTCTCAAGCACCCCAACGCATACACTCCCCTCACTCCCCATCCACTCCCCTTGCACCCACCATCTACGATCATGTGTTGGGCGAATTTATTTTCCAGTAGCGGTTTGGGGCACGCAGAGGCACACAGCGCCGGCTGCACCACTCTGAACGCCTCCCCTAGCGCTCAGGATTGCCTTTTGAGTCGACTCAAAAGTCCACTCACCATCTACGATCATGTGTTGGGCGAATTTATTCTCCAGCAGCGGTTTGGGGCACGCAGCAGCACACAGCGCCGGCTGCACCACTCTGAACGCCCCCTCAAGCCCTCGGGATTGCCGTGTTGACCCGCGCGCCACAACGAATGAGAAGGCGGGCGACTTGTGAGTGAAGATGAGGGAAGGGGCGTCTGCAAGCAGAAAAAGCTCTGCTAGCTGGATGGGGTTGCGGTGGGGGGGAAGGGGGCAAGGAAGGAGAGGAAGGAGGGAGAGCTTGAGTGCCTCTGCTTAACCTTGGGATTGCCGTGTTGACCCGCGCGCCACAACGAATGAGAAGGCGGGCGACTTGTGAGTGAAGATGAGGGAAGGGGCGTCTGCAAGCAGAAAAAGCTCTGCTAGCTGGATGGGGTTGCGGTGGGGGGGAAGGGGGCAAGGAAGGAGAGGAAGGAGGGAGAGCTTGAGTGCCTCTGCTTAACCTTGGGATTGCCGTGTTGACCCGCGCGCCACAACGAATGAGAAGGCGGGCGACTTGTGAGTGAAGATGAGGGAAGGGGCGTCTGCAAGCAGAAAAAGCTCTGCTAGCTGGATGGGGTTGCGGTGGGGGGGAAGGGGGCAAGGAAGGAGAGGAAGGAGGGAGAGCTTGAGTGCCTCTGCTTAACCTTGGGATTGCCGTGTTGACCCGCGCGCCACAACGAATGAGAAGGCGGGCGAATTGTGAGTGAAGATGAGGGAAGGGGCGTCTGCAAGCAGAAAAAGCTCTGCTAGCTGGGAGGAGTTAGAGGGGTGGGGGGGAAGGGGGCAAGGAATGGGAGGGGAGGGAAAGCTTGAGTACTCCTGCTCCTTCCCTGCAGTGTTCCACCCGCCATGCAGCGGAGTAGGGCAGACGGGGGGCGCGGTTGGGGTGGACAGAAGCCTGGAGGCAGGCGCTTACCAGTCGTTGGTAGCAAGCTGTGGTGATATCCGCACTCCCTCTGTCCCCACAGTGCTCTGCCCGCCATTCAGCCGTGTGGGGCAGCAGGGGGGCGCCGTTGGGGTGGAAGGCGGAGGTGACAGAGCGGGCTTGCAGGAGAGAGGAGGCGGCGGCTAGTAGAGAGAGAGAGAAGCCTAGAGGCGGCTAGTAGAGTGAAGCCTGGAGGCAGGCGCTTACCAGTTGTTGGTAGCAAGGTGTGGCAGTGTCCGCACTCCCTCCTTCCCTGCATTGCTCCCCCAGCCATGCAGCAGTGGGGGGCGCGGTTGGGGTGGAATGGAGGAAGGGCCTTACCAGTCGTTGGTAGCAAGCTGTGGCAATGTCCGCACTCCCTCCGCCCCCACAGTGCTCCGCCCGCCATGCAGCAGCGAGGGGCAGCAGGGGCGCGCGGTTGGGGTGGAAGGCGGAGGCGACGGAGCGGGCGGGCAGGGGAGAGGAGGCGGCTGCGAGAGTGAAGTCGAGGGCGGGGTGGCGGAGGAAGAGGGAGGTGAGATTGCGGATGAGGCACGTGGGGAGGAGCTTGGCGTTGGGACATGATGCAGCAGCAGCAGTGGCTCCTGAAACCTTGGGGTCCTGAAGTGAGGAATACGAGAGGAAACGGAGGGGAGAGAGGGAAGGGAGCAGAGAAGGAGGCAGGGAGGCACGTGGGGAGGAGCTTGGCGGTGGGGCATGATGCGGCAGCACCCGTGGCTCCAGATTGTTTGGGGTCCTGATGGGGCCGGGCAGGGGAGGGGGGGACAGGGGAGGGGGGGCAGGGGAGGGGGGGCAGGGGAGGGAGGGCAGGGGAGGGAGGGCAGGGGAGGGGAGGCGGCGGCGAGAGTGAAGTCGAGGGCGGGGTGGCGGAGGATGAGGGAGGTAAGATTGCGGATGAGGCACGTGGGGAGGAGCTTGGCGTTGGGGCAGGGAGGGGCGGAGGCGGCTCCAGAAGTCTTGGGGTCCTGATGGGAAGTGTATGGGGGCCCGGGAAGTGGGAGGGAGATAGGAGAGGGAGCAGGGAGGAAGAGGGTAGTGAGATTGCAGATGAGGCAGCAGCGGTGGCTCCAGAAGCCTTGGGGTCCTGATGGGGGGGGGGGGGGGGGTTGTGTGGGAGGAGGATGTAACTCAGATGGGGGAATGGTGGAGGAGGAAGACGGAGATTGTGGATGAGGCATGTGGGGGGATTCTCACTCGACCCACATACTCCCCGCCTTTGAGGCGCCTCAAAAATCGATGAGGTGCCTCCAAAATGGCTGAGGTGCCCCAAAAATCATGTGGAGAGATTCTCACTCGACCCACATCCTCCCCATCCTCTATCCTCACCATGTGCTGTCATTTCCCCCTTGTACCACCATCCATTCTCCTCCTTGTACCACCATCCATTCCCCTCCTTGTACCACCATCCATACCATGCCCGACCATCAACACCATTTCCCTCCATGCCCCACCACCCCCCCATGCCCTACCCCTCCGTCACCTCCAGCAGCACTCCCGTTGTGCCCCTCACTCGCCCCACATCCTCCCCATCCACCATCCCCTGCACTGCTGCTGCCGGCTGCAGCAGCTACGTGTGCTTGTGCCATACCACGTGCCACCATTCTCCTCCCTCACCCCCACCCCAGCAGACTCACCTCCAGCAGCACTCCCGTTGTGCCCCTCACTCGCCCCACATCCTCTCCATCCACCATCGCTTGCACCGCTGCTGACGGCTGCAGCGCCTGATAGCACCTCATGGTCTCGTCGTACAGCCGGCATGGACCAGTGGATGCCTGGAGGGAGAGAGGGTGGGGAGAGGAAGGAGAGAGGGCGAAGGGGATAGAGGGGAGCTTAGTGGTTCTGCTGTAGCGACTGATAGCACCTCATGGTCTCGTTATACAGCCGGCAAGGGCCGGTGAATGCCTGGAGGGAGAGAGGGATGGAGGGAGAGTGGGACAGAGGGAGGTGGGATTGGTTGGAGAGTAAGGGCACTGCTGCTGATGGCTGCAGCGACTGACAGCACCTCATGGTCTCGTCGTACAGCCGACATGGGCCAGTGGATGCGTGGAGGGAGAGAGGGTGGGGAGAGGAAGGAGAGAGGAACGCACAGAGGGCACTGCTGCTGATGGGTGCAGCGACAGATAGCACCTCATGGTCTCGTCGTACAGCCATGCCTTGGGAAGAGGGAGGGATAAAGGGAGGAGCGGGAGAGAGAAAGAGAGTGATGCACAGAGGAATACAGGGAAGTGGGATAGAGTAGATAGAAGGGGACACAGACCTAGGTATGAAACATAGGTCTCAAGTAGGTCTATCTTTGAGTCGACTCAAAAATAGACTCGCCACAGACCTATGCACGTACGAGACATAGATCGCAGGTACCACTTTTGAATCGACTCAAAAGAAGCTTTTGAATCGACTCAAAAGAAGCTTTTGAATCGACTCAAAAGAAGCTTTTGAATCGACTCAAAAGAAGCTTTTGAATCGACTCAAAAGCAGACTTGAGTCGACTAAAAAATAGACTCATCACAGACCTATGTACGAGACATAGATGGCAAGTACCACTGACCATGGCACGGGCAAGAGAGCAGGGGGCATAGACCACCATGAGCAGCATCAGAGGGCTCCACTCGTCCTGCTTTCGAGTCGACTCAAAGGCCTCCTCCTGCTTTTGAGTCGACTCAAAGGCCTCCTCCTGCTTTTGAGTCGACTAAAGAGAAATCATGCCTCTGCTACTCACCATGGCACGGCATGGGCGAGAGAGCGGGGGGCATAGACCTCCATGAGCAGCATCAGAGGGCTCCACTCCTCCTGCTCCTGCTCCTGCTCCTCCTCCTCCTCCTCCTCCTCCTCCTCCTCCTCCCGCTCCTCCTCCTCCTCCTCCTCCTCCTCCTCCTCCTCCTCCTCCTCCTCCTCCTCCTCCTCCTCCTCCTCCTCCTCCTCCTCCTCCTCCTCCTCCTCCTCCTCCTCCTCCTCCTTATGCAACAGCCACTCATGCTACTTCTTACTCACCATGGCGCGGGCGAGAGAGCAGGGGGCATGGACCATGAGCAGCATCAGAGGGCTCCACTCCTGCTCCTGCTCCTCCTTATGCAACAGCCACTCACGCTACTACTTACTCACCATGGCGAGGGCGAGAGAGCGGGGGGCATAGACCTCCATGAGCAGCATCAGACTAATCCTCTCCTCCTGCTCCTGCTCCTGCTCCTGCTCCTCCTCCTCCTTATGCAACAGCCACTCACGCTACTACTTACTCACCATGGCGCGGGCGAGAGAGCGGGGGGCATAGACCTCCATGAGCAGCATCAGACTAATCCTCTCCTCCTGCTCCTGCTCCTGCTCCTGCTCCTCCTCCTTATGCAACAGCCACTCACGCTACTACTTACTCACCATGGCGCGGGCAAGAGAGCGGGGCACATAGACCTCCATGGGCAGCATCAGAGGGCTCCATTCCTCCTCCTCCCTCTCCCCACACTTGCGCTTCACCTGCCAAGCCAATAGCAGCATGCCACGTCACCATGTTACACGCCAGCGCAAGCGACACATGAATGCAGCCAACACATCAATGCATGATGCTGCTACAGTGAAAAGAAACACACACTCTTCACACATACACACCGATGAGTTGTTACACAATCTCTCGATGCTTAAAGCCACTCAGCTCAAACTCTCCACACATACGGAATTGAAAAGTCGTCTCCATGCCTAGTGCAGCTCAAAGCAGCTCGGAACAAACAAAACTCACCGGTGCAATACCAAAGTCTTCCGTCCTATCTGCCTGCTGCACCTGCAATCGCTTCCCCTCTGCCACCACCCCTGCAGGCAGCGACACACGCACTGCCACCCCCTGCGGCGGCACCAGCAGCGCCGAGAAGGGCAAGGGCGGGGGGGTTTCTGTGGCTGTGGCCGCTTCGCGAGAGGCAGGAGGGGGTGTGTGCGGGCGCAGGTGCCACAGCACACCCACTGTGGTGTTGTGGAGGGTGGATAGGGCGCTCGCCTGGCACAGACGTTGCAGGGCTAGAGGCAGCACGGACGTCTGTAAGTAGGGGGTTGGGATAAGAGGAAGACGGAAAAGGGAGGGTGTGTGGGCGCAGGTGCCACAGCACCCCCACGGTGATGTTGTGCAGGGTGGATAGGGCGCTGGCTTGGCACAGGCGCTGCAGAGCCAAGGGGAGCACGGACGTCTGTAGGTAGATGGGGGGTTGAGGGGAGAGAAAGGCGGGATAGGGAGGGTGGGCGGGCGCAGGTGCCACAGTGATGTTGCAGCACACCCATGGTGATGTTGCAGCACACCCATGGTGATGTTGCAGCACACCCATGGTGATGTTGCAGCACACCCATGGTGATGTTGCAGCACACCCATGGTGATGTTGCAGCACACCCATGGTGATGTTGCAGCACACCCATGGTGATGTTGCAGCACACCCATGGTGATGTTGCAGCACACCCATGGTGATGTTGTGCAGGATGGATAGGGCGCTGGCCTCCGTTGCAGGGCTAGAGGGAGCACGGACGTCTGTAGGGCAGGGGGTTGGGGCGTGGGGAGGGTGTTGTGCAGGGTGGATAGGGCGCTGGCCTGGCACAGGCGCAGTAGAGCTAACGGCAGCACGGACGTCTGTAGGTAGGCAGAGGGTTTCGGGGAGAAAAATGCGGAAAGGGGAGAGTGAGTGTGCACACGCGCAGGTGCCACAGGATACGGGTAGAGGGATGTTGTGCAGGGTGGATAGGGCGCTGGCCTGGCACAGACGCTGCAGGGGTACAGGGAGGACGGACGTCTGTAGGACAGAAGGTTGGGGAGAGAGAACAGGAGCGTGGGGTTACTGGGGAGGGGGCAGCACACACACACACGCGCGCGCGCACACACACACACACGCTTTGAACTTGCGTGCACGCACCCGCACACACGTATTTGATCAACTCACACCTTGATATGAACGATGGCCTGCGCACCATCCCAGCTTGCCTCCTCTTCTGCCGAGGTTGCTTCTGCTGCGCCTGCAGCACCTGCTGCTGTTTCTTCTCCGCCTGTTGCTGTTGCTGTTTCTCCTGCTGCTGCTGTTTCTCCTCCTGTTGCTGCCTCTCCTCCTGTTGCTGTTTCTCCTCCTGTTGCCAATTCTCCTGCTGTTTCTGCTTCACCCCCTGCTGCTTGTTCTCCTCCTGTTGCTGTTTCCCCCCCTGCTCCTGCTTCTCCTACTGTTACTGATTCTCCTGTTGCTGCTACATCCGCAGTGTCACCGACAGGCGCTGCTGCTGCTGGCTGCAGGGGATGCGGCGAAGTAGGTTGTGCCATGAGCACGGCTACAGCCGAAGCCTCTGACAGCTGTTGACTGTCACTGACGGCTACAGCCGAAGCCTCTGACGGGTGTTGACTGTTTCCGTTAATCCCTCCTGCATTGGCTCTGCCACTGGCGCCCCCCTCGGCCCCGCTACTTCTACCGCCGCTGCTGTTGCTGCTCCTGCCGGTGATACTGCTTCCGCTTGAGGTATTACTAGTAGTATCGTTTCTGCTGCTGCTCGTAACACCGACTTGCGCATTGCTGCTATTACCGAAGCTGCTACTAACGGAACCTGCGTCCACGACGGCATTTGCTGACGCACCGGATTGCCTCGATCCTAACAGTAACGGGCCCCGGGAAAGGTCTTGCGGGAGAAATGCAGTATGAGCGTTACCACCAGTAAGAGTGTTACTGCCTGTAACAGTGTTACCCGTGGTCGGCAGTGGTTCTGTATCGATGGTGCTAAGAGTGGTTTCTTGGTGAAGCGGCGGGGGAAGGGAGAGCACGAGTGCTAAGCTGACGGCAGACATTAGAATGCTGACGCACGTCAGCAGCAGCACGATCGAGTGGCTGTGCAGCAGCGACGCCACGGACAGCGACGACGGCGCTGAGATCGCGCCGCCTCCGCCGCCGCCGCCGCCGCCGCCGAAGGATGCGGCGGAGGAGCCGCTGCCACCGAACAGGGGCTTGTCTCTTAACAAGTCTTTGCAGGACGATATGCAGCCCTTTAAACCGTCTACGACGGCGTGAAAGTGATATTCAACTGCCTGCCAGTGCGGATCTTGCAGTTGAGACACCATCGCCGGATTGAAAAGGCTTGGAGCTTGAGTAAACTGCCACTGCGTTGCCGCCATGGCTTCAGAGTGCGGTACTGCCGGGACTTTTGCCGGCCGCGCCGGTTTTATCGAATCTAACACGCAGTCGTGACTATCCGTTGACGAGTCTTCCAATAATCTTCGATGGACCGTGCTGCTGGTACAGTCGCCGCCGGCGGTAGCAGCGCCGTGATCGTTGGCGCCGCATGTTGCGGCGTCATTCGCGCGGTGCTCATGGTTGACCGAGGGAGCAACGCCCAAGGTAGGACGATCTTGACAACACGGGTTTTTGCGATTCTGACAGCTCATTGTGCGGCTTTGACAACACTGACCATCACCGTCACCGCCGTGATCGCCGCTGCCTCAAAAGCACGCGGTCTACGCTAAGTCTACTACTATTAGAGTCCGAGTCGCGTCTGTGTGATAAAACCCCAAGGTACGCGTCGCGGCACGTAGCTCGTGGTGAAAAGTGGACCAGGTAGGATAATCTCTCACCAAAGGGACTCGGAGGAAACGTGACGTTTTTCTTCCAGCGTTCGTCAAACTATTGAGTCAGCATTACATGGCCTCCTCGCTCTGTGGGTTGTGTGTGTGAGGGCCAGCCATACTTCGTCATTTTCGATTGGTTTGACGCGGTTCAAAACATTCAATTACGTTTGAAAGCGATTTTGAGTACACTGCTTTTGACCATCTCGCACCAGAATGAACCTTTCAAAGTCAAAGTGAAAACGAATACAACCACTAAGTCGAAATTCCAACTCAATTCACCCCTATCCAAAATCTGCTTCTGGGACACGAGGACTCGTTAGTGTATGAATGAGAGAGCGCTAAAAGAAGAAGCGTGGAGCTTCGGGTCATCATTCATGAAACACTTCCTGGAACTAGATCGGGCCGTGCAACATTTGGAGAAACGTACAGCATCGTGTCTAGGAGTATTTCAGGTGACACGAGGTTCTGAATATATCTCGAGAACCATCTTGACTCTGCCCCGCCGCAATCCATACAACAGCAGAGCAGACACGACACGTCACACAACGAACCACCACCAGGTCGCACAGGGACAACCAGTCCCTCGCTCCCTCCCATGCCCATCCCATCCCAACCCACCAGGGCTGTCGATTGAAGGGCGTTTGCCCTAGTGGACCTTGAATTCCAGGGCTGGGTTGCCCTTGGAAACTGAAATTGATGAGTTGGAAATATTCTGGCCCTGATTCTTTACAGGGCTGATTTTGGGCTTAGGCCTGGAAGGAGAGGGTAGATTTTAGGCGAGCCCTGGAACAAAATCTTTCGAGCCCCCCCTCTCCCCCAACACTCCTCCCTCTCCTCTCCCCTTCGTTTCTAGCCTGATTGCATCCAACCTGGTTGGGCCACAAATTTAACTCAACCTGGAAATTGTGCTTAAACCAATCACAACTCGCTCTCTGTGGAGTGAGAACGGTTAAGGTTGGGTAGAAGTGCGCAAGATCATCGGTTCTGCAAAGGATAGGAAGCATGCAAAGCGTGCGTAGTGATATGACACTAACTAATTTTCTATATGTCGTGCATGCTTGCTTGTGGTTCATCTCAAACGTAGCTGTAAGCTTGGTAGTTGAAATGAGGCTCCAGTCCAGAATTTTCCGCGCCAAACCTGATTCAAGGGAGGACAATTTTCCATGCTTGAAACCTAAAGGGCCGAGATTCGCCCCAGCCCTGCTAAATACAGGGTCATAAATGACGGGCTCCCTGATTTGTCCGGGGGGCCCAAAACGAAACGACTGGCCTGCAACCCACCCACGGTCCTGCCAACTACCCATGACCCGCCCCACCCCATAAAAACCCCAACAACCAGAGCTGTGTGAGTGGGCGTGTCCAGCGCGTACGTTTACAGGTCCTATACAGTTCATTCGTCGAGGTGAGAAAAGATATCAGGCGGGCACAGCGGTTATCAAATTGCACCGTTTTGAACCTTGACGAAATACAGATTACCGCACTGGATGAACTGTAATGTACGAATATTTTACGCGCTGGACCGCCCTGAGCTCAATTGGTTATGGTGGAATGAGATGCTATCTATGTCAGAGCGGTGTGTTTACAGTTCTTTGCGTTTGGGTAGGGTTCTGGACACAACTCCTGAGAAGCATTCTGATTTAACAATGTTGAGCTGTAGTACCGTTAGCAGACTTTCTCAAAAACCCGAGGAAGCTCGTAGCGGTGCAGACCGCGCTTGACCAAGGTACAGTAATGTAGCTCCCAAGAGAATCTCCTGTCCTGCAACTGTACTGTTATTCAGCAAGGCATGCAGAGTCAACAGTAGACGCAAATAGGTATTTCAGATTTGGAGGATTTCTAGGGCCCACTAAGCAGTCTTCATACACACATCTATTCGAGCGTTCACCGCCACGCTCTGATACATTAGTGAGCATGATGCGGAAGAGTAGCAATGCCTGGAATATCGCTCCGCAGGGAAGCTTCCTAGTCATCCTCTCCGTGCTTCCCTGGTTGTACGTCGCTTTTGACTTCATCGGAAACTGCCGCCATGGCCCATCCGCGGAGCAAGAGGTCTGAATTTAGTTCTAGATCATGAAAACTCGTGCATTTTCAGCACGTCTCTTCCGGGTAGCACGCCTTCGTGCTACATATATCCACGACGCTGTCTGTTTTCAAGCCTTTTGCTACAGTCCTTGCGAATCTGGACTGTCAAAACAATAGGTGTGTTCGCATTGATGCCGCATTGTGCAATCTTCAGATGTGAGCATCGCTAGTAGTGTCGCTTGCGAACTTCCATGAGACTCCTACAACTACCTGTAAGATCCCGTTTGAACTGTCCACCCGCTTCCTCCTGCAGATGTACCTATCCCGGCTGCAGCCCATCACTCCCTTCCAACAAATCCTCGACAATGTCACATCCGATAAACGCGCGAGCCACTACGGCGCGTTCTACAGCCTGTATCTCGACCCCTTACGCCGACCGCAACTAACCCGTGGTGACGATCGGATCCCAATCTGGGAAAACCAGGAGGTTAACTTGCTGACAGTCGGTCGTGCGTACGGCGACTCGCTGCAGCTGTGGAAGCGGGCATTCCCGAGGGGTGTTATCTACGGCATTGCAAATGACACCACCTCCTCCTTGATGGTACGTCCACTGTGACTTTTAAGTCGACCCAAATGTCACCACGGGCATTCCCGTGCCAAGGATAGTTACTTTTAGTGATTGTAAAATGTCGTGTGTGCATCGTTTACGTACCTGTCACTTTGCGAGCTCGGGTGCTCCTTATTTCATCGGTGGTGAGAATGTGACTAAGCTGCAGCTACATAGTGCTGGTGCTGACTGGGTTGGGTTTCATTCGTTGGTAGTCAAAGTGCTGGGCAGCGCAATGGAAGGCCACTCTTTCTTTTGTTTTCTTGGTGGCTGTTCGTTTGCTCAATTTATTTATTTCTTGCCTTTTTTCTTTCTTTGGTTCCTGAAAGTTCTCGTTTGGAACCCTTGTTTGTGTGACCCCAGCTCCAGGCAGCGGCGAGGGACCCGCGGGTGCGGCTGATGGTGGGCGACCAGGCGAATGGGAATTTCTTGCAGAAAGCGGTTTCTGATATTAAGAATGAGGTGAGGAGTGGTAGCGACGTGGGATGGTACAGCGTGGTTCAGGGTGAGGTGGGGTAATCATGAATGTGTTTTTGGAAATGAGGTGTTTTTTACTGTGTGCCATGCATGAATTTTCGACAGTGTCTTGCAATGCCAGCTCTGTATAAACTTGATTACTGCTGGTCTTCTAAAATGTCCTTGCTGTTATTCCTGTTATGATCAGTGTTTTTGTAACGTCGACATCTTTATTGTTGTTGTATAACCTCCTTTCTTGTTATTGTGTTGTGACTCGTTACAGGTGGGCCTTCTTGACTTCATAGTGGACGATGGTAGTCACACCATCGATCAGCAACAGACATCCCTCAAACACCTCCTTCCGCTTGTCAAGGTACTGCTGCCTCTGGTCAAGGTACCTTTTGCTGCTGACACTGCTTTTCCCTCCATCCCTTCATGTCAACGCCCTCTGTCCATACTGTTTTGATCCTGCTTACAATATTGCTGCCTTTCTTTCTTTTCTTACTCTCTTTTCTCTCCTCCTTTCCTCCGCTCCTGCCTCCGATCCCTGATACACCCACCACCAATCTTGCTGTTCCAGCCTGGTGGAACCTACTTCATTGAAAATGTGGAGACGTCTTATACGGAAGGCATTCCTGAAGGGGACACCACTATGCACGTTATGCAGTCGCTCTTAGACGCGATGAACAAGGAGTTTTTTGAGAAGCAGGTGTATTTCAAGAACATGGCGCATGGGAAGTTCTATGCAACTCCGGTGGAGAAATTAGTGGGGTCTGTGCACTGCATGAGGAACATGTGTGCACTTCGCCGGAAGACTAGCCACTGGTATTAGCAACACCAACTAGAATGTGCTTGGTTAGAGTAGGAAACATATTTCTGCTTCTCATTTTCTCCCAATATCGGCTTGCAGATGTAGTCAAAACACTGGAACATCAAGAATCAAGGAGCCGTTTGGTATTCTTTAGGCATGTTTGATGTCCTGAGGTCTCGAAGTGTTCTGCACACCAGTGCCTATTGCGCTGTCGGGGTTTTATCGAGGACAAATCTGGCACAGTCGCTGGTACTGTACATAACACAGTGCATAGAGTGCCTCTAGGGGAGCCCCTTGATTCTGAACTAACCTTTTCCAGTCACGCGCTCACTCACACATACCCACACACCCTTGAAATTCCGTCTTTCTGTCGAAAGCAGACGTACTTGGTCCGCGCTCCTAGGAGTATGTGACGGCTCGGAGTGGGTGCAACGTAGAACCATCCTCAACGGATTCAGACAGCGCGTCATTCATAGTCCTGTGTGCGCAATAGGCGGGAATCCCGCAGTCTGATACATTCACGAACGAGGTCGCAAACCCCAGCTGCAGCAGAAGGCCGCGGTCGGGAGGATGGGGAAGGGTGTCGACTGGAAATCTGCTATGCCGCAAAGAGGCGTCCTGTTCGTTGTCTACCTCCTCCCGTGGGCGTATATCGCGTATAAGCTTATCCAGAACTGCAGCGACACATCAGAGGTAGCAATGTGATACACCAGTCGTACTGACGATCCGTTATAAATATCGTTCGCGAGCAGAGCTTTAATACTGCGTCACTAACAGGCTGCTAATTATTTTGTTGTGCAGTCCGGCCTTAACCAGCGCGGCGATAACTCAAATGTACCTGGGGGTCTCTCGATTAGTTTTCTTCAGGCTCCTAAAAAACCCCATAAATCCTTTTGAGGCGCCTCGAGAAAAGCGGCGTTAACTCTTATGTGCCTTAAGATCTCTCAATGTCTCACGTAGTCGCAGCCAATCTATATTGTCCCCCTCATTCCTAGTAGCAGTAATACTGGCCTGCGTTCCTAGTTAATCGCCCCTACCTGTTTTTTTCCACATGATTCTTTAATCACCATTCTCTGTAACAACTCAATATTCATGTTACAAACTCTTTATGCGTATCTCCTTCTCCGTGATATTCACGCGTTTCCCTGGCAGGCCGGCTTCATCTCGTTCGAAGCGATCGTCAACCAAGGCACGTCCGATAAGCGCACGCATCACTACGGCGCCTTCTACAGCCTCTATCTCGACCCGCTCCGCCTGCCGCTGCAGCCCGAAACCCCCGCCAACTGCCAGCAGCCCCAGCCAGGCGAAGATGACCACTCTCAGTACACACAGAACACGCAAGACTCGCAGGAGCAGCAGCCGTGGGAGCCGCGCGCGGTGAACATGCTGGAGATCGGGCTCAAATACGGCGACTCGCTCAAGCTGTGGAAGCGGGCGTTCCCGAGGGGCAGGATATATGGCATTGACAATGAGATGATCTCCAAGGTAAGCACCGGGGTTCCTAGGGTAAGTTTGAGGGTTTTGAGGTTCGCGCAGTGAGCATGCTGGAGATCGGGCTCAAATACGGCGACTCGCTCAAGCTGTGGAAGCGGGCGTGCAGAATCTACGGGATTGACAACGAGATGATTTCCAAGGTAAGCCCGAGGGTCCCAAGATAGGCAAGCCCGGGGATCCCGAAGGTCCCATCCGAGGGTCCCGTCTGACTGAGGGTCGCGAGGTGAGCATTTTAGAAGAGAGCGATTTCAAAAGGCAGGATTTATGGCATTGGCAATGAGATGATCTCCAAGGTACGCCCGAGGGACCCCAGGTAGGTAAGCCCGAGGGACCCCAGGTAGGTAAGCCCGAGGGTTTCAAGGGTCCCGAGTCGACGTGGGAGGTTTCCGAGGTGACAATGAGATGATCTCCAAGGTAAGCCCGAGGTTTTCAAGGTCCCGAGGTTCCCAAGGTACCCGAGGGTCTCGAGAGTCCCGAGGTCCCGAGGTGAACATGCTGGAGATCGGGCTCAAATACGGCGACTCGCCAAAGCTGTTGAAGAGAGCGTTTACGAGAGGCAGGATGTGCGGGATCGACCATGAAATGATGGTGTCTCTTCCCTCTCTCTTGACCATGTTTATCCCACACCACCCATCCCTCACCTGTCCATGTCTGTCCCAAACCCATCCCCTGTTCTCTTCGCTTCGCCGCTCGTCTCCGCAGAAGCACCAGGCGGAGGCGAGGGACCCGCGGGTGCGGCTGATGGTGGGCGACCAGGCGAATGGGACGTTCCTGGAGCAAGTGGTGGCCGAGATAAAGAGTGCGGTGAGGAGTGGTGGCTGAGATAAAGAGTGCGGTGAAGAGTGGTGGCAGAGATAAAGAGGAGTGGTGGCTGAGATATTTAGTGTGGTGAGGAGTGGTGGCTGGGGTGAAGAGTGCTGTGAGGAGTGGTGGCTGGGGATAAAGCATTCAGTGATGCCTGATGCGGTAAGACGATGTTGAGTGTGATGTGGTGTGGTGTTGCATGGCGAGGGTTGGGCTTAAACTAGAGGTGGGATGGGATGGGATCACTTGGGTTGGGAGGGGAGGGGAAGAGAGGGGATGGGACGGTATGGGATGGGATGGGTTGGGCTGTGTGGGTGGGATGGGATGGGAAGGGAAGTTAAGGAAAGGAAAGGGAAGGGAAGAGAAGGGAAAGGGAAGGGATGGGGTGGGATGGGATGGGATGGGATGGGATGGGATGGGATGGGAGGGAATGGGTTGGGATGGGATGGGGTGAAATGATGGGATAAGCCGTATGTGTGTGCTGGTGGAAAATTGTGTGATACTGCTATGTAAGTCAGATTCACGCAGATATAATGAAGCAGTGGCATAGGAAGGAGTCTATTTGAATGGCAGTGGAAGGGCATGGAATGAATGGCAGTGGAATGGCATGCGTCATGATGACAGTGGAATGGCATGCGTCTGAATGGCAGTGGAATGGTATGCATTTGAATGGCAGTGGAATGGCATGCGTTTGAATGGCAGTGGAAGGGCATGCGTTTGAATGGCAGTGGAATGGCATGCGTTTGAATGGCAGTGGAATGGCATGCGTAATGATGGCAGTGGAAGGGCATGCGTTTGAAATACTATCTTTTGAACTCTTTCTCTTACTTGGGCTACCCCTGTCCTCGTTATTGTGTTGTGACTCTTTCCTTGTCATTGTATCAACCCCCTTCTTATTACTGTGTTGTGACTCTTTCCTTGTCATTGTATCAACTCCCTTCTTATTACTGTGCTGTGACTCGTGTCAGGTGGGTCTGCTTGACTTCATAGTGGATGATGGTGGTCACACCATGGATCAGCAACAGACATCCCTCAAACACCTCCTACCACTTGTCAAGGTATTTTGTGCCTCTAGTTTTGGGGTGACTTTTGAGTCGACTCCAAAATATTTTTGCTGCTAATCAGGGTATTCCGTGCTTCTGGTTTTGGTTTATCTGGCTGTTACTCAACACATGCATACCACTCCTGTGTCGTACTTTGATTGCCCATCTTCAAGTTGCAACTTTGGTTCTCCTTCCTTCTCCTCCTCCCCTCGTCCTCGTGTCTCTTTCACTTCTCAACTCCTCTCTCCCTCCAGCCTTGCTTCCCCTGCAATCCCTCTCTCGTTCTTCTCCTCCTCCCTGTCTGCCCAACTTCCGCATGACTCCTCTCAGCCCTCCCCATTTTCTCCCGCTTCCCTCCGCCGTCGCTCCGTTTCCCCTCTTCCATCCGTCCTCCCGCTCCCGCCACTCTCCTCCACCCCCCCCCCACTCCCACCCCTCCATGCTCCACCTTCTTGTTCTCTCATAAAGGCACGGTCTTTCTGGTTATAATAATTTCTGGGGTCTGACTTTTGTTTACCACTTCCCTCCCTCCTTCCGACTCTCCTACTCCCCCATTGTTTTTACCCAGCCTGGTGGAATTTATTTTATAGAGGATCTGGAGACATCGTACTACACCAAATGCCACATTACAGGGTGCTACGAAGGTGGCCCCCCTGGTCTCAACACCACAACGATACATGTTCTCAAGAAGCTAATGGACGTGGTAAACCGTGACTATATCGAGAAGCAGGCTTATATCAAGAGGGCCGCAAGTGAGGAATTTTACACTACTCCTGTGGAGGATTTGGTGGGCACAGTACACTGCATGAGGAACATTTGTGCGCTTAGACGGAAATCTAGTCCTTGGTATTAGCACAAGCAGGATATTTTAGTCTAGTGAGTTGACACCTCTACTTGGTTAGTTACAGTATCTGGATACGAATGTATGTAGACCAGTTTTGTACTTACCAGATTTTTACTTGTTACAACTGCAATTGGCTTATTCACCTGGCACTGTAATGCAGACAGGAGAGGTATTGTAGTGAAACAAAGCAAGTATTCAGTGTACCAGGTCGTTATATCCTGCACCTCAAACTACTAGAACCAGTGACTAGATCTACGCCTAAGAGCGCAGATATTGCGCATGCAGTGTACTGCTCCCACCAACTCTTCGACTGGAGATGCATAAAACCCCGGACGTGTTACATTCCGGTAGTACGCCTGCTTCTGAAAGAACTCCTTATTCATCACATCTATGAGCTCTTTCATTATGTGTATAGTTGTAGTGTTCAAGCCAGGAGGACCGCCCCTGTAACACCCTGTAACGTGGCACTTGGTGTAGTACGACGTCTCCACATCCTCGATAAAGTACGTCCCTCCAGGCTGATAAGATTCGATGAAGGATGGGAGGCAAAGGGAGGGGAATTGACATGGGAACGAGAAGGAAGCTTGAAAAGGACGTGGGGCGAAATGAGGTGGGGATGAGAAAGGTGCCCTCTTTCTGTTTCAGCATCCCTGCTGCGACACGTCCGTCCTCCCATGCAGGAAGAGGAATGTATGGGAGAAGATTGCAACGATATGAGGGAAAGGCTCTGGTAGAGGGAACCAGGAGGAGAATGGATATGGTACATTTGTAAAAACTGCAGAGGACAGAAACAAGGGTATATGTTGCAGGCAAGATGGTAGAGGAAAATAATAAAAAAAGTAATACGTTTATGAATGGCAGGAGAAAACGGGTAGTGGTTGCAGGTAAGCTTAGTTACTATCAGTGAATGAAGGTATTTTCTAAGGTACCTTGACAAGAGGAAGGAGGTGTTTGAGGGATGTCTGTTGCTGATCCATGGTGTGACCACCATCGTCCACTATGAAGTCAAGCAGACCCACCTGAAACGAGTCACAAGACAAAAATCAGATATGAGTCAATGCAATAACATAAAACGAGTCACAACACAGTAATGAGGACAAGGATACCCAAGAAAAGCAGAATGAAATGACTAACATTATAGGGCAATCACGTAGCACATGCACACCATGTCATGCACAATATGCTATGCAGACCATACCATGCACCATGCCATGCACCATACCATGCACCATACCATGCACCATCCCTTGCACCATGCCATTCACCATACCATACACCATGCGATGCACCATGCCATGCATACCATACATTTTCTAACCAACATAACCATCAGTGCCATCTTCACCACCCCATGATATGCAAATCCATCCCCTTGCCGACCATGCCACCTAGAAACTGCATCTCACCATTCTATCACACCTCCTCTCTTTATGGCAGCCATCCATCCTCACGACTCTCCATTTCTCAGTCACCACTCCTCACTGCGCTCATTTTCTCAGCCACCACTACCCACCGCACGCTTTCCCCATACATACACTCCTCACTACACTATTATTTCAGCCACCATTCCTCACCATACCCTTTACCTCAGGCACCACTCCTCACCGCACTCTTATCTCAGCCACCACCAATCCTCACCACATTCTTTATCTCTCGCACCACTTCTCACCGCTCTATTCATTTCAGCCACCACTACTCACCGCACACTTTATCTCAGCCACCACTCCTCACCACACACTTTATCTCACCACCGCTCCTGACAGCACTCTTTATCTCAGCCACCACTCCTCACCGCACTCTTTATCTCAGCCACCACTTGCTCCAGGAACGTCCCATTCGCCTGGTTGCCCACCATCAGCCGCACCCGCGGGTCCCTCGCCTCCGCCTGGTGCTTCTGTGGGGATGAGAGGGAGGAGAGAGAAAGAAGTAATAATCATGGACGGACCAAAGGAGGTGGGGACGAGACCCACCATCAGCCGCACCTGCGGGTCCCTCGCCTCCGCCTGGTGCTTCTGCATCCATGAGAGACAAAGTGGATGGGGCATGGGTGTGTGATGAACAGGGCGAGGAGGCAGGGAAGAGACACACCCGCGAGTCCCGCGCCTCTGCATGGTGCTTCTGAGGAAGCAGAGGCGTATAGATGGGGGTTGGGCATGAGATGGAACATGGGACAAACATGGACTGGACTCAGGATGTGGGGCGGCGACACCATCAGCTACACCTGCGGGTCTGCGCTTCTGCATGGCACTCGGAGACGGGTTTTTAGTCAACTCAAAAATCATCTTATCACCTGCGGCTGCGGGTCTGCGCCAATGCCTGGTACTTGGAGACGAAAGGCGAAAAGGATTGGGATGGGCATGAGACAGACAAGCACAGGCGAGGGATGTGACGTGCGCATTGGACAGACACAAAAACGAGAGGAGATGGGGGTGGGAGAAGTACAGGCGAGGGATGGGTGTGGGATGGACAGGGACAGGGAGAGAAGAGGGTCGTGAGGTATTCAAAAAGAGGGAGGGGGCAAAGGAGGTGGGGAAGGTAAGCTATCAGCCGCACTCGACGGTTGAGGGCAGCAAGTAAGTGATATTCCCTGGTGTTGCTGAGGGAAGCATCAGGATGGACACTAGACAACAAAGGGAATGGGATGGTTGTCCGCAGAAGTAACAAAATTCCGTTGCCGGGACTTGAACCCGGGTCTTTCGGGTGAGAGCCGAATATCCTAACCGACTAGACTACAACGGAGATGCTCGGATTTTAGTCAATTTTGTTCTCAAACACAGAGACCTTCACCTTGGAAATTACTCCGTTGTCGATGCCGTAGATTCTGCCTCTAGGAAACGCCCGCTTCCACAGCTTCAGCGAGTCGCCGTACTTGAGCCCGATCTCCAGCATGTTCACCTCGGGAATCTCCCACGCCGATTCCTTTTGCTTCCGCCCGCGTGATCTTCTGATGGTTTTGGTGTCATAAGATGGCCGCGGCAGGCGCAGCGGGTCGAGATAGAGGCTGTAGAAAGCACCGTAGTGATGCGTGCGCTTATCGGACGTGCCTTGGCTGACGATCTCTTCAAACGAGATGGAGGGCTGCAGTCGGGAGAAGCACGCAGAGGGAAATGGGTTTCGCTGATTTGGGATCCTTCTCCGAACAGCCAATGAAACATTATCAACTCAGAAAACTCCTCAGTTCCTCTTACGATGAGGCATCTGGCAAATGGAATACCTCTTGCACTGTACGCGGCGCATCGCGGCAATTCCCAAGAAGGTCAAGGGCGATGTACGCCCACGGAAGCAGATAAAGGAGGGTCAATACGCCTCCCCCCAAGGCTAAAATCCACACTCCAAACTTGCCCATCCTCTGACGATCCTGCTGCGTACCTGCTCGCGTATCACTACTATATGCGCACACAAACCACAATGAGGAAAAGTACGAATGGTTGATTCCTCGTCCATATTAGGAACCGCTGAAGTTTTCATGTTGTATGAAAGGAGCTGGCTGCTGACATTGTGTTGTTCTGACATGAGCGACGCGAGGGACGGAACGAGAACTGAATCAGTGGCGCTCTGCTTGCGGTTGCAGCATGCATGGCTCCTAGGTAGTACTGCCGAAGCCATCCTCGACAAGATCTCTAACTTTGAATGTACCGATAGGGGTTTACTGGAATGATTGGAACAATTTACCGGTGCGATACTCAGCTTATTTTGAACTGAACCTGAACCTGATGTTTCATGCAATCAAGATGTTGAATATGCTTTGACCTGTTAGACCGATCTTGGTCGGTGTACACCGTACAAGGGGTAAACTAGAAAAGCGGAGAGGCCAATAACGGATGGACAAGAATCTATAATCAATGTTTTTTTGTTGACGGACGATCCCGTTGGTAGCCTTTTCAAAAAGTGCTTCTTGCAATACAAGCTTCGACTACCATGGCTCAAGCTTCTCAACCAATCTCATTTTTACCTCAAATGTCTCTAGCTCGCTCGACCACGAAAACTGCTGCATCCCTTGCCTTTGCTTAGAGTTGTTAAGTAGCCTGATTGTGTAACTTGTCCCGTCATCTCTCCGTCTAATCGCCCACGTTATGTTAGAAACTAGCGAGAAGTGGTATGATGGATTAGGTAATCAGGGGGGGGGGAGGGGGCGGGGGGGTACAAGAGTGTCGAGAAATGGGTTGGACCCTCTAAGGATAACCCCTACACAACCTAGAGAGATAGAATGCATACAATGTTTTGACACGTTCTCGGCTTCCCAAGCTCACACTCCAGTCTCTGCTTAGCCGCTAATCTGCGAGCCTTGGACATCAGTTCAAAGCCGCAGCTTGAGCGCGACGGCCTTGCTGTTGGAGCCGCGTGATGGCTCGCAGCCAAGCACAAGCACGGAGACCAAAGCAAAGCGTCGCGACGGCATATGACTCGAAAACCGTCGCTGATGGCAAACCAGGCGATGCTTCCGCCGTCGCTGATGGCAAACCATCGCACCGCCGCTGAACAGATGGTCGCGGCGCGTCCGCGTGGGGATATTCGTGGCGTGCGTCCTGACTCTCGTTATAGCGGCGTTTGTCGTGATGGAGCTCGATCCGTTAGAACGAAGGTCTACTACAATAAACGCCGTTATGAGCTTCGCAGGATTCGTTGTAACGACGAAGCTGATTCCGATGGCGGTGCCTTGTATGCTGCGGAGAAACATGTTCGGATACGACATAAACAAGCGAGGTTCCCGGCTGGAGAAATAAAGATGGAGTATAACGAAAGGCCACCAGCGATGTTGGTATGTGGTGTAGTTGTGTCAAGGAGGATCGTTTCCGAATGTGATGGTAATGTGAATGGAGTGCAAGTATGCGATCGTTTTCATCGGAAGTCTCAGCTAGTTCATGCACTCCCATTTTAGTGAAGGTCGGTGGATGAGAAAGGTTGGGGGGAGCGGGTAGGGAGGGGGGAGGTGGGGAGGGGGAGGTAAGGAGGGAGGAGGTGGGGAAAGGGGCAAGTGGAAGTTGGATATCTGTTGATTGCATCGTGATCTGCTGGGACGGTGCGCGGCATCAATATGATAGGCCGTCGTCCATTCTGGTAATTTCAGCGGTGAGTGGAGTGCAAGTAACCCAGCCTGTGCTCGACATCCCCAACCTGTCCACCCACTCACCCTCCTGCTCTCACTTATTCCCCCTTCCGCTCCTCTCCAGTGGTTGCTCGAGCACAATGCAGCCCTCGCCTGCATCTGCTATATGGCCTTCCTCGGCTTCA